>OY987272.1:17265433-17873370 GCA_963920665.1 Straminergon stramineum
CCACCCATGTTTACCAAATGTGCCCTATAAATTCAATTAATCAATCACTAAGTAAAATATATTGAGAGAGGGTTTATTAAACTTAAGATAAACAATGATTTCAAGGACCATTGCTTTGATTTGTTGGGATTGCATACCATGAGAACATTTTGAGGGGCCTATAGAATTTGTCATCCAAATTTGTCATGTGTCAAACCCATAGTGCTTGCTAGTGTGGATGCTATAAAAATTCCTCTATTTTTCTTTTCATTTTTTGACCTTGCAAATATAGGGGCAAAATTTTAGACTTACCCTACGCGAGGGGTGATTTCATAAATAGTTAAGCAAAACTTGAAGCATGTCCATTAATTTTATAAATTTAAAACCAATATCCAAAAATCAAAGAGACATGTGCATCATTCTTCATAAAGGCAAATTTTGACTGAAAGAAACACCACCTCTTATTTAAGCTTGATTTACATGAAAAGTTTGTTCATTTTAGGTCCCACAATTGAAAGCATGTTCACAAGATAACACTTAGTCAAACACTCTATTATGTAATCTATTCACCACTTTTTACCATTTCTATGCTTGCAAATTGAGCGGCTAATAATGTATTCTACTTGCAATATACACTATAATGGAAGGTGCTTGGGAAGAGAAAGGTATATAAGTTTTCTTGTGATACACCATATTATGAAAGCAAATTTGAGCAACAAGTGTAGCTATTACCATTATTAATTGCTAGATGGTTTGGTATGTTGTGCTTCTTCATGTTCTATTACAAGTCATCTACATAACCCCTAAAGGACCTACGGGTGTAAAAGAACGAAGTTGTAGCTAGAAGTCACTTGGTGGCCGGTCTTATGGTCCTTAGGAGATAAGAAGAGAGCCTTCCTTACCTTTAAGTTAGATTGTTTGTTTGTTCCACTAAGATCTCATGAACCATTTGTCGCCTAGTCACATATTTGGTACCATTACAAAGCTTTCCATGAGGAGGGGTGCATGGGCTTTGTTTCATGGCATTTGGACCTATGGTGTGAAAGTTATTGAATTTTGAATTTTTTATAAATTTTATTTGTGGTAATGGCACAAGGCACACCAGTCTATATCTTTAGTGAGGTTGTTTGTTTGTTTTGTTGAGATACCATGGACAATGCATCCCACAATCATGTTTAGGGTCTTGATGGAAAACCCTCCGTAAGAGGGCTACATCAATTTTGTTTTGTGGCATTTGAACCGAGAATGTGAAAGTTATTGAATTTAGAAGTTTTTTTGAATTAAAAAATTAAAAAACTACTTTCACTTTTACTTCAGGCAATTAAAAGGAGGGCTCATATCCATCACTTTTGATATCCCAATGGTTGTGGCAATGGCATAGGGCACACTAGTCTTTATGATTTATGTTTAGAATCTTGCCCACATTGTAGCTAATATGGAGTTGGCTGCTACTTCCTCACTGAAAATTCTATTGATACAAAGCCTCCTGGTCTATGTGGTCCAGTTCTCACAAACATCTTCAATGAGCCAAGTTTTTGCACCTGAAAGACTCAGCAATCTCTTTCCCCCGGAATTAAAAAAAAATCCCCAAACGAAAACCTGCTACAAATTGTCATCCAGATGGTTCCAAATTAATTCATTGGGCACTGAACATCCATCACGGCATAGCAAGGTTAATAGACCCCATCCCAATTATTTTTTCAAGTAAACCTAGAGATCACTACTTTGATCCTGAAACACTGGAGGAATCAAACGTGTCCAACAAATGACTTCCAAGGAAGTACCTGTGCATCCAAAAATCTGTTAATTTCTGACAGACTACCTTGGTGATAGGGCCACATTCTTCCAAGTCCCTCATTGTTGGTGCTCCTACCTTATGCCCAGTTCACAAATGTTCTTCGAGCATCCCGATGATCGCTGTCTCACAAGGGAATTAAAGTTAAAAACAAAAATATACAAGCACAACTGCACAAGCAAGCAAAAGAGAAATATATGGTAGCACAGAGCAAGGCATATTGAAATGCTCATGTGCGTGTCAAAAGACTCACAAGTAATATCTGTGCGTACCAACAGCTGGTGGTGGATGAAAACCTACACGCTATTTACATCTACCGCCTACATTTCTATGACAAAATCTGGTTATCTGCGGTATTATGTTCTAGATACTAAAGTAGGAATAAATACTAGCTGAACTATGCACACTGGTCCAGATGACACTAAGAATGTCCGCAGATACGGATTGGCAGACCCTCAGTAAAAAAAACGTGAAGCATGGTTGCTGAAACATTGACAAAGGGAAAACAGATAAATAAGGAAAAAGGAGCACAAAAAATCGTGACGCGTGGCAATCTTACAATCAGTCACTCAAGGCCTTTTTTCCTTCGGGGACCCCACCCAAACTGGACATAATCCGCAAAAATGAATAGGAGTTTTACTGTTCCGAGCATTCTCTCTCCCATTTGCCCGCTGGTTCCGCGTCTCAGATTGACCTTAGCTGAAAAACTGTAGATGATGACCCTGTAAAGAGGTGGTTGACATATGGTGCACTGTCATCCTCCATGAATGGAATTTGGTTTGCCACAGGCTACCAGCTTCCCACACTCTTCGCCCGGTGCACGTCATGTGCAGAGAAGGATGTCGATCTCGCACTATTCAAGCGAAAACACTGATGAATTTCGTCAATGCACAGGACGGACTCAATAACCTTCGTCCTGAGCCAATTTGCTCAGCAAGGCCGCAAAGAGTTCATCTCTCTTCTGCGCACGGGCTTCATCACGGACTCTCCGTTGCTCCTCACGCTCTCGCCACATATGTTCTCTTTGAATCCGCTCCTGCTCCAGCTTCTCCATGGCATCTCGCCACTCCTGCTCTCGCATCCGGCGCTCCTGTTCTCGTCTTTCCACAGACTCCCGCCATTGCTCCTCCACCTTCTGCTGCTGCTGAAAAAAGTCTTCCAGCACTTCCTGCATGCTGTTGGCACGGTACTTCTCGGCTGTTACCCTCGGCCGATTGTTGTCTTTCTCGTTTTTCCTCTTCTTCCTTTGTACAACACGGTCCTCTTCGCTGTCCTCTTCATCATCGTCGTCCTCACTATCGTCGTCTGAACTTTTGGTTTTACCCCGTTTCCCTTTCTTCTTGGCTCGAGACCCAGGCTCAGCTTCCAGTAAAAGTCTCTCGGAGTTCTTGGCACGCTCTTTAAAAATAGCATCCAGCTCGTCAAAGAATGGGCACTGCCTGCCATTCTCCGGATCGGCGGGGTCTTTCCCCTGCGAGAACTGCACGTCAGCGGGAGAGGCATCACGTCAATACCATAGTCATCAGCATTGACAATTAACCGCAAACCGAAAGAACATGATAGAGCAGCTTGATACCACTGACCAAATTTCGAAACGAGAGTGTCAACGCACAAACAGAACATGACATGTTAAGCGTGCACACGAAACACAAAGACGAATGGAACGATGAGGAATAGGCCTTACAACATACCTCATAATCAGGCTCAGACGTCTCCTTCCCCTGGAAAACACCACAAATTTGGTGAGAGGGACAGACAGAAATGGCTATATCTAAGGCACACAACCCAACCAGTTTAATCGCAAATTGAGAAAGTAGGTAGGGTAAGAGAAGCATTAAGTATTGAGAACAGTTAAATAACCTATAGTAATCAGCGTGACATGACGTGGAAAAAAACAGGGAATAACCTAGACTCGAAAAAAAGGAACCTATGAACGACCCACAATCTCCACAGCTCAAAATCTGAACTAACATAAAGCTATCTTAATTTGAATTTTTTTGAAAAGCCGAAGGTTAACCAATCAACGCATTAGTCCAGACTAAACCAGAATGTCCAAATTGATTATGCTTTCCTAACCGTATGCTCAACCAATTGTCCAAAGATTGATATCCAAAAGGTCAGTAGTGGAGTTAATTTAGAGAGTGATATTCTGGAAAGGTAGAAACTGAAGCAAGTTGTAAACATCCAAAAAAACAAACCATCCGATTAACAAGCAATATTTATTATCCCATGCATTAACCGATAGGAACCAGGCTAAAGAAACAAATTACCTTGTAGCGATTCACAAGGTTCTTCCATTTACATTTGCATTGATCCGCACTCCTCCGATAGCCCTTCTCCTTCATCTTTCTCTCAATGAGCTCCCACAACGTCTTGTTCCGCTTGGTTTGCGTGAAGTCCTTCTCGAGCTCGGCCCGAATGGAAATGAACTCCTTGGTTTCATGGAATCCCCACTGCGGAATGCGGTCCTCTTTCTTGAGAGCGCGCCCGCGGTTCGGCGTGAGTGACCCCAAATCCACCGGGTGGTTCATGTCATGCGCCCCTTGGAGAGACATAGGCATCACGCCTAAATTCTCCCCCATCAGCACCGTCGGCCGCGCCTGGTACGCCAGCTTGACCAATTTTTCTTTCAAACCCTCGCTCACTAAAATTTCGCGAAAAACGACGCTCCAGATCGCACCAACCAATCCTTGGCCACAATTCAAACCTCCTCCTTCACCTCTCCACCATGCTCTTTAAAGAACGCCCCGAACCACCATGGGCAGTTCTCTTCAGGCCATCGTCAACCACGAAACCCTAAATTAACCTAACCCTGTACTCCACCGCAATAACTCGCCTGCAACCACATCCACAGCATTCCTTTTTCCTTCCGGTTACGAAACTCTAATCCCAAGCATAAAATCCACCAAAGAAATGTTCCTTAGAAAGCTCTCTTGAATCCGCCAGACATGTGAAACGCTGTAAATTCAAAATCCAAACCCTCCGGAACTCCCCCGAACCTATTCCAAAAAGCTTCAGAATCCCAAAGAAACAATGCACGCCCGAATCGAAAAGAAAGCGTGAAGCAGAAAACAATGCCGACGGAATCCTTCCACGCCCAGAGCTTTAAAAAAGATGGAAGCTCTGGCGTGACAGGCGAGAAGACGTCGTCGATGGCATGGCCATAGCTTCCTGTGCTCGCTTCGGCCTGAGGAAGACGAGTTGAGAACCGGATTGAGTTGATACCTGGTTACGACCCCGATATCAAACTTGTCTCTCCGGTTCTCATAAACTCCAACTTAGGGCACCCGCTGCGTCCTTGCCTAGACTTACTCTGCGCGATGTGAAGCTTTGCGTTATTATTTTCAACGATGTCGTTGTCCATGGCGAAATGTGAAGCTGCCAGTCTCCCACTTGCTTTGGTGCAGTGATTGCGTACTCTCCTCTCACTGTGGTCCGTGAGCCTCTCGTGATTGATCCGACCTCTATTTCGCATGGTCTGGAATGGCGCAGAGACCAGAGTCGCGTACAGGGTTGACGTTTTGTGATGACGGATGGCAACGCGTGTGCTTTGCATGTGTGAGAGTACTCGATTTGTTTTATCGTATTTTAACAACATCATTTCTTGCGGAGAATTGTTCTTTTGGATGAGGCTTGTTGTTCGAGTGGGATCAATCAAATCTTCAGGAAGAAATTGCAATTCCTGTTCCCATCACTGCAGTTCTTTTCAATGGAGAGCATATTTCTCTTGTGGAGGTACTTGATTGGATTGTGAGGAGAAGAGTCAAGCGAGACTGGTGAGAAGAGAATGGCCGATGCTTGTCACAGTCCTTCGTTTCTGAAGAAGATCACGGAACTGCCAATGCGCACCTTGCCCTTACCTTCTTCGTTCGTGAAAACACATGGTAAATTACTGAGGAGTGACGTGATTCTGGAGGGGCCGAGTAGAAAGCAATGGAAAGTAGTAGTGGACGGTTCTTCCCCAAGCTCGAATGTGACGTTCGGAAAGGGTTGGGAAGAATTTGTGATAGCTCATGTTCTGCAACTTGGAGATCAGCTGTGTTTCACGCTTACAGCAAACTCACACTTCCAAGTGGAGGTCAGACTCAAATCTACACCGAAACCCTAAGTTTTATACCAAATCCCTAAGTTTGTAGTTTAATTAACAACACTCTGATTCTTTGGTCAATTTTCGATCTACTCATTCAATTCACATGCACTCCAGGTGTATGATGAAAGCGGTTGCCAAAAAACGAGCGCCATTGATGCCACGAGCTCCAACGCATCGGCCCCTTCGTTTGCAAGGAGACTTTCTCAATTAAAAATCCCTCCGCCAGTATCTGAATCCAATTGGGCTGCAACGAGGGTGTCCCAGATCCAAAACCTTGACGATCCAACATTGAACCTTGCCATGTACGACAACGGAGCTGGCGAGAGGGCTCTCAGTGACATCCAGTCGGGATCAGCCGTAGCCTCCGCGCCACGCTTACGACGAGAATCTGTGTTAGAAAGCAATCGGAGAGATTCGACACGAAGGGACAGTGTAGTGAGAGATCCATACGTGCTTCCGCCCACGAATGGAAATTCTGCATCGCTAACTAACAACACCCTTCCCAATACATCGGCCCCTTCGTTTCCAAGGAGATCCTCTGCATTGCAAATCCCTAAATCTGATGCGACTGCAACGAGACGGCAGTCCCAGATCGAAAACCTTGACGATCCAACACTGAAGGTAGAGAACCTTTCCAAGTACACCAAAGAGGCTGGCGAGAGGCCTCTTAGCGACTTGCAGATAGGAAACGTCCCTCTACTCTTACGGCGAGAATCTGCACTCGAAAGCATTCGGAGAGATTCAGCACGGAAGGGCAGTGCAGTGAGAGATCCATACGTGTTGCTGCCTACAGATGGAGGAGGTTTGGTGGCCGAATCTCTCTTGGATCTCGCGGATTGTTTCGTTGACATCGAGAAGATTTTATCCGAACGTCCAGATCTTACAGACACGGAGCCATTGGTGATTGAAGATATACCTCCATGCTGGGAACTCCACGAGCATACACCTGCTGCTGCCAGTTCAACCTCCTTAGAGACTACTACTACAAGAGTCTCGACCTTGTTTTCAAGCCGACCTCTTGATTTGCAGATCCCTTCAGTGTCGAAGATCGAAAACCATGAAACAACTGCCACGCAAACGCAAACTGGAAGTTTGGCCCCCCAACAGAGTGAACAAAGAACTCCTAGAAGAGTATCGCTGAGACCCTCTGCTTTGCAGATTCCTCCAGTGTTAGAATCAGAGTCACAGAGCCCGACCTCAACAAAAACTCCTATGAGGTTGTCGCAGATCCAAAACCTTGATGACCCAACACTGAAAGCAGAGAATCTTGCCCTGTATACCAAAGTGGCTGCAGAGAAGGCTCTCAGCGAGTTGCAGTTGGAATCTGCCACAGGTTCCTCTGTCACGGGCTCTCCTCTCTCAAGGAGAGAATCATCAATATTCAAGGCACAGAGCTTTTCGATATAAGGGAGGCAACCCATTCCTGATCACCACCCCATTCTGGCACGGTAGGGTGGAGTAATTTCAATCAGGAGGTGATTAACAAGATAAATGCTGGCACAGTTCCCGGAGCAGCTGTAGCCCATTAAGATTGGGTACAAGACTCTCAATATTGCAACAATTCTTGTTGGATTTTGCAAACCAGCCCTTGGTCGGAAATAGGAAGGTCTATATGACCAATATGGGTGGAACAGAATCTTCAGCTGAAAAATTCATAGTAATTTTGTTTTGAGAAATAAAAATCTGAAAAATTATGGAAACCTTATGAACTCTATTTCTACACATGGGAAAATTTCCCCACTATTGAAAACTCCCTTGCAAGTATGGTAGAACCACCCATTACCAGCCATAACCCATGGTCAATACATAGGTAATGGGAAATTCAATAGAGAGATGATTGACAGGTAACCATTAAGTTTTGGGTTTCCCACAATCTTGTAGCCATCTCTTGTAATGACACATCTACTTCATTTTGAGAGCCAAATTAGTCTTTAGATGGGCAATGATAGAAGAATCTATGTATTGGGGATGGGAGCAAGCCAACTTTTAGCTTCTAAAATTCATAACAATTTTAATTTAAGGAAAAAAATTATGAAAATTTGACAATGCCCATCATTTCTATCTCTCTACATGGCAAAAAATTAACAATGCCTTCTACTACTCCAAATCATGCACAAAATGCTTCAATGGCTAGTAATGGATGATTCTACTATATGTGTATTTGCTTAAGTGGTCAAAAATGGGTTGCCTCCCTTCGATGGGAAGAGACTATTGAAAGTGTACACTTAGCATTTGAATCTTTCTTGAATTTTTGCATTATTTTATTTTGGTCTTTATATTTTCTTTACCTCACTTTCATCAAATTCATCACACAAAAAGTGTGCCGTGGTTTTTGAAAGTCAAGTATTGGTTTGGATGAATGACAAGTTATGTTTTTAATAAAGTCCCTAGAACCTCTTTGTCCATGATTGGGACATCAAAGTGCTAAGGGTTTTACAAACCGTAGAGCTACAATTTGAACTAGTTTAAAGATTCAAAAGAGAAAGAACATTATAGAAAGTTGATTAAAAGTGATGTATTTCATATAGATAACAATTATTACATCAGAAATCAAATGGTCATGATGACCATTTCAAGTTTAATTTCATGGAGTGTCTTCTTAGATAATTGCTCCTTAAATTATCCAAGTAAGTATTTGAGCTTGCTTCCTCTCTATCTATGATCCTATTGGTCATTGTAATGGGATTACAAATTTTCATTGCCTACATTTTTTGGGTAACATTTGAATGATTTCTGAATTTCCAAAGTGCTAGAAATTGGTATACCAAAAATCAAACCTAGTCTCTCATTTTTAATAGGACTTACATTTCAAGCAGGAATCTATGGAATGAAACATATTTGAATCCAAATGGATGAAAATGCTTTCTACTTTGGAACAACAATGGGAAGTTATATGTATTTGCTTTGAAGACACATAATGTATCATTCTTTCTCAAAAATGAGTTGACCAAAATACATGTGAAGAATTCTCCAATATACTTCTATATTACTAAAAAAATTGTGAATGTGAATAAGTTTAAATATATGTAACAATCAAAGGAACAACAATTAACCATCGGCTACATTAATCTTGAAATGCCAAAGGAATTGCTACAATCGGATAGTAGTTGCTAAATAATCTACCCCAAGTTGTTCTTAGTAAAATTTGGATGAATTTCATTTTCTTAGACTTCTTTAAATGTATACATAGCACTCAATAGATTATCTCCTTGACGTGGAACTACAAAATATTCTACTATAGATGATGCTAAATTCAAAAATCACCAAAGATTTAGTTCTAATTTTTTTGACAATTCCAACCTCTTTAGTTTTGTTCTTGATCTAAATTTTAGACATTAAAATGAGTTTTTTTGAATATGATCCCCACTATCAAAATGAAGTATATCAAATCTTATTTCTCCACTAATTTGAAAATTAGAAAAAATACGAAAATTAGATATTAATTGTCATTTGAACTTTGGGCCTATGATTGTGGTCTCTAAATTTCTAATTATGGAATGACATAGAAAATTGTTTTTGACTATGTAGTTCTACACCATATTATTCACATATGGTGAAGATTTCAAATTTTTTAAGTTTATTGTTTTTGATATGAGTTAACTTCATTTTTTCAATAAATAATCATAATAATTTCAAATTTGTTCCCCCAAATTGAAATTTTATGAATTAATTAGAAATTATAGTCTACACCAAGAGGGCAAATGTATTCAACATTTAGAGGTTAATAGACAATAAATGATTTTATCTCTAATAAGACAACAACTAAATCCATGCAAATGTAGTTGCAAAATAGATTTACCCATCTGTCTAAATTGCATGGGTTGTTCCTTGAAGTTATAAAATAGTGATTCTTCAACCCAATTCCACCCCCTTTGAATGCCAGTTACACTCCATTTATTGTTGTACAACATTACCGGTAGAATGGAAAGAGAATGCAATTGAGCACCAATTGTTGGGTGTCATTTTGGATAATTATACATACCTTAACAACCCTAAAGCCTAAACCCTAAACCCTCATATCATACCTCAAATGGGAAACTTAAACCTATGTTGCGTCCAGAATTGGACTTCCTTAGAGTTAAGCTTTCAGTCCCTTGTACCGTCGTCCTCGCTTCTTACATTTCTTCACTACGCGTCTACTGCCCGCCTCATTTGATTTTGAATCCACTTATGCCGCGCTTTCCCCCCCGACTGCTGGACTTGAAATCTGCAGATCTTGTTTGTAACAGTAATGGTAATGGTAAGCTAGTGCGCTTTGTCGATCGCTTCAGCGCTTGCTGGCATTGACAGGACGTTGAACGATATTAGAAGCAGGCCATGTGATGATCGGCCTTCCTTTCTTGCTGTTGAATTACACGAAATTGCATCTCGCATTTTTCAGTCAAGGCATTGTTGTAGTACTAAGGTAAGCTTAGGGCTTGGATGAGTTATTGTGGGATTTAGAATTCCTGGATCTTTAATTTCATGCCCTAGCTATTCATTCATACTTTCTGGCATTTCCTGAATATATACAGCTCTCTGGTGAGCGCGAGTTCTCTCTTTTCAACATGATACCTACCGTACTAAACGCAGATTTCCTCTTTTCACGGCCTAATTGTGAAAAGGAAGTTCTAGATGAGGTCTAGGAGGGTGATCAGGGGCGCCGGCAATACGTTTGCTGGTGTTGCAAATAATTTAGGTCACTTTGGAATCAGTTCTACGCCATGATGGAGTTGGTACGATTGAATTAGGGTTCTATGAAGCGGTAAGAAGGCTTGGGGAGAAGGAATTGGTGGTGTTTGAGGATGCAGAATGGAATTAGAGCGGTGGACTCTCCTCGAAGAGCAGGAGGAGGAGCGTCGGCAAGTAGTAAGCCACGGAAAGCGGTGAAGGTGAAAGTTGTGGACCTGTACCAGTTCGAGGTGGAAGTGACGCGGGAGGAAGCGGCCGTGCTGAATCTTGTTAAGGAGAGGGTGCAAGAGCAAGGGCGGGTGTGGTGGGCCGCCGAAGCCAACCGAGGAGCGGGATGGTATTTGCAACCCGGCGTGTCGTCATTGAGGGAGAGCAACCTCGTGTCGCACCTTCCGCTCTCCCATTTCACGGACGCTGGATATTTGAAGAAGCTGATTCGCAAGGGCATCCCTCCTGCATTGCGAGGGAAGGTATGGCGGGCTGTATCCGGTGCTATCAAGAAGCGGTCCACTGTCCCCGATAGTTACTATCAGGATTTGATTGAGGCAGTGCAGGGCCGGGAAACGCCAGCTACCCGGCAAATTGATCATGTATGTGACTGTCCTCCTTCATCATTTTCTTTTCTCGATAGAGCTTTAGCATTGTGATCCCTGAAGCTCCGCATTCTTGCAAGCTTTAAAAAAGCTTAAAAAAGCTTCAAAATTTCGAGAAATCGGCACTTTTCTAAACTCCAGTCTGCAACTTCAGATCTGCACCAATTCTAATCTTTTTATAGCTTGTGCACTTGATTTTCACACTTTTAGCGCTCTGAAATATGTCATTTAAACGAATATGACCATGATGGTGCTTTGCAGGATTTGGACCGCACATTTCCTGGCCATCCCGTCATTGATTCTCCGGAAGGGCAAGCATCACTGCGTCGAATTCTAAGAGGCTACTCTTTTCGGGACAGTCGTGTAGGTTATTGCCAAGTAAGCTCCCAATAAGTTACCAATTTGTTGCTGCTGTTAGATTCGACGATCAGGATATTCAGCGGTAACTTTATTACTGGTCTCGTTGTAAGCAATGAAGGGAAGGAATGCCTATAGGTGTCTGACAATTGGCTTGGTCAAGTGTAGCCTTCTTGATGTAGTTGCTAGTGACGCAATCCTAGGATGTTTGCAGGGCATGAATTTTGTGGCCGCCTCGCTTCTGTTGGTTATGAAAACGGAGGAGGAGGCCTTCTGGATGTTAGCAGTTTTGCTTGAAAACATATTGTATCGAGACAGTTATTCGGAGGATTTATATGGATCTCATGTGGAGCAACGAGTCTTCAAGGATTTATTTAAGAAAAAACTGCCAAGGTTCGATTTCTTGTCCCTTATCATCACAAAGAGTCCCTCATTAGATTGACAGAGTTCTTAATATCATATTAATTGGCATTAGATTCCTAGAGTCCACGAAAATTCAATTAATGTTAGTATCATGCAAATGGTTTTAACTTAATGTTGATGTGATGTCAGTATTATTAACATTAACATGATATTACATTGGCAACTATTATGTTAACATATACTTAGAAATTTAATTAATACTATTATATTGTCCTCAAATTAACATGATTCTACCATTAGTAATTTCGTCAATCTAATGGGGCCCTTTTGAGGTGACGATCAATAGTCGATTTTCGTATCTTTTCCCTTCGTTTTTTCTTAAAGAATTGTGATGCTTTCGGTTCATCGTTGCTATTAGTGCAGCACTGTATGATATTTCCTCTTGTACCTCCTGGTGGTGCGTTCAGGCTTGCAACGCATTTGGATAATCTTGACTTCGACGTCTCACTGGTCATAACAGAATGGTTTCTTTGTTTATTTGCAAAAAGCTTGCCACCAGAGGTCTGCACTCCATCACTGTCTTGCCAAAGGGTGTAGACGTCGCTTTTTCTTTTGTCCAATAGAAGCAGGCGTGACTGCGTATGAGTTAAAGCGGTCACGTAGTCTCAAATCCCTCGTATGTGCTGGTTACATCAGGTCAGCAGTTGAATCGGTCTGTTGACAGTCTAATAACTCTAGATCAAATTGCGATTCTTGCAGACAACTATGCGGGTATGGGATGTCTTGTTCAACGAGGGTGCCAATATCTTATTTAGAGTTGCCTTGGCTTTATTTAAGGTATTTTTTAATGCCTGCTGTTTTCCATAAATCTACTATTTTTTATTTATGACTGATGTGCTTGTATTTGTATTTGTCTTGGTATTTCTGGAGTTTGAGTTTAACTGCAGGGATTCAGAGACTTTATTTGCTCTTGTTTTTGAACTGTATGAACGGATTGTATATGCATTCATTCGTCTTGGCGGCTTGAAAAGACCTCTACAAAACTCATTGTGATACTATGCACATTTGACCATTCCCTAATTGAGTTTTATGGTAGATCAACGAGGAACAATTGCTTCGTGCAAAGCATGTTGGTGAAGCTATCAATGTCCTACATGAAGCAACACACAATGCTTACGACCCTGAGGAAGTCTTGACGGTAATTCACTTTGTCGATAACTATCTCTGAACCAATTTGATCCAGTCGTTTCTTAGCTATTTATTTTCTTAACCTGAAAATACAGTGAGACCTCTTGATTTCAAATGATTGACGCAAGCTAATTCTACTGAAAGAAGCAATTAAATTATCATGCTTGGGCAGGTGGCCTTCGAAAAACTGGGAGTTGTGTCAACGCAGAACATCAGCAAGCAGCGTGAAAAAGAGCAGCCTGCTGTAATGGCTGAGCTGGAGAGGCAAGTACAGCGTAGTAGTCTTACCCATGGTGATGACAACTCAGCTTCAAACAGGATCAAAGAACAGACGGCGTGAACAAGCTCGAGACAATTTTCTGGAAGATTGTGGTCAACATTCCTTGATGGCTCTTAGACCTTCGGTTTTAGAGCCAACTGTGCCCTTCGATTGGACGGCCTTTGCGAATGTTAGTTGGCCGACAGCTGGTTATGTCATTAGCCCCGTTGCTTTGAGGATCTATTCAATGTTATCTGGATCTTGTTCGAGGGCAGGAGGTTCAGATTTTTCTCATTTAGTTCTCATTTTTTAAATTGTGAATAGATGAAGGGTCCACTGATGGACCAATTGAACCGCTAGTCTAGCCCTCTTTACTACTTGGCCATATATTTGTGGCAAAAATACCAGATGCGGGCGTTGATCTTGATTTTCTTTAAGATCAACGGTTTGCAGCTATTGCAATCACAATCTTCCAACTTGGCCGAGTTCATTTTTATGAATTTCTGAGGTCTGCGTACACTTTTGACATAATCTTTCTGCCGAATCTTATCAGTATTAAGGAGGTGGACCTGGTGGATGGATGATGCAGGTCAGTACCGTACGCTCTGGCCCTTACCTTGAGATTCATTGGGGTTTCTCAGTTCGTATGCTGGCCTATTTCGACCCTGGAGTTTTCCTGGATCAATTACGTTTGACTGACCTCCGACCTTCCTAGTACCGACTTCCTACCACCTAACCGGAAACATCCAACCGGCTGGTGAGTGGGCTCCCGCAGTTCGTGATGTCCAGGGAGATGTCGATGATAGCACCCATGTCCCGTAAAGAACTCTGAAATTTTTCCTTTGTATTCTCAATTGACGCCCAACCTTCCGTTGTGCCGTGGCCCCGTTCTTTAGAGTGAACTTGTATAACTGTGGGTTATGCTCCGTAACCTGCACCATACGCCACATTTCTTCCTATATATTTCTCAGAGTTCTTTTGAAGATAAGCAACTAGGGCACAGTTCATCATGGGAACATCTCGGACTATTGTCCCCATCGCAGGTGCTTATTCTCATGAAACACCTCGCCTTCGTTCTTACATTCTTAGGCTCTGGTGCAAATGGGTGGAGGCCTGGAGGGAGGTGAAGGGCTAGGGTTCCCTATTTCCCATCTGATAGTCTTGGCCGTAGTAATAAAACGGTACACTGCTTCAGCCGTGAGTTTGGAAAAGGTGCGATATGTCGAGTTAGTTAACTGGGAGGGTATGTAAGTAGGTCTTGAACGGCGTGATCATAGAAAACAGGAGAAGGAAGGAGAATGAGTTGTTATGTGCCATTGTTTCATTCCCACCTTTCTCTCTTCATTTTTCTGATTGCCAAGCTTTATAACATCACCGATCTTCACATCTCGTCTCGCGTTATTTACCCTCGTTATTGCGCATCCCTGAACTCCCTCGTTGTTGAGAAGAGAAGACTTGACATCGCCACCATCAGGGCTTCAGAGTGTAGTGTGCATAATTTCGACACACAATTATTATTATCATTATTGTCTTCTGTGTTTCTCCTTGATCCGAGTGCAGGCTTGAAACTGAAGGAGAAGTCACCACCATGACAGCGACCACAACCACTAACGCAGCCAACACGGCCAGTTTGGATATGTCACTGGACCAGTTGATCAAGCACAACAAGAATATGCGTCGAGTCAGACGACGTCAAAGAGGGCGAGGGAATAACAGGGGTCGAGGAGGATTCCCTCGTGCCACCTATGGTGGTGGTCCAATGGGAGGTCCATTTCGCAACAGGCAGATGAAACGGGGTGGCATGTACTCGTCGTACCGGCCCAATTCTTATGGTGCAGCAGCAGCAGTTCCATCCAAGGCAAGCAAAGCCACGGCATCATCATCATCTTCCATTTGTTGATTAAAAAACATCAGAAAACCCCTATGGGCTATGGCAGGGAGCCCTGCATGTAAAAATTCCAAGCGTGCATGTTGAATTTCGGCCTCTCTTTGTTGAAAAGGAAAAAAGCAAACCAGGTTCAGGAAAAAAGGATATTTAGGAACCCCATAACAGATGAATGAATAAGAGCCCGAAGTCATTTGCACCGATTTCTCTTCGTTGAAAATTGAAGTTGACGTTTGGAGCATCGATGGGATTTGCAAAACATCATCAGTGAGACATACAAGGAAATAAGTACCGGTTTTAGTTACCTCTTTGGTGCTGCGGATGCGTGCACCGTGAAGTAGCAACAACATTGGATAGTCATGGCCAACATACACGGGAGATCATTGTGCTTGCTATCTTGTGAATGACGCAATGTCGACAATTGGGGCTAAATCGGTTACTGCAGGGGAATTGATCTATCTATCTATATTTCATATGGTCCAGCATGTGAATCTTCTTCCTAGACTACTACGTCCTTTGAAGGGGAGGTTGCGACTCTTTTGATCTGGAATTTACTCTCTGTCTCTCTTTCTCAAATTCTGATGCTCATCATCACCATGTGTGCTCTTGTGTTTTGACCACCTCCGTTCCATGCAGTGTTGCAATTGTAAGGTTTCAGTAAGCCTTGATGGCTCCCTGGTTGTTGAATGTCTCCGTGTATTCTGCTGCAACAGTTCACCCGCCAGGCTTCGGAAGGTGTATGGCAGCATGATATGTTCGAAAAGGTGACCGAAATCTTACCCCCCTTTGCCGTCAGGCCTCTGGGCATCGAAACTGGGACCAAGCTTTACATTTCCAATCTCGACTACGCCGTCTCCACTGACGACATCAAGGTCAGTAGTCTCTAAGTTCGATCCCTCCTTTCTACTTTCCTTCCATTCTTGAATACCGGGGAACTCTTGACAACAGCGCCAACGAAGAGTTATTTATATCATTCTCATGCTAATGTATATATTAAACAAAATTAATATTGTGTCATGTGATACTCCTTTGTTCATATTGGGCTCAGCTTTGCGAAACGTCTCGGGATTCTTTTTCTCGTGTTAGGGATTTTATTTTCAGTTTTTTCTCATTAAGGTTCTCCAGAATGTTATGTCCGTTCCCAAGTGGCGGTTGCCAATCCTGCCAATCTATCGATTTTGGCTTTCCATGGACAGAGTCTTTTCAATTACAGAAGGTTCATGTTTCGTTTAGACATGACTTGCTTTAAGGCTGTTGCTTTTTCTGGATTGATGTTGATCTCGAAATCCTCTATTCAGGAAACGTCTTGCGGCTTAGGATGCAGGCTAACATAATATGCTGATTTAGGGTAATCTCATGAATGCTAATACCCAAGGTAAATCAACTCCACAAATGAGCTGTGGGGTTGGTACTGAACAGGAGCTTTTCTCTGAAGTGGGTGATGTGAAGCGGTGTTCCATACATTATGATCCAAGCGGTCGCTCCAAGGTATGCGGCCAATTCCTGCAGCATCAAGTGGCATTTTTTGTTAACTCCAGAAATTGCATTGTTGTAGGGAAACTGTGCTAGTGTATTTCGAGTGACACTTATTAGGTGTAATGTCACTGTATTTTGAGTGATGCTTACTAGGCGTAATGTCACTCACAATGTGATAGGATGCAAGCTAGTGCATGAACAAGTGTAATATTCTCAATTCTTTCTTTACACAAGACAAGTCACTACATGTCATGGCCCCCTCCAATTTAAGGGAACTAAGACTTGGACTTAAACATGTGTACCATATATAATTGCCCTACATGGAGTGACTTATTCTTTATGTAATCTCAATGAGGCTAGTGACAAGCAATGATTTTAGAAGAGAGGTTGTAATTGCCACTTCTTTTTTATTTGTATTTCAACTCTAAATCTCTCTTGATTTTCTTCCTTCACTATGGTTCACCAAAGATGGTAACATCCTCTTTGAGATTATGTTAGGCCACCCAAATGTGGAGCCTCATTGTGGGAAAAGCATATCCTCTTTGTTGCTTGCCCAATTCTATGTGTACTATTTCCCACAACATGGTTCCAAATGTCACTTACCATGGACATGATTTTAATAAGAATTTACAATCTATATATGATAGACAACCATTCAAGAAGAGTTGAGTTATATGCCCTAAATAATCTTTTGTTTCAATTTTATTTTTTCCATTTAATTTCCCATAGGATATATTTTCATCACCACCATATCAACAAATAGTCATTTATATTATGTTAGGGAACTCAAATTTAGAACTTCTTTGTCAAAGAACCATGTCCTTAATTTCTTGCATAGTTGAACATGGAATATTTTCCTCAACAAGTTCCTAAATTTGAGTACCCTAATAATTCATTCATCTTCTATAGGAATTTATTTTGCACATGTAGATACTTGTTTTGTCCACAAAAGACACTTGTCCTACTTCTAAACAATTGTCATTTGATTCTCCCACCATCTTAATATGAATTTCTCCTTTTCATTCTAACATCTTCATGTAAGCCTACACATGATTTCTTGTGAGACTGATAATCATCCAACTTATTCAAAAAGGTTGTGAAATATAGCCTATCCATTTGATTCCCCAATTGACTTCAACTGACATCTTCTAGAGGTGCAATGGCTGCCAGGGGACCGCAGAGGTGGTGTATTCCCGCAAGATCGATGGAATAGCGGCCTTGAAGCGGTACAACAACGTGCAATTGGATGGAAAAGCCATGAAGATTGAGTTCATAGGGAGCAACTTGGTGACTCCCACCATGCCCTCCACCACCACCATGGCCGCCCAATCGGCCTCCACGCTGCAAGTCACCAATGGCGTCTCCAAGCGCTACTATGAAGGCCACGACTTGATCCGAGCTCAGGCTCGCCGGCCCTTCGGAATGGGGTATGTTACTCCCGAGGCTCTACTCCACACCCCGTTCACGTCAATCCAAATTTAGCAACTCTTGTGAGCCTGAGCAGTGCAGAATCTGGGTGCCTGTTGCACATTTCTCTAGTTGATCGATTCTCTTATTGCTGTTGTCCTGGCTGAGAGATCGATAACTTTGATGAATTTGGCTATAAGGGTAGAAACAGACACTTGTAGTGTTGCCGATGGTTACACTCGTTAAATTTTCATATGTTAGCATAAGGGTAGAGACAGACACTTGTTAGCAAGAGAAAGAAGATTCCTACGCTCCAAGAAACGATATTGGGATACAGTGTGCAAGAGTTGTGAAGGTTCAATGTTTTAATTGTATACTTCCTTAACCCATCACTTGAATAGATGTTGAGGTGGTCTACATCCTCTTATATCCTAATATTCAGTTTATACCCACTGTCTAAGATTTTTCGGTATAGATTTTGTGTCCCTGCCTGAGAGGATCTTAATCTCCTTTCTAGTCATGACACAATAGAGTAAGGAAGGAAACGTTTAAATCACACGACGGCTTACCCTCTTGGAGCTTCCGAGATCAACGTCGGAGTCCTCTTTAGATAGCCTGTCGTAATTTTTCTGATCATCTGGATAATGACGCACATCAATCACGGTCGGCCTGCAAGTGGTTCTGTTGGGAGAGAATGAAATCCAGAAAAGTGATTGAATGGGCAATACACATGAAAACACTCAGCAGTAAGAGGGCTTAGTACGAGATCCAGCCAAACAATAATAGAACAACGAGAACCCGGAGATTCTTTGCCGGAGTGATATTATTGTTATATATTCAAGTTTCTTGTCGTACGAATGACTTTGCAAGGACCAAATAATTTGATGAAGTTGCGAGCGATCGACAAGTCGAGGCACCAGAAGCAGGAGAGGATAATCGATAGTTAAATGATAGTACATTCATTGCTACTGTCGTGCAGGATATCAATCCACCCTTGAATCTTCTTTAGGGTTTAGGACATACTGAATTTCTCGATTAGTAATTGACAGGATAGCACTGATTGCACTGAAACGAATTTGAATCACATGTGTCCAGGGTGAGCCTCTACTGAACTGAAATCTGACCTGTGCAGAAGTGGAGGTCGAGGTCGAGGCCGACGAGGATTCTTTGGAGGAAGATCATGGGGCTATCAAGGGCGGGGCAGAGGACGAGGTGGCCGTGGGCGAGGTCGAGGACGCGGGCGAGGCCAAGGCTTTATGGGCAGGCCGTCCACCATCGCCACCAAGAGTGCCGCTGACTTGGATGCCGAGTTAGAGAACTACCATTCTGATGCCATGCAAACATAACTGAGTAGCTAGCACTTCTAACTACCCTTAGTCACCGATCACTTCTTTGAACTTCCACCCTTCGTCGCTTTAGTCCCCGCCTTCAGACGTGTCCTGCGTGCAGGCCTGCAGGTTCTCTCATGTTCCTCTAGATAATCAATGATACCAACCTAGAGTTTCCTGTCTTGACGTAATACTTTAGGCACGTGCTACCCGAGTGCTGGGCCACTCTCTGAATGTAACAGAAATCAATTCAGAAATCAACTCTCTTGAGAGCAACGATTATAAGAGGCAAGAAACGTCAGATTAAATTTCTCAGACAAAAGTCATGAAACTTCAGATTTGCATGAAATTATCACTCCAGATGATTTTGCGGCCTACAGAAGATCCTTCTCTGATCTCCAAGTCATTTCATACACCATAGGAAAAAGAAGCTCTTGAGCTGAGTTACGAGAGATACATCAGTACATGCGGAAATGGCAGCAAAAAAAGTTGATATCCAGGTGAACCCACTCATAAGTACGGTAGATTATCAAACTGACAAGTTTGGTACTTCTGACAATTTGATGGTACAGAAGAAAAACGTAACTCAATCTCGTTCCGATGCTAGTCATCCATCCCGAGATTAACAATGCCTCAGCCAAATCTAGCTGCACTAGATGCAACAATTAATGGCCAGGTCGTGAAGTATTTTTTCGTGGAATGGTATGCCCAGTGAAATGTCCGGACATGCAGCTGCAAGTTGCGTAAAAATAGCGTAAAATATAAAAAAACAAGTTCGCACTCGATCTTTCCAGCCAGGATCCTTTCATCCTCAGGTATATTTACATGATGCACGATTGAATTTGTGACCATGAACGACTGCAGATTTTAATGCACCTGTTCCGATCAAGCTCCCATGCCAGCGAGGGGCATATATTGTGGTTGAAATTCATGGACCTCCCCTTGATGATCGCCTCCAAGCAAGTTCACCTACAGGTAACGAAAAAACTCCATGAAGGTGAGTGCCCTGATCAATCATGACAAATCTAATCAGGCCAGCTACTATCAGGACCAAAAAAGAAAGTTATATGACGTATACATCACATTCACAAGACACATTCAAATTACCATCCCACCAAAAAAATTACAGTCACAACACATTCAAGTTAACATCTCACAAGAAAAATAACACATACACGAGGCGTCGGTAAAACAATACCTTGATAATTTCCGATCTTGAATGTGGATTATTATAAGCCACGAGCATACAGAAGTGAAAGTCCTGCATCGATTTATCAAAACAAAAGTTAAAGTTTCAATAGCCATGGATGATGTCTACAAATAAATAAACATCTGTCATCTAACTGCTACCCAAGAAAAAGTTCAACGAAAAGAAAACAATCCTGTCCCAAATTGCTCTCAGAGTAAATTTGGTGAATCGAACAACTTTATTAGTACATGCGACACATTGAAGCTGTCCACCAGAGGCTTTTACCATAGACACTCTGAAAATGATAGATTCGTATGAAAATGAGAAAATCAGGACTGCAAGACATGCCGATTGCTGAAGGCAAAGCTGAGGAGAAGAACGTAGTGAACAGTGACAGGAGGAAAGAACAAGCAAATAACTCACCTTAAATGGATCACCTCGCAGCGACTGTACATACAAGGAATTTCTCAAGCCTCGGCCCTGCAACAAGAATCATAAAAATTGATTCACACCTGAAGATTTCGCCAATATACTCAAACCCTAGATCAAAATCTGATGAAAGTCGAGGGTAATATTGAGTAATCTACAGAGAAAATATCGCATCCATGGATACCAAGAGTGCTATATAATGACGATATGTCCAAATCATGACCAATTCATAGATCCAAAATTAGTACCAGTCAGTGTAATTACCCATTCTTTAGTATGCATGCCATTCTGTCATTCAAACTAGTCTATTAATTCTGAAATTATTAAGATAACATCATGTGCACTGAAGTTCAACTGAAGAATTACCTCCACTGCAATATCCCGAAGCCGCCTGCCAGTTTGAGCACAACAAACACGGACCACATTCTCTTCGCAGCTGCCACTTATTATGTAATCACGCCCGTTTAGGTAATAAGAGCGGGTGTAGTTTCCACTGCTGCTCTTTGGAGTTATGTCAAATTTCAAGTGAAGTCTCCCGTCCACTGCTAGATGTTGCCTTACCTGAGATGTACATCAAGTTATTACGGAACAATATGAGTCTGGACCAACCTGCACGAAAGAACCATTCTAAAACAGACTACCTAGCCATTCACTGAAAGAGTTACTAGAAATTGCAGACAGATCATCACGTGAATTGGTGAGGTTCGCAACGCTCTGAGGAAGGATTGGCCATTGATCAAAATTAAGCAGTTAGAATTTACAAAACAATCCTGTCCTTCCAGGAAGTATCTGTAAAGAAAAATAGATAAAAGAAGCTGGTAGTAACGACTATTTATCTCAAATTCAGTACAAGCAGCTCGAGCATTCATGACCTGTAAGAAGTTGGAATGATCGCTAACCTCGTTATCAACAGCTGACGACAGGAGATAATGATCGTCCCTTGAAAAGCAAACCATAACGTTGCCTCGGTTGCTCTTAACAGTGTAGAGTGGCTGCGTAACTTTCTGTCTCAAATCCCACATCTTGATCTCCTTGTCGAAGGAAGAAGTGGCGAATATCTGGGGCGAGTGATTTGCAAATTTCACCACGTTAATGTGTTCTTTGTGAAGATCCCGAAAAATCTGCAATTGCGTGCCTGTGCGAAGGTCATAAAGACCGACATGATTGGAGTATCCACTTGCCACAAAATAATCATCTGTTGAATTTATGTGGACGGACGTCAGCTGCTCAAAATAATCGTAAGTGTAGATCGTAGGACTCCTTCCGTTGCGGCTCCCGATGCTCCCAGCTCCAGGTTGCCGACCCCAATTTCTATGATTACCCTGGGGTTGATATCCACTGGAAACACTTGAAGCAGTATTGCGTCTATTGGCCGATATCATGGAGGCTCGCATATGGTTCACGTCATAGAGTTGGAGACATCCATTGTCAGATCCAGCAATCAGCTGCACAAGATGAGGAGTGAATTTATCGTCAGTCAGCAAAATTAGCCGAATAGAGGTTTCAGATATCTAAGAGAATAGAGGAGAAAACAGTGAGGAGCACACGATTGAGTTAGGGTACAGTACCTTGTTGGGGTCTTTATTCAACCAACAGAGTCCTAGGATACTGTGTGGAGCACCAATTGATTGCACATATCCCACGACCTCGTCACTCTCATGATTGATAACGATCACCTCTCCCTGCAGTGTTCCAAACACCATGTAGCTGGGTTCTGTAGGGTGATACTCAAACTGGCGTGGTCGACATCGCTTCCCACCGTCCCAACTTGGTTTCTTGAAACGGCAGATGCTCTTAGATGTCGGCCATGCGTTTGTTCCCATTTTGGCAGCAGACAGAGAACGAGTGTAGGCCGCAGGACTCCTCTCCATATCTATGTATCCCACCCTACTACCACTAGGAACTCTAACACCCAAACCGCCTGTTTCCCGTCGCCGAAGAACCTGCACATTAAGAAAAGAAAACAGTATTATGAAACTCAACCAGTATGAATCCATCTCCATCAAGATTCCTTCACTTCTGGTTCTCGGTAGCAGGGATTTAAGTAGTACCTGAAGCACACTCTCCTTCATCTTCCGCTTATTTGCCATTGGCTCGAACCGCTCCTCATACACACAACGAGCTTTTCCTCTTTCGTTCTCCAGTATGGCGATATTATCTAGTACTTGAAGGGCTGGCAGCATTGAAATCATAAACTCACGGTAGCCCTTTTCGTAGCATATAGGAGATGCATGACGAGCACCAGGCCCCTGAGCCCATTCATGCATTGAATTATACCTCGACTCTTCTCCATCTTCACCCGAGCTTTCCGCACCTCCCTCACTAACCCCTTCTCCACTCCCATCACTTAGCCTAAAACCGCTCCTCCGGTTGGCCTCCCGAAGAAAGGCAGCTGCTTCTCTAGAAGTAGGGTTGGTCCTTGTGGAAACAACTCTCTCAAGTGCTTCTAACATTGATATGTCAGCACCATCAATTTCTAATCCCCCAGCTCTTTCTCTCACAGAGGCAGCAGACAGAATTCCCTCTATTGAAGTCCTCGATTCTGGTAGAAGACTAGAATCGTCCAGGTCAATAAGATCTAAAATCGCGCGTCTGTCATGATTTTCATTTTCGTTAGCCTCTTCATACGGTGTCCCAAGTTCGGAGGGAAGCTCTTCGTCTACCATGGTGCCTCTAATCTCCGGGTCACCTTGATCTTCGCTACTTTCTCTTATAAGATCATTATGGTAGACGCTAGCGTTATCCTCCCTGATAATATCCATATCTTGGCTCTCACTTGGAAGCACTCCAACAATCTGCAAGCACACCAACACGGTCTTCTTTCAATTTAAAAGAAAATTGATCCACAAAGAAAGTCATCAGCACTCATAAAGTATAAGAGTTCTCTCCAATAGCAAACCCAGACCTGCTCAACATCACTTTCTTCTGCAGATTCCGCACTTGAGTTGCCAGATATTTGATTGTCTTCTGATTCTGCATCTGTAAATACATGCTCTGAATCGTCCTCACTTCCTGAAAAATCAGATGGAGCAAAGCCATTGGACTCATACTCCTCTCCACTTCTCAAAGGCAGTTTTGCCCACGGCTGAGCCTGACTCCTCTCTAAACCACCCTGTCATGTACAGAACAAATTCCCGTTTCACAAATCTCCTGTAGCTCGAAAAATGCGAAAAAAAAATCCATCCATTCTGTGCAACTACGCTTCAAAAACCCACCAATGCTAATATGGAATGACACAGATGATTAAGCACAATATTTGCATAACCTGATACATTACAAATAGAAAATATGATGCAGTAGACTGTACAATATTATACCTGATATAAATGTTTAGTACCACCATCTTGCAGACTTTTTACTAGATCTGCACAGTGGCCTGTCCCTTTACAACACAAACACCTTTGAAAGCGAAGCTCTCGTAATGCTAAAAGCTTGCGCAAAGCTGCACTTGTTGTCCACAAGTTCATGACGCCAGTACGACACATAGAGAGCTTGGACAGCTTCGGCATAGAACTAAAGCACCCCTCAGGTAAGCAGGAAAGTGGAAGGCAGTAGTCAAGATCCAGGGTCTGTAAGTTGGGAAAATGTCCCAACATTTCCATTTTACGAATGCGAGAGGAACTAAGATCCATAGTTTGACAATCAATCCCACCTTGAAATAGCTCCCTGTCAAAGAAGTAACATCAGAAAGTATATAAAGAATTATGAAAGATTTATTAATGAGACAACTGTATTCAAACTGTAGATAACCGACCAGTTGAAGTTAGTAAATGGACAGAGGATTCACAGTGTCATAACACATTTCAAGTAACATACCTCACAGCTTCTCGCCCGAAAACATTGTCTCGTAAGTCTACCTTTCGAAGCTTGCAACCCACAGCTCGCATGACTTGAACCAGCAGAGACCAACTTAAATTTGAATCTCTGTTCCTATATACAACATCGACTGCATCTAAATCTGATCTTTCGACTGCTGACAACGTCTCAATGAGAGGTTCCATGTCAGTATCTTGGAGCTCATCCAAAATAAGCATTAGAGTTTGTTTCTCCTTCTTCGTATGCTGAGTTCGAACCTGCCATATTGGTGAGCAAATAAAACTCGACTCTTCAGATTTCCTCTACAATCCCAAGAGAATCGATCGAAATATTATCCATTCTGAGTGATAGGTTCAACACGAATCTTTCCTCGCAGGTCGACATAAATAATGCTAAAAACCAAACACTCTGTTTTGGATGTATCACTCTGCAAATTGGACGCCCTAGACACCACTAGTAGAAGCGCAAGAGAAATATTTAATTATGATGCAGTGCACTCACCATGGGAAGAATTTGACATAAGCAGAAAACCCTAGGTATGCGAAACAAAGAAGAAGGTAATGCCTGACAAATCACATGTTTAGCAGAAAAATCATTACAAATCAGACTTGAACTCTCAAGAGGAATTTCGTAATTCCTTTCTTCTACGCATTACCAACAAACGGTGAAGGTATTTGAGACGCAAGAACTGCAAGCTCACCTTGTCGAAATTTGCGGAGATAACACCATTAGGACTCGTGCCATACCTTTCGCATGCACTAATATATCTGCAAAATCAAGTCAGCAGATGCAAAAACAAATTATATAATATTCCATTAAAAAGACACACTTTCCAGTGTACACATGGGATATTCCTTGATACATATCTGTCACCAAATTCAGAAAGCTCTAGTATAACCAAAAACTCTCTCAGAAGTAATACACAGCTCAGGCTGGGTAAGTTCATGAGTACATGGGTGGATAACCACAAATTGGAAGTCACTTTCATATCCGAGCTACCTTGAAAATGCATAAGAACTTACCTATCGTTTAGAGCATTATGATCGCAAGAAGTGTCCATTGTCTTCCTCTGACTTTAATCCCCAACAGCAATCTGCCTCACACAAGCACTTCAAGCGTACATGGAATCACAGGAACTATTCGCACACTTCAGAAAGAATAAGATTCTCCTGGAGGATGCAACCAAATCGATAAAGAAATATCGAATTTGTACTTGAGCGCAACCATCAACGGCCACACATGTGCGTCGTCCATTCCCTGCAGTCAACCGCAAAGGACAATGAGCACCATCACCAACCAAAATTTCAGCTCGCCAGTCTAAAAATTTATTCGCAACACAGTTCGTGTATCCAAACTCGTTGGCACTTGGTGCAACGTTGTTTGCACTTTGTAGGTTTTGCAGTTGGTGCATTTACCCGCCAGAGTCCCCAACTTCACACTCGTAAAAATTGCCGGGATGCGTCGGAAATCGCTCGAGACTCTTAAGAATGTCGCATCTCACGTATGAACACATAACGCAACAGGTTACCAAAGGATATCTACGGTCATCTAATGATCGGCGGCGGCGCATCGTTGTTCTCGCAACGTTCATCTAGAGCATCAATCTGATGTCCAAATCGAAAGCTTACTACAATTTTCCTTTGCCAAATTCTACATATCTACTGCTTTGCGAATCACCATGGAGTTAATCGAATCGAATCGAATCAAATTAAGACGGCTGTCTGACAACAAGGATAAGACATTCCTTAATAAGGTGCTTTTCATTCCTGTCCCCGATCTCCAGCTAAATACCCTGTCTACCCTAAAATTCACGATCGCAAACCAGGCAAATATTCCTCAGGCACGTCTCGAATTCGTAATCATTAAAAAATCTCAGCGTCAGTCTCTCACCCTAAATACACACTTCACACCAAAATTGCAAGAACCCTTACTTGAACGAGACGCACGCGAAGTCGTCGAATTCCAGCAATCTCTTAGCAGCACATCGCTCCGGGACAATGCGAGCACCTAATAGCGCCTCCTTTGAAACCTCACCTCGCACAAAACCTACCTGCAAGTCACCAAATTGCATCGCCACACCGCCAGAACCCTCCCTCTCCCTCGCCTGGAAAAACGATCGAGCATGCAATCTAACCAAAAATGTACGACCTCCAAGGTAGAACAAATCGAGGAATTCGTGTTAGGGACGCAATCTCGGCGCGACAGAATGGCGAAAAGGCATGACAGGAAGCGGCAAGGAATCGATAATCACCCGGCAATTACAAGCGTTGCAAGACGAGAATTGTGTGACGGGAAGTAAGGGAGCTGCTTTGAGACCTCAGGAGATTACTACGGAGCGGATGCTGTGAGGATTGACGCTGGGGCTATGGCGATGATCAGCTTCGATTGCAGTTCGCCTTTGTCTTCATCGCCATGATCGTCTATGTCTCACCTTTGTGCTTTTGGTGACGCTGAGAAGGGGCGCCCTTGGAACGGGTCGGGTCGGGCCGGAACGGGTTGGGCTGGGTATGAGCAGGGTTATTTTATTGGTAATTTCATCTAAATTATTTTCAAAATTTGGAACAATTTGGCATCATCAACCAATTTTTCTTCAAATTTTTCCTATAGGCTTGATGCTACCCAATTATTTTTGGTGCTTTCAGACATTTAAATGCCTAAAAAAATACCCTAGGTATGAATGGTGTGCTTCAAAAACTGGCACCTAAATTGGCTTACTTGTAGCAATCAAGAACCTAAATACATTTTTTATGTAACCCTGAAAAGATAGGCCAATGGCCGCTTTTTCAAACCTAAAAGTCCCTCTTTAGGCTTTACACTTCCATTTGTACTTATTTTTTAGAGATGTAATTACAAGGTTTCTATAAGTTGTAAAATTTTAGAATATTTTCGTAAATTTTGTAAAATTCTTGTGAATTTTTTGAATAAAAAATGAATAAAATTCATATCAAATACAAAATATGTGTAAAAAATCTGAAAACTTCTTCAAAGGGGTATATTATAGTGTAAAATATCATGATGCAAAAAAATTACTATGCATTTTAACATTAGAACATCAATACTCCAAAATAATTGGCCCAATGTTCAAATTGGAATAAGAAACCAAACTTGATAAGCTTCATTTCATCATTGTTCAAATTCAAAAAAGATTATTGTTTGGCTTAAATTGAAATCTAAAGAAAATAGCATGAATTGCCAAAATACACTACATGGTGATCCATGGACTTGCAATTTTCTTATGTAGTAAAGTCAAAATATACTACAAGGAGAGAATATCAATCATTTTTCATTGAAATTGGGTTCAAACAATTCCCCCTTCAAAAAATTGGATGAAAAAACGGGTTTTTTCATCCTTCAAGCTTCACTAAATTCATCCAAAGGATACAATACATTATCTTTGGCATTTCAGAATTAAGATTTTAGGATTTTTGTTAACTCTCATGATTACAAGAAAGGGCATCATCGACTACATATTTCAAACTTTAAAGTTCTTCTCTTTGTATGCTCTCATTTTACAACTATATATAATTAAAAATATATTTTTTATTTTAATCGCGATGTAATTATATGTCTACAAGAGGTCCTAAATTTTTTAGATTTTATGGTAAAAATCTGAAATTATAGCGAATTTTGAAATAGAAATTTAAAAAATCCAAATAAAATGTAATGTATGCTCAAAATCTGAAATTTTTCCATTTGTGTATATAATATTTTAGACACATCATGGTGCAAAAATCTTTACTACGTCATTACTCAATATAAATTTATAAAATCTAAACTCTAAGGTAATCAACCCAAAGTTCAAGTTGCTATAGAATATTGAAGTTTAGGAATTTTTCAAATTTTTAGATTGGAATAAGAACTAAACTTAATAAGCTTTGTTTCACAAGTCAGGCTTAAATTCAAAAAACATCATTTCATGACTCAAATTCACATCAAAAGCAAGTATGTAGAAGATGTCAAAATACACAACATTTTGATCCATGAATCAAGAATCTTCCTATCTAGAAAGATAAAAAATACTACAATTAGGCAATATTCAACAACATTCTCAAACCATATGTTCAAGAACCTCCTTCAAAAAACAATTGGATGTAAAAATGTGTTACTTTATCTTCCGGGTCTTCACAAAGTCATCCATCAACCAATAATTGGTTTCTAGAGGGTTATAAGGTCAATCCCTAAAGAACAAGACCTATCACCAAGGTAATTAGCAAAAAATGATTTAATTCATGGACCATTGAGTACATTTTTCATTTCTATAGTAATCTTAAAAGTCATACATTGGCCATTTTGGGACCTCAATATTGTTCTAGGGTTAACCATTAAAGGTCCCCACATCTATAATGTAAATTTTGCCTACTTGATAAAACTCAGGGAAATATAATATAGGGGGGTAATTCCTAAGGAAAGGTCAATAAGTCTAACATTTGTGTGACTAAGGTCACTTGTTTTCGTATTTTGAATATTTATCTATTTTGTTTACTATTTGTTTCGGGAATTCAACAAAAGAAACCCACACTTTTAGTCAAATAATCTCAGTCCATCCCAAATGCTATTTATAATAGACTCCATGTATGCGGTCCCAGTCCTATATAGTATGTTTTGGCTCATGACAAATCCTTTGGTCAATTTCTTAGGTTTGATCAATTTGTCTTGACAATGCATGTACTATCAACGTAATCAAATCCACCAAGGTATATATTTGAAATACAATAGACTTTTAGGAAAATTATTTATTACTTTAATTCCTCTTTATTTTTCCTCAACTAATCCATACTATATTATTAGCCTAATTGCTAATTTAAAATGCAAATATCAAATCCGCATTTTCTATCCATTTGCTCAATATGCAAAGTATGAAAAGATTAGAATTTCATTCCTAGTTTAGTCAATTTATTCTTCACGTCAACTCCATAGCTTTAGCTTTCCAATCAATTTGTCTTTAACTTTATCTTCATTTTACTTGAATCAATTCGTCAAGACCATAGACCCTTAACCATATGACTATTGGTCCTAGCACCTATGACCGTGCACTCTTTACTACTGGCCACTGTTCCATTAATTAGCCCGCAACCCCAAGCTATGCTATCTATTTGACATAGTTGTGAATTTGCAAATTGACCAATTGACAATAACTCAAGACTAAGCTAAATTGTCTTCTACTTGTTTTTAATTCAAATTCGACATGCTAACACTACTTTGTGAATGCAAACATCTTTAAACATCTAATTATGTCCAGTTGTTTTAACACATCTTTACCAATTGCTATTTGTCTCAGTCAAATTATATCTCTATGTTCATCACACAATATTGAGAAATTGTTCAATATACTTCTAACTAAACTTACACAAGCTAATACACATTGCCATCGTCTACTAGATCATTAGCTCTTGACTATTTGATCTCACATATGGAATTTACCAAACAATGATTTATACTTCACAAACTTCACACACTTAAATATGCTCCCCTCTTCCCCACTCAACAATTCAACTAGTCTAGCAATTTCAATAATTGCTCCAATGACTAATTAGATACTAATTCAGGTTCTTAACAATTTGATCATTCAATTCACTTAACCAATTGACACTCACTTCTTACATAACATTATAATTGAGTCAACATTCACAATTTGACTAATCCAACAATTGATCATTCAATCACGACAAGTAGAACACAAAGAAACTCCCACCAAATTGACATACATTGTTGATTACTTGAACTCACTTAGTTAGTGCTCCAACAAACTCCAATTTGACTTAACAACACAATTCTCTCTCACAACAATTACTTGCACAAATTGACTCAAGAATCCTCATCAAGTGTGAATACACAATATTCACTTTCATTAACACTAATTGAGTCAGACTTTACAATTTGATCTTCAAACACAACATACACAATTTACACAATTTGACTACTCAGAAATTAGCCCTCAATTACTAATTGACTTAACTCCAACAACTTTTCTCACGACTTGACCAAGCAATTACTCACCACCTATGAGTTTCATACAATCTCAAAATACACAATTACACTTGAGCTACCCGCTCAAAGACAATTAGAATAATTCTCAATATATTGATTAATATAAGTTTCAACAAATAGTTACAGTACTTAGATAATTTGACACACTAGAATACTTAGGCTCTTCAACTGGAGAGAAAGAGAGAGAATGCAAATAAACATTTGGACTTATAGTCCCAAAACAAAAATTGACCAAAAGTGCGTGACTGTTCATTGAAGATGCACCTTCATCTATTGGACTTGCTTCGAATCCTAGCCTATTAGACCTATTCAAACCTATTTATATATTTTTTGGATTTATGTACAAAATATCTAGCCACTTATCACACTACAAAGGAAATTAGGCTATTTGTTTACTCTATCTACACCTACAAGGCCGACTAGACACAAATCAAAATTTAACTGAGACTACAACATCTAAAAAGGAATTCATGAATATTGTTCAAATTTGATTGTAACTAACTTCCGTAGTAAATATATATTCTGAATTTGCTTATATTCTACGAAAGTGAATAACTTTATCTCTTCACCATCTTCATTTCTATATTCTTCAAAATAAGAATAACCTTCTTCAGTTTCATCTTCTTCATCTGTAATTTTTATCTCTTTCTTTGTCACCTTTGACACTAGACATTCATATTCTTCATCATTGAAATTGTTTTCATAATCTATATTTTCTCCATGCTTACTTTCATTGGCATCTAAACTCTCATCAGAATCATTGCTATTAGAAGTGTCTTCAGAATCATTGCTATTGGAAGTCTCATCAAAATTAGTACTATTTGAAATCTCGTTAGAATCACTACTATACAAAGTCTCATTCAAATCACTACTATTTGAAATCTCTCCAAAGTCATTGTTATCAAAAATACCTTCAAGATCAATAACTTCATATCCTTTTGTTTTCTCTTGGTTGATATCATTTGTTTCATCAATATTGAATATGAAAGAAGTTTTTTTGCTTAATTTTGGAATAGCCTTTGTAGTTTTTCCTTGGGCTTTGCTAGTTGATATGGCATTTTTAGCATCAATACCTTGTGGCTTCTTTCGACAAACTTTATTGCCAACTTTGTATGTTGCATGAGGACAATCAATGTTTAAACACTTATAACGAGGTTGTTTCCAATTGTGATTTGCAAACATCCAAAACCTATGATTCCTTGATTTGCAATTTGGACATTTTTTTGGTAGTGATTTAACCAACTCATCCATTTTTTCTTTAGGCCAAATTCTTTTATTTTTAGTTGTGTTTTCTATTCTTCTCTTTTTGTTTTCATTTGTTTTCACTTCATCATCACCAATCCACTTCCTTGATGGCATCTCCATTTTGAATAAATATTGAAAGTAGATCAACACAAAAATTCTAAATTAGAACTTGAATGACTTCAAGAGTTATTTTTGCTATTGAAAGAGTTCTAGAGAAAGAGTCTAATTATGGTTATATATATAAGATGAAATCAAGAAAAAGTAATATCAAAAAGTAAAAGAACTTGCCTCTCCTAGAAAAAAAATCTTTTACTTTGATGATTGTATTGACTATTGAAATAAAAGGAAGAGAAATAAAGGAAACAAAAAAATAAAAGAACTTACTTCTTCTAAATTTTTTTTAAAATTTTAGTACTTTACTAACTTCCAAAAAAATATTCTTTTAATTTGATAATTATGATGAAGTAAAAGTAAAAATGTAATGCCTTGAAGTAAGAAATAGATGAATTGAATTAAAAGCAAAAAAAATTGACTTATCATCCTTGAAGTTTAGAAAAGAATAAAAAAAAAGACAATATTTCATTTTTCAATCTTCTTTTATAAAAAATAAAAGATTTTTTTTGTTATCATTCATCAATCTTGGTGACTAAGAAATAATTACATTTGCCTTGTAATATGCTTGAAGTTGAATGATTCTTTTACTTTAAATTGCATTTATAAAGAATCTCTTATTAATTTTTAACCCCAAATGGGCTTTCTAGAACATAAGTAGAAGTGATTTGGTCCAACTTGGTTGTAACTTTTAAAAGTATTAATTTTTGGTTTTGATTTGAACTTTGAAAATGAAGCCTAACAAGTTATCTTTTTATTCTAATTCAAAACTTTTAAAAGATCTAAAAGATTCAATGAGTTATTTCAATTGGAAGCTCCATGTATTAGAATCCAATAACTTAATTTTGAATGCATCAATTACATGACTTATTTTCTTCTTCACTTCTAGAGTCCAAGACCAATTCTTTTTGTCAAAAAACATTCAAAACTACCACTTCTATTGTGTTCACCTAAGAACTTAGAAAAATATTATTTTAGAATCTAATCGAAGGATCTTGTACTACACTTGTCTCAACAATGCTAATACATGAGCCTAGAAATGCAAGACTATGAGCCTTAAGCTTGGGTATAAGTAGCCACCCTACAACCATTGAAGATATCTATAACATATGTACCTATAATATACATACCCTATGACCAAGGAAGGTGTCTATAACATAGATACCTTATATCATAGAAGGTGTTTATAATATAGGCACCTATAATAGAGATATCTATAACCATGGAAGGTGTCCTATAACATAGGTATCCTATAACTATGAAAGGTGTTGATGACATAGGTATACATAACATAGGCATCTAGGCTTATAGTCTCAAAAATCTAGGCTCACATGCTAGTAACTTTGCACTTGTCATAAATCACATAGTAAAAACTTCTTAATGTTTGACCATACGAATTGAAAGATAAGTATTCTAAGTGAGAATTTTTTTTAAAGGATGCTTTAATTGCATGCAAAACAAGAAGCTCCTGAACTTTTACATCAATAATCCAAATGGAATGAATCAAAGCTTTCCACTTAGACTAAAATATAATATATGAGAAAAAATATTTCAATTTGAATTTCAAATTTTTGTGGAATTTTTTGTTGCCCATCTCCTCCATTTTGCAATTATTGTAGAATAACATTTGCTTTGGGGCACCAATTGAAAATATAATTATATTCTTACAAAGCTAATAAGTTTATCTATTTTATGAAAAAGTTTCACCCAAAATTGAGCTCATGGAAACTTACCCAAAATCCACTTTGTCTCCCATAGGGACAATGGGACTTTAGGGTTATAACTAATTTTAATGTTTAAATTTAGAAAATATCATTTCTCATCCTAACCTTCATTTTTGGTCAAAATTTCAAATTCTTTTAGCATACATTCCAATTTATATACATTTATGTACATATTATTATTTTTTAAATCACAATGATTTAATATTGAAAATTTCATTTTTGTAGAAAATGTGATTATTTACTCATGAAAATTATTAAAAAAAATTATCAATCCATTCTATAAAGTCTAAATTTAGCTTGATGGTCACAACTTGACTTGAAGGTCATTACTAAGGGTGTTTTTGATGTAATAATAATAATAATAATTTGAATTTTTTTTCATGCAATTCTTCATAGCTACTTTATTTCTTCAAGAAACTTTTAAAATTTTGGATTTTTTTATATTTAATGATTGAATAATATTAATTAGTATAAAATATATAATAATTATAGTTTAATATACTTTTGGGTTGCATCAACACATTGGTGACAAATAATTAATTAAAGTTCCCAAAGCAGGTTCGGCAACTTATAGTTTACTTTCGAAATATTCAAAATTACATTAAGTGAACAACATCATTTTCAACAACTAGTTTCTCAAGTCTCTTTTGTTGACATTGTAGTTCAAGAACAGACAAGTATATTATACAATTGGGGTGGTAGGAGGTGAAACAACCCATGTGGGATATATGAATTAGGATCAATAAGAGCTCAACTACTCATAGTTAAGGTCTTATCTTTAAATTATCCCATACCATTTGAGGACTCATGATGGACAATGGATTTCATTATAAAAACGACCTCCCCACCCTCACTTTGAACAGTCATGTGTGAATGAACCATTCCTACTTTTTGCTAATGATTAATTTCATAATTGCAAATGAGAAGTGGACTTCATTTTGGCCTTATCGCCTAATAAGAAATATTTTCTTTGCTTACAATAACTTGGTCATTTAATTCTTTCTGAATTTGGCAATTCCTCTTTTTCATTTTATTTATTTTTCGGCTTTCTTGAAAAAGATTATTTTTCACGGGCTCTACTCCAAACATACGGTATTACGATACTTATGAAGATTTTAAAAAATTTTATAAATAATACATAGTTTCATATATCAAAATTATTGCATTGAAATGTTTCTATGAGTTAAAGACTAAATAGAGCTCAAAACAAAGTTTGACTACAGTTATCACAATAGAGTTGGTCCTTAAAAGTTAATAAGGGAGAATTCCTAGTTAGTGGGGAATGTGAAAGTTTTATTGCAAAATAATGCATGGCCTAAAAAGATTCTAGACTCAAAAAAATTACTTAAAGAAATAAATTAAAATGTTCCACATTATTGAAGGTTCAAATTTCATTATTAGGGTCTGAATACAATTTTCATAATCAAACCTTAGTTCATTTAGAGTTACTTAATATAAGAATAATTTTTTCCAATTGTAAAAAATTTCAAATATCAGATTTGAAAAATATTATAAATCTTTTCAAATTTGATTGTATGAATCATTTCTTTTGGTAATGCATATCACAATTTGTTTTGATACAAAAGATTCAAAAAAATTGTAAAAGACTAATTCTACATCACATCTAACTTTTGTCCCAACCTTTGTAGGCCATTAGGGTATAGTGGACTAGCCTATGACCATGAAATTAAACTTCAAAATACTTCAAAATTATTGGTACTCTATCCACCATTTTTCTATTATATATGGATGAAAAATTATGTTTCCCTAATGTGATATAATTTCTAATTGTTTTGTCAAAATTTGGAATTATTTTTGAATTTCTATAGACTGAAGAAGTGAAAAGGTTCATAATAAAGATGAAGTAAGCACAATGTATATTGTGAACTAATTTTCCTTCATTTAGACTTTAATGTTACAAGCTTTGCATTCAAACTACAATAAAATACACATTTTCAGTAAATTTTCAAACTTTGTAAGCCAATTTGAAAGTAGGATTGGGAACTTCATTTTAATTTATCAAAAAAAAAATCATCTTGCTTGTTAAAATGAAGTCTTACCTCTTTAAAGATAAGGGGAAGTCTAAATATCTAAGATTACTACGAAGATGTATTCATTAAATACAACTTAGAAGAATCCATATGATTGGTTCTATTAATCAATAGTAGATCCAATCCACTTGGACAATAAAGACATTTTGTGTCCTTTGGATGGTCTAGTAGGCCTTGTGCATTTGAAGAGTAGATGATTTCTTTGAATTTTTTGTGTGCAACTTTATTGATGCTATAGCCACATTATTGAGTTAAATTCAAGACATTTTAGTTGTTTTTCATTTATATGGACTAGTTTACAAAAAATTATACACTTTTGAGTGTATTTCAATACTTTGAGCTTTTTTCCTTAAAACTTGATTTTGACATTCCAAACAATAGCTTTAGCTTTTGAAAAAAACTAACTAAATGAAGCTTTTAAAGTTTCATTTCTACTCCACTTAGAAATTTTGAAAAATTCCTTAAAATAAACATTTTAGAGTTTGAAGATTGAAGTATAAATTTTGGACTTTGTTTATTAGAATAAATTTGTGGCAAATTTATTGATAGTATAATATAAATTTTCAATAATTTATTTAAATTTTTTTTCCCACAAAGCTCATAGTATTGCATATATTATCTCCCTTTGGTACAAAATCAACCTAAAGTGCTTCTTGAAGAGGCATAAATTTATTAGAATTTTTTTGACTGATTTATGAAAAATGCATAAAAATAGCCTAATTATTCCTCAATCCTCATAGTACATACCCCAAAAAATTGTTGTACATAATAGCTAGGTGAAAAAGAATTTGTGTGAACTAACACAAGCCAATGCAAGCCACAAAAGAATTTATTTATATATTTGTGAGAGGCCATATATGGTTTCTTTTCATTTGATCATACTTTTGCGGACTTTGGTTGTTTGAGAAGTGTGTGAAACCCTCTTGAAAGATGAATCCTATTATGCTCCTTTCTTTTTGGCTTCTTCAGACAATCTTGCTTTTTATCTCCCTTATGTGAAGTAAATGTGTGATGCAAAAGGTGTGTATATAAAAGTAAAGTGACTATCTTCCAAAGTATTTTGATCCATGTCATTCACAAATTAGACTTGGGACATTTCACTAATCACCCTCAATCAAATCATACTCAAAGGTACCAAAAAATGGGTTAGACATAGTAAAATTTGCTATGTAATTCTTTTAGCTATTTTCTTAAGGCTAAACTATTAATGGTAGGTATTTTAGTCCTTTTTGACTAGTACATCAAGTCATGTTAAAATGAATAATTTTTTATTCATCAAAAAATAAAAAATTCTTTACTAAAGTTCTAATTGCAATTTAGATGTTAGCATATCAAGTTTTTTAAGGGAGAAAGGGGTCTAATTTCTAATAAATAATAATGTAATTGAATCCCAAAAAATTATGTGTACATATAATCATATGATAGAGTAGAAAGGACTCTTTTGCTACAATTTGAATACTTTTCCATTTTCTATAATATTCAAAAGTAAAAACACATGAATGTCTTTTTCAATATAAAAAATAATCCAAATGATGGTTGTATTAGAACAAAAATGTATATATTATTCGCATTTAGGTACCTATGAAAGCTATTTATGGAATTGAATGTTCAAATTTTTTTTAAATAAATCAATAATTTGTCAAAAATCAATTAAGTAATTCAAAAAATTACACTATTTTGTGTCCAAGATTTAATCACTAAAAATCCTTCTTAATAGTTGTATGTTTGAGAAGTATAAAAAATTTGGATAAAAATATCCTTTTACAATGTTTTATTGTAATATAGAATATAGATCCTAAATTTAGCCTTGCAACTATTGATTTACGTCCTTTTTGAAGATTTTACCTAAGAGATTTTTTTCTCCAACTTATTAAAGGAGTGCATTGAAATACTATCTATCCATTAATTTATTTAAAAATTGACAATATCAAAAGTAATTTAGAGCTTTGAAAGTTTAGAAAAGGACTCTAGCTAGCCCTAGTGCTAGTAAAGTAATGGTATTGGTACCTTTGAGCGTGGTTTGACCTCCCAAACCCAATTTTGTCATTTTTGTACTTAGACATGTAGGATATAAAATTGCACTAACTAACTAGTTGTGAAAAGACAAAAACATGAAAACTTTGATTTTGTCTTTTCCTCTTACACTACCCGTCCACACGACCTTCAATTTTTTATGCTAGTAACCTATGATATGTGTGTGAAGTGGCCCTACAATACTAAAGTAGGATGATTCATTGTTGTCCTTTTCGATTGTTGTACATATTTAACTTGATGAGGTTTACAAATCTATTTTTGCAATAGAATGGCAAGAGATTGTTGCACAAGTGTTTTGGTTAGATCATTTTTTAGTAAAGAAAGACACATTGTAGGTAGTCAAAGTAGAACCATATAAGCAAAAGATATACTTCCCATTGTTGTTCCAAGGGAGGAATATTTTCTTCTATTTTCTAGAGTAGTTTTTTAAACTTCCTATATAGTTGCAATGATAATCCAAAAGCATGATCCCTTACATTGTTGAATAATGAATGAACCTTTTGCCATATGTCCTAACTACATGGTGATGTTTTTTGAAATTATAAAATTGTGATACTCCAACCCAATTCCAACCCTAGCCACCCCAATTCCACTCTAAAAAATTTCATCATGCAACCCTCTACAATTTCAGTACAATAGAATGGAGCATGGAGCATTTAGGCCCAACAATAGAGGGTGCAATTGGAAGGGGGGCACTTTAGGATACTTACATCTTAGTATTCATTCCAATCACCATTTGCCATATGAGAAAGAAAGAAAAATAAAAAAAGCCATTATAGACTGGATAATGCTCCAAAGCTAGGAGGCTTGAGAGCATTACAAGACATAATGTAAAGTCTAATAGTTCATCAGCGATGTCCGTATCTATACTTTTTGCAAATCTAAGGGTGTAGAAAGAGGGTCACCGTTATAGGTTATAATGCTTTTCTGACTAAGGTAAGAGCACCCAATGGTGTTAGACACTACAAAGCATAATCATTTTGGGCCATAAATGTAAGTAGACAGTAGAGAGCTTATTTTTTTGACCTAAAATGATAAGATGTCTACAATCCCACTACATTTATATTCTAGAATGAATTCCTGGTCTAGAAAGGGATGCCATTGGGTGCTCTACCTTATCCAAAATAATGGTGACAAATCTGCCTTGAAACCCGGAATTGGCATCAGCTTATGAATTTGTGAAGTTGAAATGACTGAAAGCATCTTCACCCTGAAATGTTCACTGACTGTACATTGAAGAATCGTCAGGGAGATTCCTTCCGTCTCTCCTAATCACCGACGGAGACGAGCTTCTCGGCGATTCTCTCGCGTTTCCCCCGAAATCAACTGTCGTAGAGACGCAAACAATCCATCAAGCCTTTGCGATCTATACATGCTGATGCTTATTAGGAGCGATGCTGATTCCATTGATCTTTGAAAGAAAATTTACTGGAAAACTCCCCAAAATTGCGAAAAATGGTCACTTCCTGTTGCTACGATGTACCAGGGCTGACTGAATTGGTCTGAAAATTAGGGCTCGCAATTGCGATTGTCGGTCTGTATACCTTACGAGCGATGGCGGGACTATCAAATCCACGAGCTTAGCTTCTTCCTTTTTCTAGCACATTTCTTTGAAAGTTGGAAGTAGAGAAGAGTTCCTCTCCGATGATGCTGTCTGCGTCGCCTGATACCTTCGGCGCCTCGTTCCTTTGCAATGCCACTTGCTCCGATGTGAAGTCTCGATTGAGAAATTTTGGAAATCGAGCTAGAGCGAGACGGTGCGTGCATTTTCGGGATGCCCTCCATGCGACACTTCTGCAATGGAGGTTCAGCTCCAGGAATGGGGAGAGAGGACGTAGTTGTTGGCCTTGTGTGGAGTATGGCAGATGGCAAAGTGGAAGATTAGGGACAATGAGGTGTGGGATTAGTGTCGGACCTGGAGATGAAGAAGGAGCCCGAAGTAGCTTGGTGGCAATATTGGATGGCTATTTGATGCGGGAGCTTCTTCCCCCTTTGGTTTTGGGAACTGCGGCGTTCACTGTGCTGGGTGTCTCGATCGGTCAGTGACGCTGTTGCGTTTTGAGGCTTAGGATGATGCTTGCAATTGATGATGGAGAGATTAGGGTTAGAGTTTCGAAATTGAGTGAAACTTCGTTTTTTCGGAGTGCTGTTCCTTGCTCTGTGATGGTCTTACTAAAATATAGAGGATCAAGTATTCAAGGTGAAATGATGAATTCAAGTGATCACATTGTGAAAATATAATTCAGGTGTTGCTAATTTTTATATCAGTAGAATCAATGAAGGGCAGTGCATGTGTTGGGCTAAAAATTGAGCAAAAGAACGTTACCATATGACCGACTCAGAAATGCTAAGAAAAAATTCGATTCAATTCGGGTCTCTTGGTCCTTTAGGGGTTTAGTGGATGCTCTTTGGATTTGACATGTCCTTTGATTTTCTGATTGTGGTTCCAGGAGTAGGGTCGGAAGTAATGGCATTAATTGAGAAACTGGGCTTCTCATTTCGTCACTGTTTACTGTATGTGCGCATCGTCTTCCTCCGTCTTCCGGTACAATCATGATCCATTCTATCTTCCATTTCCATGAGTTTTGTGCGTTCTCGTATTGGGAGAATTGATCGGTGCCTTGGATGAAGGGAATTCGGCGTGCAAACTCAAATGTCGCCATAGATGAGATGTCATTTGCAGATCAGAGTACTGGCTTATATCAATTAGCCAGAGAGCTAATGGTGGCCAACATTGTCGTGTTGTTTCAGACGTACGTTAGTCTTGCGCTTCCAATGGCGTCACTATTGGCTTCAATGCTTGCATTCGGACGACTGGGCGTGGACAGTGAGGTAACAGGTACAATTCTAGTAATTTTTGACGATGAGATATAGTGCATATTACTCTAATGCCCTGCCACTAGCTTATTGCACCGCTCATTCTATTCTGTGTTACTTATGATTTAATGTGCCACCAAACCTGTGCGCCATACAGGAAATGAACTTTTTTGGTGAAACAGTTCAAGTAGTTTAAGCTTTAGACATTGAAAGAGAGGAAAAAAGAGCTTTTGAATGCATCGAGTCGATGAACAAGGGACTTGGGAGCTTGGGATTTACCTGTTTTTTGTTCCAATTTTTATCCATCCAGAGATACACCTAAAGGTGTGTGAATTAGCAGAACACCTACCGAATAGTGTAACACACACTATATAGAATAAACGGTGTAGTGATCTATAGCATAGTGATCATCAGCGTTGGGAATTGATGGACTGGCGTAGTTGTTGCTGATTAGACTGGCGATAAGTTGCAGCCCTACGAGCTGCCGGGATAGGAAGCTTAAGGATGCTGCGGCCAACGTTCATTGTATTTCTGGGAATCACTGCCCTCCACTTTCTTCTAGCTGAGGTGCCATATCATTGAAAGGACTCCACTTGCCAGTTGGTTTGGTATGAAGCTCCTCGTATCTGTTACTTTTTTTGCTTTTGGAGTGTTTCATGATGTGCGCTAGTATAAGAACTCTAGATTGAGAATATAAATAACCAGTTTTGGGCGCTTTCACTTACAGGAGCTTAGTTGTTGCACAGGGATTAGCACCACGTGCAAATCAAATGGCCATGGACGCGACCAAAACTGCTGTTGCAACCGTATCGACCGTTCGAGATTCTGGCAAGTCTCATGTAAGATGGAATCACAGAGACATACCGAAATGTTTGTGGCATGTCTAGTACGGTAGATTTTTCTGTTCAGAATATGATCTTTGTGTGGTTCGATTCAATTTTTTCTCTTGACATACGAAGTTATTGTAGCACTGTAGATTTTTTCAGACCGTTGTTGAATGTTGTCAGTTTTGTGCTCACTTCTAGGAGCTTTGGTTTGATGCAATCCTGCGGGTGTCTGGCAGACGACCAGGACGTCCTCAGCTGCCTTCAGCCGGCCTGTTATATTTCCAGTATTCAGGTTAATATGTCCTCATCTCGTTTGAACAACAGTGCGTTACTGGCTTCTTTGAATATCTTACTCTTTGTCTCAGTGGCTTATGATCTAGTTCAAATTGCAGAATCTTTTCGTTGTTGATACTCCCTGTTCAGATGATTGCACTTCATGAAATATTTTCTCAGGAGTTTGACCAGTCTAATTTTACGTCAACTGATTGTAGAAAGCACCGACTTGAACACCTGATTTACGCTCAGGGGTTCGATGGCTTGAACACATTGCTAACGGTCACTTTCGTGCAAATGGAGGTAATGTCAATCCCGATGGTGTGCCTTTTTATAACAGTCTTTATTGAGGGTTGACTTGCTTATATTTTTGTGTATGAGCGGGCAAGTTTTTGATATGGCCTACGGTTGTAGGTAGTGACAGCATTTTATCAGCACAAGTTTATGCTCTTGTATTCCTTTCTACTCCCCTAGCACTATATTGAAGTGGCTAGCTTCTTGTGCTATGTGAATGTGAACAAGTCACCCTACTCTTGCAGGAATTTCAAGATCAGGGAGCCACCACGGGAAATCCTCAATCCAAGTTGAATACCGGTAGGTTCTGTTCGGTCTAAATTGCTCAAAATAGATTCATAAACGAAGAATTTTTATCTTAGAAATGCAGTCTACGGTTGATTTCACATGTGGGAGGTTTCAGACGTCACTTTAAGCATTTCAACATATGGACTGTTTTGTTTGAGAGAGGTATAGAGCCATATAGAGACCTTTTGGAACAAGAGCCAGTCTGTGAGATCACATTTTTTCGTACTATGCATGGATTTCTTATGGAATTTTAGTTCAATTTTAAAGTGGTAGGTTTCAGACCACCATATTTGACAGTAGGCAAGTCCATCATGGACGAGTGACCATAGACATTGAAGGTAACCGCGCCTAATTGCGGCCTAATTCTGAACCCCACAGATTCTTGCCTAAAATTTTGAATTTGCAGCCTGTATTCTTGAGAGCTTATGTCGATTTCGGGTAAACCTGTTTTCAGCACTTTGAAAATTCATAGTTTATTCATATGGTGTCCAAAAACTGCATGCTAAAATAATCTGAAATCCTCTTTAGACTCTTAACAAGATCTGACAAAAAAAAACTTTAATAATTTGATAATAGGAACCAGGCTCAAATGCTTTTTCGGAGATTTTAGGTGCATTTACCTTAGCCAAGTCATGCTTACCTCACCGACTAATAAGTGCAACAAAGTTTATGACTAGGTGAGTTGGGGTCCATAACGGAGACGTGATCAGAGCCCTAATGGTTTTAGTATCCTCTACCTTAATCAGTAGATGGTACATAGATTGAAAAATGGCGAGACTGGCTTGGTTACCATTAACTTTGTCATATTGACGAAGAGACGTTGTATATTCAACAGCATTGTCCGTTAGAAGGGTGGTTTTGGCGGAGGAGGCGATCTGGGACGAGTTACAGGGATTGTGGATGTTAAGTAATGGCTGTGAATATTTACTGGGAAGGGGGGCCTCTCAAAACAAAGGAAGCTCCTTGCATGCTGTGCGACAATTTAGCTCGCAATGTAAGTACAATATCTTTGTTAAGTCCTCAGAGGTCAAATGGGCAAAAGTGGCTGCTTACATATCTGAAGAATTTTGACTAAATTGTTTAGGAAGCTTCAAGGAATGTAACAAATCAAACCTCTTCATTTTTAATGATGGAGATATGTTTTGAAATTACAATTTTTTTATTGACTTTAGATTCCAAAGTGAGCTTTTTATTTGAGCTTATGCACTTACGGGTTAATTCAGAAGTGTATCTTTTCAACCTTTGTAGTTCATCCAGTTGTGGTGTTGGCATTTCAATAATGTTCTAACAGTGGAATTTTCGATATCCTGGGCAGATATTTCAGAATTGACAAGAGCCCCATTGGATTTTGCCAGATTGGGTGTTACTAAGTCTTTTGAAGACATGACTCTTTTTGAGGTGAGGTTGCTTTTGGGTTGATTGAGTTTGGATTCCAGCTTTGTTGTTTCTACCCCAAGGGAAGAGGCTCAGCAATCGTTCACAACTGTAGAAAGTTTTGTGCCCAATTAAACTTGAACATATTCTAAAAGCAATTATAGCATGTTAGGGCCTGTCATTTCAAGAATGGATTTTCTTATGTTTAATAGATTAGGACATGTGGGTTATAAGAAAATAGGAATAGCGACATTCTAAGATTGACAAATATGATTTCGAATTTTTCAATTACTGGAGATTATATCAAGGATTACGTGGAGATTGAATGGACTGTTTTGACATTTCTGTTTGAGGTAAATATGGGATCACGTTCAGATTTTCCTGCATCAATTCATCCTTTGGAGGGATTCTTTTGACGATTGCAGGCTTGGAGCTTATTGGGTCTCATGGAGAGAAGTCGGAATGTTAAGGAGAGTCGAAAGTTACAGGTTTGTGCATTCCTTAGAGTTGTGAGTAAGATTTTTGTTCCTCCTTTTCTGGTTCCTCAGGTTAAGCACTCCTGCACTCAATTTTTAACGATGACCTAATTTAACGTTACAAGTCTAGCCTTCTAACCCATTCTGATGAGCTCATGTGACTGCTCTAAACTTGGAGATCTCTTCGAAGCAGGTCAAGATTCAGCAGCGTCTGTCACTTCCCTTTGCGAGTATAGTATTTGGCTTGGTTGGTTGCCTTCTAAGCCTCCACCTGCCTCGTGAACAAAAGCGAGTAAGCCTTTCAATTTCATGAAGCTCTTCTATTTGAACGAATTGATGGTCATCTAAAAATGAAATTTCAGATGGATATAGATTTCTACAATTCACTGTGATGATTCCATTGACGTACCTTACGCTCTCTTGTACCGATCTTCCTCAGGTTGGATTGGCCTTGACAATCGTGATTGTCTTTGGCTACTACATTGTCTCCGTGTTTGGATCCCTAATTGGTCAGGTGAATAACCCTTCCCAATTCCTGGGTATACAGGATTGTCTTGTCTTGTTTCTAGTAAAACATTCAAAAGTCTCTGGGGAAAGGACCTCGAACTGAGAAGATAATCCAGTGAATGCTTGAAACATGTCAATGGAGCCTAGATGCTGACCGAGTGGTACTGCATGTGCAGTTGGGCTACGTCAGTCCCATACTGGGAGCTTGGTTACCGAATCTTGCTGGAGTTCTCTTGGCACTTGCTTTCTTGTTCTGTACACCTTAAGGTACCTACGCATATTATGGTCAACAAGAATCAGCTGAGGATGCTCCTATTATTGGACTAACCTACACTTTGTTGGATATTATTGGGTATTGAAAGAGGACTCCAATGTGCTTTAGTATCTACTTTATGGACATTGTTTGAATAAACTATGAATTTTCAAAGTTCTGATTATAAGTGTACCTCAAATTGATCCTCGACTTTCCTCTTCAGATAGTGTACATCCTTGTAATAAATATTTACTTTTTAGGCAAAAATCTTGGGGATGCTTTTGGGAAGGGTCTCAATTAAGTTGCTTCCTACAAACTTGCTTTAAGCTATGTTCCAATTGCTATCCAGTCAGCAGCAAAGGGATGCGATCAGGTTTTCGACGCTTCTCATTTAGAAGCTAATGTTTATTGATAGCTGGGTCTCATGCCACTCTTGTGGAGTCTGGTAGGTAGCCAAGAGGAGATGCATGGGATGCGACCAGGTCTCTCGGGACGGTAATAGGTAACTGCTTTGGGAGATGAAAATTGTCTCTGGGAATGCCTATTAGGATTTAGGAGACAGTTTCGATGAGTCCTACGGACTTTATGAACAGTGTAGCATTCATATGCTTAATGAACGGATGTGCATACGTCCACATTACCGCTTGTTTGAGCCTATTTGACATTGTTTCCTGCGTTTATTCTGTAGTCTCTCCAGTTTCTTCTTTTCAAATTCCAGGGCTGCTTGAGTTAACCAACCTGACATGATCTCAAAATTGGGCAATAAAAGTGTGACGATCTGGGATTTTTTCTGTAGCGTGTTACGGAAGCTCTTCCAGAATGTTATGTAATGCAGTACTATTCATCAACCTCCGTTTTGAAAACCAACCTCAAGGCAGCTACCTGGGACAATAATTCCAATAGCTTTCACTTTCAGAATCCGGCATTAATGATGAGAACCCAGCTTCAATAGAAGGTTGTTGAGAGGCCAGGAAAGTTCTGAATCCAGTAAGTGAGTAACGACACTCACTGTTGTCGTCCTTCAACATGACCATCCATGCATGATTCATACATGTTCCTTAACAGAGATTGCAGTACAAACCTGCAAGTGATTAGGTGCAACTTCAATAAACTTGCATGACACCCTGCTCACGCGTGGCAGCAATTGAATCATGAGTCGTCGTCACTCGGCCTTCCTTCACATCTTTCAACACCGTCTTAATCTCAATCTCAGGGGCACCGCTTACACTTCTTCTACTTCTTCTTAGTTTGTTCCTGCATAGGAGAATTGGTTGCACACATTGAACTTACTAGCAGGATTGTTGTGGAGCACCGGATTTCTGTTTTCAGACCTTGGAGCATGGCTAACAATGTGCACATAAGAGCTATGGCACTTCTGGCGACACTGCTTCTGTGTCTTCCAAGGAGCTCTGTATGCGGTAACTCCCTTCATTGCTGTCAAGTTCTAGTTAGCACGACTCCATGGTCGACTCCTCTCCTCTCCGTGTTTTCTATTCATAGCAATTTTGAGAGACTTTTATGGAGACTTTCCTTTGTATTGTCTTCTTTATTTTTGATCGACAATGTTCTTTACTCGTTCTGTTGACCCAAAAATCATTCGCTATGTCTGCACATAAATACATAAGTGATTCTTTACTATATAATCAGCCATTTAAAACGCATGAATCTCTGTCCTGAAAAAGTGAGAAGCATTCATGGCGCTCGGAGTGTAGTATTCTCACAGCTGTGAGCAAGAGTCTGTGCATCTTAGAAAGGAATAAATGGCACTAACGTAATTCTCACCTCGCTGATTTGAATTCGCTTCTGTTGCAGCCAGGGCCGTCGGAACAACAGCAACAACTGCCAGATACAACACCATTGCGTCTCCCATGTCCAGTAATGCTCCAAAACCCTAATTTCTCCTCAGTGATTCCTTAGCATATTAAGTGGGGGGGACTTCCCATGCTCCAGCTCCGATCTGCTATAATTTCAGACTGCTCATCTGAAATTCAATTTACTTATTTGCACATTCTACAGTACTGTTTCACTGAAGCAAAAGGAATTTCCATAAAATTGGAAAGTTTCAGTGAAAATATGCATCTCATTTTTGTTTAATATCAGAACTTGTCAACTAAAATTGAAGTTGCCTTGGGAAGTTTGCGCTTCCTGCATGCCACATGTAACAACCTGATTATCTTTGGGTTTTTTCACAAGGTCCTTCAACTCGTAATCAGATTGTAATCCTGCACAATCATCCATTATGTAGTTCGTGTTACTCTAGTAATATAATGCAACTATAGAAACTCCCTATGGAATTACATTGACGGATGATTTGACCAAGTGCGGAAATGTGGGTTTTGTGTGTATGTGTGTGTGTGTTTTGGCTATTGATTCTTGAGTATAGACTATTGCGCGACGGACTTCTCGCAAGTTTCATATACGGATGTGACGGCGGCATGCCCAACAAGTAGCAATGGAGCAAGTCCAACTTGTTGTGTAGCATTCAATGCTAAGGCTTGCCAATACCAACTGCTAGTGAACGACTTTGGGAGCCTATGTCCAATGATGTTCATCAACTACTTGGGTGCCGCTGGTCCGTACCCACCGGGGTATTTCGTGGGCCCTTGCGTTGATGGTTCCAAAGGCTTTTGCATCCACTAGGGGTATCATTCAAATCTTGTTAGTATCAAATATAGGTGTGCAATTGGGTGCAAACAATTCTTCTTTTTTTAAAGTACTATTTAATGCGTTTATAGAGTTCTGGAATATGGTTTTGAAATTGCCCAACTTTTTTTATAGATATTGCCTACTTTGGTTTCGTTTTATATGGCTTGTAGGCCATTCTTTAGAGAAATCTTTTTTTTAGGCACAAAGGTACTTTTTGATTCCTATAAATTTCTCTCAATTTTCTCCTACATGTTAAATTATTTAATCATCATCCTCTCTAGTGGGATCAAAACTCACTTTGATTTTCTAGAATGATGTGAGTTTGATAATCAATTAACATAATGGTGTGGCATAGGTTTTTAAGTGCATTGGCAAATTCAACCATGTTTCAATCTATACTTTGCTTGATGTTTATTTTTGGAAGAATGTATTGATATCTTGAGGTAGAAATACCAATTGTTTGAATGTATTCATATATTGTTCATAGAGCAAATTCATCAATCATAATGTAGCATTGTTCATTGTTAGACATGGAATCCTTTCATAGTTCAAGTTGTTTTGAGAACTATAAGGTCTTGGAAACTCTACATACAAACCACTAACCACATAAGGTACATATTGACAATACATTCTCACTTGATGTTAAGAATTAGAAAGGATCTTAGGAATGAATTTAGGTCCACGGTTCACTAATGGAAACTTGGTATCTATAGTCTATGTCTAAAGTTGATGTTAAGAATTCGAAAGGATTTTAGGAATGAATTTAGGTCCACAGTTCACTAATGAAAACTTGGTTTCTATAGTCTATGTCTAAAGTGAGCACAAGAAGATCCACAAATCTAACTGTCATACAGGTCCTTTTATGGATCATTCTTTGGTCCATGTCGGGTATGTTTTTCATAATGTTTGTTGTGCATTTGAAAATTAGGAGATGCATTCAGTAGATATGTTGCAAATGTAGTTTAGGTTTGACTTTTAAATAGAAACAAACATTTTATTTGAACACCTAATATTAAAAATGATAAAATTGTTTGTAAAACCAAAAATAAAGAATACCAAACTTAAGCTTGTTGATTATCTTAAACCTTTTGTAACTTTGGCAAGTCATAAGTTCATTTATTGGATTGAATTTATTAGTAGGTTCTACAATTTTCAATTTTGAAATTGAATTGTATAAAACACTTACACATTGATAAAAACTTCTATTAATCAAATTCAATTCTTGTACACCATATATCTCTACAATTATCTTGTGCATCTCTCAAAAATCATTGTAGATAAGCTAAATACTTGAAGTCATACAATCAAGTAGTATCCTCTACCTTCTTCAAACATTCTCACTTCACTATACATTTAGCCATATAACTTGTGTTGATGTAGGTCTACAAAACTCATCCTTATAAGGTGCATTTTCAATGGATTTCAATGCTTGTTCATTGGAAGGCTTCCCTAAGATATATGCATCTAAAATTGAGATCTAAAATATTCAAATTGCATTCATTTCAATTGGAAAATTTGGGTTCACAAACGTTAAGTGGTTAATTTTTGGTTAGTTAGGACAAATTCAACATAGACTAAGTTGTTTCATAGTCATTGTCACCCTATTCATAACCTAGATTTTTTGGCATGAATCAATGTACATGAAAATTGGTTTGAATGCATTGGATTCATTCCTCAATTTTAACAATCCATATTTTTTCCTAAAGGGTAGAATGATATGATCACCATTACTTTTATTCAATACTAATTTGCCATATTAGTGAAGGTACAAAGTTTGTATTACTATAATAATTTTAAAATTTGGGTTGTAATGGTTTTGTATTAACCCTGTCAAAATGATGAGGTGAGAAAATGGTCAATGAATGACTTTCCATGTCATTGCAAAAATGAAGACTATGCCTATTAGTCCAAAAATCAAATCCTTTTCAACAAAATACCTCAATGATAGTATATAAGGAACAATGGATTTGTATACACAATCACTCAATACACTCAAATACACCATCCAAAATTGATTTTGAGATAGCTAAAAATTCACAATGGACTATATGGCACTAAAATACTAGAAGTCAAAAAAAAAATTCTATATTGGGAATTAATGTACTTGTAGAAAATTCCCTCAGTTCTCTAAATAATATAATATAATTACTTAGCATCAAAAGGATATGTGATATTTCACTGTATTTGTGTACAAATCTTTATTAATATCCATATTAATATCATATACACAATGTCTCCCCAAAATAAAGCTACACTTGAAAAATTGTCATAACTAATTGAGAAATTAGCTAGATTCTTTGAACACATTTTGGACATAATGTAGTACATTTAAATAGCACACTCGAATAAAATGATTATTCAAAAATTGGGAAATACTTTTTCTTTTGATAATTTAATAAAAAGTATAAAAATAATAAAAAATAAAAAAATTCCAAAAATCATTCTACACAAGTTTGTTATTTGAATGTGCTTCAACATGTCCAAAATTTCCTGGAAAAATCGAATTTCTCAATCAGTTATGACAATTTTTAAAGTAATCTACTACTTGTGGGAGCTATTGTATACATAATATATATGCATGCAGGTTGCATTTCTTTTGGAATATTTCTTGTACACCCGATTTCAAGACGAGATGGTTAGCCAATTTTGGTTGAAAAGTGGAAAGGGGCATACTTGGAAATGTTCATTTCCACAATTATGCCTTTCAAATGGTGATAACAGTCTTTCCCTTCATATTGCAGACATTGTAAGGGAAGCAGAAGGGCAACAACAATTTAGTCAAATTGGGTGATGGATAGATGCATTTACAAGATTGTGGAGGTGATAACTTTGTAAGGTGACAAATTTCGGTAAAGTTTATTTCATTTTATCCTCTTTCTTTGGTAGTCTTTTGATGTTATCAAAATCTTGTCCTCATATCAATCATATGGATATCAGATTGGATAAGTCTCCCTCACCTTTCAAAACTTATAAGTAATCCATCTTGCCTCCAAAATGTGCATAACCACCACTTGCATTTTGCTTCATAAGCATTTGCCACTAACTTATACAAAACCTAATTATTCTTTCTTGCATTCTCATGGTGCCACAAGGCTTATTGAGACAAAATTACAAGTGAATTTAGTCGACTTCTAAACTGAATCTTCGCAACATACAAGATAATGCCGAGTATCCTGGATTCGAATCAGCCGTCGGGGGTCAAGTTCCAGAAGACAACCCTAAATGGCGAATGCATGGAGCTGCTAAAGCCATTCCCGGTTGAGAGTATACTGCAATTTCCACCCTCACCACAAGCGCCCTGTTCTAAGTACATCTCATCCACATGTTGGACACATACGCTTCAATTCCAAGAGATATTAAAAATGCTCTTCAGAGAGTGTTTCTCTACAATACAAGGCTTTCTGTTTCTATCTATTCACATGATTCTGGCAAAGCACTAGAGAATCCAGGAATCCAGGAGTGCAGGAGCGCTATTGCAGGTAAAAGTTGGGAACAACCGAAATCGCCGGGGACTCGAGCACTATATCGCTGGTGGACATCTCCGTACCCAACAATATGTACCTGTAATTGATACAATAATTGAGAACATCTAACAATTAGTATTTAAAATATAACTTCGCTTATGGTATCCAAATAATGCATCCTTTAGTTCATGGAAATTCACCAAAAGAACATAAAGAAATTTGACTAGCTAGAAACTCTCGGAAAAGAAACTACGCTAATCGGTAAAAGTGGCAATTTTGGTTGTCCCTACCTTAATCAAAAGGTATGTTGGAGGTGCTTCGATACAAATAGCCCAATAAACCTACCTATCGGCTCCAAAACCGCACTGAATCTCCTGCTCAAAATTGAATAATGCTACATGAGCTACTACTGACCATTCAACTCAAGCTTCCAAACTGCTAATTGGAAAGCAGAAGTTGCAGCCGGTCCCATACTGGCCACTTGCAGCAGTCTGAAGATGGAGTCCACAATATGTGGGCATTGGGAGGGTCCAGGAGCTCGTCCTTGACGACCAGCAGAGCTAGACAGCAAACAAAGGCAGGGCCAGAAACAGTGCCAAACTCATGACAGAAAATAAATCCCACAATATATTTGCCCGGAGACCATGTGGTGCATAAATCCCACGTTCCAAACTCATCAGCAATTCACTCCACGTATGGTGTCTTAGAATGGGTGAAGAGATTGATTACTGAAGGTCTCCACATTCCTTAGTACAATAAATTGAAATTGAAGCTGAATGTAGACTAATCTTCTGAGTTCCAAATTCCAAGGGCACTGAAGACAGACAAAATTTCACATGTCACGCGTCAACTCAAAATGATGACTAAATGAAACTAGTACAAATGAACTTGAAACTAAGAACATTGTCCATTGATAGAGGCAACGAATGTAGAGAAATTACGTAAGAAAAAATCCAAAGCTGCCAGGTAAAGACGAGCAAAAAATTATTTGATGGAAGAACCAGTAAAGAAAGAATCTACTGGCCTCAGTGATGAGAGTACTGAAGGTAGGTCACAGACTTCGTTGTTTGCAATCAACAACCTCGTACCAGTTTTTGGAGCAATTCAGAGGTCTTTTTTTTAATATGCCCTTTACTGCGAGGGCGGTCATTGAGGTAACTCGATTTTGTCCCATGTCTTCCGATCCAAGTTATACAGAACGGCCCTCTCCTCATACCCCACACATTTGTAAACAATTGCATGCTCACCACAGATTTTACTCTGAGCACCGGGGGAACCTCTCAAAATCCAATCACACTAGTCACTGGGCATGCGATCAAACAGGAACGAAAGCTCCTCATCCTCGGTACTAATCTCCCACACCGTAAGAACCAACCCGGGCTCCACTCCAAACACAAACCATCGGACTCGCCACATGCCAATGTGCCATACTCCCACACGACCTCTGGAACCCCAGGCTCCGGGCAGCACTCGCACTCATCTCTCTCCAGTTCATAAAAGTGGAAACGATACGCTGGTACAATCTCATCTACAACCCTCATGTACAAAGGCTCGGAATGACGGAAGCACAAATCGGACGTCGTGTAGACATCCGCTGACGGCTCGGGCGTCCAAGCACCGCTATTCGAATCGTAAATCCAGCAGTGGACGACTTGATCGACAACAGTTACCCTAAATCCATATGGAAATAGGGTCGTGTCCACCGTCATCCCAATCCTAGGGTCCCCGCAACTACCTTCTCCTTCTACCACAGGAAGCAGACACTCCTGCACCAATGTCGGGTACACCCAAATGTCAGTGTTAGACCAACCACACGAATACAAGAATTACTGATCCAAATTCGGTCAAAAAATAACCATAATTTGAGAAAACTCTCAATTGAAGAGAAGGCTAAATCAACACGCGGCCATTGATGTTCCGAGCACTGACCTCCGCCTCCGCAGGAAGAGGCGGCAAAGTATAAAACATGCGAGTATGAATATCGAAGACGCGGCTGCGCTTGCGGTCGGAGTCATCGAAGAGCAAGCCCGACGCTGCAAATCGCGATCGAGGCAGAGGCATAACACTCTAGGAGGAGCCTTCGGATGTCAAGAGGTCGAAACCCACTCTTCGACGAGTGACGACGAAGTAAGGGTTGGAGCAGATTGGAGGTTTGAAATTTTCTTCCAGAAATTGACGATCTGAAGCCAGGTGGTTCCATTCCTTGCAGACTTGGCGCAGGCGGAAGAAACTTGCCAGTGGTAGCTTGGCGTAAATCATCGAGAGGTCAATGAAGCTTTGCAGCTCACCCAAGAGAGAGGCATCCATGTCATCGCCATCGCCATCGCCATCGCGAAATCGTGGTGTTGTGACCACAATCGGGTCGTCGCCGTCGCCATCGCGAAAGCGTGGTGGTGACCATAATCGTGGGTCGTAAACGGCAGCTGCAATGGAGCGGTTCTCTCAAGCGCAACGAGAGTGAAGACGCTTGCCAACTGGACTAATAAGCTATTGAGCATTGTTCCTATTATTCAATTGGCTAATTTTTGTATGTTGGGTTTAGGGTTTAGAGTTTAGGGTTTTCTGTTGAGGAAAATTTAGATTTTCTTCATTTGCATTTTGGGGACACTAAATGAAGAAATCGTGAGTTTTTAAAGTGCTGTAAATAGGTTAACTTTTGAAGGACAGAGGTTGATTTTCAAGTGAAATTGTCAAAACTGACTACCATATTTTGGTACACTAACCCAAACTAGAAATTTAAACTTTTTTTTCTTAACTCCAAATATATAAAGTATCACTAGATTATTGGGGATATGTATAGGAAATAAAATTGGCCCATTTGACTAAGTGAATAGCAAGATTATTACATTTGAAGTTTGGAAGAAAAGTTTTTGTTTAATCTTGCTAGATAAGGACATCATTCAAACTTCAAACCCTTTAGGATTGAAATTTGTTCCCTACACAAAAACAAGGATTTACATTCCATTCATTAGTTTATCTTTTTAGGTATGCTCATACAAAATTTCACAAACAAGTAAAGGGTCTATCTTACTATAAATCACCATGCAATAAAATTAAAGGAGGTAAATAAACTAACACCTTGCAATAATAAAGCTATTTCTTGATGATGTCTTATGCACCAAGGAGTTTTATTAAAAAAATCCAAATGATCAAAACATGGAGATAAATATGTGGAATATATGAAAAAAAATAAAAATCTTTAGAATACAAAGGTTGCAAGATAATAGTGTTTGAAGTTAGAAGAAAAGGTTTGTTTGTTTTTCAAAATTGGCTAATGTATTGTACGGGGGGGGGGGCGGAATTTTGAGCTAAAATTTATTTATTTTAAAACTTTCATACTATATCAAACTACTTGCATGTATACTAAATTTTAGATGATGGGTTTAGCAAAAGGTGCCCCAATGGCCCAAATTATCCAAATTGCTAAAAACAATTCTAGTACCATAACTTTTCACCTTGGCATCATAATTTTTTCTTCTTGCAAAGGTGGGTAGTGTGTACACTTCATATCAAAATATAAATAACATCCATTTTAAATTGATACTATATGAACCTATCTAGACATTCAATTATTCATCCAAAAAAAAAATTGTCCTTCAAGAATTGATCCAAAAGAGTCTCTAGGCTCTTATGAATAGACTAAGAATTCATTTTAGGCAAGTGTTTTCTAGGGATCCATTTTGAACTAGTTCACAATTAGATGCAATTATCTTATTCCTTGAAAAATGGAGTAAAAAGGTGATTTGAGAATGAGAAAATTTGAATTAACTTTTAAGAAGTTTTACATTTTAAACTTCCGATTGTTGCATGAAATTCACAAATAAATAAACAACTTTTTTCCAAAATCACCCTCAGAGAGATTCCATTTATTATGGAATAGTTCATTTTGTGTGAGTTTCATGTTTGAAAGTTGAACAACTTAGAAGTGGATCATTCATACTTGTCTTTATGAAAACATATTATCAATGGTATTTTTGCCTTTAGCTCCTAAGAGTCCTTGGTAGAGATAAAATTATAGATCTTAAACTTCTATTTATCTCAAGCAAAAGAAATGATGACTTATGAATAATTAAGTCATAAAATCCTCATTTTTAAAGTATTTTTTATTACCACCCTTAGATAAAGTGAACTAGTTGGAATCTAGCACAAAACACACTGGACAAGTCACTAAAGAATAGTCAAAAAAATTGCTTTTACAATAGACTTGGATGTTCTTCATTTCTTTTATCTAACTCTTGCAAGAAGTTCTTCAATTCCTTTGCTATTTTACTCAAAAGAAGCCAAAATTCTTCAAAAAACAAGATATAAAAAATAAAATTTTGGTCTCATCACTAGTAGAAAATTGTACTACAATGAATAAAAGCTAAGTGACATTTTTGATCACTGCAACACAATTTTCTACTAGTACATGCTTTTTGGGTAGTTTTGGAGAGTTTATATAGAGATTATTATTTGAACCAATACATCAAATGTTCTTCTTACACTATCTAGTGATATAAAGATTCAAATTGGACTTTCTATAATATAATAAGTTTAAATAGTTTTTTCATATCATGCTTACTTCCTCTATAAAGGGTTAAATTCCTAAACATGTTTTTGTCATTTTCATTATTTTTCTTCTCTTAAAGCATCTTTAGCCAAAGCTAATAACCATCTAACACTCAACAAAATGGATGAGAAATATTTCAGAATAGTTTATTTTACATGGACACTCAAAAATACCACTACAACAATGAACAAAGTCTTGACAAATTCTTCATTGAAGGTTGTTGAGCTAAAGATACAAACCATGAAAAAGGATTTGGGGGACTATACAAGCCTCTTCAACATATACTTTGTCTTTTCTAGCTCTTCTCACTAATGCAATAGGTTGATGTTGTTGGAAAGCACCTAGAATCAATAAGGTAATTATTAAGTATACACATATAGTCATACAACTAATTAAAGTTTATAAAATTTCTTGTAAAATATTTATGGCATGTAATAATTAAATGGCATGTAAATATTTATTATATTGATTTTCTATAACCAATTTTCATGATTTCAAAACTCAATTCTATGTATTCCTTAAAGCAAACACCAAACATTTATAATTAGATGACCAAACATCTACAATACTTCAATTTTTTGATTTAAATATTATTGAAAAATACTGAATTGTGTACTAGTTGATTTAGCTATATGGATATGATCGATGGATCACATTTTACAACTATTATTTAAGAGTCATCATTAATTTAATATTCTAAGTTTCGTTTTATAGTACATCTTCACAATTTCGAAAATCTGGACTAAGATCACCCACGGTCAGTTAGGGGTTAACTTAACCCGGCAACGTGTTGGTATGAATGCACCACAATATTTCCGATCAAACGTTAAATTCCACGCAGTCTAACGACATCATTTGGATGAGTGTCCAGTGGATGAATGAAAAATACCACGATTGGCAGCTCCAACAGGTCTCATCCATCCATCCAAACGGCTACAAAGGTCAAAGTACAAAGGCCAGAAAAACGTGCGAAGTCCGACATGTCCGACGAGAAACTGGCGCGAAACGCAGGCAAGCAGACAGCTCACTCGTAAGACATCCAAAAGTCGGATGAGAAACCATATATCGTCGTCGTTCGACCCCCCCACGTCGTCTTTCCCGCCACATTCACCCCGTTCCCGCCACACAAGTAGCGCCAACGGCCTCTTCCTCTCTCGCGCGCCACTCAATTCCTGCGCTTCCCGTTTGCTTGTTACCGTTCCGATTCTGCTCTGAATCCAATCTCGGAGACCTCCATCGTCTGCATTTGCATTTGCATTTTTCAAGGGCTCTTTTGTGTGGCAGGTGTAGATCTTGAGAGTGTGAAGAACAGAGAGAATTGATGACATTTAGACGATGTAGTCCAAGTATTCTGCGACATTGGGATTTGCTGCTGTGGTTGTCTTGTTAGCAGCTGTATGTTATTCGTGATTTGCGATTAGGGTTCTTGTTGTGGCTCATGGTGGTTTGAATCCCCGAACGGTGGTAGTAGGCTTCTGTGATCTGTGCTTTTTAGGGGTAGCAACGATGTCTGATATACACAGGAGTCTACAGAGGCGGAGCCTTCCTGCATCGGACGCCAGCAAAGGTGCTCGAGGGATGTTGGGCTTCAGGAGCAGGAAGCTTGATTTCTCCGAGCCAGCATCCGAAAGGAAAGGCGTGCTCGGTTCCCGCAAGCGTGAGAACGACACTTCCGAAGATGCTTATCGCAGTCCACGCAAGAAAGTTCCCGCCCAGCTGCCCGAGAGGTAAGAGTTCACTCTTTGTAGTCTTAGGTTCGCCAGTGATCTGTCTGTTATGTCGCATTGCAGGGCTAAGATTGGAATGTCTCTTGTGCAGGTATGCGCTGTTGGAGTCTTTCTACGAAGGCGTAGAGACTGCCTTGAGCTTGCTCGGCATTCGCCAACAGCTCTGCACTTTCCAGGCGGTCTGTACCACAGTCGAGGCCACCACGAAGAGGTATAGTTTATGAATGATATGAGTTTGATGTAACGGTTTCTGGATTGACTTGAGTCTGATGTGCAATTGGAGGAATGATCCGAGTTTTGGCCGCATTGGCAATTGCAATTCTGTTCATACTCTTGCAATCTTTGTGCTGTCATCGCTCTTCCAGATCACCTGGTTTCTTTAGTTGATGGAAGATGGTCAACCCTGATTCATTGCAGGCGCTTTCTTCAGAAGCATTTGGCGCAGATCAAGTACATTCTTCCCGAGGCCGTACACCTCGAATACGTCAATGTGTATGACCCAGACACGCGCAACAAGAAATGGGAGCTGAAAGTTGCACTCCTGCCAATGCCCGCTGAAGCTGTGGAGCCACCAAGTGAACCCGGAAGCTCTAGCAAAAGACCTAAAATTGAGACAGTGCAACGGCGACGCGCGTTTCACGCCCGCTTGGTCAAATTCGCTTCTACGCATTCCGAGGTACGCATTTTGCTCACTCACTCCTGATGCCACTTCATCGCCAAGCTTCATCGGTACTGGAAACACCTTATCCTCGTCAAACTCATCGACAATTTGAGCTGATGTTTTGGCTTCTCCCAATTTCTGAATGCATACTTACATCTTAAGGACAGCTTCTGATAATAGAATTAAGCAAAGCACAGTATTGCGTGATCATTACAAAGTGTGAGAACGAGGGCATTCCATTTTTCAGCACTTAAGAAATGTGAACTAGCTTTATGAAGTGGGATTGGTTTCACTTGTTGATGCCGTTGCTTTAATGCTCACGGAGCTTTACTTGTGTCCAGGATGATGATGTGCCGCAGCATCCAATGCCAGAGCGCGCTTTCAATAGAACCTCAGGTTCCAAAGGAATGACTGTGGCGACCACATGCATTCCAATGGAGATCATCACTACCAATCATCGGACGGCGGTTCCGGAGTCAGACAATGCGGCTGCTACGCACTTCTCCAAATCCTTCAAAACCGCGTTCACTTTGAAATCAGGGGAACTAGCCTCTGGAAATTCGAAGTTGGCAGAGAGATCTCCAATTTCTTCAGGATTGGCGGATACTATCCTTCCGATGCCCATTAACAGGACACCTCACCGCGACATCCACACACTGGCTGAGAAGCCCCTGGGAACCCCCCATCTCGCGCCTTCCTTCAGACCCTTCTTTTCTGTGCAACGTAGCGTGTCAGAACAACGGGACGTAGCTAGTGGAAACCTCGACGATGATGTTCCTCTCGTCGACAACATGCCCGTCGCTTCTACAGTGCAGCTCACACCCATGAAACGTCGACATGCAGGTTTTGTAGAAGAGGAAGAAGAGGAGTCTGACATCAGGGAGCCCGTGGAGCTTCAGACACCGATTAAGATCATCAAAACCTATGGAACTCCAAAGCGAGCCTCTATGGAGAGTCCTAGCAAACAAACTCACTTCTCGCCTGCGTTCAAGCCTCACTTCAGCTCTCCAATGCACCCGCCAGCTTCACGTAACATTCTGAGCACCCCTGTGAAAGCTTCTGTCTCCAAGGAAGTGCCAATCTCGTGGGATTTGAGGACACCCGGAAGGGTTGTGGAGGAGGAATGTGCAGGACTAAAGACGCCCGTGAAGTCATCAACTCCAGCCCATTCCTTCAAGTCTCCTGCTCCAACGTCAAAGCATCAGTGCACTCCTTGCACGCCCCGGAACTCTGAAAGCTCGGTGTATGTTTCATCACAGGAGCCTGGGTCTGCTGGCCAGGGAAGTTGGCAATCACCTGCTGCAACACCTGTCAAGCCGGCCTCTTCCATCCGGTCGCTGAATTTCGCTTCACCGAAAAGAAGTGCCAAGGATTCGCAATGTCCCTGCTCGCCTGGCATGGACGTGCCTTCCACTCCGGGTATGCAAACCCCTATGAATCCTTCGAGGTTCAGAAATAAGGTGGCGATGAAACACTCCAAGCTGAATCTGGGACCGTTGTTTGCTGAAACTAGCGAAGCCTACGCTGGTGACGAGACGCATGAATCTCTGAGTCACTCGTGCATTACTGAGAGGTCCTCGGTTTTAATGAGCTCTTCATCAGGGACGCCAGCGTTGAGGAAATCTTTGTCTTTCGCAAGTGAAGTGTCGGAGGAAGACAAGCAAATGATCCAGGGCCTGCCGGCTCACCTTGTGCATTCTGTAAGTCTATCATTAAGCTCTGTTCGTTTTTGATGCTACCTTTCAATGTGCTCCACCTCCGTTCTCTGTTCTTTCATTGTTTAGACAACGCCATCATTTATTGCACACTGTTCCCGGGATTGTTAGGCGTGCTCATATGGTGGTTGCTTTTCTTTTTCCTGTAGGTGATGAAGGAGGAATTGAAAGTTGCTGAGGAGAAGAGCAAAGACGTTGTGGGGATTCGATACCGTCAACAGATGATGGCGGGTCTCCCTCTTCTATTTAACCAGCTGCGCTTGATCTTCCAGTCAAGTAACAAGTCAGTGTTCCCATACCAGGAGCTTCTGTCGAAGGTAGTGTCCTCTAACACAGAAATGACTGATAAAACTGAAGTGGAAGAGCGCCTGAAGATGCTCTTGGAGTTGGCTCCTGAATGGATATCAGCAAAGAAGTCACTTTCAGGAGACTTGCTTTACAGGTTGGTTTCCTCTCATTGCAGTAATGTTCTGTTTCGAGAATGCTGCTACCTCCAATCTATTGATCAAAGGCGCACTTAAAACCCATCTTAGTTTCTCGCGTTCATAAGATCCACTGTACAATTGAAGATTAGAATCTGGATCAGTTTTACATCAGGGTCTAAATTTGGTGTGGTCACCTGACATTACATTTGAAATTTCTTATTTTAATTTTTATAGGTGATTTTGTGCTCCTACTCAGTCCGCCATTCGTTGGCAATATGTGTACGACTAAATGATTACTGGCTTAAGTCATTAACTGACATTTTATATTACATTGCAGGGTTGACAAGAGAGTGGATGTTTTGAGCGTGCGCAAGAAATTGTGTGGAGCCCAATAGCAAAATTCATAGCTCACGTGCTGTAGTTTACATTAGTCCTGTATTTTTTTTGTGAAACAGGTTGTACAATAGAGGGATTATTGTTTTAGCTAGACAAGTTTGGCCTCAAAACTTGTTGATTGTTTTTTTATAGAACAAATTTGACCTCAAATTTCCTGAGGAGCGGGCTTCATCATTGTATATGAATCTTTTATATGACAGACAACTAGTCATGCAAATTTTTAATGAATTATAGCAAGTGTATTCCTGTCTTATCGTTGTATTGAACTGTGGAAACTGGGTGATGATCCTTTTATGTTTTGAATACGTAATCATGGAAGGTCTTCAACGGTATTAAGGAACAACCAAAGCACTTAAGCGTCTCACATTGTAGCTCGAACCACTGACGAGCCTCTTCAAAGTGCTGGTCAGAACTTACACTACTTAGTCTAGATTAGGGACCTGGCCTTCATTCTCGAGTGCTCATGAGATGTAGACAACCTTTTATCGGTACAGCTTTTAAGCAATTCCCCTAGAGATGTAACTAATTTTTTTAATATCTGAAAAGTAACAGTTTAGGGTTTATTTCATTACTAAACTGTTGAAATCTCCTACAGAGCACGGCAGTCTCTGAGTATTGTGACCTCAAAATTGGATTGACAGTAGTATCTTTGTAACTGTAGGCCAAATCAATTGTTTCAAATGCAGGAAATTTGAAATGACCGACTGCTTTTAACAGATTGTGAAGCATCTAAATGCCAGGATTGTCTTGTCTCAAAAATTGCCAACAAAGTAGCAAACTAGCAACAGCATGTTGCATGAGAAGTTGATATAATTAACAGACTAAGCTACTCGTTCGCAAATACGACTGTTTGAGTGTCTGTGCTCCGATAATCGTCAAACAGACAGTTAAGTTCTGCACTTCAGGACTGCCGATTTCAAAAAATTTGGCACTAATGTAGGCAAGATTCACTGCGCACGACCTCTCATCGGAGGAGTTCCGGAGGTCGTCTAACATTGTTTCATTTCCACGTAGTTGCTGATTGATGTAGTGGATCAACCTGAACATATCCTAGGAATAGAAAAAGGCAAGTGGTGCTGTAGCTTGTACCGGTTCAAAGAAATGTGAGTCCATGTCGGAGGAGCTGCTCAGCGAAGAACCAGCAGCAGCAGCAGCAGCAGTAGCAGCCGCGTTGGAGATCGAGTGTACAACACTCTCAGCTTTCACCGCTTCACAGTCCTTCGCGATCGGCTCGTTGTATTCATCGCGCCTGAATTCGGGCTTCTCAGTCAAGTCGACAAAGTAATGCGGTCGGAGGAGCTTCTTCGGCCGTCTTTGTGAATCATCTTTCAGACTCGCTTCAAGTATTTGCAAGCGTGTCCATGCTTTGGAGTTCTCACTGCTGCGAGCAATGGAAACCTTGAACTCGGACTTCGCCACGAGAGTGAATGTCATCCGGTCGCCTTTGACAAGGCCATTGAAGAGAACGAATTTCTTCCATCCACGACTAAACGATACTTGTGGCCGTCCATGAGGAAAAGTCACTCACTTTCACGGTCCAAAGATGACCTTCTACTTCAGATTGAAGAATAGTATATTTCTGAAACTTGTCTCCGTGCTGACGCACGAACCGTGCAGGCACAGTCTGGAGATCCAGGTACCGAAAATCAGAGACAACGTCAAGTGGAGGACGTCGCATGTGTCAGTGGATAAATAATGAACTTTGGACGAAAGAAAATCCCAATCCAACCTACTGGAAACTGGTAAAAAAAAAGCATAAAGCCCAACTGGTTCTTCAGGAGTTAACGCCATATTACCAAGCAAAGAATTTATCGAGAAACACCGAACACCTTCTATCCATCAACCGAAAGGCGAGGAGAAACGCACCAGCGAAGCAAATGAAGACTTGGCCATTCTCTTGTTGAAGGAGATGTTCTGCCAATCTCCCAATCCTTCATCCTGATGCACGTTCCCAGTTCTAGCCTTGTGTCTCCGCATTTTGAATGTGCAGTCGTGCACCTAGAATTGAATACCAGACGGGAAACTTGTGAGAAGCAGCTTGACAAACAGCGCAGTTGCGATGCGAACTATGTGAACGCTCTTCAAGGTTTACAAGGAGGACAATACCAACGTCACTTACCTTAAAAAGATTGTTTCGGATGATGTACGCAACCGACCGTAATAATTTCGAATGATAGCGCAATGATCATTGAGTTAAAATTTGATCTCGTTCAAATCTGAGAGGATGATCACCGCAGTTACAAACCCATCATGACGATCTGCTAGACTACAGAAAAATCACTGCGAAGGAAGTCGGGATGCAATCGAAAGTGGTGCATATCGTAAATCTATGCATCCCCGTAATTTGGCGAGTGATTTTGCAAAAAACATACAGAATTGTTTGAACAGAAAAGGATATGGTTGCCCTTGCGCTTGCTTTCTTGACCCATATTTTTTAGGAATCTCGGACGTTACTTATGAGGTGTGAAGTGTCTACCTCTTTCAGAAGATGAATTGTTGGGTGTCCTGTATCTTAGAGAGCATATCACCAACAAGGTCACAAAGCACATACAGTATAGACTAACATGAGCCCCGATTTGGAGCTTCAGAGAGGGGAGCATGAGTCTATTCCCGCTCAAAATTGTGCGAAGGGACTTGTGTGCATAACCATAAAATACCACACCAAAATCTCAGATGAGATGGGAACTGATTGCCCAAATCAGGTATGATCATTATCAGAAAAAAAGTCATCAACATCATCATTACCATTTTCAAGTAAAAAGTCCAAATCTTCGCCATTACCAAGCGCAGGGAAAGAATCCACGTAACCAGCGGCAGCATCAGTTGGACCACTTTCACTTACTGCTACTTCTACACCCTCCACTGGAAATTCTAACAATCTTAGTGTCTCTTGCCAAACTAGATTTGCCTTGTCCACGTCATGCACCTGCCGAGCAACAGAGCAGGGTTTGCAATCAGACCCGAAGTAAGGCGCTAGAGGATAGTTTACCCCTCGCAATGCACGTGCATAGTCTTGTACTTGTTTGTCTTTGGCACAGAACAGCACACTTCGAGCACCTGGCACACAAATTTATCACCATTGAGGCAGTTGAGTGTGTAATTCAAGAGATGTTGCAAGGTATCAGCTTTAAAAAGAAGGTATGTTTGGGTTCACCTTCCACAGAGCTGAAGAGGAAGAAAGCTATTCTCTGAGCCAACTGTGTAATTCCTCGTGATCCTGGTGCCTGCCCGCCCGCCCATAGAATGCAGGATACATAAGATAGACCACATTTTCCAGCTACCAGGAAAATTGAAAGTGACAAATATACACTTACCAATTTTGTTTAGTAATTCACTAAAAGAATTGAGCTCCCTCAAGGGCGAATGAGAAAACCTATATTGGAGAAAGTATCCAGGTTTTACTGGGACCTATTCAGGTGAGTATTCACACCATTACTCTCGTAACCTGCCCTGGATGCACACAGATCACGTCAACGCTAGCTTCCTTTGGCAGTCGCCTTTGAAGAAGGTTGGAGAACAGAAGCTGCACACATCAAAAGACTTCCAAAGGTTGGATTTCGTGATATCACACAATTGCTAAGATAGTGCAAACGAATTGATTTTTACAATTAGTTAAGTTGCACCTGAAGCAGCTAAAGAAACAATTCGATGCAACATCTTTTATGTATTTCCATGTTATAAGGCAATGATGACAAAGAATTGTTGCTCGGGATTTGAAGCTCTCGCTTAATCCATCCGATTGCTTTCACAGCGTAGATGTGCAAACTTGAGTGAGGTAAAATAACATATATACACCTGGGCGAGCTTGCTGTTGGCAAAAGAAGTTAACTTGCTGTACTTTCTTTTGGTGCCAGATAGATCGAGATCTTCTGCGTCAAGGTTACCTAAGTGATGCACCTGCCACATAGATAGCAAGATGAAAATCATGAAGTGAAAAACTTCAAGAATTAAAAAGTAAAAATTGGACTCAGTCCAGGGGAAGAGCAGAAACTGGTATGAAGGGCTTGGACTTTACAAATGTAACTCACACCATTCTTCACCAGTTGGTAAAATCGCCACCTTAGAATTGCAAACCAAATGTTTCACACAGATTCTACAGTCTCTACACAGCCTCAGGAGAGTAAATATGGGCAGAAATCGAAAACTCGATAAATGAGATGGCGACTTACAACTGAATTCACCATAACCACTCGTGAAGGTGACCCGCGAAGCAAAGACGGTAAGAGCAGAAGTGTCAGGAGAGCTGGGGCAAGATGATTCACTTGCATGTGGTGCTCGAAGCCATCCTCTGAGAATCTCTCTGACCCTGAAAGCAAGCGCCAAAGAAAATAACTAAGTCCAATACACCAGATAGGAACAGCTTCAGGACCGCTGTAGTATTTGATTCAACACCAAAACAATTTCGAAAGCATGAGTGTGTGGTGAAACCGAGATGTAGAACACTCATGTGTGCTCATTATCTGGTGAAAACTAACATGGAATTGCCACGAGATTTCATTTTTAATGCTGTAAACGGTAGCAAATAAGCTCAATTATCACATTATCTAGCTATACGGAGGAATGAATTTTTCATGCTATACGTATCAGACAGTAGTTGAAGCTTATAGTAGAATCATTAAAACTCAGCAACACAGACGAAAGATAGAAGCTATATACCAGCAAAACACGAGTTGTCAGCGATATTAATTAGCACGTTCAAAGGAAGCCCCCGTGCCTCCCAATTAACAGCGAACTTCCGCACAGAGTCAAGGGATAGACAATCCATCTCCATCACCTACAATTTAAACCAGCTTGAGCTTAAAGGAAGTAATTCTAGACCAAATCTTTTTCTAGATATGACATAAACATGTCAAATGCTAGGTAGCCATTGTGCGTCAGAAAAGCCGCTTAACTCTAAAATCTGATTAAAAAAGATGTTTTAAAGCAATAAGAAGGACTTATAAACACCTGAAATCCTTCTTATAACATTCATTGAATTGATTTTTGACCAAAATAAATTTTAGCAACAGGAAATCCAGTAGATGTTGTAGACTTTAAAGTCATAAATTAATAAACAGTCTAGAATTAGTTAATTCGAGGTTCATGAAGAATATTTATTGACCAGAACATACAATTTAAGACTTGTTAAACGTCAGGAAAAAAAAGTATACTAGTAGACTTCCCAAACCCTAAGCATACCTCACAATTAAGGGGAAAAAATCCATCATTTTGTTCCCCTTCCCACGCTGCAATGACCTCCCTCACAGCATCTGTGTCGGCCACGGCAAATACAACATGCGCTCCTGACTCCGCCAAATGTCTGAGTACAGAAAACGATCTCCACTCAAAAACTATCCCACAATGCCAATTAAGGATTTTGATGGTCTCCATGGTTGAGAGGAGGAGGATTCAAACCCATAATGCTAGCCCCTCATAATTGTACGAAATTACAGTCCATTATGGAATCTTATTCAGAAGATATGCAACCGATGAGATTCAGTGCATACTCAAAGTCAAAGAACAGTAATAATTTGAAGTCTAAAATTTGACTATTATGAGATTCCAGCATACTTATAGTGAAAATTTGATGACAGGATAAACACAACACGATCTCTAAGATCCAGTAGTTGGATTCTGGAAATTAGATACCTGAAATAAGTTTCGGAAGGATCAGGTATTGGCTATCACTTAAAATACCTTTTGGATCCAGGTGCTATGTCAAAGAATGCCAATCAAGACCATGGTCAAGTAAAATTAGTTGCAATTTAGTACCTAGCGACTTTGCAGGTACCAAAGGTAAGATAAGTTATGTATGCCCTAATAAATCTAAACAATAAACTGATAATAATTTCAGAAGTGCAACTCTGGGACACCAAATTAGGGCATGGATTTAGAAAATCCTTCAATTAAATTTTGAACTCTTATCTCTTTTGCATACTGTGCTTGGACTTCCTATATGTCCAACCTCGCATTGCCTACTCTTGACCAAAATATCAGACTTCACATGCCCCCAATCATGACTGTGAGTGAAATTCACTCCGAAATAGCACATTCCACCTAGAACTTGCAAACTATAGCTGATTCGTCATGTCCTTGAATGCCATTACCTAGACAAGAAACACAAACGCAAAGCATGGAACGGAGAAATTAAAGTAAATCTCACCTGGCGGTTTCAAGGGCGATGCCAGGAGTACAGCTCGTAATCACGCAGGTGAGATGCGAAAGGGACTCAATCGGAATGCGAGGCGGCAGAGTCACGGAGTAGATCCGCTGCGAAAACGCATCCCAGATAATGACGAGCACCGCCATGAGCCAGTCCCACCAACCGATAACAATCATCTCCGCCATCGCCTTCAAAACCCTAATAATCACTCCCAAACCCCGATCAGTTCTTACCCATCTTAAAGTGCTTGAAAAATTCCCAATCGATTGAAGCTGCTCCTTCTAAATTTATCAAAACAAACCCGATGAGCTGCAACAAGTTTCCTCCTCGCAGAAAACGCCGAAGGGAAGGCAAATGAAGATCAAATTTAGAGATAGGAAGCTCGTTAAGCGCAGGAAGCTGAGCTCCAGCTCGATGAGTAGGATTCAAAACACAAATGCGATCGATCGATCGACGCCGGCAACGATATTGGACTGCGAAGCCTGGAGACAGAGAACCAAGTCGGCCACTGTGCTCACATTCATAGTGAATAGGAACGTGTACGGGAACGTTATTGGGAACATCATCCCTTTGATTTCAAAATCCTAACAGAGTTCATCGCGGTCTGTTTCCTTTGTAAGATTACGACCATTTGTGTGACCCTTTTATATTTATTTTCTAGCAATTAAATATATGTCTTGAAGGACATATGTTTCCAAAAAAAAGGAAAATAGAAATCACATCATGTCTTCCACAAGTCCCCAAGTGGGTTTTGTCCAATGCTCCTAAAAACTACTCTTAATGCTAGTAGTTTGGTAAAAAATCAAAATTTAGTACTCCATAGTAAAGATTATTTGATTTCAAACACTTTAACCCCGTAAAGACCAAACATTCAAATTTTGAACAAAGAATGAACTCAATCTCAAAAATGATTTTTTTCATCCATCAATTTTTTGGTAGATTCTTGTGTTACTTCCTTAACAAATAGATTGGTTATCCCCCACACAAAAACATATTTTCCACTCTAAAAGTACTTTGATCCCTATGTAGCAAAACAAAGAAAAGAAAATAGAAAACAATAGTAATTCTTTGCCAAAACTTCAGCCACATGACCTAATCTCATAATACAGAAAGCCATACAAGTGGTATGTTACAACTTCCATCCACAATCAAATTGCAACAAGTAAATAATTGTAGGTTTATGCACTTGTGATGCATATCAAAAGTGGAAAATGAGAGCCTTTATAAGTCGTAATGAGTTCAAGACCATTAGCTTGTTGATATAGAAAGCCTAAAAAGTCTTACTCAGACCATTGCGAATTCAAGAGCTCAAAAGTGAAAGATAATTATCAAGGATTTCAAAGTTTTACATCAATTAGAAAAGGTCTGTATGTAGAACTAATTGAAATAAAAAATGAAATGCTATTATATCTTAATTATAAAAATTATGTTTGTGGTCATATTGTATATAAAAGTCAATACTATATGTAAAATTTTGATTTTGATTGGTAGGTCTTAAGAGATATTTATATCTCAATATTATAATGTTTCTAAAAGGACTTGGTATGACACTTTGCAAGCATAAAATAATACACCTTTAGAATATATCCAAAGAGTTCATCTTGGTTTCTAAATCTCTTGTGATGGGTGAATCTTCATTCCTAAATTCAACAAAAATGAATCATGTTCTACTCCTTCACTACTAGCTTCTTTTGTATATGTTTCAAGGTCAAAATAATCATTTTTGGATTCATCTACAATTTTTACCTCCCCTTTTGTCATCTTCAGCACTAGGTGTTCATTATTTTCTTCATCTATCATCTTCACTTTGTGTGCATTCTCTTCCTCATTGATTTCATTTTTGAAATCCATATTTTCACCATCTTCATTCTCATTAGCATTTGAAGTCTTGCCAAAATCACTACTTTTTGAAGTTTCTTCAAAATCATTGCTATCAAAAGTATCTTCAAGATTGCTAACTTCATGGAATTTTTTGGTCTCTTGGTTGTTTTCATTTGTTTTTTCATTCTTGAATAAGAAAGAAGACTTTTTGCTAAATTCTACAACAAGCTTTGAAAATTTCTTGGATGCATTAAGGATGCAATTCATCATCTAAGTCCATATATGAGGCTTAGATAGCTAATGCATCTCCAATAGGCACTTCATTCACTTTGATATTTTACAATAGAGTTAACTTTTTGATAGGTCTCATCCTTTTAGGAATATGTGAATTGATGCCCACAACTAGAAATTGAATAGGGGTCCAAAATAACATTTTATTACATTTACAGCTTTGATTAAAGCAAAGCTCCAACCTATGCCTTTTACTACTCAATTGGAAGTCAAACAATAAAAAGTGAACCCTAAAGCAATTAGGGATATGCAAAAGGTAGCAAAGCAAAAGAAAACAAGGGAACAAATAATTTGTACAAGAATTGAATGATGAGCACATACTAAACAACTTGATGAGTGTTGGAGGAAGAAAGACTATAAATGTTAAAAACTCAAATACCAAGTCAAATGAAGTCATTATCTTGAGTTAGTAATACATATTTTTTTATTCAATCTTTTCACTTTAGTTAGAAAATGGACCAAGAAAAGTCTTAAATATCTTAAGATTGGAGAGCTTTAAAATTTTCCATGTATAGATTTGAGTTTGTAAGGTTGTAAGGTTGTAATAAACCTAATGGAATATATTTTTTTTTGAGTTTAGGATTTAGGGTTAGGATTTAGGATTTACTTGTCCTTGTTTGTGGCAATTTTACTTATATAGATTAATCTACTATAGGATGAGGTCATTGTATACATCAATATATCACATTCATACCATGAAACTTTCAAAGTTTGACCAACTAATTGTCAACTTTCATCCCTATATCCCTAATTCTAAATGTCCAATGTTTGAATTGTTTTTTAAAAACGAACTCAAGTAGCCTAAATTGTTGGAATTTCCTCCATAGATTATTATATATCCCTACTTACACGAGAATAAGGAAAATACAATACAAAAATTAGAACTATACTTTAAAAGAATATATCTATTGTTACCAATAAGTGCAATGTAATTTGAACTTTGAAATTTATAGAATATTTTTAGTGTCAAAAATTTAGAAATCAAGCTTAGGACCTTAGGTTGAGTTTTTGTCTTAATAGATACTTAATCCATTTAAAAATGTCTAGATATTTTCATTGGAGAGGTAAAATTTAAGGCAATTTTGTTCTTTTGAATTAATTAACCCCTAAAGTTCTTTCATGTTTAGAGGCCCCAAATTGCTTCAAAAAACAAATTCAAAGAGCATGGCTAAAATCTTTATCTATATTTATTTTTGAACAAATTTAATTATATGTAGGATCTTTTAGTTAACTTATTAGTGTACATGTTCCTAAATTCTAAAATAAAAAACTTACGAGTTGCAAGGTTATGATGCTTGGATTTTAGAAAGAAGTATTTTTAACTCTTTCCAAATTGTTAGATTTCGTCTTTCAAATTTTTTATTAAAAAATGCATAGATCCTACAACTTGCAATCCTCCACAAGATGTTGAAGAATTATGTTGGGAATATAATAACAAATTCAACAAGAAATCTTTCATATTCATGCTTGAAAAATTGAGTAGAACATTTCTATGTAGAAAGTAGTATAGAATGATTTAAAATACTAAATTGTTGAGAATTTGGTAATGGAATTGAAAAATGCCAATCCCAATAGTTGTAATGTTGTAATAAACAATTTGCATCCTATGATTTTGTTTTTTTCCAAAAAATTGAAAGTTGAGTTAAATAAAATACTTCAAAGTTTAAATAAGAGTTGAGATTCTATTATTGCCTATAAACTAAGATTCCTCAAAACTTCCATGTCATTAATCAAAATTAAATGCTTCAAACCATTTCGTGTAAACATAAGTCTTAAAAAAAATTAATTTGTACTTCTTAAGAAAGTTAATTTTTGAGATGCTTGGGTTACCCATGTTAAAAAAAACCCTACATATAATATAGTAACATTTAAAATTTTTAACTATATAGTCAAAAGTTACGAAATTTTTTCTCCTTGAAGCTATTCCTTGACCAAATGTTTTGTGAAAATTTCAAAGTAAAATATGAAAATTTTGTTCATAAATGGATGAATAAAAATGCTATGTTCCCAAGAAGATCATTGTCAATTTTAGAAAACTGAGTGAGTTAAAAGATAGGATTAATTTAATTCAAAGGAGAGAAATTTTACATTATTTGTAGGGCTACTATAGGGTCTATGAACGCTACATACTCTAACATATATAAAATAGGCTACTTTAAAACATCATCAATAGTAGGAATTTTTATTATTAAGTTAGCCTTGACAAATAGGGGTTGTACAAATTTTTAGTAGTATGGTGAGTATAGATGTGGATAGATACTATCATAGTATGGATGATAAAATAGACATAGTCAAGAAAATCTATGATGAAGGATTGATAATTGAAATTGTGCCATGGTACTAGTGGTGTATATATCAAAAAAATTAAGTGTAAATGTAAGACATTGAACAAAAGTAGAAAAAATCATCACATTGTTAAAATAGGGTGATTTACCTAAGTAGGTGGAACGAATTGAAAACTATACAACAAGAAGATAGCGTTTATAGTCTTGACATAATTTAACTTCAATTTTTGAAGTCATATGTGTTAAACACACTCATATTGAATGGGATGTTTACAAGATAGTTTGAATGGGTACTCTAAAATGTTCAATGGTATTTGTTATTAAAAACCACCACTTGGTCAATGGCACTAAAGAATTGAATTCATCGTTGTTTGGTCATGGTGTATCCCTCGTACATGTATGTAGTAGAGGGAAAGAAAAATTTGTGAAGAAGGATAAGGGCATGAAAAAATTGGATGCTTATATTTTATATGTAAGATATAGCTCCATTTAAAAAATAACATGAATGAATCTATAAAAAAACACAGGGGATTGGAATACACTCCTCGTAGCTTTTTATGTTAAAGTAGGGCCATCATAAATACAATAATTAGTTAAATAGCCCCACATCAAAAAACCTCTTAATATAGGTGTATACATTTAATTACATGGAGTGATCTCCCCGAGGCTATGTTGCTAAAAAATGCTACTTGGTCCTTCAAGGGTTAATCCCAAAGTGCCCAAGGCCTTTTTTGAACTTCTTAGCTAGAGTTTGTTAAAAATTAAGCCAAACATTTAAGTTTTCATGGGTTTTATTCATTTAAAAATTGTTACCATATAAATTCAAACTAGATGTCCTATGGACCACATAGAAAATTAAAATGCAACAATTTGACTTTTGGATTGAAAGATTATAATGTTTAATCAAGTGTTTGTTAAAATTGTGAAAGTGATTTGAAGTCTTTCAATCTTCTTTTTACATATCAAATCTAAAACTGAGGTCATAAAAGAAATATAAAGTCAAAAGATGTAATGTATAACCACAATCAATTTGTGGCTTGTTAAAATCTACTTTACAATTTTCTTAAATGAATTTCTCATGTGATTTTTCATCAAAGATCTAGTGTATTTGATGCTCATCTCTATGAGCCTTTCACTAAAAGAATCAAAATTTGCAATAGATACTCTTGCACAAAATCTCAATAGAAAAAAGCATAAATAATTTTTTCAAAATTAGACTTTTGATGCTTAAAATAAAACTTAAAGGATAAATAAGAATTTATTATAAATAAAAAATAATACTTTCATAAGATTTTATACAACTTTGAAGTTTGGTTGACATCAAATATGGTGCCTTGGACATTTACGAGTAAACCTTGTGGAAAATATTCTATAGTGTAAATCAAATTTTTGTGCCATTCAATGTTTAGAAAGTAATTGGCAATATTTGTTTTGCATCAATAATCAATTTCAAGTTTCAATAAATCATTTCATTTTAGGATATTTTAGATGATTAAATTGGAATTATAATTAGGCTTGATACTTGATATAAAAAATTAAATAGATATTATTCTAATGGCTAAATTTGAAATGAGCAGTGAGACTCAAGACATTGCCAAAATGTACTACTCTGTATGTTCTAGATGTGTGATGACCGTGTGGGTCAATATGTTGCTCTGGTATTTTTATATTGAAATACAAATGAACTTATCATTTCTTCATTTAATATCAAATTCTACTTTAAATTGGCCCCAATATTTCAAATGAAGTTTGAAAAGTAATTTGAAAAGCAAATGTAGGCCAAAAAAGCCTAGTGAAGGTATATAATATAAATCAAAGAATTTAAATTTAAGAATCTTCATAAAGAATGAAGATAATAGAATAAATGTTGCCAAAAACATCTACGATAAAATCTCATTTATGGGATAATTTACAAAAAATTGAAAAAAATAATAATAGATTCCTGCAATGAGTCCTTAAAAGACTAGTCCCATTGTCATATGGTCAAACTTTGTTTCATTGTCCCATAGTCATAAGATCAATTTAGCCTTCTAAATCATATTCAAGTTTCAATGTAATATTTTTGTTACATGAGACTATGTATTACCTATTTATGAAAAAATAAAAATATTAAATTTTTAATAAACTATAGTTTTTATAATTTACTAAACCAATAAATTAAAAAAATTGATAAGTATAACAAAAATGATACAATTGATTTGGAATTTTTCAAGAGGTGAAAGTAGCCATGATGAACAATTTGAAAACTTTAAAAGTAATTGATTTCTTTTTTACACCCAAAACACCCTTAATGATCACCTTCAAGTCAAACCACCACCATCAAGCTCAATTTAACCTTTTATCTAATTGATGCATAAATTTCAAATAATTTCTATGTGTAAATTTTTGTTGAAAGATGTTGATTCTATTAGAATTCTTTGTGGAAAGATAAAATTGTTGTAATCTCTTAACCCCTCAAAGCCTAGGGATGTTTTTCAAGAGAAATTGCCAGAAATTGTCATTTTTGGGTGCATTGACCAAGATTGTAAATATATTTTTTTGAACTTGAACAACACAAAAGTGTAGAAGATCATTTCGGAAAATTGTGGAAATAATCTCAGCATGTTTGACCAAGTAGATTGCACAATTATAAAGTTTGAAGTGAGAATTTTTTTTGAGTCCTACCAATTAGGGGCAATAGACTTCAAGCCCACTCAGAGTGACATTTTTGCAGTACAAAAAATTAGTTTAATCACCAAAGTATACAATGGCTCTCAAAATATTTTGTACATTTACAAAAATTGTGACAACTAATTAATGAATTAGAGATTTGAAACAAAATTTGGACATATTGTACTCCTAGTAATATACTTGTATAAAATGAATTTCAAATTTTCTTAAAACATTTTTTATTTTTTAATAACTTAATCAAGTTTATTAGAGAATTGTTTCTTAATATAAGTCAGTTTTGTTCAAATTGTTTTAGTAAGTGAAAGAGAATTCTTTAGAATTTTTTGGTGAAAATTTCATAAATTTCAAAATTTTATTGAGTGAAATGTTATCCACTAAAGTCAGACTCCAAATTTTACATTTTTTTTAATAACTTTAAAAATCTCCCACAATTGTCAAAAATTTGAAAAGTGTATATAATATTTGTATATCATTTTAAAAGTTTTTTTTTGAGATTTTTAGAATGAGTTATAAAATATATGGAGTCATATTTTAGTCCAAAATATTTCACCCAATAAAAATTTGAAATTTGTAAAACTCTAACCAAATCATTCCAAAAAGATTTCTCATTGTACTTATTAAAGAATCTTGAATGTTTTTTACTTGTATCAAAAGTATTTTTCACACTGAAATTTGATCAAATTATTAAAAACATTATTTTTTTAGAAAAATCAGTTTACACAAGTGTGGTGTTTGTACATTAACCCCTCACCGCCCAAGGCTTGAATAGGTTCAAAAACAACATCTCTTTTGAAGTGTTATAGATATAATTTTCACCAAGTTATAGAGATCTCGACCATACAATCTTATAGCACTTGTTGTAGATGACTTGCATTAATTTGGTGTCATTTGATTGCATAGATTGAAAGATTATAATGTTTTAGTGTTGAAAAACGATGTTGAAATTTTTCTAAAAACACATTAGGAGGCGAAATTCAGTTTCTAAATCTACTCAAATGAAGAAACTTTAAGCTATAAAGTTATTCAAAATCAGCATAAAAACACATTGATTAAAAAAATATCATTCAATTGACTCACTGTATCTACAAAATGGCTTTGAAATGTCAAAAAATAGCAAGAAAAGTTTCTAAAAACTCATCAAAAACTAAACCTCCAACTTCTTGGATTGATATGAAATTTTATACACAAACTAAACTAGTATGGGCAACTTTTTCAAAAACATTCATTGGAATCGAAGATAGTATGAAGAAGAAACAAGACACCAAAGTTCACTATAATCCAAAAATGTCAAGATTTTCAACTTCGAAATGCTCCTAGACATTCAAAACAACCTTGATTGACATGAAAATTCTACCACAATAACTAGACTTCAAGGGGAACATAACCCAATTTTTTTTTACTGAAAACGAACTTTGGATGAAGGAGATACAAGCCCCTGAAGTTGCAGCCATCAAATGCAAATTGGTGAACTGAAATTGAACTTGAGAACTTCAATTGGCTTCCAAAAATTCAGTTAATCTTGAATTGATCTGAAAATTTTACCACACCAACTAGAAGAGAGAGCACAAAATTTCCAACAAGTTTTATTGAATTTGGACTTTGGATGCAAAAGTTACAGCACTTTGAATTTGACCTGAATTTGACCTGAATTTGACCTGAGGGCACTTTTGGTCCCCTTCAGCGGTGAAGGGTTAACATGTCCAAAATTTGTTGTAAAAATCTAATTTCTCAATTAGTCATGGCAATACTTAGAAGAGCCACTAATAGAAGATATAGCAGATACGGTAAGAGATATGCAAATTGGAAGTCGGTCATCAATTTATTCAACTTTGCAAGTTGCATGAGAAACATTGTGAAATACACATCCTGTTACATTAGTTGGAAATTCAAATAAAAAATCCATATTCAAGACATCCAAAGGAATTGACTCAAAGAACAGTCTCTCCTAGTTTGAAAGGAAACGCTCTTACTTCCAGGAAATTTCATCAATTCGTACAAACTGGAGAGACTCCCCAAATCAACAGAGGGATAGAATGATGCTATCTTTAATCGTATTCTGCACAAGCGAAATCATTCAAAGGCCATTCAGGCAAACAGTACTTACTGGCCACTTAGGATAAACACATTCTCATCTACTCCACATCCATCCAAGATTAGAACCAGCAAGAAGGGTATGCTCTTCAGCTTCAGCTATCATAATTCTACTGGCATGGGAGACTGATATGAGTGTTTTTGACAACAAACTTGACAAACTTGGAAAGTAGCAATCCTACCAGGTTCCAAGTTCCGACCGCTCTGTAGATGTGAAGTGGAAGCAGTACACTCCTTGCAATAAAACCAAACTCAGACCATCCAACGTCCAGATAGGAGCCATTCAAAAACGATACCATTTCACAGCACGAACAACCGTCTCGATCCAAAAGCGAGCCAAAAAATCCCAGTCAGATTGGGTTTCACGGAGATTATGTTGGTACAACCATTTGGTGTTTCCAACAAGACGATTTCACCAATCCTGCACGCTACGTCTCCAGTCCACTTTTAATAATAACCCTAAACCCACGTGCATCGCTGTACAGAGTGACAAATTTCCATTATCCTATACAATTTGCAAGTACTACTGGTGTTCAATGCATGCACTATGGTACATGTTCTAGTGCAGAAGATGAAGAATACCTCCTGGTAAATCAAAATCTCATATCAGCAGCGCCTAGAGTGCCAACACCTAGACTAAACAGGTGCTACGTACACCACCACCAGCATTCCCAGGTACATTGCCTCGACATCCAGCGGTATTACGCCAACGGAGATGGGAGTCCTGCTACTGTTTAGAAAATGTGAGCCTCACACCAGGACTGTCAGTATGGAAAAATAACGTCCACCTCTCGACCTCCTCAGGCATCCATAATGTGTGCGTCTAAATCATCAGTCGACAGATATAGCCTCTACTCAAGAACCCAAGTCACCATCCCACCTATCAACTTGTGAGAAACTGGACCCCAGCTCTCCACCTGAGATGTGGGGCTCCGGAGATTGAAACGTTTCACCATTGTGAGTCTCCAAAAATTCAATAGGATCACCTCAAAATCGCAGGATGGCAATCCACTCCTAAAGATAAGACAGCCTCTCACCTGCTGTGGTGGATTTGTTGCAACAAAAATTAGGTAGTATTCTATCTCAAGCGGTCGTCCTTGGCTTTTTGAACTTGAGCTTAATCTTCATGATATCAGTTCCACCTTGATTCTCAACCTTGGTACCCTCGAGCTGTGAAAAATCATTGACAGGCACATCCAAAGCAGGCTTCTCCTCTAATGTTACATTTATATCTTCTTTACGGTGTTTATCCTCTTTGGAAGACTTGTGCCCGTCTTGACGGTGACGCTGCTCTCTTTCCTCTTTCCGTTTCCTCTTCTTGTCTAGATACTCTGGATCATTGTGCTTATCATGCTTCCTCTCTTTGCGATCCTTCTTCCTCTCTTTCCGATCCTTCTTGTCCTTCTTGTCATGTCTTCTCTCCTTCTTATCCCCAGACTGCTTCTCTAACCGTTTTTGAGATTCATTTTCCTGTGTAGCGTCCTGTGTATCAGCACCGTCCTGTGTACTATTCTCCGTACCCATCATTCCAGAGAGACTGTTGTAGCGCTGAAGCTCTGGGGTCTGAGACACACCAAACGCCTTCCTAGGATCATCTCTAGATTCTCCCATGCCATCAAGAGTATCTTCCCCGTACAGATCAAATGGGGGCTCCTGTTCCGTACTTGCCCGAGAATCACTCCCTTGATAAGTAATAGGCTGATGAAATTCTCGGGAAATGGCAACTTCAGTGTCCTCATGGTTTAGCTCCTCAGTATCCTGGGGTTTCAATATATGGTCACCTTCAGGAATCCTATCGTGCGTATCATTCTCTGTCCCAGAATCCACCTTATTTGTGTGCAGAGCTTGCGATTCCTCTGGCTCTATATGAGATGATTCAAGCTGAGTGAAAGGATTTGAGTCTATAACCTCTTGAAGATTCAATTCCTCTTTAACAGGTGGAGAATACACAACGTGATGCTCGGCGGGTACAGCCCCAGTGGATACTTCTAAAGCCTGAGTTGTACCGTCACCTGCAATGTCGCAGAAGGACTAACCCGTTTAGCATATCAAAATCTTAACACGATATGTTTAAGGTGAACATTATAAAACATTGAAGTAGCTACAGTAGAGGAGCCTAATAGCCTCAATTACATGTGCAAATCCCAGTCAAAATATCTAGTACAGACGATGCACCAATTACGATTAAATTGGCATTGAAGCAAGGACAGGCACCCCATTTCCTTAACACATCTGCTTGATAGATGATCAATTCAATAAAGAACACGAGAAAGTACAAACTTGCACCTGCTGGCGATCTCATGTAGTCCTTCGAAAGTTTGAACTTGACGTATAATCTTCCTTTAGCGTCGAACAACTCTCGTTTACCCCCCGAGCTTCCGCTCTCTGCCCGCTCAGCGTTATCTCTAGAAACACTTGGACGCACAACTCGGACCTTCAAAGGCTCTGGCTGAGGAGCAGGAGGTTGTGTAGGTCGAAGGCGAAGCTTGAAAGAATTCTTAGTCTTTCCAAACCTCTTGTCTTGAGATAGATGATGGGGGGCCAATTTGGAGAGACACTCAACCGAGCGATACAACGATGCAGACCTGCTTGACAGCTCCAAGTCAGCATAGTACTTACAATTCTTCAATATCGATTAGCTCCTATCCCAATTTCATTTTTTTTTTTAAATGCAGAGGGGGGAAAATATGCAAGTAGAATGCAAAATATGTCATACCTGCCGGCAAGAACCTGCAAAAACGAGAAGACGCTATGCCGAAGCAGAACATTATGAAAAGCCTTGCTGCTGTCTAGCAAAGCCAACAGTCGAGCTACAGTAACACCCCCAATTCTAGAGTTTCCCTTCTCTGTGAGAGAGCCCAAACGGACCAAGTGCTTCATAACTTTGCTTTGAACTGCACCACGACCACTGAAACCGTAAGAAACACAAAGGCTAGAAGCCGCAAAGCAAGATGTGCATAGCACCCATAGATTTCCCAAACCAAGATCATTGAACAAAAATCTAGCCACATAGGATAGGTTCATAGGTTCTGATGAAGAGGAAACATGCTATTATATTGCGCACAAATGTGGACAGAAGCGTGTAATCAAAGAATTCACCTGCAAAGGACTGGTCATCATAGACAAGTTGTAACGCAAGTATAACTACTGCTTCCAATCCTTTAGAATGAAATTCTATATCTAATGTCGCTTTCAGCGCTGCCACTCGCACTTGCCATTGGACCTTGTGCTCTTTGAATGGCTTTAACAGTTGTTTCACTCGTTCCTGGACAAGTAGGAACCAGCTCGTGTCATCACTCTGTCCATAAAAACAAAGGGACATAATCTTGCAACATCCATAAAACATTCGCGTGCAGGGCAACGGAAGCAACTGGGATATAACTTACCGTAGGTAAAGCATGAGAGAAGCGAATAGCGAGCTTCGCAAGAGTATGGATGCAGCTAATTGTCACAACTCCGTTATAACTTGGCATTAATCTGTATGCACCAGCAATTCCTCATGTCAGTGTACCGCTCTTAAAGTCACCAGATGAGCAACAAAGTGACCTTATCATGGTCCATGCCATTGCAGTTGTTCAGAAAATTAAGCACAATTGATAATAGTGAAATGGAAGGTCAGGTAATAGATTTCCATACTTACCTATCATACTGCAAGAAGCGATCTATCTGCTTCAACATCCGTGCTAATGTTTTTAAATTCTGTTTCAACGAGCACCACACGTTTAGATATAAATGCTGCCCAAATATACTACACATTAGATTAGTTCCACAGCAGATACTTCGAAATGTACAAAAAGTATATTCGAAGAAAGAGCAGCTCAAGAACGAAAACTAGCTTGTCACTACAATGGACTCAACAAACGTAATGGCTATTTGTGTCAAGAAACTGAAAAGGGATCGCGGGACTCCCACCTGCTGCCCGAACTCCAGTGACCCTACAGATTCAATGACTGAAGCTAGCCAAAATACATCAGAGTACGTATTTCCACTGTTGTCATTATGCTGTCCCATCCCAAAACAAAAACTTCACTTTGAGAATAAAATATACTCCCCAAAGTAAAACAGTCCATGTTAAATAGCATGATTATAAATAACCTAAAAAGAAGAAAACCTTTAAATCTGCTCACGCACAACGCGCACTCAAAGAAGATGTACACCAAAGATATTCAATTAAGAGCCTCATCTTCAAGAACTACACACATAAGAAGAAACCTTAAGAATATGTAAAATTAAATCAGTCGCTTCCAACGGGCTCTTGCCGTCGTTCCCACGAACTTCAGCAACTGCTCCTGGAATCGCCTGCATGAACCAACAACGCAAACTGTACACTCAAAAGAGGGAAAAATTGTTTTCATCAGAAGTCCTGGCAATCAGAGTTTTAAGAGGTTTAAAATTGAGGAATGTCATCAACGACGTACAACGTCCTGATAGGTTTGAGAATTTAGACAATTAAATTTGGATTAGCAAGTTCATTCCAATTTCACATCTCGAAGTTTGAAGCAGATGTAAATCACGGTACCTCAGACAAATACGCTTCCAAGTCAAATGTTAAGTCCAAAAATAAACATACGTGTACTGCCAAAAATCAAATCGCAGAGACCAGGTGTATCAGCGAATCTACCTCCAAAACAAAATATTCAGAGAAATCGTGAAAATCATTTGGTCTGTGTGCCCCCAGTCCACCCACAACCCGTCCACCCCAGTAAAAATCTCTTTCTGATCTCGAAATCATAAAAACCTCCCTACTTGGTATAAGCCAAAGTCAATTTTCGTGTCAAGTAGAAGGAAATCGATCTGTGCATCTAGAGGGGGCACAGAAGAGGACTCACTTGGGTAAACCTATATCAGGATCAAAGCAACGACTTTTATAATACTTTATTAGATTCTGTAAACCCATGTAACTTGTACCCTGCACATAAATATTGGAGAGAAGTGAGTGAAAATGATGCAATGCATCTAGGCGGAGAGTACACACTACATAATTAAACTTCAGAGTCCGATTTCCGCTAAATATGAGCATCAGAGGTTAAAATAATTGCTCAACACAGGAAACAGAAGAGGCTAATCAACATCTCCAGCAACCTCAAAGTTAAAGTAACAAATTCGTGCACAATATGACACACATGGTGGAATGTGCTTCATACACCACAAATGGCTGCGTGAGGGAAAGCGCACCTCTGAGGCAGTACTAGCGAGTGCAGTAGCTGCTTCAATTCTCACGCGGCAGAAGACCTATAATTGTTAAGGGAAAACAGTCAATGCCAGTTAATAAGTATAATGAAATTCTTGAGTTCTATCAAACTCTCGCACTACAGATCTGATATGAAGACAATACTGTAAGTGGAGAAATATGCATCCTTCGTTGAAAGACAAGAAAACCCAGATATCACTACATAGTTGTTCCTGACCACACATGCACCAATTCACACAGTACCTTGGGATCATTAAGACAATTGTTGAGAGCATTGACTTGAGCAAACGACGTCCGAGGAAGGGCACGCAATGCCGCCACAGCTTGAATTTGACCAATAACATCCCTGTCTTTCTCCAACTGGTTTATCTGTACAGAAAGCGAATCACCCAGAATAAATACCCAGATAGGAACCGCCTGTCAAATCTTACTCATAGATTCAAACTTAAAATATCTCAGAAAAGTGAACATCTGAAGCAGTTCGTTAAACATACCCACATATGCTCAGGTTGAAGTAGATTTAACTCCGCTAAATATTCTAACTCCGGATCACCGCGTATCCATAACAGTGGCGACTCCAAACTGTCGGAAAATCATAAACATCAACAACAAAACCTCTGTCAGAAAACAGATACTTCAGCGTCAAAAGTAGAAAGGTAAAATAATATCATCGGCTAACTCTCGTATCCAAGATAACGGGAGACAGTAAACCAAGATAGAAAACCAAATGAGAAATCAAAATCCGCCAATACACAAGAGCTGTCTGCAGGTACCTTTGAGCTGGAGTAGCTTCCACATTATCCTCAAGAGCTTCACCCTTAGTTCCTTTCTTAGGACGCTGAATTCGCCGACCAGCCAGCTTGGAATGGCACTGAAGTTCCAAAAGTTGGTAACAATCACCAGCCATGGGTAAGCTTGGATGATCATACATACCATCCAACTCGTGCAGCCTTATGCTCATCATCCCAGGCCACCCCATGTCTGAGGGGCGGTGCTTTGACTCAGGAGATTCAACTTTTCCTGTATCTCCAACATGCTTAGGCAAGGCAGTGGACTCCCGGCGAACTGCAAGCTCTACCATGTTGCGCCTCTTGCTGTATACAAACCCCATCCTACCCAAAAAAAGACCCAGAACATAAAATTTCTCAGAAATTTGCTAGGATCTGATCCACAAGATCATTCCGTGGCAGCATGAGCGGGATGCTTTCTGTGAAGTCATGAGCAGCGCCCACAAATACAATGGAGAAAGCACAGTTCTGAGCTGATCTTCGTGATTTCAAAGTGAGAATCGCGAAGTCTGACACGTCCTAGTGAAGAAGTCCATCATAAGAACCAAACCTTGTTTCAAATTTACAACGAAATCCAAAAGAATTTCAGGATTTTATCGGTCACACCCTCTTGTGAAAACCTTCCCAAAGGTTGATTTTTGATTCAAAATGTAAAAATAAATCTTAGGCCTCAGGCCTTGGCTCCCTCACAATTGACAGTAGAGTCTCAGCACAAAACTTGTCTTCCTCTCAAATTATTAGGTATTCATATAAAACAACAGTTATCTGTTTCACCAAGTATTAACATCGCTGCAAAATCCGACAAAAGATCAAAACCCAATCCGATACCTTTCTTTGATTCTTAATCACTGTGACAAATAGAAGGCTTTTAAGACAAACCTCAAACGAGGGCAACCTGACGATTCAACCCAGCGTGGAAAAAAATCCTTCAAGAAAGGACGTTCCAGATTTCCCAATTTGTTTGCGAAGTGGCGAAACTGCAACACCATGGAGATTCTTAGTGGACAAAGTAGAGAAATTGGAGAGTTTGCAGAGGAAATCCATAGTGAGTCTAGTGTGAAGACACTCTGATTAACCATAAACACACGACATTTAACTACTTATTCACAGATACTCAAAGTTAGAGCTGTCTCAGTAAACGTAAAATTGAAGAATAAAAAACGTAAAAAAAACAACCTCTGTAGTGCTAAGGGTTCGATTCGTCCGGTTAGGATCTTGTGCCCTCATGATTATTCTCTGTAAAACCTGCATCATTCAAATCTCCAGTTCAACACAAGAAACTTAAAAAGCAAGACAAGGTTCCAAAGTGATGCATCGGCAACCTCTTACTAACGATAACCTATACCTTTCGAAATGGCTCCGGACCCATTTGCTTTTCCAACATTTGCACAACCGCAGTCTGTAGAACATGGAACCAAGTATATAATTCAGTATCTGACAGCAACTGTATCCACTCCCCAAGTACAGGTACGAAGCCGACTGCTGGCCCGTGTGAATCAGGAGTGGAGCTGTTACCAAGCAAAAAGGTTTGAAGTATGCAAAATCATTTCAATAACCGGTCAAGTGAGATTAACCTCTCATCACAGTCCATCAAGCTAAAAGATAAATTACAAAATGAAAATATATAAATAATCTTTAAATTCATTGATAAGCCAAAGAATCTATAAATTCTCCAAGCGGAATTGAAAATGTAGTCATCACATTGAACACAGCGTATGCTTCTGAGTGACACTTGATCAAGAGTGACTTGGTAAAAGTTTCGTGTGTATCACAACGTACAGCTTTCCAAGTTCTAACTTTCCCAAGACCACCAAGGTTTTCAGTGCCACACATGTATACATCCACCCCAGCTGGCGGGCTTAGGACAGGTGCTCCATCGACTTCTACCAAGCATACCGCTTCGTTGGCCTGCAAGAGAAAGTGAAGCGGAACACTATGAACTGTTTCACTGAAGAGGAAATTCTCAACAGTTACCAAAACCTCGGTCTCAAACATAAGTACTCGACTATGATCTCACAAAAATCACTGCTGCAGAGTATAAGGTTCCAATTTGAATCGATAGGAGCTTCAATCTTCCCACCCTTTCACTCCTGCCAACAATTACCTGTATGGAAGAGTATCAAACACTAACCTGCAGAAGGATACAAAGTGAGTAAAGCAATACCTTATACCGCCTAAAGCGCGCTTCATTGTTTCCAAGAAAACGCTTGACAAAAAGATCAGTAAGCATTCCAGCCAAACCTTCCAAGAGCCAATCTGAAGAACAATCCATGCAGGATCAAAACCACTCTCAATTTCCAGCATAATAGCAATAGATTCATAAAAAGATATCTCTGGCACCGTAGTTATGCTCTACTGTAAGCTTAAAATACAGAAACTAGACATATGGGAGCATTTTTTGTGATAGGCTATACGATCTACCTTGAGAAATTCTACAAAGCTTCTAAATATATAAAGATGTATATATTACAACCTCAAATGAGAGGCAACTCCCACACTCCCAATCTCAGTCACAAAAAATTACAAATATACAACTACACTTCAACTCAGATATTTCTAGCCCCATAATAAATAAATAAATATGAGCCTACCATCTGCTGGAGAATCAGGAGTTATGAAGATGCCAAACCACTGCTGAGCCAAAGCATGTGCAAGCTTAATACGTGTACCAATAGCCTGGACAAAAACCACCACGATCACGAATTGTTATCCATGAGTATTTTTCAAAGAGTAAGAAAAATACAGCCTATGCCATCACCATCCACATCAATTGCACCACAGTCACCAAACAGCAGGCAGCAGAAAATATCAATGATAGCCGTTATCTGAGTTGGACACATGCATTCATTATTACCACTCTAGAGTTCTGTCTACATTTACATGAAAACAAACTCAATAAGCCGATGCGCACAAATATCAACATAAAATACCAACTTTTGATAAAAGCAAAATTTTCTAATGAACAACTAGCTCCTAGTAGCAATCTGGATTATCTCATGTCCATGTTAAGAAAAATGTGTTGGAGAATAACACCTTCAGCAAATAATGAGAGACAACATCAAGAGATTTGCAAAGGTACGGAAGGAGTGAGACTTGTAAATCACAATATCATACCCTACCTCATCAATAATGCGCTCATCTGCCAACAGATCCGCACTGAAAGTTGCTACGGACGCTCCAATGCTGTTAGTTGAGATGACAGCATTACCAGGGAGAAACACTTGTTTGTAGCATCCAAATGGAAAAGGAGCCCCCAGATATTCTTCATATAGGCTGGAAAATGAAACAAAGAATATGCAACAAAGTTCAACAAAATAAACTGTAATAGTCATGCATGTATGTAAACTTGGGAAGGTTAAAGATTCAACTACATAGTGTATTCATAGTTCTGTAAATCATCAAACACATATTTCATCATGAACAAATTCATTACAATTTGGAAGTAGCGCAAAAAGGTTCTTTTCGTTATCAAATCATTTTATAGCAGATCTGCATTCAATCCATGACTCTTTGATAGAAGTTGAAAGAAAGCTGAATTTTACATTGCCAGATTAAAGAATCCTCACTACAAAACAAATACGATTCTCAAAAGATGCATACTGGTCGAAGGCAGGTTTATAAGTTCAAGGTACAAGTACAGAAAATTCCTAAGCAAGCACTAAAAATTAGTTGGAAAGGCTAAGAAACAAAATGAGGGAAAAAATGCACCTGAAAACAGTGTGAAAGGTACTGATAGATGCATTTAATGTTGCGTCCATGCCCGGCATACATAAATGTGACACATTTGAATGATGACGATCTGGAAGAACAAATAAAGGTGCAACAACCAGGGACACAAAAGATGCTGATGTTGGAATTGGAAGGCTGTATACAAACGTCTTGAGGTGAGTTCCTTCCTTGCTGTACACCTGCTCACACATCCAGCATACCATCATAAATATCAAGGGACAATCTACAAACCAATCCTCAAGTCTACTCAAGTGTCATTCTGGAATAAAGGAAACATGTACAAATGCTTGATACTCATGCACTAAAATTCAGAAATATATTTCAAAACAGTGTTTATAAGAACGAATAGATGAAAAGATAAAAACAAGGTCTAAAACCGAAAAGAGTAAAGTTACACCATAGAAAATGTTGAGTAAATCCAAACATCCCCCAAATGGGAACTGGATGCTAAGAGCAGCATTAGTAACATAAAAAGAATGAATCAACAATTCCATTCACGAAAAGAAGCACATGACAAGGACGGCAGAACTCTAACCTGGTGAAGCAATTTCCCATTGCTTACCGCAACATACTCTGACTGAACTGTAAACTCAAGGTCGAAGCTGACAAACAATAAACAGGATCGCAAAATTATAAGTAAGGTTCACTACGATAACAAAATGGACAAAGCAGACATGATACATGATACGTGCAATGACCCTGCCCTGAAAAAATCCAAGTAGACATTTGAGCATGGTTCTTAATAATAAAATATTCTAATCCTTTGTTGGATCTTGTTTGGAATTGAAAAACGATTCCAACAAATCGTTCAATATATTTTTCGGAGAGTTGCATGAGTTCTAAGAACGTGTAAACAACAACATCATGATGGATTGACATGAAGTAACAACCTCAGAAATAACAAGGGCAGCAATCTCAAATGTGACACCCCCTACTCCCTTGTTGGTCCAATCAATTTACAACACAAATAACGAACACATATCTACCCAGCTAATGTCCTATCACCACAAAAAAATTGCAATTACAAAATGGAGTTCACTATGATTTTTCCTCCTTTCAAAATTATGGAAGTTCACGTCATTCCAGCGGGTGCACCTTGACTAATTTGCACTTTCGACGAACACCAAAGGCAGTCATTTGGAAGCGAACGATCCAGCAGAAGTAAAACTCCCAAGCAATTAAAACCAGAGTAAACTTCACACTGGCACCGCTTTAGGAGGTCAAATCATTTCTTGCTATAGTACCTGCACCGTTGTAAAGTTGAATCCACACAAGGAAACCAGCAACGTGCTCGCCTCAATTGGTTGTTGGTGTGAAATACGTCTCCTTGAAAATGACCTCCTGAAGATGGCTTCTCTACCCAATACTCCACACGCACAATTTTTACCTGTATAGTCACGGTGAGTTGCCTTTCAAGTCAAATATTCAAGCACTTAGTGGAATAGAGGAAGGCCAAAAATCAATAAACCGACAATCCTACCAGAAGCCCTCCAACCATTACACAAGTACCTCATGCATACAGTCTGAGGTAGCAGTTTATTACCTCTTCTGATTCAGATCCACGAACAGCCTCCAAATTAGATACCTCAGACTTTGTATCATGCGCTGACTGTGACAATCCATTTTCCAACCCTAATTCACCATTCACCTGTCGAAGATATCTTCATAGTCAGTGGGCTGATACATTTAAAATACAAAATCACTATCAAGATACCTATCATCTTCCACAAAGAAACTCTTCAGAAGACATAACGAAGTAGAATACATTTGAATTCCCTGTTTGCTAATGCGCTTACAGACTTCATTATCAAATTGCGTTAGGTCTCTTGACCTGACGAACTCAAGCCTATCCGGGTTGTACCACATTAGCATGAAAATTCTTGAATATCCACCATTCATAAACATGTGAAGAGGTATGTCAAATTGATAAATGAAAAAAATGAAGAAAATCAAATAACAGTAAGGTCATTTTACTCAATTATAAAGAATGTGGAATACATGTATACTACAATGTATTTAATAATATAACTTTCTCATGCCGACTCCAACCGGATAACAATTCATACGAATGTAACTAGCTCGTTTAGAAAACAAAATTTGTAGTTTACTGCCACCTCAGTCGAGATACGCATATCTTCCAAATATGCATAGACATATTTTACGGCCAGAGAGGGCTCCGCAGACCTCTAGGGCTTACTGAAGCATAATTATGGCCCGAAATAGAGAACTTGGCATCAAGACTATTGTCTAATTTCACTTCCACAACCAACTGGGCTAGAAATGAAATTATTAGAAGTGAAACATAGTGTAGTACTCTTTCCACAATATGGGCTCTTCATGCTTTGCAATCTTCTCGAGATCATGTAGAACTACTAGAACACGTAGGGGCTATTTGTACTCTAGAAAGCTCACCTCCAGTTTCGTTTTAAGTTCTTGGCCTGAGTCCTTAGGTGTTGATGAAGCAGGAGGATCAATAACGAGATCAGGTTGAGATTCCATATAAAGATCGTCAGAGTACTTCCGATAGGCATCGTCGGCAGCCTCCAGGTGCGACTTGGTGTAAGGTGCAGGGTCAGGCCCATAGTTAAGGTTCGCCTCATACTGACTACGTTGGTTATGAATTTTGAATTGAGCTTCTACGCCATCAACGAGAACCTGTTCAATATGAAGGCCCCGGGCATGCAATCCAATCTTCCCTTGTCTTGCACCAACTTTTAGTTCTGTATGCCTGTATCACAAATCTACTTAAGAATATATATATCCAATATTATCTTCCACACTGGTCGTGCTTGAAACACAAGTCCGCCTCGAAATGAGGTATGAAAGTCATGACTCCGAAATCTGAACGAGAGCCTGAACTAAAACCCTGAGCCCCTAAACCCTACAGATAAACCCCTGATCAGGTGGAGTCAGCAGAGTCTAATGACTTTCACTCAAATCAGAAGTGTTTCCAAAACTCCCAGTCATCATAGTGATTTCACTATCTGAAATTCCTAATAGGTTCGGAAGTAAAACAACAAAAGCATGATGCTATTTGACAGCTTAAGTTGCAGAAGCACGACATGCTAACAGCCTGCTCAAATCGAGACATTAATTTTTCAAGTCTCAGACAGAGTGCTCACCCATAGATCCGCTGAGACGGTAGGTCGATGGCCACACAGAGCTTCTGGTGAAGTATTGTGCTACATGATGACGCAACCCCTTCGTCTGACTTGATAACCCCTACATCTACTCACCAATTATAATTAGAGGACGATTCACTACGGAGATTTCATTGCTACTCCATAAGAAACGGCAGCTATCTGTCTGTTGTGCTTCAGCAATTACATTCGAGTTTCAGTCTGCAAAAAGCTACCTGAGAGTCTGTGCTCCTTCTGCTTCTGTTTCCGTTGCTTCGCCATTGCTGAACCTCATTGCCAACTCTTACAATTGCGTGTCCTTCGCCATAGTTCCTTCGTCTATTGCTACAGTAAATCAACCCTAAACACAAAAAATACAGATATTCATAAATAGAACAAGTCTACAGCGAAACAACTGTTTTCTCTCGTCGATTCCAATTCTCTTAATGCTCTTAGTGCCTTCAATATTCAAAAATTCTTCAATACTAGAGTTATCCTTTCAATTCAAAGTAATATGAACCCCGAGATTTCTCCCTCAGACACCCTCCTTCCTTCCCTTTTCTTGACACACGTTCAGCAACCCTACCTAAAGAATAACTCGAATATCAAGAGCAAGTGCCTCACGCGTCTCGTCTGCAGAAAACAGCGCTGTTAACCAAATGCAAGCCCACGATTCCAAGAATTCCTATGAACCACCGTTCTCCTGGCTGTGCAAAGAAGCGCATTACTCTACCTCAGGTAATAAGGTTTCTTAATTACTAGTCCTTCTTCAAGCGAGGAAGCCATTGTCTGCTGAGAGCTCCGCAAGCGGTGGTGAGGAACGCCAGAGGGGGAGAGGACTGTTCCGACTGTGAAGGGCTAGGGTTTGCGGCGCCTAAAAAACTCCGAAACTCGACACAGACAGTGCCTGGAAATGCGACGGAAGGAGGTTATGGCGGTGCAGCGAAAGGGTTGGCGCGTTCAGAAGCACCTGGCGAGCCTCGAGGACTCGGAAGCATCTCAAAAGAACGAAATGGAAGGACTGCAGTGTTGGGCAGAGAGACGGAGCATGGTAAAAGCTGGCCACAGAGAGAGATGCGAAGGTTACGCGAGTCACGCTAGGCGCAATGCACCTGCTTGGACACTCCCCCCAAAGCAAACACTCACTTCCTCGCGCTCGGATCCGCCCCGCACACCACACCTCAGAATGCACGCAACAAAGGTACTCTGCTGTGGAAGCGCCCGTGCTCCAAAAGCGATCATGACCACGAGTACATTTTGCTTTCTTCAATGTACCAACGGTATACATTTCAGGAGATGGTCGCTTTCTTTCAGTGACCACTGCGTTTCAACTTCAAAAATTCCTAACTCATTCCACTGAGGTCCAAAAAATATGAAACGATTTGGGCTAGATGCTAATTCCATTTAGCTTCCTCCCAAAGTTTACTGAAAATTGTTTGAAAGAGTTTAGCTTCTCTGAAAAAGCAATCAGCTCTTAACCTCAAAATGTCATTTGAAGATAGAAAGTGTCCTTCAAGTTTTTTAGCCCCAATTCACAATCATTTACCAAACTTAGATGGAAAAATGCAACTAAAAAGTTTTGAAGGATTCTACAAGACCTATCCAACAACACCAAACACAAGAAATTTGAGAAAAATATTGAGATTTCTAAACCCTTCTACAAATCCAATGCAATGCTCAGTGGTCACTTAAATGAGAGTCATATTTGTAAGAAAAACAAGAATGTGGCATTTGTCTTCTCCTTGAGCTAAGAGGATTTGACCTTTTCAAAGAGGGCAACAATCGCAATGGTAGGCTGAACTTCTAGTCCATGCCCAAAATAAATCCAAAGGAATAAGTTGTGAACCACACTACACTACTCAACTTTAAAAAATTCCACAAGGCAGAGTTTAACTTAGAATTTGATGAAACTATCACCAATAGATTCACAATATAGTCAGTGTTTTAGTTTTCTATAAAAAGGTTTTATTTTTGAAAAAATTCAAAATTTTAGAACAAGAAGCTCAAAAAAATGGGCATCAATTAAAAAAATGGTCACTTGGATCATTAGAGGTTAAGTGTAATTGTTCTCATATTATATAGAAAACAAAAGTTAGAATTTCAAACAAAAGTTCAATTTATCTAAAATAGAACCACGATGATCAAATTTCAATGACAAATTGGAGCAATTAGGGTGGTGGATTTTGAAGCTTGAGTTGCATGGTCATGTGCTTTGTCTTCACATGATTATTCATGTGAAGTTGGGAATTTTTTTTACAATTAATGACTTTTTAGTGTTTATGTAAAGATGACAAGTGTTCTTCTTCATTTGCTTACCAAATTATTGCATCCTTGATGGCTATATAGCTTGGAGTTTCTTATTGAAGAAATGACTCCAAAACCATCATTTTTTTTTGAGAAAATCCACTCAAAAGCAAAGAAAACCAACAAAAATAAATAAAATAATATTTAACTACATAGTCCCCTTTGCCTTTCCAATAGACAAAATCACTAATTTTCTACCCAATCATTGGATGGTATCACTCATTTCATGGTAATTTACACATTTTCACATGAAAAAAAATCCATTTCCATTCCTATTCCATTCCTATTGGGTAGTTCCATCACAACACAAGCCATGATGGAAACTTAAAAATAAATATACCTTCATCACTCTAAAAAAATCAATTCCTATCAATGTGAAAATTTTGCAGAAATTTCACCACTTTGCTATACCAAAAACAAAAGGCTATTATTTTGTACAAGAAACTAAAGTCTTTTTTTAAAATAATAGTTAAATTCTTGTTGTATTTTTAAACCAATAGACAAACTTTACATAGGTAGTGCCTAAATTTTATATCAATATCACCATGTATCACCCAAATATCACATGAGTATAAGATAGGAGGCTCGAACTCCAACTAGTCAATAAAGGCGATCAAGACTCAGAGGTACATTTGCTTTCTGCAATGTAACAACCCTGGACATTTCAGGAGGTGGTCGCTTTTGATGACCACAAAAGACCACTTTTTTTCAACTTCAGAAATTCGTAACTAATTCCACAAAGCTCCAAAAAATATGAAACGACTTGGGTTAGATGCGTATTTCACTTGTCTTTCAAGGAAAATTTACTGAAAAATATTTCAAAATAATCCACCTCCCCAAAATTCAGTTCCAACCCTTAAATGATCGATTCATGGACCTCCTAGTCTCCTACCTTAGAAGAAATAGCTGTCTACTTCTCAAAAATGAAAAAAGAATCATTGCTTTCTAAATAACTGAAATGACAACCCCTCTTTCAGACTCTGACAGCGCCCGCAGCGCACAATCTCAGCTCCGACGAAGACGGCGCAGTTGTTGCCTCCCTCGCTATCACCACATGGAACCCGGGGTTCACACTTCCGTTGCGCTAGATAGATTCTCCGTCCATCCCTCTTTCTGTGCAAATTTCTCACTCTTGTTTCTCACACTTGTTTGGCAGCTCTCTAGCTTTCACTGATGAATCTCTGATGTACAGTGTATCTTCTGAAGTGCTAGCTCGATCGATCGCCTCCCACCTGCCATTGTCGAGTTTCAAATCGTCCGTTTAACGAGGCTAACGACTTGTTAGCCGCGTTAACTTGCACACATGTTTCTTTCAAAGGTAGCATGGTCACTTCTATATATCATCCCTGCCGTAAATTGATTTCTCTGTCTGTCACACTTCCGAATCCCTACAGGTGTAGAGCATTTCTGGGAAAGCAACGCTGACGCTGCAGAGAGTCTTCTTGCATCGCCCAAGTCCCCCGACTGTCCCGACTGGTGCAGACAAGTGCATCCTAAGTGGGCAAGGTGAACAGTGTCGCCCTGCAAAACCGCGCATTCATTGGACAACAGCGCCCTCCCCCCCCGTAAGCTGAGTTCCATTCAACTATCCACCCTCCTGTGTTTTTCGGCTCTTAATTCTCTCTTCTTTCTTTTGCGATTGTTGTTGCCGTGATCCAACGTAAACCACTCCTGCTGCAATTTTCCTCACTCGAGCATCTTCAGTTCTATCACCCGTCTCTGCGTTAGGGTTTCCGTTTCGAAATTTCGGAGGGAGTCATCACTTTGCTCCAAGACCCAGCTGCTGCGATCGCTTCTCGCTTCAGCACTGCATACCCGCGCTCTTCTGAGGCCAAGGACGAGTTGAGTGTCAGCGAATTTGGGTGAGTGGATGTTGCGCTGGGAGAGTGTCTTGTTAGTGTGGTGAGGGGTGGTCGGTAACAGAGAATTATTGGGTACCTTGAACAGATGGGAGGCCAGAGAAAGGTTGGCGATAGAATGGTGAGCGTCCCGGAGTGTGGTTCTGGTTCATTGAGGGCTTTGATTGAGCGCTGCAATGTGGGTTATAATTGTATTGCGCTCTTTCCGTTGGGTAGGGTTCTTTGGAGAAATGGGAGGCCAGAGCAGGATATGAGATAGAGAGCGTCCCGATTGAACACACCTTGTTGATGAAGTTGGCTTTGTGTTCAGCTTTGGGCCCTGGGACAGCTCCATTTGTGTGGAATGTGAGGGCGATGTGTTTTCTTAAGTTTAGGGAGCCCTGTTCTTTTGTTTGGTGGAGTGGTTGCAGCGGTCTGCATGTTAAATCTTGAGTGTCCAAGTTTAATGTCACATCGTCATGGTTCTGTGATCGAATGCAGTGCCTGGAACAGGAGCTTGAATACTTGGCGATATGCAGAATTGTGCATGACGATTGACTGGTGGGGAACTTGGGGAGACGATCATGTCAACCACTGGTCCTTCCGTCACACCAGATGTAACCTCCAATTTTCACACCGCTGTTGAAGAATGTAACTTGTCTTCCTTGGATGAGGTTGCACTTGGAAATCGTAGTGGTGCAGGATCCTCCATGGAACCCAAGTCTGAGTACTTCTCTGCACGCGTGGAGGAGATGATGCGAAGCAAGAGCCAGTTCTCTTCAGCTGTGGAGCATGAGATTGAGCATTCAAAGGCGCATTGGACTGAAGTGAGTGACCTTTCCGATTCCTCAGAAGACAACAACGACTATGAAGAAGATTTGAATCGAGAGAATGATAAAGTCTTTACAGAATTGATGAACGACCCGCAATGGAAGCATCGTGAATGGCCTGAATTCTTCAAGTGTCCATCCTGTTGGAAGTTGGGTCGAAAGATTGCGGAAGGCGGACAAGCAGAAATCTTTGAAATTATGACCATTGATGGCACCGTAGTTCCTCAAATGCTATTGAAGGTGTTCAAGAGAGGATCATGCTTATCAAATCTCAGAAAACAATGGCTTAGTGGAATCCTTCGACGAGAAGTTCTATGTATTGTTGTTTCTAGATTGATGTTAGAGAATGGGAGGTTTGCATTTGGGATGATCAAATATTGGGGTGACTTATGCAAGCTCATTGATCACGCCATGCAAGAGAAGAACAACCAAGGTCCACCATTTCCATATCAATGGAGTGGATGGACCTTCCATGTTAGATATATTATGAGGGAAATTGCACTTGATATGGATAGGTTACACAAGAAAGGCATCATTCATAGAGACTTAAAGGCTACCAATATCCTTATTCTTATGTGTGATAATGCTCTTGTAATTGTTGTAGCTGACTTTGAGTGCTCTATTGGAGTTCTTGGAACTAGATTTTGGAGGGCATTGTAGATATTGTTGGCTTCTTTGAATGGAAGTGCAGTTGACTTTTCAGAGAAAGTGGATGTATATGCCTATGGTATGACTTGCTTTGAAATTGTAACTAGTGGCTTGCCATTTGAAGGTGAAATGGAGCCTTGGAGGAGAGCTAACAAAGTTCTTGTTATAGAAGGTTGGAGGCCTAAACTCCCTAGTGATTTGGATGTGACATTGAAGGATTTGATTGAGAGATGTTGGAATCCAATTCCAAATAAGAGACCTAGTTTTGTAGAAATCCTTGAAGTACTTGACTCTTGATATAACATCATTGTAGAAAGGTAGTTTCCAACTTTAGAATGTGTTCATTGGACACCCTATGGAAAAGTTATGAATTCTTAAAGTATTTTCTCTACATGTATTGAAAATTGATACTAGGTGATTTGGGATGTTACCACTTGTCAATACTTGAAAATTTATATTTCAACTTTGAAAATTCATAATTTGTTTGTACATTGTTGAAACATGTATGGTAAGAGAATTTCAAATCCTTTTTTGACTTCCATCAAGGCAACGAGTTGAAACCTTTATAATTCTATTATATAGAGGAACCATGCCACAATGCTAATTAGGAAGATTGTAGGTGAAGTTTCCTTAGCCTTCTCTTCAAGAACTAGCTAGTAATATAGATAGTCTCTCCTTTTATGGTAATAATTAGCTACAATTGTTGTAGATGTGCACCTTGTGTTGAATGACTTTGCTAATATTCTGATTGTTAGTTTGTTCCATGTTGAAGTGTATAGCATTGTTGCAAAGGTATCATGTGCAAGGGTAAGTAAATGGGTAATTGAATACATAAATATTGTTGTTTGCCAATTTAATACTTGCACATATTTAATTGTCTAAACCCATTGGATACCCATAAATATGATCTGAAGATTTTATATAAATATGATGTACTTTGCAATTTTATTTTCAAGACCAGAACTTGCAATGTTGAAAAGACTATTGTGTAATACAAAAAAAATTCCATTTCACCAAATGTTGTGAAAAGCCTCGTTGATTATTTCATCATGTGTATATTACAACAATTTTTCCATTTCACAAAATGTTGTGAAAGGCCTCATAGATTATTTCATCATTTGTGATTGCTCTCATTTTGAAGCTAATGGAGGGTCATGTTGAGCTAAATATGACAAGTTTCTCATAGATCAATTTGATGCATTTTGTAAGATTGTTTGCATATAGTGCATACTTGCAATTTCCAAAATTGGGAATTGAGTGAAGGTGCATATTTTCTTAGGTTGACTTGAGAATGTAGCTTGACAATAGTACTTGAAAAATGTTAGGTCACAATTGTTAGTATAAATTGGATCATCTTTCATTGACCAATATGTAGTATACATTCCACCTACTCAAATGCACGAGGCTAAAGTCAACATACATAAACAAATATCTTTCTACATTTCTATCAATTCTTTCCCTCCAAAAGGTGATAGCACCTTGAAGAGAAAGTGATAAGTGGAAAAACTTTGTCTCACAACTTTAACATTTGAGGAGCTTGTAAGGCAACCCAAACTTGAATTTTGGAATCTTTCTTAAATGGGTATCATTTAGCTTATGCACATTACCAATCAATGAATGCTGAGCTTCCGCCCTCCTCAAGGCCATGGGCAACCTTAAAGTCATTGTTCAAAATTTCTATTAAACATTCCAAATTCAACACTTAGATTGATAGATGCATCTTGTAAAGATAAAAAAAAATGAAACCAAAAAAAATTCACATAAAGTTAAGTATTATGAAAATCTTTTTGAAGATTCTTTGTAAGCTAAGTTGACCCTTGGGTTGGATATTTTGTTCAAGGGTTAAGCTCAACACATCAAGACGAGAGTAGTGCCAACAACATCAAAGTCAAACTTGGCTCTCAAAATCCTTGACATAGTTACGTAGAATGAAAACAATAAGGCATCAATCAAATGAAGGTAGGCCGAGAGGCTACCCCAAACAAGTCCCATTCTCTTTACTGAACCATGTTACTAACAGCAATGCCACTCTTCCAATACACTTGCTAAGTGACAACAAAACTGAAAAAAATCAGTACTTTGCTCAACTGAAGAACGACCATAAATTAGTGACTGAAGAGTCTGTTCGGGTATTTCTGTTAACTGGGCCGTGTGGGCTCAAATGAGGACAATTCCGATGCTATTGATATAATCACATCAATCACGAGAGGCCTAATCGGAGTGGTGTGGTGGAATGAAATTGTACACTACCTGCTCCTGCAGAGAAGTTTATCCCCGAAGTGCCCTGAATGAATTATTCAAAGAAGGTTCAAGCAAGGTGACCTAACTTAATATACTACTGTCTCAAAAAGAAGAAACTACATAACAATATTCTATATTAATATTTCGTAACAAGTTCTAGAAGTTCCAGTAATTGACTACTCGATCAGTGTCGACCTTCCAATGTGGAGTTTTATTTTGTATTTTATGCACGGTAAGGGATTACATAAATCGTTATAAAACATGGCACCGGCCCAAGAGCATGAGGAACTTAGATTTGGTGCAATTGCAGTTGTTTTCGATTTGAAAAACAGATAGATGGAATGACCGACTGACTCACAATACTGGAATCTCCGGGTGGTGCAGTGGTATAGACCACAGGCAGTTGGTGAGAAAGTTGACAAGACTGAGTCAAGCACGATAAGAAAGTGTAAATTTTTGGAGTCAAAGTCCTCAAGCAGTTCAGTGTACCGGAGTCCCACCTTGGGATCCGGGTACAACAACATGGCAAGCTTACTAGCAAAAGAGACAGGAACTTGGTAGTTGGAGCCTGGCTGTAGGTCAATTGAGTTTAATTTCAAGGAGTCTCCATAACCTTGGAATATCGATCATTTGTGAATCCAGTTTAACCCTTGAACGCTGGGCTGGTGACCGTGGAAATCAGGCATTTTGGAACCGTGTGACATCATCTACTTTAAAAAAAAAAAAAATACAGATTGGGAGTCAAACTATTGTTGAAGATCTTCCCTTTCCACCCCTAATTCTAAAGATGAATAGTTGCACTTCTGTCCTATACAGGAAAATTCCTTGTCATTCATTAGACGAAAAACGTCTGCCTTAGCGTTTCGGGGTTAATTGCCCACCCAAAAAGTTGGATGGAAGGAGTGTGGATACATCACCCAAGCCCCAAATGAGGCGCTCTGACAATGAGGGCATCAACTTGTAGGGCTTTCTAAGGTACTTGTATTCGTCTACTAAGTCAAAGAAGAGAACCACACAATAGAACATCCTCAAGCTCATTCAATTGCTCTCATGATCAAATTAGCTTTGTACATGCCTACTAAAGCTACTTGCCTAGACACTTCCAAATGTGTAGATCATGTTCAATTCATCTTGTCCAAGTTGCAAGTTGCCCAATCAGTGTTTTTTCATCTTATTGTTTGATTGACAATTTAAGGAAAACAAAAAATGATATGGATTCAATCAATGCTGGTGAGGATGGAGCTATTGTAGCAATCAATAGAAAGGCCTTTTCCAAAATTCTTGAATGCAAGATGTATGAACAAAAGAATATGTCTAGGGATTGGACCAACTTAGACACTTTTGTAAACAAGGGATAAGACTCAAGCTCCTATCAAAAATAAATGTTAGGAACTTCATAACCTTGAAAATTGGATCTTTGAAATGACCACTACCGATACTAGCTTTGGCTCGAGATCAAGGGAAAAAGGTTTTGACAGTTGGATCCACCTCTCTGGAAATCAATTTTCTACATAACTAGTTGGTATGAAGACCTTGAAGATCACTAATTCTTCATGTTGGAAATCTGCAGGGCATGAACTAAGGGAGGCAGCCCATTTCCAACCACTTAAGTGGTTACACATATCTGGAGGGCAAGTTTCTTAGGTGGGAAAATTTTACAGTGTGCAGAAATAGCGTTAAGAAGGTTTCCATAATTTTCCAAATTTTTATTTCTCAAAACATAATTACTATGAATTTTTGAGCGGAAGATTCCATTCCTCCCACTTTGGTTATGTAGATCTTCCTGTTTCCCAGAAGGGTTGGTTGCAAACTCCACCAAGGATTGAGAGTGTTGTAATTAAAACAATCACAATGTGCTACAACAACACAGGGAATTGTATTGTAATTAATCACTGCCATCTCCTCCTATGCGAAAAGAAAATAGTCTATAACCCCCAAAAGGGGTGGTGATCAAGAATGGGTTGCCTCCCATATGGCATTGCATCATTGTTGTTGGTTATCAAAGCTAAGGAGGCTACCTTTTGGATGTTGGCTATAAGTTTTATGGGAGGCAACCCATTCTTGATCATTGCGCCCTTCTAGCAATGTACGTTGCACTCTTACCGTATAGGAGGAGGAGATGACAATGATTAAGTATGGCACAGTTCCCGGTGCAATTGTGACACGTTGTAATTGTTTTACAATACTCTCAATATTGCAACCAATTCTTGGTGGATTTTGCAACCAACCCTCGTTAAAAAAGAGGAAGGTCTACATGAACAGAGTGGAAGGAATGGAATCTTCCACTCAAAAATTCATAGGAATTATGTTTTGAGAAATAAAAATCTGGAAAACTATAGAAACCTTCTGAACTCTATTTCTACACACTAGAAAATCCCCCCCCCCCCCCCCCCGAAGAAATTCGCCCTATAGATAGGTATAACTACTAAAGTGGTTGGAAATGGGTTGCCTCCATTACTTGAAAACATTCTAATTCAAGATAGTTATCCTAACAATTTGTATATTTGTCATATGGACCAATGAGTCTTTAAAGATCTTTTAAAAAATAGTGCCCAAGGTTACTTTTGTCTCATGATTGTATGTTATGCACTTAATCTTTTAATATCATTAATAGTACTTTAGAGGATGCTATTTGCATCACTTTGTACCTTTTTAACCAATGAATGTAGGATTGTGATTTCATTGGGAGATCACTCAATAGAGCTCATTGGAGAGATCTCTTTGGGTATAGAGCCAAGTCTTTTTAGAGACTTCATCACTATATATGAGTTTCTTTTGCCTTTAATTAAAATGGTAGACTTCCAATTGCTTTTGAAAGGGATGGTAGGCATTTCTATTCTCATTTAATGAAGTATGACCATAGACATTTAACTAATTGATGCTTTCATCCAACTTGCTAATTGATTGCTAACCTATGTTGATTGGAGTAGAGGAATTGGTGTTGGTAAGAAAGTTTAGGAGAAGAGATGACATCAATTTTGTAACAGCTTTAGTGTTGTCTATTTTGTGATCAACTAGTGAAGTGAGTGAGTGAGTGACTTTCAAAGTATTTAGGATATTTTTGTTAAAATTCTTGAAAATATATTGGCACATTGGCAACCTATTTGGATGAGATTGACTACAACTTGTCATTAGAAAAGTAGCAACTAAGTGGTTTTTGTATCTCTTCACAAAGAATTTGCCATCAAAGGTTTAGATCCCATCTACTAAATCACTCTTGTCCACTCCACTTTTTGTTATTTTGTTGAGAGCTTTTGGTTTATAATTCATTGAAAATGATGATGTTTTGACAATTTGTAAGTTCACATAGTTTTCTTTCATATATTTGACAAAATTCTTTAGTCACTTGACCCTCATGAGTCTATGTGCTTTATGGTAGAACCACCCATTACCAACCACTTAAGCATTTTGTGCATGATTTGGAGTAGTAGAAGGCAATGTTAATTTTGTACCTTGTAGAAAGATAGAAATGATGGGTGTAGTCAAAATTTCATAATTTTTCCCCTTAAATTCAAATTGTTATAAATTTTAGAAACCAAAAGTTGGCTTGCTACCCATCCCCAACACATAGATTCTTCCATCACTACTCATTTAAAGACTAATTTGGTTCTCAAAATGAAGCACATGTGTTATAATAGTGATGGCTAGAAGATGGTTGTAAACCAAGAAACTAATGGTTCATTATCAATCATTTCTTTGTTGAATTTCCCATTTCCTAAATAATGTCCATGGGGCCTAGATGGTAGTGGGTGGTTCTACCATACATGACAAGAAATATGTGGCAAAGAGTACATAGTTGGCATTGACCTTGATAATTGTATGATTTATTTGACACTTAATGATTAAATCTGAAATGTCTTCTTTGTGTATGTTGTTTTTATTACTAAATCCTTTGTTGGTAAAATTAATAGTTTTGTTTGTTTGTTTGTTTTTTGTGGGGGGGGGTTCTATTTAATGAAGGGGTGAATATTTTTGTTCTAGTTGCCCTTGCTTTTGTATAGTACCCACCTTTTCCCTTTTTTCTTCAAAGTTGTAGATTGTATTTCATGAAATTGTTGTTACAGTAATGTATGTATTTTGTTCAAAGCTTCTAGGCTTCTTGTTTAAAAGTATGGCAATCTTGTCATATATGTTGAATCAACTTACAATTGAACTTTTTCCTAGCATAATCTTTTCTTGTGTACATCAAGGAAGACCTACTCCTTTCAAGACATGTAATTGAAGCAATCAAAGCCTTACAAGATGTAGGACACAACACATATGATCCAAATTGAGGAGTTTAATTTAACCAATAAATGTCAACACGGACATTTAGTGTTCGATGGATGACAAAGAATCTCTTTATGTAGGACATAATTACAACTATTCGTCCTTGGAATTTTGTGCAAAAAGGGGAGATCTTCAATAGTAATTAGACCTCCAATGAATATTTTTTAATTTTCTTTACCCCTAAATGGATTTGACTATGTTTTCACCAAAAACACTCCCTAAACTGCCATTTCTAGTGCAAGTACTAAATTTTACAAAAAAAATAAATTTGGGACACAAGCAACCATAGGATCTTGTATTGCATTGGTTTTCTATGATGTGAAAAAAATTTCAAAAATTTCCACCATGTAGATTGCAAGATATTAGTGCTTGAATGGACAAAAATCATTTTTTTGACCTTGCGAAAAAAATAGGCAATTGCACTTTACAAGGTTACATTTTTATGAAAAAAATTCCAAAATTATGGTGCTTCTTTGGATTCATTTTTCAAGGCAAGTTGGCTACATGCTTGAAAAAATTCAGATGATTTGGAATTGTAATACATGTAGGAAAAAAAATAGTAAGTAGAAAGAACTAGAGAATGATTTAAATTACTAAATTGTTAAGAATTTAATTATGGAATTGAAAAATGCCAATCCAATAGTTGTAATGTTGTAATTATCAATCTACATCCTATGATTTTATTTTTTCCAAAAATATTGAAAATTGAATTAAATAAAGGACTTCAAAATTTATTTTAGAGTAGAGAATCCATAATTGCCTTCAAACTAAAACTCCTCATAACTTTCATCTGATGAATCAAAATGGAATGAATCAAAACTTTCCATTTATATATAAATCTAAAAAACTAATTTCAAATTTTTATTTCTTATAAAAGTGTTTTTTCAAGAATTATTTTGGGGTTGCTAGGTTTGCCCCTTGAGCAATGAAAATGACCTATCATACAATAACTTTTGAACCATTTAATCAAAAGTTATGAATTTTTTTGGACCTTAAAGCTACTCCTTGGACACATGTTGTGTGAAAGTTTCAAAGAAAAAGAATAAAAACTCCATCCGTAGTGAGCTGCCCAAAATTGCTATGTTGCCAAAAAACACAGTTTGGGCATTTAATGGTTAAAGTAGATGAAAGGGGAGATCTTCCACAATACTTTGACATCATCACCTTTTAACAGTATTGCATCTGTCATTTAGATGATGTCAAAGTATTGTTAACCCTTAAACGTCAACACAAACGTTTTGTGTCTGATAGATGACTTCACTATTGATTGTAGAAAAACAAAATGCACCTATTGGTCCAATAATCGGAGCATTTTTTCTGACTACCTTGGTCATGGGGGCTGCGTCCTTTAACCCCTCACCGCCGAAGGGGACGAAAACTGTCCTTAGGTCAAATTCAAAGTCTTGTAACTTTTGCATCAGATGTCCAAATCCAATAAAACTTGTTGGAAAAGTTTCACTCTCTCTTCTAGTTTGTGTCGTAAAATTTTCAGATCAATACAAGATGTACTGAATTTTTGGAAGCCAATCTAAGTTCACAAGTTCAATTCAAGTTCACCAAATTGCATTTGATGGCTGCAACTTTGGGGGCTTGTATCTCCTTCATACAATGTTCGTTTTCAATAAAATTTGTTGAATTGTGTTCCCCTTGAAGTCTAGTTATTGTGGTAGAATTTTCATGCCAATCCAAGTTGTTTTGAATGTTTGGGAGCAATTCGAAGTTCAAAATCCAGACATTTTTGAGTTAGAGTGAACTTCGGCAACTTGTTTCTTCTTCATACAATGTTGGTTTCCAATATTCTTTTTTAGAAAAGTTGTGCATACTTGTTTCGTTTGTGTGAACAAAATTTCATATCCATCTAAGAAGTTATGAATGACTGAGAAGCATTTTAGTAGTAGGAGGTTCAGTTTTTGATGTGTTTTTTGCAACTTTTCTTGATGTTTTTTGACATTTCAAAGCCATTTTGGAGACACAATGTGTCAATTAAATGATATTTTTTTTCATCAATGTGTTTGCATGCTGATTTTGAATCACTTATTAGTTCAAAGTTTCTTCATTTGAATAGATTTAGAAACCGAATTTCGCCTCCAAATGTGTTTTTGGGAAAAATCTCAACATCCTTTTTCAACACTAAAACATTATAATCTTTCAATCTATGCGGTCAAATGACACCAAATTTGTTGCAAGACATCTACAACAAGTGCATTACAAGATCATACGGTTGAGATCTCTATATCTTATTAAAATTTATATTTATAACACTTCAAAAGGAATGCTGTTTTTAGAGCCATTTGGGCCTTTGGCGGTGAGGGGTTAAGGGTTAAAATATTTATGTGTGGCTCTGTAGTCCATAAAGAATTATTTGTAGTGATACAAATTTTGCCTAATCACCAATAGACTGATAAACCAGCGTAGCTTCATTCAAATGTCCATTGACTAGAATCAGATGACTAGATCAGAGTGTTGGTTACTACAGTATGTGCTTCTGGACAACAGATCCCTGGCCCTTTCCATAAGTTGACTGTTCTATTTACTCTTCCCCCTCCTGTGTCCTTTGGATCTCAATTCTCGCTCTGTCTTCTACGATTGTTGTTGCCGTGAATCAACGGAAACTACGTTAGTCTTGCTGGAATCTTCTCCTCTCGAGCATCATCGGTTCTGCATGTCACCTGTCTAGCTTTGCTTGACAATTTCCGTTTCGAAATCTCACAGCTAGGGAGTCATCACTCTACTCCAAGACCCAACTGCTGTTGCGATCGCTTCTCGCGTTAGTAGCGCATGCCCATGCCCACGCTCTTCCAAAGCCAAGGACGAGTTAACTATCAATGAATTTGGGTGAGTGGATGTTGCGGTGGGAGAGTGTCTTGTGAGTGTGGTGAGGGGTGTCGGTAAAGGAATTATATATTGCCTAGCTTGGAGAAATGGGAAGCCAGAGAAGGGTCTGACATATATAGAATGGTGCGCATGATCCCATATTGTGGTTTTGGCCCATTGATGGCTGGGTGATTGCAAGAAACACTTGTCCTATTTGTTGCGTTTTCGGTTTTCGTTGCGTCAGTCCTATTAGTACTACGAGTACTGCGAGTACTATGAAGGGTACGGGAGATGAAACATGGACCATCGATTGGAATTGAGATGAAACACTGGGAAGACACGTGGACGCATGGTAGTGGATGACAATAGGAGATGTCAAGGAAGGATGATGTTTTGGGACAGTCCCTGTCATCCGCAATTTTGTCGTCTCCTTCAATTTGGCGTTTTGCTTTAATTCGCCAAACACGATTATCTAGGGTTTCCTGCAAAATGCAAAATTCTGTGTTGTCGATGTAGCCCGTGCTCGATAATCATCGTGCTTCCAATCGCCTCCCAATTTGACTATTTCATCGCAAGAGTGTTGACCGCGAGGCTTCTAGTGTTGTTCTTACTCGACATTGTGTATCTGTAGTTGTGGTGTGAAGGGCGGTTCAGACGACTGAGAGACAGTGCATACAATTCACAAAGTTCACGGAGTGGATCAATGTAGAGTTCGTTGATCGGTGGAGGTTGTCAAGGCGTGCGTCTACTACAGTCGCTGTTGCTCCGAGGGCACTACAAATCATAATTTTGGACGGCTGCGTAAGTCAGTGACACTTTCATACTTTTGTTTTGAATTCCATTATCAATTCCATTAGGAATCCGGGTTTTGGGTCGTCATCCGTTGGCAGAAGTTCTTGCCCCATCAGCATAGCTTCGTTCTCTCATGGGGCTAAAGCATAGCATATTAGGGTTCAGGGTTCAATGACATGAAATGTCGCTTGTGGATGTACTTGTTGATTGCTTTCCTGTCCAATTTCAGCTTTTCTAGATTAACTATACCATAGGGTTCAAGTTTCACCTGCATTATCAATTCACGCTTGAAATCGATGCACCTGTTGTCACTTAGGGCAGTTTGTGCTAGGGTGGTGTAGCGCGCCTCGTGATGCAAGTTGTTTCCCGTCCGTCATGCAGCCTTCCCCTTCTTGTTCAATGATCCTTCCTCGTAGGCAGCCACATTCATTTATGTTATTGAATTGACCTAGCATTTTTTCTCCCAACACTTGAGCTTCTCTCCTTGCGGGTCCTGCATGTACAGTCGTCATCCCTCTGTGCGGACTGTGTAGTCCTCTACAACTTCTGCTCCGTCCTACAGACTCCATTTAGTACTACATTAGTACTGTGGCATACATCTAGTCTTACATAAGTACTATAGGAACTACTAAATGTGACATTAGGATGCCAATTGCATGTTTTCTGCATGTACACAACTGAAAGCAGTGTGCGCAATGGTGAAGATGAAGAGTACGACGGCGGATAACCGAGGCCAACCTCAACCAACTTAGCATGCACGTGTCCAGGACAACAGTGGCGTTGACGACGGCAATGCCATTACGTACGAGAAGAAGGGGAAGAGAAGAACAGCATCACGTCCAGTTCAGTTAGACTTGGACAAAGGGGGGCTCGGGGGGGCTTCTGCTGCAGGAGAAGGTGGAAGCAACAACAACAAAAAGGGTGGAAGGACAGGACCTAGTCCAAAGAAGAAGCATAAGCGGGTAGCTTCGCCATCCCCATCCTCAGGAAGTAGCGACGACACTTCAGATAGCGAAGCCTTGGAGCAGTAGCCGAAGAGGAAACCGGCCAAGTGCAAGAAACTCGCCCCCACTGACAGAGAGTACATGGAGGACGATTGCCGCCACCAGCTCAATCTCCTCACCCACCCATCCAAGCGCCTTCCCACAGCCATGTCGGAAGACATTTTCCACACTTCCTGCAAGCTCCCCCAAGATGGACAGAATCCGCATAGGCTTCGCATGGACAAAGACGTGCCCCTAGCTGATGTGCAGGCCTTGTTTGGTGAAGAGAAGGGCCGGAATGGTTTCCTTATCACAGAAAGGTTGACTCCCGCTTTGCAGAAAGAGGTGGAGTCACTATATTGCCGGATTTACTAGAAGACGCACTTCAGCACTCATGTAGGGAAGGAGTTGGCCATGGGGTGGACTCTACAGATACAAGGCCATGCCATCAATTGGGCAGGCTTCACTGCTGAAACCAATTTGGGACAGCGGAAACAATATGCCCGACGTGTGAAGACGTGGTTGACAAGGATTGCCGAAGCGCAAAATAGACCATTCGCTGAGGTCGTCCAAGAAGAGGCAATTTTGAAGTACTTGGATGTCAAGGACGATAATAAGCCAGACTTACAGCTATTCAGAGATGGATAGGACATTCTTCCCCGGAATGTGAAACCTGAGCAGGTGCATCAACATCTTCCGTCTATGACCGACACTTGCCGGGCTGAAAGGTACGTTCATCCTCTCTTCTCAAAGTTTGCTACTTCACCCTTACGAACTGGCATGGTCGTTGGCCATGCAGTACTTCAATGCATTCCGATGAACTTTGTGTCACTGCGTCGGGCAATGGATGACTACTTCTAGGGTAGTACTACTCAGTGCATTAGTTCATCGTCAATGCCCCTTGTCCTCTCATCTACAGGACTGTATCCCTCGGAGTCCTCATACTACTTTAGTGCACTAGCGCACGGAATTTTATGGAGTAACGCTCCTGTACTTCTGCACTTGGGGTTGTCCTTCTAGATAAGGCAACTTTGCAAAGTCATGCCAGCTTCTTCCTTAATGCCTCATCCATGCTTACAGTACTGTCCAGTAGGACTTCTACCACTAACTACCTCTTATCCTTCGTTAATGATGCACTTCTCTTCCACATGCTGAGTTCGACGCACTACACTTGTGTCCTTCCTGTCCTACGCAATGTACTCCCACGGATTGTCGGTTGTAATCTGTGAGGAAGAAGGGACTCACCGGTAATAAAATAGTACTACAGAAATAGTCTTCTATACTAATCATTCCTTGTACTTCCATAACGTACTGTCAACGTCCTCAACGACATGATAATGTGACCACCGCGGTGCTCACAGGACTAATAACAATCATGGTGCACATATTCAGTACTTAAACCATTCGAACCCGTGCACTGTGGACTTCGTTGGGACGAAGGCAATTGCTCGTATTCCCTTCAGGACTTTAGTGAGGTCTTCCATTATACTTAGAGTACTACAGTACTACATGTTCCTCGGAACATACATCACTGTACTTGTGTGCACAAAAGAAGTGATATGAAGTACTCTTAGGACTTCGATGAGTGCTTTGTTGTACTATGAGGAGGTCCGCTTGTCTGAGTACTAACCACCTACTTTACATTCCGTGGGTCACAGGAAGGCCGAGGTTGAGGACCTGGTGAAATTTGTCACTGGGAACTTGAGGAAACTCGAATGCGATGCTGAGGCACTGCAAACCAAGGTAGATTCTGTAGCAGAGCAACAACGAGCTAGTCTACTCGGAATTCAGCAAGTGTAAGACACAATGACGGAGATGGCAGTGGAAGGCGACTCCGAATTTCTGAAGCGCTCACTAGATAGCCTCTCAAAGAAGATGAAGGAATTGACAACCGTGGAAAGTGACATGCGCAGAGCTCTTGATGATGTGACAGGGAAAATATTGGGTACTCCATCTCGCCTTGCAACACTGGAAGAGCACCTCGAAGACCTAGTGCGGGGTGGAGAAGGAGCAACACTCCACCCCCATCCGCAATCCAATCACGTTGAAGCGATTTTTAAGGACGTATCCACTACCTTCAGTCTGGAGCTTCAGCGTTGTGCTGCATGCTTGGAGGGCTTCCTTTATACAGATGTGCTTGTCTGTGCTTGTAGGCATGTGTATCACCCATGGTGCGCGGCATAGTGGTTCAAGGCGACATCCCTATGTGCTCATAGTAATTGCGGCGTGGTTCATCCAATGTGGTTGAAAAGTTGGGGTTTCCCTACCTCACTTGACAAAGCTAGAAAAACAGAGGAGCCTGCAGTAGTCCAAGGCGTCTCTATTATTCTCGGTTGGGGTCCCTCTACCCAGAAACACCTACCGGGACATGTCATGGGTACGTGACTGCTTCTCCCTGCACTCAGAGAAGGCTATCTTGTACTTCCAATTCATAGTGTTCAACATAGCAGCACCACATAACATTATTTTCCAATCATTAACGCCTTCTCTTTACTGGCTTCAGGACTAGCCCAATAGTACAAATGTAATAGGATGTACAGCAGTAGGACTACAGTACTCCCTTCCTTGTTTCCTATATGTAAAAGTACCAGTCCAGGTTTGGACATTGGTACATTGCTGGTGCTCTTCTTGAATGTCTCTCTCTTCTTTCGTGCTCATTGCATTCATGAGAACAGAGAAGCAAATCACGACTCACCCTGACCACAAACACTGTGGACTGCATGTGCAAGCCTTTCCTCCATTGGAACTGGGGCACCTAGCGTGTCCGCTTCTGATATCACATTCACGAAGTGTTTTAGTGGGGACAAGTACTCCTCGTGTGGAAATATCGTTCTTTCAAGCAAACGACTACGGGATGACAGTCGTGTAGCAGGCACTCCAGATGGCGATGCCACGTCTAATCCTTTTGAATCTAAATGCTCCGTTGTCTCTTCAGGAATCAAACATAGTCGTTGCAACACACCTCTTCCACTGTCTTCATTGGATGCACAGGAGTTTCCATTAGGGACTCACATTACTACAAAGAATGTGGAAGACGTTGTTGCAGTTACTCCTACCTCAGGAGCACCAATTGCCTCACCCTAGTGTCCAACAGTGGAGACTATGCTAGCGGACAAAAAGAAAGACAAAGGTCTTCCTACCCGTGAGTCCTTAGCATCATCGGCTGCAACAAAGCTCTTTCGAACTTCTTCCCCAGCGGTAGTACAAGGGGAACCCATAGCTCTTCCGGATTCACCAGCAACGGAGGTGGACATTTTGAAGCTGCAGTTCAGCTAGAAAGACAAGACGCCCAGTGCTCTGGACCTGGAGTTACAGCAATTGGATTCGTAGTCCCTGGGATTCAGCGACATAGACAACGGTCATCCCAGTGCACCTATGTGCACTACGGAGTTCCACGTTCCTGTGGTATGTGGCCTTATAATGAAATCTGCTCTTCTCTACCCAATATTTCAATACAGAGTCGAGTCTTCTGAATTCCGGATGTAGATTGTCATCCTTTTCTGTATTTGAAGACAAAGAAACCCTTTTTGTTGTCGATGTAGGACTTCAGTGGCTTCTAGAGTAATCCATGTAATTTGATCATCGTGGGTGAATTCAGAAGGTGATGCGCGAAGAAAGTGATAGTGCCAATGAAGATGACCCCTGGGATTTGATAGTGAAAGAGGATGTTGCACTCATGGGTTCAACTGCCGCTGTTGTGGCCAATGTTTTACCACTAGCGTCGAGAGAACCAAAGGAGAAACCGTCACCATCCGTAGAGGCCGACCAGGCTTGCAGCCCAGTGAAAGGCGTCATTAGAAACACCTCGTCAGGTACGCCACGCAACAAGAATGACTAGTCCTAATACATGTGGAGTCATTTATGAAAGTAACCGTATTGGCCGACATTTTAGTTAGTAATAAGGACTCCTAGTACTCTCAATACTTGCAAGCAGTATACATGATGTACTTGCATGTACTATTTCAGTACTAGGGAGCACTCACATGAGTACTTTCTGTATGGCTGTATGTATTCTAATGTTGACCGTATATTGTCTTTGCGGTCACAATGCACATTATGCGCGCTACGTTTGAAGTGATACACCTTCCATTCCTGTGGACTATGCTGTGCTAGGTAAAGGAAGAAGTCGTCGTGCGTCGAAGTCTAGCAAGTCGCCTGATGAATTCCGCAGGCAGTTGCGACCTCGGCCAGCTAGGGGTTCCCCAATTTCGATGTCTAGTCCTCCTTCGATAGGTCCTGCAAAAACTCCAAGTTCCAGAGAGGTGGGTAAAAAGTGACACTATTGCGCGACTGCAAGCACAAGGCACTGTGGTGGACTGTGCGTTCAAAGGGGGGACTGCCTCCGCCACTTTTGAGAGATGCTGGCCCGGAGCGCAGGAATTTCAAGCAGCAATGAGTGTCCGCTTTCCATGTAGTTCTTAGGCCGCATCTCAGAAGTAAAAGGAGGCAGTCCAGGGAAGGCCTGTGGGCCTGTGGATAGTAGTGGGTGCAGCACTTCGCCCTTTTCTTGGTATCCATGTACTTCATGCTTATGCAATATACAGTTTCGGATGGCTTTGTGTTTGTTGTATAATGTGTTGGTCTCAACAGGAGGCACGGTCAATGACTCTATGTGATTTGTCACGTGGCATGGAAAAGGTCCCTATACTATTTGCGGGATCCTGTACACTACTTTCCGTGTCGCCCTTGGACACGGACTATACATATGTTTGCAGTCCCATATTGCATCAATCAGTGAGTGTTGAAGCTCTAGCTACAGCATATTATGTACATATGTTTCCCTTATGCACTTCTGGAAGGATCTCTAGTCTTCCCGGCGGAGTGACTTCACCGTGGGAGGAGAATGCAGGGTCAGCATACTTGGATGACGGTACCCTTCACCCGCGGTACATCAAGCAGGTGAGTGGGGGCTTCTCCTTGCCTATCCCTCATGTCATTACTTCCTAGGACTACAGAGTTGTATAGTACTCATTAGTTGTGCCATGCAGTATAGTACGTGAAATCCGTGTAGTCCTATAGTACTCATTTGCTCTGGCATAGAGTACAATGAAATGAAGATCCATCCGGAAACTGAACCCGTTGTCCTATTTTCCTAACTAGTAGCAAGTGCCAGTTCTAGATGACCCGCACTTTGGCGAATGGAGGTCTAGTTCGTTGTCATGGGCAAAATGCCTGCCCTAAATTGCAGGGAGGTCGCTGCGCAGGGCATGTGCAACGACAGTACATTAGAGAATGCTTCCGTGTGTGTGGTTGCGGCCTACCCTGCAAGAACAAAGTGGTGCAAAGAGGTGTTACACACAAACTAGAGGTACGCAAGGTTCCTTTGCTTGCTTGTGCATGCTCAAGATGGAAACAATGAAAACGTGGCTGAGAAATGATTAGCAATGGTGAGGGCCTCGAAGGGAACTTGAATTCGGAAAGATTTGAAGTAGTTGTGTTAGTGGAGGACGGGCATGAAATCTGCACTTGCAATTTTGTTCAACGAATGACATGCAAACATCTCTCATTTTCAGCGACAGAACATATTGGATGTTCCAGGTAACTTGCTTTCCAGATTCGTGCATGATAACCTGTGCACGCACAATGTAATTATGTTTTCAGTCATCGATGCCGTGGGATGGTAGCAGGTTTTCTCCGTCTCTGCTACGAAGGGTTGGGGCATTCGTACACTACAACGGCTCAGAGGTGGTTCTTTTGTGTTTGAATACGGCGGAGAAATAGTGACAAATGCAGAGCTTCTGGCTCGTAAAATATGTTAGAAGTATTGTGTTGCTCTAGATGCGCATTGGCAGTCTGAGATGAACCAGGGAGATGACTCACTGCTGACCATTGATGCATCCACAATCACAAACGTCGCTAGGTGGCTGAACCACAGGTGCATCGTTGATTCTATATTAATTTTACTTTGGACTTCCCGATACAACCGTTGAATAGCTTCAGGGGCTTCTGTTGAAGGAATTCAACTTTTTTGTTTGATTTTGCCATTGCAGATGTGGCGATGCAAACCTGATGGATATTCCAGTCTCAGTGGAGCACAGCATCTCCACACTATACCATGTAAGTACTACATGTGATTGTAGATAGTGTTTGGTTACATAGTATGTAACCGCTGTCCACCATGCAGGTCTGTATCATGTAATAAGTTGTACCATCCTTGTTAATGCAGGTGGCCTATTTTACCGTCCGGGAAGTAGCGGAGGGGGAGGAATTAACATGGGATTATGGATGCCGATTTCAGAGAAAAGATGGAAGACATGTCCCATTCAAATGTACTTGCGGTAGTGACCTGTGTAGAGCGCCTGCGGATTAGGACTATCCTATGTACATCCCAGGGGACTATTGTACCCTCAAACATTACATAGTGAGCATTTCATTTTACCAAATAGGACGATTCGTAGTACTCATAATACAACATAGTAGTGATTTTCTGTGAATGACTAACTTCAATACAGGCGAATAATTGTGGTCCAGCAAAGGAAGCTTCTGAGAGCAACAATAAAAACATCGCATGTAATTACATCTGTAGCAATGAAAACAAAGATCACTGTAGATACAAGTGTGGACGGCTCAAGTAATGCCTGCACACTATTTAATAAAATCGAGGCCTTCTTATATTGACTTCTCAGGACTGTTTTGAAGAAGAGAATTGCATGCGGCAATGCATTGCACTTGCAAGTGTGCCGGCAAACTGTCATATTCTTATACCCTACTAGCGCTATGTTATGAGTCTAAGAAGTTTTGTTCCATGAGACATCAAGTTCCGTCATTTATGCATCCATTTCTTCTAGGGCTGTGTTGATGACATCAACAGTCTCATCTGAGAGAGTATACACTGCATCTCTCCCCTTCACTCGGTGGTTTCTAGGAATCATTTGGAACTTACAAGCCAAGACTGAGTCGGCGTCCACGAAGGCCTCCTTGGAATTACGTAAGAACACATAGTTGTTAGCATTTCTCCGTCCCCATTTCTGATAGTATGTTGCGGAAATGACGAAGTCTCCCGCTTGAAAATGCCCCCCCCATACGTAGTCCAAATCTTCTTCGACAATGTGTTTTGGCCTCTGACATTGTAAAATGTAGAATGACACCCCTTCGTCGTTATTTTCAGTGGCCGGGATAGCGAAATTGTCTCCTGCCTGCACTAAGTCACCCATGCTTTCATCGTTGTATTCGTACTCCCAACTATCATCGTCATCCTCTAGGACCATGAGTGCAGCTGCGAATTCTACATTTCGTGGTTGTATCTTAGTGACCTTCCAAGCCTTTATGTAGGATTTCTTCTCGCAATGACTGAAATCTTCCTCCACACAAGGGCCGCAGAAGCATGACAACGGCCGTAGTAACAGTTTCGTGGGATCGTGCTTATCTGGAGCAAAGATGGAGTGTAGTTTTGAGGATCCAGGGATTGGATCACAAGATTGGGAATTCCCACGATCAACCTCATGTAGCCGTACATGATGGAAATATCAATATGACCTGCATGCACGTGAGAAGGAGTCAGTCAGTAACGAATGCACTATTCTTTACTGTGAAACTACAAGAATGCGTAGAATTGCATAATTGTCAACAACAGCCTTTGAGGAAGATGGAGCATCTCATAGTACACGTACAGATCCTTCGCTAAGGCAATGAGTACTATGCGGCACCCATAGCTTACTTTACAAAGACTACTGCGCCATTCAATACTATGCAGTATATAGAGTTCATTGTAAGAAAACTATTGTGCTAGAGAATATCATGAGGTATACATAGCTTAATTTAAGAGGCATTTTTGGGAAACAGAGGAAGCTAGTACTGCATATATAATGTGAGACAGCAATAGCTTCTGAATAGACGTGTAAAACAATGGAGAAAAGCAAAGCATGGAATGAGGAACCTCATGCCCCTGTGTCGATTAGGAACTGGTCCTGCCATAGTAGCATTAAGGAACTGAACACAGTCTTGTGCATTTTGGAGGCGTCTATGAGGATTGACGAGTTGCTCATTGCGAAGAGACCTTTTGATGACTGCCCCAGCACTGTCCCATTCACCTTTTCCATAGCCCGTCCCATAATAGTTCCAAAGCATATTGCAGCCGCCCGTAAGGGCTCGATATCTACATCCACTTAGAAGAAACACAATGTGAGTGAAGTGTAGGGTACTTGACCTTGTCAGTGATTTCTGGGAATGGGTTCATATATGAACGTGGCATGAACCATTATACATACCGGACGATGCCTTGGAAATTAGCTATACATATAGGACTCAAATTGTACTATGAGTACTACTGAGGACTGCGCAGAGCAATAGGACATGGTAAACGAGTTCCTTCCGACTTTTTTTTGAACACAAAGCATTATAGAGGGAAGCATCACCTGGCTATAAAGTACATGGCCTTGGCACTCTTGAACTGACCTATACATCCATCACTAAAGACGTAGTGAATGGATGGGGTCAGTCCTTTTGATTGCATCCACCTCTAGTGGAGCATGAAGCAATGTTGCGCAAAGTCCGTATCGTGCATTTTGTCATCGGAGATGTAGTAGTGCGTCTCTCTCATCATTTGCACCCCCCCTTGCCCCACATCTTCCCCAACATCTGGTGAGTACATCACTTGCACAAGAATAGTGATTTGGTTAGAATGGTAGTACATGGACTGAATCTCATTTTGAGGTTCGAATGTGTAATTCTCAGAGAAATTGATGTGCGTCAAGACAGCGCTTGCTTGCAAGCACACTTGGAGGAGCTTGGCTTGCTGCGTTTGCCACTTGGCTATGAAATTATGGCGAATGAATTGCTGAAGTGAAGGACAGAAGAAGTCGAGGAACTTAGAAAATGAAGTCGTCCTCAGCACCTTTTTGATGCGCTTCTTTGGCTGACCATCCGATGATGTGCCGACAACCTCGTATTGAAACTGCTTCCATTGAATGGTGCGAGTAGCGTCGATCACCCTTTCTCGTGGACAAATTGTCGCGAGCCGTAATCTTAGAAGTCACCATGTTAGTATTTAAGGGTGTATAAGTATATAGAATTTTTCAAAATTCTTAATAGGCAAAAAGGATTAGAACCCTCTTAGCCTTAACATCTCCCTAACACTGAACGAATGCTCCAGGTAATCCATAATGGAATCTAGGACGGATCCGGATTCTGGAAACCCGGATAGCGACAGCCTACTATCTAGACTTCCGGTCTAGAAATAGGGACCCATTACGGGTGAATGGTCGGTATTTTGACAGGTACTTAACCTCGCCACTCCTATTTGTTTTCCCTCTTTCTCCACAACTATTTTGTGTGTGCATAGCTGAGTGAAAGAGTGGTGAGATTAGTACTCGGGTGAGAGGTGATAGTGTGTTCAGATTTTGGAGTGATTTAAGATGGCGGAGGGAGATATCTGGAAGACTTTGGTCACCGGCCGGATGGTTTGTCCAACCATTCCGAAAAGGCTGAGAGACAGATCCCAGCTAGAGGATGACCTTAGTGAGATAGGGTATGTCGGTTTGTTCATGCGGCCATGGACTGTAAAGAACGACCAGATGATTCAGGAACTCATAGTAGGTGCTTCCAACCAATATGAGTTGACGGTGAGAGGAAGGCCTCAAACTTGGACTGATGAAGTCTGGGCTAAGGTTTATGGATTTCCGAAGAAGGGATCCAGTTTAGTGTCCCGGACCGACAAGTTTACGGTCGGGAAGTTCAAGAACGCTGCCCATTCTAAGGAAGGGTATGCGATTAGTGACTACCTAGATCTACGACATAGACATGTCCTAGAGTTCCTGATCCCTATCCTGTATCTGGAAAAGCCTACCCGGGTTACGATTACGGTAGCAAACACCATATTTGGTGCTTTTGAGGGTAGACTAGTCAGTTGGGGCAAGGTGATTGCATCCGTAGTCGCCAAGCTTGCCGCCAACGTAGGAAAGGGAAAGACCAGCCCCATAGGGCCGTATCTTTTCCATATGTACCACCACGCAGAGCTTCTCAGCGATGCAGAAATGGTGGAGTATAATACCAGAGCGACCATCCTTCAATACGGCTTGACGGAAGAAGTGACAGTTGAGCAGCCGCCGATGGAAGAAGAGGAGGATCCGGAAGAAGACGAGCAACCCTTGGAGCGGAGGCACCGAAAGTCGACGGATCCGACATCGCAGGGAAAGCTTCCGACTCAACAGAGGATCTTGGAAGAGGAGGAAGGAAGCATATCCGGGTTCTTCAAAACCAGATTCAATTGGGTACTCCAAGCTCAAGAGTAACATGAGAGCCTAACGGATCTGCTCAGAAGGATAGGCCGGGAGCTAAAGACGGAACCGGAAGACATCCTTGACGCGTTGAAGAAACTTCCAAATCTGGAAGTCCTCAAGCGGAAGGACAGGCAAATCGTAGCCCTGGAAAAGGAGAAAGCGGATCTTCAGGCAAGACTCAGTTGGGCGCAAGGGGAGATGGTTGCAACGAAGCAAAGGGAGAAGGAAGCCCTCCAACTGCTGAAGAACTTATCCGGTTTAGTAGACAAGCCGGCCGACATGGTGATGAAGGCGGCTCTAACCCAAAGCCGGTTGACTGAGGAAGGGCACCTCACCGGATCCAAGGTCATCCGGATACTCGTGGACTTCTCCTCCCGGATGGAGCTCACACTCAAGGAGATGAGGCAGCTGCTTGGACAGATCGACCCCGACCAAGTAATGAACTTCTCCAACTTTCCAGAGATCCATTTCGACACGGAGACACCCGTCAAGTTCACCACCTCAATGCCGCTACCTTCAAAACCGGAAGCCCCGCGAGAGACTCTCCAGTACTCTACGGAACCCTTCTCGAAGCAACTGGAGAAAACAATCCGGGGGAGCATGAAGTCAGCACCTAAGCCAAGCATGCAGCCGGATACAAGACGGGAGTTGGCGCCTCCAGAGATTATGGTTTCTCCACCCGTCCCAATGTTCAACCTTCCGGAAAAGGAGCTGCTGCTGACACCGTACACCCAAGCCCGTGGCCAACTGATAGAGCGGATCGGGGGGTTGTTGAATCCGGCCCGGTCTCATCCAAAGGAGTTCGAGCATATGGTGGAGGAGCAACAGCAACCAAGGAAGGAAATCGAGCCTATTGTGTTGGATGAGACATATCTAGGCGAGGAGAACGAGAGGGAGATAACTTAGATTGAGAAATCTGAGGAGGAAGAGTACCGAACCGGATCAGAGGACGACGACGAAGAAGTGGAATACTCTCCTCTGGAAATTTGGAAGATACAAACCCGGGCGGCGTTACAGATGACCCCCATCAAGGCCACCCCGAAGGCAACACCAAAGGCATCTCTACGAACACTAGCGAGTCAAGGCGGGAGCAGCTAGAAGAAAGCGCAGAAGGCGAAGTAGTTAGTTTTTAGGCAGTTAGTATTTTGAACTTTAATTCAGATCTAAATTTCCAGGGGTGGGATCGGGTTCTGGATTTGTAGGATCTCACTTTTCCGGATTTCTCGGAGTGTTTGTGAGTGGTCACCTGGATTTCCAGGTGGCCTTTTTGGCTTTTTGGCTTTGGATGTTTTTGAAGTTTTTAAGTGTGAGGTAGGTTTGTTGCCTCTCATTCCATCCTAGCATTATAGTTTTTACCTTGTTATCCTTTCTTTAATCTAAGCCACCAAGTGGACCCTCAGGGATTGATCTGTCGTATATCCAGCTTCCTTGCATTTCCTTGTGAGTGTGTAAAGTGTTAGAACGGAGGAGGAAAGGAGGAATCCGGATCTGAGGAGACTTGGAGCTAAGTTGAGTGGAACATTTGTGACAAAGTCTAGACTAGTGATTTTGGTCTTGAGCACGTGTCTTTAAACTCCTGGAACGGGAATGTGATTAGGAGTGGTGTGGGTGCAAATCCGGAATGCCAAGGAGGGTTCCGTGCGGAGATAAGCAACCGCCAATGGAAGAAACCCCATATCACTTACCTGAAGGTCAGCCAAACCCTAGGATCTATCTAGTGAACAACTTACAATCCCCATCTGGGTTCCGGTTTCTATTGGTCTATCATTGTAGTAGAGAAGACTTGTTACAGATCTGTGTGACCTACCTCCCGGGTTGGCCATCCGGAAGGTTGTGAGAGTCTTTTTGGTCAATCCAGTACAGTAGTTGGTCTAAGCGTGTGTTTTGTTGTTTTGAGAGAGAAGAGAGAGTGAGAAATACGAGTGGTGAGTCCCTACCCCTCTACACAATCAAAAGCGGACCCTCCGAGGGTAAAACAGAGGTACCAAAAAAACCAGTGTTTGTGAGTGAAGAGACGGATCCAGATTCCGGATTAGAGTGGATTCGGATTGGGTTCCGGAACGGTTGTGATTTGGAAAGAGAGAGAAGAGGTTAAGAGAGACCTTAAGTTGGTAGAACAGATAACCTAGGCTTGCAACAACATACTAGACGATATTTCGAGTTAGTTTACACGGTTGGGTGTTGTAGATGGTATTTACCGCACGCTACGCGTACGACACAAACGTCAAAGAATTGCAGACCACATCTACTGCAAGCTCCTAGCAAGCATTTAGGGTGATGGAATTCCTCATCCTCCGTCTTTGGACACATGAGCGCTTCCTATAGTGCGGTGACAGAAGGAAATCGACTTCGTCCAACATTACAGACTCCTTCTTGGTTGGTGTCACAAACAGTGCACTAGCAATCACAGAGGAAGATGACATGCGCCCCTCTAGAAGGATCGCGGAAGGCGTTCAAGGCCTCTAGAAGATAAAGCACTTGAATGTGGTATCGACAGCAGCAGACATTTCGCTCTTTGCACTTGATAACGAAAAAAGGACGGAGGTTGATGAAAGCCCGATGCTGGATGGCACACTCTAGGTGCTTCTCAATGAATCGTGTGTATAACTGCATCTGGAAGACATTCACAGAATAGAAGTTAGGGATGTCAACTTCAACTCACATGAAACTGTGAGCCCAAGAAGTAGTTCTGTCACAGTACTTCTAAAGTACTAGTGTCACTGCATTAAGTACTCAAATAAGCGCTACAAGGTCATTGATAGTACTATATAGTATTCGCATGAAAAGAAAGTAATATTCAGCTCACTCATGTTGTACAGAGGAGGATTGCAGTAGTACCTCTCAAAGACAGCACATGACGCTCAAGAGTTATGGGGATTCGAAGAGGATAGGCAGTGGATGACCCGTGTACTCCAGAGGACTCAGTGATCATGGAATAGTGATTCGGAAGGACTAAATCATTGCAAAGCACGACAAGCTCATGCCGTCCAAGTGCGTAAGAAGTAACTAGAAGTACATTACGCAATAAGGCATAAGTGAACTTAATACTACAATGTACTCCTCAGGAACCAGAAAGGCAGAGAAAGGAGTGCAAGCGGTCTATGTAGTACAGTGTCATCCACTCATGCATCACTGCCATCTTAGGACTGCATATGCAGTCCAAAGAGGACATCGGCTGTAGCAAAGCATTAGGAGGTGCCACTTCGGCATGTACAGGGTACTCCGCAAGCAATGCCTAGTAATGTTCATCAAGTCATGTCGTCAGTGACGTGTATGAATGACTACCTCACGGAAAGCAAGTACTACTTACTAAGAGGCGTGCAGTCATTTGCGCGTTGCCACTGGCTGAAAGGACTCTCGCTTACTTCAAAAGTACTGTCAGCCATGTATATAATACATTATGCACTATAGAGGAGTATGACGTTGTAATCTGGAAAGGCTGGGCAAACTACGAAAATCAAAGGAGGTCCTATGGGTAAGATGGGGAACTATATAATAGTGAGGACATGTCCTGAAAGTACCTCATGCGTGGAAGACTAGGTACATATTGGGTATAGGAAGACAACTAAGTACAGTTTCGTCATGAAACGAGGTGTAGAAAGGGATGATGCAGGATGTCCGAGGACTAAGTTACTCGGTAATAACCTTGGGTCAATTGCTGATGTGGTGTATGTTAAACTGTTCTGCACATAATCATGAGCACTCAAAATGTCTACATTGCGGAGGATGGCATAATCCTCCACATATGCAAGTTGAATTGTAACTACGAAACACACTACATTGAACTTTGAGGAACATGAAAGTGAATGGGAAAAGAGGAACCTGGCTTTCCAAGAGAAGATGAGCTACATGTGTATCATACAAACTCCATCCGAGGCGTTTCTTGCGAACTAACTCGAGTTTCTTCTGTCCACCACTGCAGCACAAGAGCCTTGACAGCGTCGTCAATCCCCCCTTCTTGTTTCTTCCGTGCTAGGACTTGGTATCAGGTAGACATAGACTCTGTAGTTGATCGGAGGTGCTCCACAACTGCCACCAAATTCTCCTTTCGTGTACCAAGAATGTTGTGGAAGTTCGTGAGGTCTGAATCTAATTCGCCGACCACTGCTTCCAGGATGGCACGCTTCCGAGCCAACATTCCAGAAGAATGTGGGATCTTCAGGGCCTGCAAATCGGCACGAATGTTCTGCAGTATTTCCCTTTGGGCCCGTGCTTCTTCAAGAATAGGGTAGTAATCAGGAAGTAAAGGACGAACATGGCGACTACTGAAAACCTTATCGAGAACTTCCGCTCTGAAAGCAGGATTCCGAATTCGTGCCAGTAATCTCGTCAGAGAACTCGCGATTTGTTGAGCACTTCTCCAGACACTTGTCCAGTGCCTCCTGGAGCCCCATCAAAGTGTAATAGCGTCGTTTCCATCTACCGGCTCCCCTGCTTCTACACCTCGTCGTTGCGTGGTCGCACGGTTCGCTCGGTTGTGCCGTTGACGATCCCTCCAACAACTTCGTTGATGTTCCAACGCAACAGCCAGCAGTCGCTGTCGAGTCTGCGGACTTGGACAACCGTCACGACGGACACCATCCATGCCAGCATTTCAAATCCAAGTATCTGCACACGTAATCCAGAACAACAACATACCCTAAACCCACCTACAAAAAATTGCAGAGAACCCATGGAAATCATTCCGCCTTCCCATGACAGCTTGGGGGACCGAAGGTAGACAGCAGTGTGCAACCGAAGCTAGCAGTAGCATTCAACCGCTGGAACGCGTAGCCACCAAAAACTCAGCCATAAAGACGTCGCTGTGAAAGCAGTCCACGTTGGCAAATTTGCAGGCGTAGTGGGCCCCGCCCAATACTAAGGAGTCCTACACTATACCCTGGACTACTATTTTCTGATAGTGTCTTTGATTTACCCTAGAAAATGAAGCTGGAACATTCCCATTTTTGAAAAAGAGTTAATGATTTTGGAAAAATAAATTTAAAAGTGGCCATTATTGACAACTGAGAGAACTACTGAATGGAGCAAGAAGAAATTGGAAAACATTTTGTATTACTTAGAAAATGTTGTGTAAACGTCACACACATCAGAGCAATGCCAAAGGCAATTGAAACACGATTTTACAAATCCCTCTCCAAAAAAGTTGTAATTCCACTACATCAGCTCACTGTCCAGTTTTGACGATGTAATCCTTCAGAAAAGGTACTCGATAGTACTAAAAACTATCAAAACTGCAAATGTGACATGTAAATGAAATTCAATTTCACACCCTAAAATAATTTTGAAAAATTCAGATTAATTTGTGTTCATTCATCAGTGCTAGAGGAACCTACATTTTGAATTTCATGTTCATTCAATCATTTCTCCAATAGTTATGGCACAAAACAACCACCGCATTGAAAGTGTGACGCAAAATAGGTTAGGTGTTTCTTGCAATCACTTGGCTTCAATTAAGCGGTGCAGTGTTGGGTTCTAATTATATTACACTCTTTCCCTTGGACAGGTGACCTTGGAGAGATGGGAGGCCAGAGCAGGGTATGAGATAGAGAGCATCCCGATTGCATTGTGGGTTATAACTTTATTACACTCTTTCTATTAAACAAAAAGAAACGTGATGCATCTGTGCTGTTAATTAATGGAATTAGCTTTGTGTTCAGCTTCGGGCTGTGGAACAGCTCCATTTGTGTGGAGTGTGAGGACGTTGTGTTCTCTTAAGTTTAGCTTGGAGCCTGTTCTTTTGTTTGGTGGAGTGGTTGCAAGGTTTTGAATGTTGAAATCTTGGGTGTGAAAGTTTAAGGCCAAATCGTCATGGCTGTGTGAATGTAGTGCCTAGGAGAGGAGCTTGAATACTTGGCGATATGCAAAATTGTGCACGACGATTGACTGGTGGGGTATTTGAGGAGACAATCATGTTAGCCATTGGTCCTTCCGTCACACCAGATGTAACCTCCAATTTCCACATCGCTGTTGAACAATGTAACTTGTCTTCCTTGGATGAGGTCGCACTTGGAGATCGTAGTGGTGCAAGATCCTCCTTGGAACCCAAGTCTGAGTACTTCTCTGCACGCGTGGAGGAGATGCTGCGAACTAAGAGCCAATTCTCTTCAATTGTGGAGCATGAGATTGAGCATTCAAAGGTGCATTGGAGCAAAGTGAATGGCCCTTCCAACACCTCAAAAGTGAGTGGCCTTTCTGATTCCTCAGAAGACGACGACGACGATGAAGAAGTGAATCGAGAGTATTATGAAGCAGTGGATCGAGAGAATGAGGAAGTCTTTGCAGAATTGCTGAACGACCCGCAATGGAGGCATTAGAATCTTGGATCTTTTTTCATCTAGTGGCCGCCTAGCTTGAGGTTGGGTCAGAAGATTGCGGAAGGTGGACAAGCAAAAATCTTGGAAGTTATGGACATTGATGGCACCATAGAGCCTCTAATGCTACTGAAGGTGTTCAAGAAAGGATCACGCCTATCAGACCTCAGAAAACAATGGCCTAGTGGAATCCTTCGACAAGAAGTTCTATGTATTGTAGGTGGTGGATATCTCTTGGACGATGGGAGGTTTGCGTTTGGGATGGTGAAGTGTTGGGGTGACTTATGCAAGCTCATTGATCAAGCCATGCAAGAGAAGAACAACCAAGGTCCACCATTTCCATATCAGTGGAGTGGACAAACCTTGAATGTTAAGTATATTATGAGGAAAATTGCTTTTGAAATAGACAAGTTACACAAGCAAGGCATCATTCATAGAGACTTGAAAGCTACCAATATCCTTCTTCTTGTGCCTAGTAAATATGATTTTGCAATGCTTACAGTAGCAGACTTTGAATGTTGGATTGGAGTTATGGGAACTGGATTTTGGAGGGCACCAGAGATATTGTTGGCTTTGAAGAATAGAAGTGCGATTAACTTCCTAGAGAAAGCGGATGTATATAGCTATGGTATGACTTGCTTTGAAATTGTAACTGGTCGCTTGCCATTTGAAGGTGAATTCGAGCCTTGGAGTAGTGCTAGCAAAGATTTTGTTATAGAAGGTGGGAGGCCTAATCTTCCTAGTGATTTAGATGTGACATTGAAGGATTTGATTGAGAGATGTTGGAATCCAATTCCTAATGAGAGACCTAGTTTTTCAAAAGTCATTGAAGTACTTGATTCAACTCTTGATATGTTATCATTGTAAAAAGATTATTTCCAACTTTTTCATACATTGTTTGGCCCCCCTATGGATAATTTATGAATTTTGAGAGTACCCTCTCCACATGTACTAAGAATTTGTACTAGGCAACTTAGAATATTACTTCTTGTCATCACTTCAAAAATTCATAGTTTATTCATACACTGTTGAAACATACATGTTAAGAGAATTTGAAACCACGTTTAGACTCCTAACAAGGCAACTAGAACTTCTATAATTTTATTCTATATAGAAACTACATTGCAATTCTAATTTAGATGATTGTAGGTGTAATTAATTTCTTGAGCCCTTTGTTGCAACGTTGTGATATGGATAGTCTCTTCTATTTTGGTGGTAATAACTAGGTGTATTGACTTGCATGTATTCCTTGTGTTGAATCACTTTGCCTAAAGAGATCCATATTCTTTTAGTCAATTCTTGGTTTGGTCTAGGTTCAAGTGTATAGTGTTGTCGCAAAGGTATCTTGGAGAGGGGCAAATTTGGATAATTGGATGTTTATTGGCTCTCATAAGTAATCATACACTTCAAGAATTGTCATAAGTAATTGAAAAATTAAATTTTTCAACAAATTTTGGACAAATTGAAGTGCATATAAGACACTTGTATAAAATGTTTTTTTTAAAGTTTCTATAAACTCCAAAAATTTCCAAAAAATCATGAAAATACATACATACATGTATATATTCTCCACTTTCCAAAATTTCTATAATTTTTTGGTGATTTGTGAAATAAATTGTAATAGTCGAAAATATTTGGAGTCATTTTTTAGTCAGTAGTATTCCACTCAATAAAGTTTTAAAATTTCTTATCAAAAAATACTAAGAAGAATTGTCAATCCACTTCACTAATTAAAAGAATTAGTCTTGAAAATTATTTACTTAATTTAGTTACTTTTCAAAAATAAATTTGATTAATTTTTTGAAATATCAAATTGGTGATAGTAAAGGGTCATACTAATCTAGTCTCTTGTGGGTCAATTTGATGCATTTTGTAAGATAATCTACATTTAGTGTCATCAAGAGCACACATGCAAATTGCAAAAATTGGGAATTGGGTGCTATGGTAAATGTACCCATATCCGATCACTTAAGGGATTTAGAGCTAGTAGATCATGAACAATTTAAGGGGCAAAAAATTTATCCTATTTAGAGAGATAGGAAATATGGGGATTGTCATTTTTTTATACTTTTATTGCTGAAATTGAAATAAATGTGAATTTTGGGAGCCAAAAAGTGCTCAAAGCCAAAAATCAATGTCTAGATTATTCCGATTTCAATCATCCAAGAACTACAATTTTGTCTTTGCTTACTACTTACTACTTTCTTGCTCACTAATTTGGGATATGTGTCATGACCTTATTAGTCCCAACCTTAATCCCTAAAGGACCAAATGGTGTTTTTTGGCAACATAGCAATTTGGAGTAGCTCACTACAAAAGGAATTTTTATTTTGTTTCTTTGAAATTTTCACAAAGCATGTGCCCGAGGAGTAGCTTTAAGGCCCAACAATTTTCATACTACATTTGAATACCTTGTTAAAAATTTATTGTATGATATATAGTTTTCATTACTCAACGAGTAGCCTAAGCAACAAAACTTATTTAAATTTTTATTTTTATAAAATAAAAAATTGAAATTGATTTTCTAGATTTATATATATGGAAAGCTTTGAATCATTCCATTTGATTTATGAGAAGAAAGTTATGAGGAGTTTTAGTTGTGGGTACAAATGAAATCTCTACTCTAAAATAAACTTTGAAGACCTTTATTTAACTCAGTTTTCAATATTTTTGGAGAAAAAAAAAGTATAGGGTGTAGATTTTTTATCACAATGTTAATTATAACCCTTGGGATTGGTGTTTTTCAATTCTATAACTAAATTCTTAACAATTCCACATTTTAAATCATTCTCTACTCCTTTTTACTTACTAATTTTTTCCTATGTCTTGTACAATTCCAAATTTTCTAAAATTTTCAAGCATGTAGCCAACTTGTCTTGAAGAATGAATGCAAAGAGTTACAACCATTTTAGACATTTTTTCATAATGATTTGACCTTGTGAAGTGTAGCTGCCCAGATTTTTGCAGGGCAAAAAGCAAGATTTTTGTCACCTCAAACTCTAATATCTTGTAATCTACAAGGTGGAAATTTGTGAATTTTTTCCACATCTTCTCAAACTAACGGTCCAGCGTACTACAAGATGCTATGCTAACATGTGTCCAAAAATGTATTTTTTCTAAAATTTGGTACTTGTACTAGAAATAGTAGTTTTGGAGCATTTTTAGTGAAAACATAGTCAAAACCCTTTAGGGATTAGAAAAGAGAAACAAAACATTCAAAGCTTCGATTAGAAATCTAATCCAGCCTTGGTTGGAAACAATGCCCCTTTGTAGATTGGGTATGGGTTGAGGTTGACAATGGGTACATTTACCATACTACCCTTAGTGAAGGTGCGTACTTTCCTAGGTTGACTTTATGTCATGATATTTTGTACTATTCTTCATTACTTTTTTTATTTTCCCCAAACCAACCAACCACTCTAAAGTGATAGATTGTGCTTCAATTAGATAGATTGTGCAACGCAATTAATATTCCTTGCACCTAAAGATTTCAAGTGAAAATAATTTTCTATACTTATAATAACCAAGATTAGATCAAAGTAGTCAATATATATCTGAGTGCTAATTGTGGACATTGTGGACATATTAGTGAGCTTGTTACATGAACTTAGGGTTTCAAGGGTAGTAGTGTAGTTGAAGAAGTGCTTTGTGAAGATGTGTGGAACATATATTGTCCCATGTATTAGAGTAAAATAGATGTCTCTTTATAGAAACCAACTTTTGGCAAAGTAATTGTACCATCATGTTCAAATGTTCAAAATGAGTTACGATGTAAAGTTCAAATTTCAAATTACAACTATAATAAAGAAATATCTATGTATAAAATCTGGTCATTGTCACCCCAACATTGAAATCTCTACGAAGGGAATTCTAGAATCTTTGTTGGAGATGTTTGTTGTAGGAAAGATGTATGTATGTATGTTTCCTACTTATCTATGCAATTGAATTATAAAAATTCATCACCACTATTTTTCAATCAATTATCATATAATATCATGAATATGAAATGAAAAAATTCACCAAAAATGGAATTTTGATTTTCTTGAAATTGAAATTCGGTGTACTTGATTGGGATTGTGTAAGATGTGAATGTTAATTATGCAAGACAAAAAATGCCAATTGTATTCTATATTATGAAAATATTTTTGAATGGCACAATTAGCAGTTTGTAAGATTATTGGACTTGATTGTATAGTACAATATAGAGACATTAACCCTAGAAAGGCCCTTGAGGTCCCTCTATACAACCCATATTTAACTTTAATTCTCTTCAATTGTGGTTTAATAGATGAGTTATGATACATTTTGATTTATGTACTATTCATGATCATCACTTTACTCTATATTGAAACATATTTGGTCAATGTTTTCCTCATCAAGTACCACCAAATACATAATATACTATACAGTTGCAAAGGGCTTTCAAGCTCTTCTAGGGTTATCTGGTATTTGGATCCTATAGTCAATTGACTTTGGAGTCTCTTTAACCTTGGAAGATTCTCAATGGATCATCTTATGAAATATATGGAGTATATAGGATAAGTATTGATACATTTAATTTCTGATCCATTGTCACATTAGAAGAGATTTGGGGAATTAAGGGGCAGTTTCAGGCTTATTCCCCATGTTATTCTTGCGTTCGTTAGCTATCATAAATACTAAAAAAATAAATTGGTCCTGAAATTGAAAAAAAAGTCGAGTTTATTTTTCAAAAAAATAAAAATAAAAAATCTGACGTGGCCGCCTCCGACCACATCAACATGTTGCAGTGGTGAAGTTCATTGAATTCCCCATTGCTGGGAACTTGAGAACTCATAGCCTTCTATTTGGCCAAATATCTTCTAATGCAACATTAGTGTGCGATCCATTGACTAGGGTTAATATTCCGAGCAGAATTTGTTGAAAGGCAGTATTGGAAAAATTGAGGAAAAATTTGACAATATACCCTCCCTTTTCAATTATGGATGAAATCACTCATTTGTTCCAAACTATTGTGATGTGTTGTATTACTCTTTTATAGATGAATGGACACACATTGGGATGCCTGAATAATGACGGAAATGTTCATGCATATTTCATTGACATGTTTCGTCCCTTCTTATGGATGTAAATAATTTAACCAATCCAGTGAGATAGATGCTTTTCTGCACTGCACTACCCTGCCAAGCCAAAATTTCAACAATCACCTCTGCAAGAGCGATAGGTTGAAGAAGAAATGGAAATGAAGGGAAAACATGTCAAAAAGAACCCTAAGGATGCTCCATGAATTGGGAACTTGCACGTCATTTCTTAATTCACGCCCTGAGTATATCAATGTGCAACTAGGAGACCTCGATCACAACAACAGAAGTGATGATTCCAATAATTTGTGTTTAATTTTCTGTCAAAATTTTTACGAATAGTTCTGTACGATCTGAAAGAGATGGAACGCATTTATGTAATTAACTTACAAAAGAAAATTTGGAGAACCTCTTCATGGATTGGAAGATTATGAGCTTTCACGAAGCCACATCTTCAGCATTGACTTTGAAAGGCAGCTTGCACAAGCACTCAGAGTAAGTTATGTCCTCTTTGCAGACATTGAGGTGGTGCTGAAAACAAAGAAAAATTAACTGATTGTACACTTTCACAACAATGCTTCAGTTCTGAGCTGAAGTCTAGAACTTAATTTTTGTCATCAAATTGCAACTGTTCATTAAGCTTACCAGAAACAGAGCTTGCAATAGAGTGCGGTCTGAAATTGCTCGTGTGACCCTGCCGGTCAAAGCAAAAACTGAAGAACTTTCTCAGTTGCCTGGAAGCAAATTCGCATTGTCCCAAGTAACTTACCCGAGCTGCAACTGCATCTACGTACTGGACACCAGATGTGATGTTCCACAACATTGAGAGGCTTACATGATTTGCAATTCTCTATCTTCCATTGTTTGGATACTGAAAAGGTTAGCAAGTGATACAGAAGAGAAGATATATAAGTTTTGTTTCACTGAATTATGTGCCACATTTAACTGACTACTTCTGGACTTTTGAAAGTCTAGAATTAAGAAGGGTCATTGAAAGAAAAAAAATGGTCATCATGGGATAATCCAAAACATTGGGAGATCTGTGCAAAACATCAGGAGATCCATACAAAGATTGTGGGATCTCACAATGTTATTATTTGGAGATCTACGGATGTTTAGAGGCTAGAATTCACTAAATAATCCAGAAGCAGTTAAATGTGACATTTATTCTCATAAAACAGTTACAATAAGTTGCTCTTGGAATAATTAGCAAGTGATTTCAACATCGCTTGACTAAAAGTCAATGGATTCTTTTCTATGAATGGGAAAAAAGTGTTGAGTGTCATTACATTTAATGGTCATTAACCTCCCACTTTGAATTTGAGTAAGAATCCATAGACAATGACATAAATTTGATCTTAACACATTTGACTCTCATTTCCATTAACATCTCTCCTTAGTTCAAAACATTTCCCCCATCCCACACTTAAACATGAGTGAAACTACTTTAAGTGCTACAAATGGTAACCTCTACCTTAAAAATGTACTCCCATTGTTATCAATATCCAAAAAATGTGATGGTATAGGGCTGAAGACAACAAATTGGAAGTAGAATGTGTGTTAAGAGGAACAAGGAAACAAATAGCTAGACTATAGACAACCTTGGTGGCATATTAGCACATCAAGTAACATCTTGACTTAAACTTCCTCAAATTCACATTGGAAATAGCTTTTGTCAAACCGAGGCCTCTCTTGCCAATAAACCATAGCAAGAAAAAACCAACATCAAATGAAGGCACTCTCAATGACATGCCCAAATATAAAAAGCATTTTTACAGAAAAAGCATACTTTTGGCATTCATGGCAATGTGCCCAAGGAGCATATGATTCTCCCCTTGCAAATTATAGCACCCAACTTGTGCACTGAAACTATTGAATATGGGGAGTGTGGATCCATTACCAAAACCTCAAATGAGGGGCTCTAACAATGAGGGCATCAACTTGTAGGCGGCTTTCCAAGGACATTGTTTGTGATACCGGCCCACTGAAGCCACCTCTCTAGACACTTCCGAACCTGTAGATCATGTCCAATTCATCCTTGAAAAATGCCCTATTAGTGTTTCCATCTTACTATCTAAATGACAATAGAAGAAAAGAAAAAAATGATATGGATTCAATCAATGTAGGTGATAATAGAGCAATTGTAGCAATCAAACGGAAGGCCTTCTTCCAAATCCTTCAATGCAGGATGTATGAAAAAAAAAAGATGCTCAAGGATTGGACCAACTTAGACACTTAGATGCTTTTGTGAACAAGGAAGCATCTAAGTTCCTATCAAGCTCCTCTCAAAAATAGGTGTGAAGAACTTCATAACCTTGAAAATTGGGTCTTTGAAATGACCACTACAGGTATTAGCTTTGGCTCAGGATGAAGGGGGAAAGGGCTTTGCATCGACAAACGACTTGTTCGCCGCGTCAACTTGCAAACATGTTTCTTGCTAGCTTGGCCACTTCTATATATCGTCCCTGCCATGCCGCAATTGCTTTCTTTGACTGTCCTTCTGTGGTATCGATTGGCGTTCTCCCACAGCCGTTACGTTTCCCAGTTTCTTACTCCCGTCCTTGGGGCTAACTTATTGTTACACGTTACATTTCGCCTACTTGGTGGGTGCAGCAGTGGTTAGTCTTTCGATATGCGTGTGGGTTTGGTTTGCTACCTTGGAGTTCGTCGAGGGGGAGGCGTTTGAATCATTGCAGAGGTGAATTGGAGCTCTGACCTAAATGCGAAGCGTTTCTGGCATGGTGTGTCATACCGAGTTTCTGATTAGTTTGGGCATGGAGGAACAGTTTGGGGTTGTTTCAGCAGGAGAGTTGTGAGGGAGGAAGCTGTGTGGTGGGGAGGTCGAATTTTGGATTCGAAGCATTGGCAGGAACGGGATCCATGTCTCTTTGGGACTTCAGCTGTAGCGATTCTTTAGCGGAGGATCAGGATTGCCAGAGGTTCGGTGTGGCAGCCTCACTCTGTTGAGTGAATGGCAATGTAGTTTGCTTCAATCTTAGTATCAAGCTCGGGACCCGAAACTGGGGCGCATTACACGCTGGTGTCGATCAACTTCCGATTGAAGGCATGGTCTGTAAGACTGTTTCTTTCCTGATCGGTTTGAGAATCGAGCCTCTTCGATCCAAAGTGGCAAGATGCAGAACTAAGGCGCTGAATTTCGAACTTTAGGGCTGTTCTCGATCGGACAGATCCCAAACCCGAAATTTTATTTTCAAATCTGATTCGGAGGATCGATCGATTGACAGACAGGGTATTCTGATGCAGCCCAGCGGAAAGACTATGACTATGATTGCGGGGATTCAAGTGGATAGTGTGTACAGACAGATCACTGCTAGCTCTCCGTTTTATGAATTGTTTGCTCTGTAATTCACGATACCTCTCTGGTTTTAACAGTTCGAGATATTGTTCATTATTCTCCACTATCAAAGCGATCATCTGTAGAATCTGTGGAAAACAAACACTTTGTCATGAGATCATAACTAGAACTGATTCTATGTCGCATAGAACGCAATCGACCACCATTCCCATTGTCTCCTGCAAATCGAAAAAAAGGTTAAACAGAGAAGCATTTGATCATCACACTCGTCTGCATTGTCACCGAAAAAGGTCACACAAGAAAGATCACAGATGAAAACTAGAACCAGGAATGAAATGTCTATAAGAAAATGACAACAGGAAAGCTCTCTTGAAAGCCACAAACAGAAATTAAAGCGCTTATGGAAGCTGCAGACAAGAAAGCTGTCGTGAACACTACACACAAGAAGCCCTCGTGAGAACTTCAAATGGAAAGCTCGATCTCGTGGAAACTACAGACATTCATGACATCTACAAACACTCCAAGAAAGCTCTCATGAGAATTGCAAACAGGATCGCGAAGCTTTCTCACGAACACAAGTTCCAATGATCACATTCATGAATGCGAGATTTTATAGCAACAGGAAATTAAGCTTGATAATCGGAATAGCTTTGACTGAGCTTACCTTTCTAGAGCTTGAAGTGAGAGGATCTTCTTGTGACCGATCTCGATCTCCAGGAACTTGACAACTTTTCGGTCGGTAAGCGAGCAACGGCAAGACCTTGAGGCTCTTCGGCTGGATGAACTTGAACTGATCCACTTGTATCAGAATAAGCGGCTTGCCAGAACCCGATACAGAATTATAATTTATTTTGTAACCTCTGCAATCCTCCCACACAAACATAAACCAAATGGAGCAATATAACAGTTATTGCACACAGGGTAGGAGACACGAACTCCTGAATAAAGCGGCCAAAAATATCGAATGAGAGCTTCCACGCCAGAATTCATCACTTGTCACCTTGGCTAACATCAAATACAATAGATCAATTTGAAAGCATATTAAAGAGTAATGAGTACTTCACCGCCGTAACCACGAGTTCGACTTGAAAGGCAATATCAACAAGGTCTTATCCAGCGCCTGAATATTCTGAATTAAAGCAGGGAAAGGTAACGTCCGCTTCTCTACTTCAATTTGTATGCTCGCCAAGCCGCCTCGTACACCTCCTTCCTTCAATGCATCAAGCCGTGCGTTTCCAACACCATCAATATCTTCCACTTGCGATTTCAACCTGCCAAACAAAGCGGCAGGATTAGTAAATAGGTTAACCCTTAAGCTCCCAATCGAGGAATAAAAAGTCCACTGTGGGAGCTAATTATTGACTATAGTTACTTTCAAAGATATAAAAATCCATCAGAAATGTAGAATATGATTCTTCTTTCTATTCGTACATTTTCCCAATTTCCTCAAAGCCTTCTAAATGATTCATTTTGACTCTTAAAGATATGGAAGCAACCACTTCTAGCAATACGGACACTTATGGCATAAGATAAGTCTACCATCTGACAAAAGCACAACACATAAAAAAGAAATAAAATTATACTTGATAAAAAAATAAAAAAAAATAGTCGTCACTTACCTTCGAAGGTCATTAGCATTGATTACTCCGCAGACACTGTTCTCAGTCAGGAAATGAGCACTTGTTTGCACATTGGCCACCTCTTCTCAGAACTTAACCACTACAACCGAAGAAAAAAGCATGTAAAACTCATGCCAAAATCCAGATCCTCAGCTCCTACACGACAGGACTAGAAAAAACCAAAAATTTCAAACGTACTACTTTTGTGGCCTTGCAATGTGTACCTACGGTACTACCGTATGATGAAAACAGTTCGAGTCCCAGTAGAAAAACCAATGACTTGAGCTGCTGGAGTCACAAATACTGAAAAATCGAGGATTATAACATATCATACAGAGAATTACTTGTAAAGAGACATATATACTTTTTCCGTTGTATTTGCAATTAGCTGCTTCTTCAATATTTTTAACAACGAATGCAATGTTCTTTGATGATATAAAATATGGCCCGGCCCTGACTGAACTATTATACCTTATTACAAAATATGATGAACGAAAATCAAATCAAGGCTTCTTTCGTTCAAATTTTTGTTTTAATATCGATCATTTGAAAAACATGAAATGTTGGCCAAGTTCATCGTCTGTTTGAAAAAGTCGACCCAGAAGGAAAATTGAAAGCTTACAAGTTGAAAAGAACTCAGACCCGCACGAATTACCGAGATTCGTCTTCTTCCCCTTTGCAGGCACACCCGAGCATTTCTTGAAACTGGTCTAGAAAGTCCTCATTTACTCGAGCACCTTCCAGCACAGTCCGGCTGGAAATCACAGACAGAGTAAGAACAGCATTTCCACGATCATGGGCACGATATTGAACTAATTCCAATACGGAGACTCACATTTCTCGAGCGAATTACAGAAATTTCAAATTCTCTTCACCCTGGAATATTTATTGATGATTCAACACTGTTGGCTCCGATCCACCAGCAAATGTATCAAACAGAATTTTCAATTCCAGGTCTATTTTGTGCGCATTTCGAATTCAAGAGCACCAGTAGTGTAGGTTTCTCTAATCCAGCGATATTCTGCAATCTCAATTTACGAAACGGGATTTCCGTTTAAAAACACTGGTCGGTCCTCATTGCTTCCCCTGTCAGAATCCCTGTGAAGAGCATTTCTGGGAACCATCACTGTGAGTAAGGAACGCTGCGCTGCTTGGCATCTTCTGCAACCCCAAAGTCCCTCGACTGGCCCGACTTGTGCAGACAAGTAGGCAAGCTGAACAGTGTCGCCGTGCAAAGCAACAGGCGTTCTCTGAAAAGCAGACTGCCCCTTCCATAAGCTTACATGCGAGCCCGTTGGGCAGCTCTGTGCTAATTTATAAGACCGAATAGACTCCACCGATTCTCTAGCCCATCATCGGTAAACGACTCCATGTTTCACAGATGTCGGTGGACAACGCCATTGGTGGAGACTGGTCAATCATTCTGGAATCAATATGTGTGGAATTCTTCCCCACCCACCGTCCACTGATCTTGTCCACGTGAAACTGTGAAAGTGCAATCGCTACTTGGTCCTGTAGGACCTGTAGCACTACTGTCGTGAAGTTTGTCAACCAACCTATGTATTTAAGGAGGCCCTCAATCCATTCATTATTCACCCTTTAGTGTCCTTTGCCTCTCAAGTCTCTCTCTTTCTTCTGCAAATCCTGTTGCCTAGCACCAACGTAAACCATTCCTACTGCAATCTTCCTCACTCGAACATCTTCAGTTCTGTCACCCGTCTTTGCGCTTGCGTTTCCGTTTTGAAATCTCGGAGGGAGTCATCACTCTGCTCCAAGACCAGCTGCTGCGATCGCTTCTCGCTTCAGCAGCGCATGCCCGCGCTCATCCAAGGCGAAGGACGAGTCGACTGTCAGCGAATTCGGGTGAGTGGATGTTGCCCTGGGAGAGTATCTTGTGATTGTGGTGAGGGGGTTTGAGTAACAGAGAATTTATGGGTTAGCTTGGAGAGGTAGGAGGCCAGAGAAGGGTCTGAGATAGAATGGTGAGTGTCCCACAGTGTGGTTTTGGTTCATTGAGGGCTTCGATTGGACTGTGTGGGTTATGATTTTGTTACTCTCTTTCCATCGGGTAGGGTACCCTGGAGAGATGGAGGCCAGAGCAGGATAAGAGACAGAGAGTGTTGCGATTGCATTATGGGTTATAATTTGATCTTGCTCTTTCTATTAAACGAAAGGAAACTTAACGCAGCTGCGTTGTTGGTGAAGTTAGCTTTCAGTTCAACTTGAGGCCCTGGGAAAACACCATTTGCGTAGAGCGTGAGTCAGGGTGCTGTGTTTCCTTCAGTTTAGGGAGCCTTGTGCTTTCGTTCGTAGGAGTGTTGGGAGGGTTTTGAATCTTGGGTGTCCAAGTTTAATGCCAAATCGTCATGGTTGTGTGAATGCAGTGCTTGGGAGAGGAGCTTGAATACTTGGCGATATGGGGAATTGTTTACTACGATGGTGGACTGGTGGTGAACCAACGTCTGAGTACTTCTCTCCACGCATAGCGGAGATGATGCGGAGCAGGAGCGAATACCCTTCGGCTGTGGAGCATGAGATAGAGCATTCGAGGGTGCATTGGACCGAAGGGAGGGGCCTTCCCGATTCCTCAGAAGACAACAATTTTGAAGAAGAGGATCGAGAGAACAAGGAAGTCTTCAGAGAATTGATGAACGACCCGCAATGGAAGCAGCACGAATTCGGAGATTTTTTCATGGAGTGGTCACCTCTGTGGAATTTGAGTAGTCAAATGATTGCGGAAGGTGGTCAAGCACAAATCTTTGAAGTTACGGTCGTAGATGGGAATGTGGAATCTAAGTTTCTTTTGAAGGTGTTCAAGAGAGGATCACGCATATCAGATCTCAGAAAACAATGGCCTTGTGGAATCCTTCGACGAGAAGTTCTAAGTGTTGCAACTTTCGGATTTTTGACGGATGATGGAAGGTTTGGGTTTGGGATGTTGAAATGTTGGGGTGACTTGCGCAAGCTCATTGACCAAGCCATGCAAGAGAAGAACAACCGAAGTCCACCATTTCCATATGAGTGGAGTGGAGTGATTTGGCATGCCAAACATGTCATGTTTCGTATTGCTTTTCATATGGAAATGTTACACAAGAAAGGCATCATTCATCGAGACTTGAAATCTGACAATATTCTTTTTCATGCAAATGATAAGGTTTTAGATCCCAATACTGTTACATTGACCGAAATGTTGAGTGACCGTTCAATATTTGTAGCAGACTTTGAGTGCTCGATGGAAGTTCTTGGAACTGGATATTGGCGGGCACCAGAGATATTGTTGGCATCTTTGGATGGAAGTGCAGTTGACTTCTCAGAGAAAGGGGATGTGTATGCCTTTGGTATGACCTGCTTTGAAATTGTAACTGGTCGCTTGCCATTTGAAGGTGAATTGGAGCCTTGGAGGAGAGCTCACAAGGTTCTTGTTATAAAAGGTCGAAGGCCTAAACTTCCTAGTGATTTGGATGTAGCATTGAAGAATTTGATTGAGAGATGTTGGAATCCAATTCCAAATGAGAGACCTAGTTTTTCAGAAATTTTAGAAGTATTGAAACCTTAATTTAATATCATTGTAAAATGGTTATTTCCAACTTTATCATGCATTATTTGGACACTCTATGGATAGGTATTGAATTCTTAAAGTATTCTCTCTATATATACCAAGGATCAATATTAGGTGACTTGGAATATTATCACTTATCATCACTTTGAAAATTTATAGTTTATTTGTGTGCTATTGAAACATGCATGGTAAGAGAATTTGGATTCTCAACAATGTAACAAAAATTTATTATTATACTCTAGTATATTGATAGAAACTACGTTGCAATGTTAATGAGGATGATTATAGGTGTAGTTTTGTTATTTCTTTGTTGCAAATGTTTTGATTCTTAGTGTGGTCTACATTGGTAGTGTATAGCATTGTTGCAAAGGTATCTTGGACAAGGGTAAATGAAGATAATTGAATTTACAATGGCTATCATAGGTATTCATACACTTTAACCCCTAAACACCCAAATTGCGTTTTTTGGCAATGTAGCAATTTTGGGCAACTCACTATGAATGGAATTTTTATTTTTATGTTTTGAAATTTTCACAAAAGATGTACTCGAGGAGTAGCTTTAAGGCTTAACAATTTTCATAACTTTCACTACATGGTTCAAAAGTTATTGCATGATATGTAATTTTCATTGATCTTTGGGTAACCCAAAAATTTCTTAAAAAAACACTTTTTTAAGAAATAAAAATTTGAAATTGTTTTTTTAGATTTTTATGTACATGGAAAGTTTTGAATCATTCCATTTTGATTCATGAGATGAAAGTTATGAGGAGTTTTAGTGTGCGGGTAGTTTTGGATTCTCTACTCATAAATAAACTTTGAAGTCCTTTATTTAACTCAATTTTCAATATTTTCTGGAAAAATAAGATTATAAGATGTAGATTGTTTATTACAACATTACAACCATTGGGATGGGCATTTTTCAATTCCATAACTAAGTGCATGAAATATTTTGAGAGCCACTGTTAGTAAGAATAGTTATTTCATTTGCCCAACCTGATATCTACACATATTTCATTGTTTAAACCAAGGCATCTCTTGTATACCCACGAACACGATTTGAAATTTTTTGTAAGCATGACTTGCTTTGCATCGCATTTTACTTTTCATGACAAGTAGGCGTAGTATTGAAAAAAATCAATCCTTGCTCATGATTGGTGTACAATAGAACAATTCGGCTATGTCACCGAATGTTGTGAAAATGTTGTGATTTATCTCATTTTAAAACTAGTGGAGGGTCATGCTGATATGAACAAGGTAGGTCTTTTAAGGATTAATTTGATGCATTTTGTAAGATTATTTGCATTTAATGAGCACATGTGCAAATTGCAAACAGTGGAAATTGGGTGCTATTGGCCTTGGTGAAGGTGCATATTTTCCTAGGCTAACATGATATTTCATACTCCCTTTGTTTCGAAAAAAGACCTATATTTTCTTTGTGTTTAACAAAGGAAATATGAGTCTTTTTTAGAAACAAAGGTAGTACTCTTCTTCAATATCTTGATTCTTTTTCCCGTACCAACCCACTATTTGAAAATAAACTTTGATTAGGTAGATTGTGCCCCTACAAGAGAAAGGGATATTTTAAGTCTAGTCCTAGTACTCTAGTTTTATAAGGAATGACTTTAAAGGGGTGTTTTTAGTAAAATTTTACTAGAAATACATGTGTTTTAAGCAAAAAAATTCTAAAAACACTCCTTTCACATCATTACTTATAGGACTATACTACTAGGACTAGACTTAAAATACTCCTTTCTCTTGTAGTGGTCAAGACAATTAATATTCCTTGCACTTAAATCTAAAATGTTCTGACATCCTCTTGGGGATGATGAACAAATTAAAATTCAAGTTTCATCCTCATTACCTCTTGGATGAAAGTTATCCTAATTTGTGGAGATACTTTATCAAGTTTTTGTCCTATGTAATGGTTGGATTTGGTGTTACTAGAGTACATATTTTTCTAGAATTACAAATGTGCAAGTATATCAAGGGTTGACTAAGCCAAAATTGCATTGACTCTAATTCAAAATGGGATTTGCCAAAATGAGGTCATAGATTTGAAGAACACAAAAATCTCAAAAAATCACCATATCAAGATAACCTCATTTCAAATCCAATCCAACAAATTGTACTCAAAATGATTATATTTTACTTGTAATTGAATTTAGAGGGAATTTTGAAATTTCCTTTCAAAATTTATCAAAAAATATTGATAATAGCATTGGTGAATCTAACCATACATATGGAATCTACAATTCAAAATCTACAACTTTTATTTGTATGTTAATTCCAAAATATTCTTCCAAATAACACTTTATAATGGTTTTTCTCTAGAAGTTTAGCGGTTAAAGATTGCAAGTTACAAGAAATTTCCATAGTTGTAATAACCAAAATTAGACAGGTATATATCCGAGAGTGGTTTGCACTAATTGCAGACATTGTGGATGTCAAAGTGAACTTGTTGCAAGGTTTCTATGAACCGGAGGTCTCAAGGGTAGCGGTGCAATTGAAGGTGTGCTTTGGACTAGTGTGTGGAGCATATGATGTCCCATGCATTGGAGTAAAAATAGATCTCTCTTTATAGAAGTTAGATTTTGGCAAAGTAATTGTACCATCATGCTCAAATGTACAAAATTTGTTACTATATGAAAGTCAAATAGCAAAATCAAATTACTATAAAGAGATATCTATTTCACAAAATTTAGGCATTGTCACCCACACATTAAAATCTCTATAAAGAGAATTTTGAAACTTTGTTGGAGATGCTTGTTGAAGGAAAGAATGGTGTGTATATGGATGTTTCCTACATAATTATTTATGCAATTGAATTTTTAAAATTCATCACCAATAATTTTCAATCAATTATCATGTAATATCATGAATATTAAATAAGAAAAGTTGCCAAAAATGAAGTTTTGTTATTCTAAAACTAAAATTTGGTATGCTTGATTGGGATTGCATTAGAATTGAATGTTAACTATTGTATTCTATATTATGCAAATGTTTCTGGCTGTGGCACAATATGTAGTTTGTATGATTATTGAACCCTAGTGCCTAGAGAGACATGAACTTGATACGTGAAACTTGTAGTCAATTGACTTTGGAGTCTCTGTAACCTTTGTAGATCCTGCATCTTTTTGTGAAATATATGGAGTATATAGGGTAAGTATTAATACACTACAATAAAATGGATGTTTTATGATTGCAAAAAATGACTGCAGTGAGTCAAAAAATTTGAAAATATGACTCATGCAGAAATTACTATAGATGACGGGCAACATGACTGGGTCTAGTCATTACCGACTAGTCACTTCGGACATGAGTCATATTTGTAGTCATCGTATTTGGGGGGTATAATCAACCATTTTTTGCCAATGTGGTGTATATGTTGACTACTTTTGGAGACTTGACTTTCTCTTGAGCTGCCCAGGCAAAGAAAAAAAGTCTACGTGGCATGTGACTACTTGTAGTCATATGTTTTGATGATGTGGCATATGACTACATTGAGTCATTTTCCCTTGGACGTGGTATATGACTATGTGTAGTCATATTTTAAGGGTGGCATGGATTGTGACTGCATTGTGTCATTTTTCTTTTGACATGGTATATGACTATGTGTAGTCATATTTTAAGGGTGGCATGGATTGTGACTGCATTGTGTCATTTTTCTTTTGACATGGTATATGACTATGTGTAGTCATATTTTTGGATGGTGTAGAATGTGACCACATTGAGTCATTTTTCCTTTGACGTGGTATATGACTATGTGTGGTCATATTTTTAGATGATGTGGAATGTGACTATAATGAATCATGTTTTTGACATGGCAAACGACTATGTGTAGTCATATTTTTGGATGACATGAAATGTGACTAGAATCACTAGAAGAAAAGCACGTCCACTACAACTAACTGAAATGCAACTATAGTCTTATGCAATTGCCTTGCAACTACAATCCTCTATATTTGCACCAACTTTGACATAGTGAAACTACAGTTGCAAAATAGTTGCAAAGTAGTTGCACAATGTAGTTACAGTTACAAGAATGTAACAGAAGAGTTGATGTGAGGTATTTTACATCCAATATTCATCAAAATTGTCGATGTGGACAATTTTACATTTTGTAGAGTCCTATGTGTCTATCTACAATTGCTTATGATCTAAATTTGATAGCAATTCAATTAGAAAGCAACTCGAGTGCAACTAGATTGCAACTAGAAAGCAACTAGACTACAATTAGACTACAAATAGACTAAAACTACAATTCGACTAAAGTTTGTCTAAAAAATGACTAGACTTCAACTACGAAACAACTGGCATGCAACTAGAAACCAAGTAAGCTACAACTAGAAAATAACTAGTTTGCAACTACAAAACAATTAAAATGCAACTACTACTAAGTCTTTTATTAATTGTCCCATATCAATTGTCAAGAATACAATTAAGTTAGACATATAAGAATTGTAAGTTATAGCAATCTTGTGTAATGAATTTTGATTATGAAATTCTAATATTTCTAAATGTTGTAGATTTTTACACTTTGTAGATATCTATAAATTGTAGATTTCTATAATCTACAAATATTTAAAATTTTAAGAAATTTTTGGATTTGGCAATGTAAAAAAAAGATAGATACAAAATTCTAAATCTACATATCTATGAATTATAGACAAGTTGCACGCTAGTTGCACGCTAGTTGCAAACTAGTTGCACGCTAGTTGCACACTAGTTGCACCCTAGTTGCAAACTAGTTGCAACCTAGTTGCACACTAGTTGCACACTAGTTGCACACTAGTTGCACACTAGTTGCACACTAGTTGCACACTAGTTGCACACTAGTTGCACACTAGTTGCACACTAGTTGCACACTAGTTGCACACTAGTTGCACACTAGTTGCACACTAGTTGCACACTAGTTGCACACTAGTTGCACACTAGTTGCACACTAGTTGCACACTAGTTGCAAACTAGTTGCAAACTAGTTGCACGCTAGTTGCAAACTAGTTGCACGCTAGTTGCAAACTAGTTGCACGCTAGTTGCAAACTAGTTGCACACTAGTTGTATACCAGTTGCAAACTAGTCGCATATAAATAACTTCCACATCAGCAACCACGTCACAGGAGTTCATCAACGAACTTCAAAGTAGGTTGTTGGATGAGAAACAACCTTGGCAATTTTTCCAACTGCTTTGCAACTAGTGCGACTTGTCCACTACAATTGCGGGCTCTTTTTTGTCACCTAGTTGCAAACGTTTCATGCAACTACAAAACTAGTTGCAAACTGTAGTCGCAAAACCCCTTGTTTTCTTCTAGTGAATGAGCCATCTTATCCTTCACGAGACATATGACTATGTGCACTCATTTTTTAGTAGACGACGAAAATGACTTCTGTGAGTCATTTTTTGAGGTACAATGGAAAAAGACTCTTCGTAGTCGTATTCCTTGTTCCTCTAAATAATGACAACCATTAGTCATTTTGCAGTTCATGTGGGACATGACTACTAAGAGTCATTTATTTCGAATGATGAGACCATGCTCAACGAATGTCATTTTAAAATTTCATAATTGAATGCAGTTAGATTACTCTAAGCATTGTTAGCGCACTATCACGTTTCTGATGTTTCTGTAATCACCATGTTACTTCAAGTAGTCATATTCATGTTCATTTGTATTTTACACTAGAACTCAATCAAATGATATTTCACATGACTATACCTAGTCACACTCTTCTCATTTTCATGTGCCATTTGTGACTACTATAAGTGACACGTACAATATCTTCCATTACAAATAACTAGTACCTTCTCCATGCATTTCAAACATATATGACAATTTGCTATCATATTCTACATATGATTTTTTGCCTCCTAAAATCACCCACATGTACATGAATTCCAAGATGCAATTTCATGGCATATATTACTCAAATTAAAAACAAGCTTGAAAATCACTCACTCAATAAATACATATATGCACACATCTAACCTTATCATGGATTGTGCACTTCACTACTTCATGGCTTCATTCATTACATTGAAGGAGCCAAGGCCTCCATGGGCCACTTCGTCATAGACTTCAAGGCATCGCCCAAGCGCACTACTGGAGGATCATCATTGTTGTTGCCTTCATATAAAAGAACCCCTTCCGATCCTGCAACAACGGAGGTTATCGTGATGGACACGTTGCCCTCCTCAATGAGCCGCCCATGAAGTGTACCTCCTGCAAGATTGACTATCTCTCCATATACAAGTACATTTTCTTCAGCCTTCTTGTCATCATCCACGTCAAATACTTTTACTTTTGTTCCTATGGCCAAAGGCAGAGCGCTTCCTTTCATTGAGATGCTAGTACCCTCAACCATCTTTGTTCCACCTTTTGCAACTTGCATATATAGTTTCAACATTGATATTGAATGAACAAGTAATGAGGCTTTGCCTTAAAAAATTCATAGCAATAAAAAACATGTGTTCAAATATGTACCGACTGCGATGCATTCAACGCTTGACCGATCCTCTTGTCTAGAAGTGTCACACAGTACTCAATATCAGAAAGGTTGCGGCTTAAAGCTTGAAAAGGTTCTATAATGCTTTTCAAAAAATTATCATTCACCACAACTGGATCCCATGGGGCAATGTTCAACACATTCATGACTGGTGATCGAGTAGTTGCACTCGAATCACAGTCTACTTGAAGAACACGGCCTGGGCCATGGCATGGATCTGGAATCATACTGAACAAATCATGGAGATCTCTGATAGCTCCACTAGCCTCCCTCCTCCACAAAAAACACCACTTCATACGTGTTCCAATGGCAAGGAATTTAGCCACTACTTGGAGAAGGGCCTCTTCAAGTGGAGCCCATATCCCGACATCAAAATGAGCATTCAACATGGTTAAAAATGCCTCACAATGAGCCCTTTTCTTGATTTTTACCTTAAATTCTTTGTCATAATGGGTTGTGCCATCTAGCCCCCACTCTTGATTGTCTTGCAATGGACGAATGTCACAAAGAAGACCTACAACATTTAACACAAGGATCTTCGTCTGTGAATCATCCGAAACCCTCACTGGTGGAAACTTGAAGCTCCCTGAAGACTTCTTCTTCTTCTTCTTCAAAGAATTGCCTCCTTTAGTGACCCTACTTGCCCCCTTCCTTCTTGTTGGTTCTTCCTATGTGACTTTTGAGTCTAATTGAAAATGTTGTTCCTCAGACCTTGCAGATCCACTCTACAAGCACATCAACAATTGACCATTAATTAGTACAGGATTTAACCACTACTAAGGTTAGCAAATGCAGAACAACTACATCCATGATAAAATTCGTATGTGCACATGCCTTAGGGATGACTATGCTGGCTTATACATACATTATTAGAGTAATTGCATATGCATTTTTTAGAATATGAGTTCCCCTTTGTACAAGTTTCCAAATACAATATCCCATTGTCATATAAAACAAAATATGACTAGGCCTTGTTACGTACATTTAAATGTGACTAACTCCAATTATGTATTGTTACATACAACTTATGACTACATCCAGTTCTATACAATGAAATATGACTAGTCCTAGTAATATACAATGAAATATGACTGGTCCAGTTATATTCAATGAAATATGACTAGTCCTAGTTATATACAATGAAATATGACCAGTCCTAGTTATATACAATGAAATATGGCTAGTCCTAGTTATATACAATGAAATATGACTAGTCCTACTTGTATATAACAAAATATGACTAGTCCTACTTGTATATAACAAAATATGACTAGTCCTACTTGTATATAACAAAATATGACTAGTCCTACTTGTATATAACAAAATATGACTAGTCCTACTTGTATATAACAAAATATGACTAGTCCTACTTGTATATAACAAAATATGACTAGTCCTACTTGTATATAACAAAATATGACTAGTCCTACTTGTATATAACAAAATATGACTAGTCCTACTTGTATATAACAAAATATGACTAGTCCTACTTGTATATAACAAAATATGACTAGTCCTACTTGTATATAACAAAATATGATTAGTCTTTGTAATATACAATAAAATAAAACTAGTCCTACTTATATACAACAAATTATGACTAGTCTTAGTAATATAAAATGAAATAAAACTAGCCTACATTACATACAAATAAAAATGACTATGTGCACTCGACTTTTCAACATTTACCATGGACAATAGTCATATTTGTAAACAAACAATTCAATTACATCATACAATACTTAACAAACTGTACTTTGAAGCATTTCACTACCACACAACCATTCAATAATACAAGCCTTGAGTATACTTATTCATGGCAAACACACCTTTGCATCAGTCTTCCCTTTCTTCGTCTTCTCATAGACCTTCCCTATTGTCGATGCAGCACGTTTGGACTGAGGGATTTGGTCTGCCAATAGTTTCTCTGCCTCCCCCTTTCTCTTCTTTGCACGTTCTTCGTCCTTCCTTCCTTCGACTACAATTACTTCTTCTGCATTTGTTTGTGTTGTTGCTATTGTTTCTTTGCTCTGTTGCACATTGTTCAACTTCTTGGTGGCCCCTTGCTCCTCTAAAGTCATAACAACATCTCATGATTGATTGTTGTGAAAATGTGTCAAACTCTGTCAATGGACTTGTTATTCAAAAGAAATGTAATGGCAAGGAACATGCTATTATTCTACCAACAAATATATAAAAAACATCACTTAGTACAAACCTTTGTTGCTGCTTCCTCTATCATGATTGTTGATGCATTGAGTGGATGTTGTTGTGCAACAACTTCTTCTTGTACTTGTTCCAAATCGCAGGTGTTCAGAATTGCCAATCCCTCCATCATTTCTTCACCAACCACATCTTCAGGTCCTGTATTGCCTACTTGAGAACTTGATGGGTGTCTCCCTCGTCCATTTCCCTTGCGTACCTCACACAAAAGCTCCTTCACTAGGGCACTCATGTCACTTAATTGCCCCTTCACAAAGTCTTGAAAAGTATACAATTCATTCCGCAGCTCTTCTAGGCCTTGGTTGCCTGTCCTTGAATTCCTCACTACCCTTCTTGAACTTGATCCACGATTGTGCCTAGACTTCTCCATAAGTGCAAGCTTTGCTTCCACTTCTAATTGTGTTGGAGGTCTAGCCAAATGTGCAACTTGCAAAAACAAATTGCATCTTGTCATTTTCAAAGACGAAAGGTTCTGCCTTCACACTCACACGTGACAACAACAAGTCATTCAACGGGTCATACACAATTACAATTACTTGATAGTGACTACAAGTAGTCACATAAGTAACCACACTTGACTGCAACTAGTTGCAAAATTATCCAAATATGACTACATTCAGTCATATGACTGTGTTCCAATTGTCCTTATGACAATAAGGACTCTTACACTTTTCCTCATTGGAATAGCAAGTTCTCATTTCCTTGTCTACATTATGACTATCAATTGTTCCATCATAAGAAACTTATAGTTTATATTGCCACTTCTTTGGTCACACATGTAAGCCTTTAATGTCCTTGGAAACCATCCCCATCCCACTTTCACTAAGGACTGGCATCTATAATGGCATGAGTAAAAAATTTGAAAGTGGATGAAAAGACACTTACAAGACGCGATTTAACTTCCCCCTCGGAGTGCCCACTGTGCGACACATTTTGTACAGTCTGTCGTGCAGCCTTCATCTGTTCGGACTCTGCTATCTTATCCGTCCTCTTGATCAAGTTCTTGAAATTCTCTAGATGGTGTTTTTTTACATACGTGGGGATGGGTCCATTGGACTCTATCAATTTCTTTACGTTTGACCTCCTCCTGTGCATTTGTGACCGTAGTATTTGAAAGAAGACATCCTTCGGAACATCACCTAGCCCACCACGATATTCGAATTGTGATGCCAATTTCTCCTTGATTGCTAGAAGGAGAGTTCGAGGATGAGACTTGAAATCATCCACGCTCCAATCCAAGTCACGAGAGTATCCACGGAGCTTTGTCAACCAATTAGACCTATGTACACCTGTAGGAGTACCTACATGGTTGACTTCAACCCAATCTCTCTGATCAATTTTCTGTAGATTCCTTCTCAAATGCTTCAGGTTCGACTGTCTCTGATGACTGGGATTGTCATCAAGACTGTTGACCTCCTTCCCCACCGTTTGGCCAATCTTCCGCATCTTCTCCCGTAAGTGCAATGGGTCCGTGCCTTTTTTGGCCATGCACTTCAATATGCCCAACTCTCGTAACTCCAACTCATCTAGTACATCACTGCAAGGCTCTGACCTTGCTTCATCTTCATCCTCCTCTTAACTGAAGTAGGTGTTGCTGTCCTCTTCCAATTCCTCTCTGAATACTGTATCCTCCATTTCTTGGGAGACAACATTATCTTCTTCTAAGTTTGTCGTGACCATCGCATCCCTTGCTGAACTCATCTTCCTCTTACTACTAGGTTTTTGGGGCCACGGCCTTGGTTGATTAGGTTGATGTTCAATCCTCTGAGAACACCAAGTTATAAAACTTTATATATTAATCTATATTGCCAATCATTCAATCCCCTCTCTGTCTACAAGTACTGCAATTGAAAAGATTTTCCAACAAATGCATGTCTCATACTAAACCAACTCACAAATTTAAGTTCCCAACCAAAAAAAGTAAAACATGACCTTTTGTGACTAGGCACAGTCACCAAACCTCATTTGTGACTACAATTAATCACAATTTACCATTACTATAGAAGGTGGGTCAAAAAGTAGCATTTGCAACTACAACTAGTCATCAATAATTTTTTGTCACTACATTGAGCCAAAACTTCTAAATTATGACTGTTGTTTGGTATAAATCATCCTTCATGACTAAAAGAAGTGAAAAATTATGAAGCATGAATTCGTGAGGTTTCATTTCCTCTTTCTTCAATAACATTAAATTTGACAATTACACCGCCCTTGGCAAACACTCTCCTAGACATTCATACATCATGTAGGCACCACTTCCAACATTGACAATGAAGATGTTTGTCTTCTTTGTCTATGGAGACCTCTAGCATTGTCACTTGCAACTAGATGGGATGTGTATAGATCTTTACCTTAGGCCAATCATGTTCAAATGCCTCTTCCTCTACTTCTTCGTCACTACCATCTGTGTTGTTGCCACTGTCCGCTGGAGATGCTACCCTTTTCTATGCTGCTCGTGTGTGCCTTTTGATTGTTGGATTAACAGCGCCGGAGCTTTCTCCTCTTCCCGCTTCCTTATTTGTACGTGGCTTCTCAAGGGGCACACTGCGGTTGCTCTCGAAAAAACCCGCAAGCACATTAGAAGTCAATTCTAATATTGGAAATGTAATTGCCGGAAATTGAGCAATAGTGCGAAACAAGTCTACTTGCACATCATCTGGAAGATTAGCAATCTCTCTAGTCATTTTTGTCAACGAATTCTCCATATTCTAATGACTAGCGTTGTCACTAAAACAACGTTTGTCAAAGTTGTTGATGGAGGAGCCGCTAGAATTGAATCATGATGATGTTGATTGCGTTGCATGCATATGCTCTGTCATGTGCTGTCATTTCCTATTTTGCATTGAATGAATTGAAAAATCATTGAACTATTAGCACAACAAGACATGGAAAATGCAAATCTATGGAAAAAATACAATATGACTGAGTTGAGTCACAATGCCTTCCAATGACTGCACTAAGTTAGAAAACAAGTATATTAAGGTTGTAGAACATGACAACAAGTAATCCCATTGCTACAATGTTGACTTGAATGAATAACACATCCACAATGCTACATGACATTAGTTCTACCTACAATTCATCTTGCTACTATTTGATGCGTGAAATTAATGCTAGTATGTGTAACTTAATTTTATGAGTGACAATTCAAGCACATTATACCATTATACTAATGTTTGAATTGCAAGATTCCATCACATTTTTATTACACTCCAAAAAAAATTAGGAAAGAGGATAGGTCAATAACTTACCTCGTTTGTCTTGGGCCTATCAATTGTGCCGCAAGCTCCAACAAGCCTAGATCACTCAATTTTTGTGAGTTCATTTCAATGTTTTGATTTCTCAGGGTCTCGTATTCAGTGACCTTGGAAGCCATACTACACAGTTCACGGCAAGAAATCAAGTGGGTTAGGTGAGGTTGTAGCACTCAAGGATTATGTAAACACATCAATATGGCAAACCACATTCACTTCACTTGCCCTAGAAATGTGACACTATTTACATAACTTTGCAAGTTTGCAATGTCTTTTGACTCATACTAATTATTCTTCCCAATTCTTAGTGCGAACATTATAAGATCTTTAAGAAATGTTCTCATATTCCAATAGCTTTGCATTTGTCACATTTAAATATGAAAGTACAAATCAAAAGTGTAGCATTGAAATTACTTTAGCAATTCCTAGTAGGTCACATGGACATTTGTCTATGTTCAATTGTATTAATTTGTGGACCAACACTTACAATATTATTTGTTGCTGTTGAATTTATCAAATGTGACACATCTAATTTATTTTTTATCATAGTAAATTCACTTCCGAAGTAGGGACCCTTTAAACTTTGTGTAGGGGTTCAAGGAACATGTACAAGATAAACTACGTTGGATTCCAAAGAATATCATGTGTCCCAAATTTTCTTCTTCAATTCATTCTTATTAGTTTACTAGTGTTTTTCTATATATACTTCACATTACTAGCAAAAATCACAATTTCAAAAATTAAGTATCCAACACATATGAAAAACTTTTGTTTTTGTTTCCATGAATGAGTCCTCTTATAAAAAAACCATTGGAATTCTCTATTCTAGTTTATATGGTTAAATTGACCTAAGACTCTACAATGTTCAATTCTCTCCAAGAGACTTCCAAAATTGTGGGATTGAATTTCATTTCACCTCCTATCATTTGTGGGGATGAAACAATGAATGTTGGTATTCCTTTCATGCAACTGTTGTGAAGAATAATTTTTTTCCTATACCATTATCCTTGATGTCCATTCTTTTTGGTGAATTTCTCATGTTGATCCAAATACATTTATAAGTGCAAAAATTGATTTTAGTTCAAGATTTGAATATTCCTAAAGAAATTGCACTTTTGGCCCCTATTTCTTCTTGACACTATGTAAGGTTTCAATAATAATAGAAGACAGGATGACTGCAATACGTAGGGTAGTTCCACGGGATATTATCATAATACTTCACATGAAGCCCAAAATTTATGAAGTTGTAAGAAGATTTTCCATATAAGGGATTCCAAACTCAAATGTTTTCTTGGGGATTGGTTTCAAAACCCTAAAATTTGTACAACATTAACGGATTACATCAATTTGGCATTGCTTCCTCTCATTCAATCTTACCCTAAACCACTTCCACTTTCAAAGAACTTTGAGATTGAAGAAATTGAAATGAATTCTGACTCTACAACTTTAGTCACTATAGCTTGCAAATTCTAAAATACAGTACTTGTGCAATTGAAATTTACACCTCCTATGTGATGTGTGCACACGTACCTGCAAGGATGATAGATGCACCAAATTGCCCAAAATCTCATTTATCAACCCCCACTTCCTGCAGCAGTTGAATTGCCGTCAACTTCCGTCATTGCTAGAAAACTTAAGCAACTCTAAATTAGCCAACACGGTAGCTTTTAAAAGCTAGAAACTGTGAACCTTGAGTCTACACAACATTTTGAACATGAGGAGTAGTTGTTACCTTTTTTGAAACAACTGTCGCAAAGGCCATTGCATTAAAGAAAAAAAGGAGCATCAACAGAAACATAAAACAATAGCCAAGTCACAAGGCTGGACAATGAAGAGAACACGAGCAAGAGAGATGACAACCAAACGAGAGAGCTAAGTGAAGAAGCAAAGAGAGGGGCCCCGCTTGCTCCAAATAACGGAATCACCGTGTCTACGACTTAGAACGGGGGAATGGATCCAGATATTGTCAAATTTGGACCAAAAGGAGGCAGCTCGCTGAGAAAACTGACGGGCATTGCGTTGGGTCTTCAGATGGGCTGCGCGACCTAAGTCTAATAAGGAGTTCCACAGGGGTTCTTGAATAAGGCCCAGGGGCCATGAGCTTTGGAAGAAAAATTTGTGGTTTCGGGAAATCCAAATAATCCATAGGGATGAGCCTCTGAGGAGGGACCAAATGGTACGAAAGTTGTTACTTTGAAAACAAAAGATGATTGCATCCGTCGCATTTAATATAACTACCAATAACAAACAAATTAAAATAGGAAGATATAAAATCTTTACCTAATGCACGTTGCCTCGGAGATAGGTCTCATAAAGTTAATTGATGCCAACTAATTCTCAGACAATGATCGGAAGTCTGTCGTCTACCTGTCTCCTTGGAAGCAAGAACATGCACGTACACAGGTTTGGCTGTTTTAGTGACGTAGCTCTTGGTGAACAAAAGTTCAATCTTCAAGATCTACAACACAGAGACTGCAGAGTAATTGAGGAAACTGCAGACCTTGTGATTGCAAAAGATAGATGACTGCCTTAGCAAGCGCAACTTCTGACGGAATCTAGTGCAGGTAAGGGTTGTGGATGTGCATGGTGCAGGTACCTCTTGTTCGCAGGCGCTGCCATGAATTACGTGAAGTAATCAATTCGAGTAGGACCCACTGAACTCCGAAAGCAGTTCTCAGACTAGAGTTCTATAACACAAAACACCCTATTAATAGAAGTGACTGATAGTAAGCCCATACCGCACTTACTGTAATTTTAGATGGGAATATAAAAATAGATCATCTGCATTGATGTTGTGCAGGTTGCCGCAGTCGAGCTGCTTTCCACCACTGGCCTCCGCAACTTCAGGACTCCGCCGTCAATGATGTTGTGCAGTCTGGCGCAGTCAGGTTCTCTCCACCATTGGCCTCCGGAACTTCATCATGCCGGCGTCGAAGATTCTGAAGTAGTGAGCTTCGCCAGTTCAAATTCCGCTTGTTACAGACTGAATTTCGAAATTGCTAATGCTACAAGGTTGGTTCATCATAGACACGTTCCTTGAATTTGGCATGTTTAGTTAGTTGCATTGCTTCCCAAAACTAGTTTCAGAAAAAAATGATTGCATTACGACCTTGCAAGTTGGAATTCACCTGTAGTAGGAGGAGTACGATCTAGGGATTTTTGAATAAATAGTGCAATTAGCTCTGAATTACAAAACCTGAAGGGACCATTTGCAATCATAAAAGATGCTGTTTTATGACTTTTGGATTGGAATGGCTTAAGCCAGAAATGCACGGACGTGCCCACTTTCGGATTGGTCTTAGGGTCCGGTAGGTGTATAATACTTCATGCTGTTGTTTTCATTGAGTTTTCAAATTCTCCATATCAAAAGAGGACAATTTCCTTCGCTCTATCCTAAGCTACAGGCGTTCTTTGTACTTATGCTTTGAGTTACAATATGTTAGGGGATGTTTGCACATATTTCTCAGCCCTTCGAGAAGTACATCTCTTTGATACTGCCAGCATATAATGAAGAGGCAAGACTTCGCATCACCCTTGATGAAATGTTGAGGTAACTCCTCTCATGCACTGAGCTTTTCTCGCAAATAAGTTATGAAATTCTATTCTAGACGGAAATATGCCATATAGTATGTGGCAAAACTCCATCCAGATACAGTTGTAAGGTTACTAATCCTCTTGGCTAATATCCAATATGTGATGACGTTTCCTCACTATCCTATTCTTTGCAGCTATGTTGAGAAGTGAGTTGAGAGCAACAAGTTGTTCACATTTGAGGTGCCTCCTTTGCAGAATTATAGTTTTTTGATTAATTTTTTCCTTTTACACATCTTAGAAACTAATCTATTGATATCATCACCAGTCCTCTCATAGTCAATGTAGGTGGAATCCACGTTGAAAATAGCAGCAATGTTTTAGAACTGTTTTCGATTTGTCTTGTTGGCGGGGTCAGATAATTGTTGTGGACAATGGCAGCACTGACAAAACTGTGGAAATTGCAGCTGAGTATGTGAAAGCATATGGCATTGATACGATACGCGTTCTTAAGCAAGTGGTGAACCAAGGCAAAGGAGCAGCTGTCAGAAAGGTGACAATGTCCTACCATGGGGTTTTTTTTTTTACCGTCTAAACTGATGTCATTCCTTTTGCATGTTAAGAATATCTAAAGTAGTGATCAAGCATTTTTGGAATTTTGCAAATGCCCGAAGTCCGCCCATGTTGAGAGTTGTATCGAATTGCAGGGTATGCTTTGTTCTTGTAGGGAACTACTGTTGATGCTCGACTCTGACGGTGCCACTAGATTTACTGATTCCAGAAAGCTAGAATTACAAGTAAGGTCCCAAATTTTCTCGATTCTGTTGAATGCATGTATTTCGTAGGAAATACGGAAATCTTCTAATGCAAAACTTATCTCATTTACATCTACATTTTGACACAAAATTACTCAGCCAATTCCTGACAAAGTAGGAGGAGGGTTGAAATTGTCCACTTGGAAAATTTGGATTGCCAACTTTGCATTCATCGTGACATTAGAATGCACTAGATCAGTAGTGTAAGCTAACAATTCAGTTGGTAGTCCTTGAAATTTTTAACAGGGTGAGACATGAATGAATGAATCAAGAGGCGCTGGTATTTCAGATTTTGACAACCGTCATCACGCTGTTGAAATTCCAGACAGTCTACGCATGCAAATGTTGGTTCAACTGAAACGTGCAAAGTTTGTCTCATGTTTGTCGACTGCTGGTTATTTTTTCATCCTCAAAGAACAAGGTTCGGTGATCTTACCTTCTTTTTCCATTTTCCACTTGTAATTAGGGTTCTTGCTTTCTGTCCTTCGTTGTATTATGTTATAGCAATTGCCTGGGTAAGTGTACAGTACTACGTGGTGACAAGTCTGTTACAAAATGCTCTTTCATGGTTAATTGTTAATTTCAGTTGGATTATTCTTTAATATCTTCCTACTACCTTGCAAATAATTTTTTCATGGTTTAGTAGTAGTGATTTAATGTTTCACTTTACTTTGTAGGTGGGAGATTGGTGCAATAACACTTTTGGAGTGGGAAGGGATTTCGGAAACACATGCAGCACTAAATCATTATTCTCCAAGGACGAATTTATCTTGAATCTGTAAGGAACATCCCAAATCATGGAAAGTGTTTGCTTAAGTTTTGTGGTCAAGGGTTCATGTGCTCATGCAGTTGTTCATGAAAGAACAACAAGAATAAGCAAGAGAGTGAGGAACTATAGAAAATGCCAAATAAGTAGTTGTCCTCTCTTTTGTCAAATCTAGATTGATCATATGCATCTCCATTTGTAAATGAGAATCGTGTAATGTAGAGTAATTTTCACAGTGACAAATGAGATTTAGCAATTGATGATTTAAAAATGATACGTCATCTTTCTAAATAACAAGGAAGAGTTTGTTAAATGATTAAGTCAAGCTTCCTTCTCTGGTGGACTCATGGCACACATTAAGGAACGTCGTTACTGACTATTGACACCATTGCATGTGCAGTTCTTGGAGTGCAGAGGGCGGACAAAAAATACTGTGTGAAAACTACCTTGCGTCCTTCAAGAACCCTGTTAGCAACCTTCCTATCCTTGTAAGTGAAGCTCATTCAAATACTAGGCTTCTCAAGTAGTTTACTTTTCAGTATGAGAGATTGAATGAATAGATCTTCCATAGTGTAGACATCTTATTTAATGTTGATTGGAAACATCATTTGCAATTTGCGAACGGATTGGAAATTGGAAGTGTATTGACTTTTATGTAGAATTGATGTCTACTAAAATTGTCATATAGTATTACTTCAAAAATAATTTTGCAATTGATATAAAGAATTTTTTTTACTTTGTCAATAGTAGATTTCATTAGTATTGTAACATTTGCAATTTTGCATACACAGTAGCTAATGTGGTATAATTTTGACCAAAAAAAATTTGGAATTAATTATATAATCCATTACAAGTAGAACATTATGAGATTGTGTTCACAATTCATTGGAATGGATTTGATAACATGTCCTCTTCACCTATTTCTCTTAAAAGAAAATTTTGTTCTTCAAATTTATGACTCAATGTTGCAAATATTTTTCCAAAATACTATAAATGCAATTTTGCCTTGCTCCAATTGTTGTCAAAGATGCACATTTGCAATTTGACAAGAACATCATCTTTAGAAACAACAAATCCAACATTAAAAGCAAGAAAAAAACTTGAGAAACTATACATCTCCAGATACTATGTTGAATTTCTTTTTTTTAGTAATTATGACAAACGAATGGGAGTTCCAATATGCTTGTTCTCCACATTTTCACATTGTGGATGTCAAACAGGTTTAGAAGAAAGTCTAATATTATGATGGTTGGTGAAAAGGTAGGATCTTTGGTTTCTTGAAATGAAATTGATACAACGTATTCTTACTTTCATGGAGAATAAATTTGTGGATGAAAATCCATTTGGACTATTACCACGAGCATCTTATTACTATTTCGTGTAAAGATTATGTGAAGGTCATAGGTAAACTGCTTTTGTACAAGTTTCATATTGCTTTACTATTAGGAAGAAGGGAGATTTGAATACTCTCACTATTATTGACTCTAGGTTTGATGTATGCTGTGTTTTGCATTGAAAGAAAGTGTGCATTTGTTCTGCCCTTTCAAAACCCTATTAACAAAGAATAGAAAAGTTAATTTGTAATAGTTGGAAAATATTAGTAGCCTTTTCTAGCTTTTGTCATGGATATCTTCTATTATCAAAGAATTTGCCTAGGTAGGACCATAGGAATCACTTAGGCAATCACTTACTAGTGGTGGCAAGTATACTACATTTATATTATGAAGAAAGCATAGACAATCTATATAAACCTTAGGTCATTCAATATGTTGAAGATGAACAATGTTTTCATTTATTTACCCTGTGCAATTTGACAATGGGGAAGGCATGTTGTGTCTAGCATATCACTTCCATTTGTGAAGTCACTCTAGTCATGTGACTTCACGTAGTCATGTACCTTCATGTAATCATGTGACTTCACATAGTCATGTGACCCAAATGAGATGACTTATTGTAGTCATAAGACCAACAATAGTCATTTCAATGATAGAACAAAACTACCCTGAGGTCATTTTTTTAGGTTTTCAAAGATTTCAATTCGATGTACAATGGGAGTACCTGGAGGAAGTGAATGATGTTTTCTAACTTTCAATGTTGATGCACAATGGATCCCAGTGAAGTAAGAAACATGTCTGAAGGGGAGTTGCAAAGTCTACAACATCTACGGTTATGGCAAGAAGAGGAGATTCAAGCAGACACCATGCGTCTAACAAAGTATCCATGTCCATGCATGGAGTGTGCAGGAGGGAAAATACTAGACAGACACACTATTCAAAAGCACCTTAGAAGTAGAAGAAGGGACCCAGTTTTTACAGCCTCTATCCTGGTAAGAAATTGGGAAGAACCAGTTCTTGATTTTGGTAGTAGTCCACATTTGCGTTAAGATAGCCTCAGTCTTCATATGAATATTTGGATGATATGTGTAGGCTTCGTGGAGACCCTATGTAGAAGCTGCATGTATGGCATCGCTACAAAATTTTTTAAGAGAGAAACCATCTTCAGCACATGACACGTTGCAAGGAGTATACGGAAGAGTTTTAGCTTTGGAAAAGTGGAGGTCAAACGTGTTTGATGGACAATGGTGTCATGGGCCTATCCCAAAGCTCACGCATTTTTCCTATTGGAATAGAATGTGGGAAGTCAGGGTATCGAACTTTCCTTTCATGGGTTGGGGTCTTTTTTCACTCCAATCCGCAAGGAAGGGTGAGGAATTAATTCCCTTTGTAGGACCACAATATACGTTTCTAGAATATAGAACTTTGAAGACAACACGGCCTCGCATGAAGTCATATGTGATGCAAGTTGAGCCAAATATGTACATAGATGGAGATGTAGTGAAGGGAAATGTTGCCGGCTTCATTAATAGTTCCATAGGTCGTGAGGAAGTAGGAAACGTGTTGTGGGAGTTCCGCATGTTGCCTAAACCATGGAACACTTTGGAATGGGGATATGTAATGACACTAGCATCAAGGGACATTTTGATTGGAGAAGAATTGTATGCATGCTACAATGTCAATTGAAAAAGATGTTGTAATATGACTCCAGGAAGTCAGTTTTTTACATTACTTTGTTATTCATCTTTTGTCAAATATGATGATATGGTGTCATGCAAGAAATTTTCATCATGGTCATATTTTTTCACACAAGTACAAAGTTTACACTGATGTTCCCTTATAAAACTCCAAACTAGAATGTGAAATATGTACATGAGGTCCTTAGTAAGGAATGACATATATGAAGTTTAGATTGGTGCCACTTCAGAAGAGGAGGTAGAAATTGTATAGTACATGTGATGAAAATCATTGGGAGAAGTAGTCTCCAAATAAAGATGATGAACCACTAATACAAAGTGCGGTATAGTAGTATGTGAAGGCACATGATATTGACAAGTTTGAATGATGAATATTACACTTATTGTGTATTTGTGTACACTAATAAATCGACCATTGCAGGATGACTATACTCCTCTTGACCTCCATTCTCGTAGACAAAGAAGAGTTCGACAGAAGGCTCCACAACGACAACCCTCTTCAAATCTTGGAGAAGTGGAGGTGCTTTGTATAGTGGCGGAGTGCTTCAACAGATATGACAACTTAAATATCAATGGGCAAGGAATAGAGAATATTGAAATTGACCCAATTGAGGATGCACCAGTGGAAGATCCTCGCATGGTGGATCTTTCACCAGAGCAAGGACATGGCAATAGTGATGCAGCAGTGGATGAAAGGCATGATCCAAAGGAAAGAGAAGGGTCTTCTACAAATGTAGAGGACCCTACAGGTGTAGACGTGGAGCTCCTCTTACGAGAAGCTCAAACTCCACTTTATGCAAGAAGCACTTCCAACCGTTTGACCTCCACCTTCATGCTACTAGTTAGTTGTACTACATTTGGTGTTTCAAACACCTATGTTGACAAGTTGTTGAAGTTGTTGAAGGAGACAATATTACCGAAGGACAACTCACTTCCCAAATCATTTTATGAAGCCAAAAGTATGTTGATGAAGTTGGGGTTGTCCTATAATTCCATACACGTGTGTAGAGATGGATGTTGCTTGTTCCGAAAAGAACTGGAGGATGCAACTGAGTGTCCGGTTTGCCACAAATCTCGGTATGTACAAAACTCCACCACCGTAGCAATGAAAGTATTGAGGCACTTTCCATTGATTCCCCGTTTGAGAAGAATGTATAGTTGCATGCAACTAGCAGAGCTCATGAAGTGGCATGTAGGCGGGAAAAGCAAAGACAAGGTCATGAGATCCGTAGTGGATTCGAGGGCTTGGGATCATGTTAATAACAAATGGCCATTGTTTGCGAAAGAGGAGTGCAATGTTAGGCTAGGCCTGGCATTGGATGGTGTGAATCCATTTCAAAACCAAAGTTTGAGCCATTCTACTTGGCCAGTGGTGATGTTGAACTACAATCTCCCTCCATGGTTGGTGACCCAAATTTTTTTTATGATGCTCACACTAATCATACTAGGAAAAGAAAGTGTGACAGATAAGAACATCGATGTGTACCTTGCACCATTAATTGAAGAGTTGCAGATGCTATGGGAAGGGGTTGATTGCTTGGACAATTCACGCAAAACCTATGAAGATGAAGCATTCAAGCTTCATGGCATTCTAATGTGGAAAGTGAACGATTTTCCTACATATGGATTAATTTCCCGCCAAGTGACAAAAGGATATAGGGCATGCCCTATATGTGGACCTAATGTAGTGACTCGTTGCTCAAAAGCATTGAAGAAAAATGTTTATCTTGGGCATAGACAGTACTTACCAATGACCCACCAGTGGAGACAACAAAGGGGCACATTTGATGGTCAAGTGGATTTAAGACCTCCACCAAGAAGAATGAGTGGTCGAGAGCAACTTCGTTATGCTGAAGACCGAGAAGAGTGGATGAAGAAGGCTTCTGTAAATGAAGTAGAACAAGCTACAGATCTAGTGCACAAGCATGGAGTGAAGAGAAGGACGTGTCTATACGACTTGCCTTATTGGAAAGTGAGTGTATATGTGGTTTGGATGTTGTAGGCATCTTAAAGGGTTTGGTGGTCATATACAAAAATGAAAGACACTATATGCACAAGTATAGTCATGGAAACTAGAAAACAATGACTAGGCATAATCATATAAACTGCAATATAGTGACTATGTTCAGTTGTATGCATAAAATGAGTCCATGTAGTCATAATTCCATGTGTGATACATGATTTCTAACAAGCCAAAGTGATTGTGCAGGATCTTTTGATTAGACATACATTGGACGTTATGCATTGTGAGAAGAATGTTGCCGACAATATATTGAAAATGTTAAGTGGAGAGAAGGACATGCTTGAGGTCCGCTTGGACATGAAGGAGGTTGGTATACGCAAACATCTATGGCCCGTACCTGGGAAAAAACTTGGCAGTGCCATATTACCTCATTCATCATATGCTTTGAACAAAGAAGAGCAAAAAGTCTTTGCAAACGAAATCCGATCATTGCGAACCCCCACCCAATATGTGGGTCAACTGAAGAAACGTGTACACATGAATGGGAGCATGAAGGGCTTAAAATCCCAGGACTTTCATGTCCTCATGCAACAAGTGTTGCCACTATGTGTTCGCACCGTGCTAGCGAAGGAGGTGCGCACCACAGTAATCATGCTGAGTCGTGTATTCAAGAGGATATGTGCTAAGACCATTGATCCCAATGGTATAGCAGAGCTAAGGTTGGACATGGCAATAGCATTGTGCATGCTAGAAAAAGAATTCCTACCATCATTTTTTGACATCATGAGCCATCTAGTTGTCCACCTTGTAGAAGAGGTAGAAATTTGCGGACCTGTGCACACACGTTGGATGTATCCAATTGAAAGGTATTTGAAAACACTTAAAGGATATGTTTGCAATCATGCTCGACCGGAGGGGAGCATGGCTGAAGGCTACACTATAGTTGAAGCACTGGGATTTTGCACTAAATATATGCAAGAATACACGGTGACCACCCGAAGAGTGTGGGATGACAAAGAAGATCCTTCAACGTATGACGAGATTTTAGAAGGTAGCAGACGCAAAAGGCATCTCTCAGTTGAGCTTAGACAATGGATCCATGAGTTCGTAGTGAACAACACAACACCGTTGGAAGATTGGAGGAGGTAAGGTCCTATGATAAAGCGGAGTATTGTTTGTAGTACCTCGCCACCACAACAACCTAAGCCATACCGGATGAATATTGGTGTATTCAATGATGATTGCATTTAGTAATGTCTTTGCATTCATGACTATGATTGGTAGTGAAATTCCTTCTATGACTACATCTAGTGATGTAGTTGCATGGATGAGAGAAGGTAGTCATGGAGTTGCATCTTGAAAGGAACTGACACATTCAAGTATTGTATGATGTAGGAGACACGAGGACGACATGTCCTCTCGAGAACAAGAGCGTCAACAGTATAGGCGTAAAAAACGAAAGAGTCGAATAGTATACCCAACAGAGATGTGTCAGGAAGAGTTTAACATTTGGTTTCCTAAAGCAGTGGTACACGCCATAGAAGTCAGGACTGAACAAGTGGATGAAGACGTGAGGGCTCTAATGTTACCTCCATCAGATAGAGCCAAGTCATATCGTTCCATGTATGCATTTGGAAACCACTTTCGTGTTCGAAGCTCTAAAAAACAATTGACGACAATGGACTCTGGAGTAGCTGCAACCTTTCAACAACTTTGTCGAGCAGGCATCAAGGATAGGAACTTGAAGGCCTCAGAGTTGGAGTATGTGGGATGGGTGGAGGAAATCCTATTTGTAGACTACGAGCACTTTGAGGTAGTGGTGCTCTATTGCAATTGGGTGGTTGCAAACATGAAGGGTGATGGAGCCACTATGAAGCGCGATGAGTATGGATTCACTAGTGTCAATTTTGACAGATTGACTCCATATTCTGCACAATCATTTGCCTTCCCTTTCCACGTTGAACAAGTCTTTTTTGCATCCGACAAGGCCAAGCATGGATGGGAAGTTGTACTCCACAAAGAACCTAGGGGTATTCGATCATTCTCCAAATATGAAGCATCATTTGAAGTAGAGTGCATATCCCTGGGTAAGACAACTGATTTTCATAGACTTGAAGCCACAGGCTTGCATGAAGACCTCATACCAAAGGCACCCATCTTATATGATGTAGTGGAAGTTGAGCCCAATGTAGTTGCGACTGCACTGCAACGTCTGAGACAAGAAGACATAGAAGCAAATGACGTACAATACTCTGATGAAGATTATGATTGAGTCCCCAATCATGGCAACAAGTATTGTAAATGAAATTGTCTTTAATATTTGAATTTGAATTTTGAATATAGCATTATCTTCAATACATCACATAGAAACACACCATGTAACCATGTTGGTCTTTGTAGGAAAAGATCAATGAAATGGATAGCATTCATCATACAACACATTAGGCACTAACTCTACCACTACACTCTCTTGCAAGATTGACCATCTCTTCTTGACCTAATATGTATGTGAAAGAATAAACCCTCTATGTAATGAAAACAAAGTCTATGTTTGAAACACTACTTTGAAGGACTCTCTCTATAACCAAAAGTATATGTGACCCTCAAAACCAAAGCACCATAAGAAATCAAAATATGTTTCACATTCATTTGGAGACCCTTTAGCAATCCCTTCCTACAAGATGATCCTAATATGAACCCATCTATTATCTCCTACCATTAATTGATTATTTTTTAATTCACTTGTTACCCCTATGAGTAATGTAAGTTAATGAATTGAAATATGAACATGTGCCACTTGAATTTATTAGACACCAATTTTGTTATAGACAAAACATACAATAGAAAAAAAAATCCTTCTTTTGATAGAAAGAAAAGAAAGTAATGCATACACCCCAAGGGATGGTCCCTATGGCCAAAATACAAGAAGGCCATTGTAGATTGCCGACCTTTTCCATGGTTTGCCCACAAAAAAAAGAAACAACTAAAAATGTGACTACAAAATATGGCTGAAGCATAAATATGGCTGAAGCATAAATATGACTACAAAATATGACTCAAGCATAAATATGACTACAAAATTTGACTCAAGCATAAATATGACTACAAAATATGACTCAAGCATAAATATGACTACAAAATTTGGCTGAAGCATAAATATGACTACAAAATATGACTCAAGCATAAATATGACTACAAAATTTGACTCAAGCATAAATATGACTACAAAATATGACTCAAGCATAAATATGACTACAAAATTTGACTCAAGCATAAATATGACTACAAAATATGACTCAAGCATAAATATGACTACAAAATTTGACTCAAGCATAAATATGACTACAAAATATGACTCAAGCATAAATATGACTACAAAATTTGACTCAAGCATAAATATGACTACAAAGTATATAACTACAAAATATGACTACAAAATTTGACTCAAGCATAAATATGACTACAAAGTATATAACTACAAAATATGACTACAAAATTTGACTAAAGCGTAAATATGACTACAAAGTATATGACTACAAATTATGACTGAAGCAAAAATATGACTACAAGATATGACTGAAGTAGAAATATATGTAGGACCTCTCCAAGCATGTTTCCCACCCAAATTGACCTTAGGCTGCCCTAAAAGAAAAAAAAATCACAACCATGAAGATATGACTGCAAAATATGACTACTATAAAAATATGACTACCAAATATGACTAGGCGTTCTCCAAACATATTCCTTGTCATTCCCTATGAAGTATTTCAATGTTCCCAACGGGCATATACTATACGTCCTCAAAATACGACACAGGAACATGACTGGCAGTCATATTTGTAGTCATATTTTTTTTCAAGATCTTGGGCTCCAAGAATATGATTGTGAGCAGTTGGCAGTCATCTCTAGTCATATTTTCACAATCATAAAACACTCGTTTTCTTGTAGTGATACATTTGATTTTTGGATCAATTGTCACAACATTGTTGTGCAATCCATTGATTGTAGGGTTTATAAGGTAAACCTGCCTATAACAGGCAAACCATCCATGATAGGCACTTAAGAAATGACACATTAGAGTCTTACAGCAATCCGTGACAAACTTTCTCTAATAAATAAGATTAGGACTACATTAGGTTGGTTAGTGACTAAAATCAATGGCTTGGGTGATGGTGATTGAGTTATTAGTACCTGTTTTAGGAACTTCTAGCTTTTCAAAGTAAATTCATCAATGCAAGTGATTTTTTAAAATTCTTCATGATTGTTCTAGCCATGTTAGGAAATATTGTACTCATGTTAGGAAATATTATGATTGCTTTAGGTGGTAGGATAGCCATCATGCATACACTTTTTGTTGGTTTTGGGATAGTCTACAAACTCTTTTGGGCCAATTGATAAGCACACTTTAAAAATTCATACTTCATTAGAAAAATAAAAGTTCAATTGCTCTCTTCTTTTCTCATAGTTGTCTTTGTATGGAAAAAACTCTAAATTTTTATGCTAATTGTAACAAGGCAAACACTCATTCTACTTGTAATAGGCAAGTTTATCTTATTTTGAGCAAAATTTGCCAAAAGGCGATAATCATTAGAAAAAAATGAGAAAAAAATTTACATTATAGTCCCAATCTCCCTTCTCAATTAATGGATGAAATCACTAATTTGTTACAAACTATTGGGATATATTGCTCTTTTGTAGATGAATGTATACACTTTTGGATGAATGAATAAATGTTCATTCATATTTGACATGTTTCATCCCTTCTCATGGATGTAAATAACTTCAACAATGCTAGCATATGAGCTTAGAAATGAGAGCCTATGAACCTTGAGCCTAGGTGTAAGTAGATATTCTACAACTATTGAAGGTGTTTATAACATACATACTTATAATATGAGTACCCTATAATCATGTAAGGTGCTTGTAACATAGGTACCTATAATATAAATATCCTATAACCATGTAAGGTGCCTATAACATAGGTACTTATAAAATAGACACCCATAATATAATGAGGTACTTATTATATAAACATCCTATAACCATGGAAGGTGCTTATAACATAGGTACTTACAAAATAGACACCTATAATATGAAGATCCTATAACCATGAAAGGTGCTTATAACATAGGTACCTACAACATAGACACCTATAATTATAAACATCCTTTAACTATGGAAGGTACCAATAACATAGGAACCTAGGCTCCTAAGCTCATGGGCTCAAGATCCTAGACTCACATGCTAGCAACTTTGTAAATAACTTTACCATTCTAGTGAGATCAATGATTGGGAAAAAATGGTGGCTACTTCAAACTTAGCCAGTAGAAGTGGGAAAAATCAGTTTGCATTTTGAAAGCAAAGGATGCATAATCAGACGAAATTTGGTGGGGTTGAAAATCAACCATTGTTTCCAAAAATTAGAGGATATTATACCTGCCTTCTTTCAATACTTGGTGGATTTTAGTTGCTATAGAAGAATATTCATTGGCTAATAACGAGGCAAGGTGATGGTCATACCTAGGTATCAACCTTGTGGTACAAGTTAACAAACTAGGAAAGCTTACAACTTGGGCAATTTTAAGGAATTTGGGTGATAGGATTAAATGCATACTAAGAATATTGCTTGTGCAATTCTATGGCTTTGATTTGTAACTTTTGTAATGCATTCAATTCACATTGAGACAGTTTGTCCAAGCTTGAATGTGCAGAAATCCTACATACTTATAGAATTTGAACTTGAACCTCTAGCCCCTTGAAAACCAAATCAAGAGGTTGAAGGCTACACATGCAATATTCTTCATTGATTCCTATGATATGAATATGACCATAACTGAATTATAATTCTGAAATTATGACAAGTTAAATTGGTCATTTTCAAATAATGAGTCCTTTTTCCTTTAGGGGTAGATAAGGTTACTTGTGCATTGTATAGATTTCAATGTCATAAGCAATTATTTTAAAAGCATTTTATTTATATACCAATCCTAAGCAGTACCTTATAGAGATATCAAAAGAACCATTTGAAGAAGGTGAAATTTTGATTCCTAAACTCTTTTAACACTAGAGTTCTTTGACTATGTTATCACCCAAAATTGTCAAAAACTGCCATTTCTAATATAAGTACCAAATTTTTGAAAAAAATCATTTTGGACACATGTAACTCTAGGATCTTGTAGTACACAAGATTGAGAAGATGTGGAAAAAATTTCAGAAATTTTCACCTCATAGATTGCAAGATACTAGCAATTGAAGTGACAAAAATCCTTCTTTTGATTGTTTGGAAAAACAGTCTGTTGCACTTCACAAAGTCACATTTGTATGAAAAAATGTCCAAAATGGTGGTTCTTCTTTGGATTCATTCTTCAAGGCGAGTTGGCTATGTGCTTGAAAATTTTCATATCATTTGGAATTATGCAACATATAGGAAAAATATAGTAAGTAGAAAAATATAGAGAATGATTCAAAATACTAAATTGTTAAAATTTTATTAATGGAATTGAAAAATGCCAATCCCAATGGTTGTAATGTTGTAATAAACAATGTAAAACTAAAGTTTCTATTTTTTTCAAAAAATATTCAAAATTGAGTTAGATAAAAGGGCTTCAAAGTTTATTTTAGAGTAGAGAATCCATACTTGCCGGCAAACTAAAACATCTCATAAATTTTGACTCATTGATCAAAATGGAATGATTCAAAGCTTTCTATGTTTATATAAATCTAGAAAACCAATTTCAAATTTTTACTTTTGAAAAAAGTGATTTTTTTGAGATCAGCCCTGACTACTCCAGTTGAAAAACAAACTACACATTAGGCCATAACTTTTGACTCATATTTCCAAATGCCTTGAAATTTAGTGCACATGAAAGATATTCCTCATCCACACCTTCTATTAAAGTTTGGGCTAAAAACGTGAAAATCTCTAGTCACTTGTACCTACCCAAAATTTCTATGTTGCCAAAAAACGCAACTTGGTCCTTTAGGGGCTAATTTGTGAAAACTTTTCATTATTAATCTCATCTCCATCGGTTGGATGAATTGAGAGGATCCTTGGTCTTCAAATGTGAAGGGCTATGCCAAGGATGCAATATTAATTAATACATTCAATTTGGAATTGTTTTTTTATTACATTATATGAATCTAGCTATTTAGCAAATGCTAATTTTTGTTTGAAGGAAATTGGATGGTGAGAAATTGATATTGCAAGAAACAAACTGATAATTTTTGTGATTGAGAGGATATAACTAGTGACCACTAGATAAAACGTAGTCCATTTTTGTGGAAGGAAGAAATCATATGGAGGAGCTCCAAAAATTGCCCAAACACTTAGAGAATGACTTTTTGCATTACATTGCCAAGCCAAAATTTCAACAATCACCACTACAAGATTGCGAGAGTTGTGAAAAGGAAAAGGGCAAAGATTTTAGAAGGATACATGTGCTACATGAATTGGAAACTCTTGTACTTCATTTCTTGATTAACCCCTTAACCCCTAAGGGGTATGATATTCATTGTCTTGACAATGAACAAATTGAAACTCAAGGTTTCATCCTCATTCTTTCTTGGATGAAAGTAATAACACTCTTTTTTCAAAATTTATAAGAAATTATTGCATTGGTTCTTCCCATGAAACTTTTGCATTGTGTCATATGATTATGTAGTAGTGTCTATGCATGGATTGTGAACATGCATGTTAATTCAGCACATTTAACAAAAATCTTCCTTGGATGTGTTATGACTTTCATCTTATGTACTTTGACTCATGTATTGGAGATGAAGTAGAATTAGAAAGAAAAAAGAGTGTTATGATGTATTTAACATAGAATGATTCCTTACTAGATGCCAAAATACTCCCTCTATCCCCAAATATATCTGTGATTTCCTCAAAAAGGCTAAATTAATGTGTAAGGTACTCTTATTTGCATGGGAATGCACAGTTCTTGTAGCTTCTTGACAATTAATCCCAACAAGAGTTAAAGTTTCAAAGTTAAAAGTCAAGCGGAATTTGCTGAAAGTAGGCACCAAAATTGTCAATTTTCTCCTATTTTGCAACTCGTTCCAATGCAATGAATTCCAATCGATATGCTACCTACTCCGGATCCAGTGCAGTGAATCTCGGGCGGGATCTCGGGAAGATCTCGTGCATTCAACAGGGAGGGGTCCCCGTGATTCAACTTCGAGGATCTGGCGTTCGTCAACTTCGATCAGCAGCTGTCAATCATGAAATAGCTATCAAAACTTGCGATTCAACTGCAATCGGGGCATTGCCTGTGGTGCCTCCCCGGTGGCTTGTGGGATCTCTTCCCAGCTGCCAAGGACCAAAGCGGCGGTAGGGCGACGACACGCATTGCAATTTGAGAGATCGCATTCTTTAATTTTAAGCGGAGCTTTAGATGTGTGGGAAGAGATTGGTGGTGAAGCCGTGTGTTGGGACTTGGGAGTGTAACTACGTGTTCTGTTCACAGATTGTCGGCTTCTTGTCTAAAGTAAAGCCAAAGCCACTAGCTATGAATATCTTGCTCGGTTTGTTCAGTCAACAGACGATCTTCTTCCCAGCATAAATTTTTTCATTGATTTTTTTGTGCAGATCCAGGAAGAGGACCTACTCTGTTTCGATCCAGACACGTAGGGGAAGTAAATAATCAAAGTCTTACAGGAAGTACAACACAACGCATATGATCCAGAGGACTTTTGAAAGGTGATTCTTCCCTCACAAACCGCTTAATGAAAATTATGCTTAATTCTCACTTTTCAGAAGTTGAGTAAACTTGAACGAGTTCAGCTCTGTTACAATTTATAGAATTTTGTAACATAAATTGGTTTGGACCTCATGAAAGAGACCAAAGAGGTACTAGCACTGTTTTATGTTCTATCCTATTAGTGCGTGTGACAGTAGATTACCAAATTCACTTTATTCGTGGCACATCTAAATTTACATGGCTGAAATCTTTCTGTATTGCGCTCTGATCCTTAACCCTTAAAGGGCAGACTGGTGACCGTAGAAATACTCCCTTTTGGAACCGTGTGACATCATCTACTTTATAAAATCCAAAAATTCATTAGAAGTCATACTACTGTAGAAGACCAGCCTATGTTTTTCTCACAAAATTCCGAGGATGAATAGTTGCACTTCTGTCCTACACAGGAGAATTCCTTGTCATCCATCGGACACAAAACGTCGGTGTCGACGTTTAAGGGTTAAAAAGAATTCTTTGTAATTTTGCCTCCTCACTAGTAAGATGCATCAGGGTAGGCTCAATATAATGTCTGTTGACTACATCGGATGACTAGATCAGAATCTTGGTTACCGTGTGCTTCGTTATCCATCATATCAGACCTGAAGAAGGTTCGTAATATTGGTTGCGTTTGGTTCCATTCACTGCAGCTGGCTTACAAAAATGCCTATCCCAATGTATTCCTGCATTTGAACAAATTGGAGACGTTCCTACACGGATCATTACCGGAAGGAGGAGCAGCCTGCAGTTAAGGTTGAGCTCTAATAGAGCACCAATTTCATCGTCTACAATCCATAAATTAAGGAAGTTGTTTTCCTTTCATGAAATTGAATCAAAGATATCATATTAAAGGTGATGCTGATTTATTGAATGACCGTCCACAGTTTTTTCACTCGGCTGGACTTGCAAAATTAGTTGGTTATTGCATCATGGCAGTTTGCGATATAAAATATGCAACTAAGGTAAGCATTAGTAATAGTTGCACTCAGAACTAAAACTTTGTAAGGTATCTAACACCTACAAGCAACACTTTTTCTAGTTCAACTCCCTTGAAGGTCGAATGACCAAAAAGATTTGTTAAGGTTATTAACAAACTCCAGAGAAATGCAACCAAGATGATTTTGCAATTTTCTAATACTCTAGAGGTCAAAATTTCAATGTTGAAAGCATAGGGTAGCCTATTCTTAACATTTGACTCACCTTGGATGGACACCCTTGAAACACAAAATGTCTTACCTTTTAGTAGTTGCTTCAATATACTCTTCACTTGCCATTTGTTGCTCTAGAAATGTTGTGGTTTTGAGTCTTATAGTGCTTGAGATGTCATTTTGTTCTCTATCCCCATAACTGTGGATAATCTGCTTTCATGTGTAAAACTATCTAAAGTACATAAATTAATCAATTGAAATGAAATGATTGCTTACATTCTCGACTCCACACTGTACATGTCCTGGGAAGGCTTGTTAACAAATGCTAGTTCATTAACCCCTAAAGGACCAAGGTGTGTTTTTTGGCAATATAACTTTTTGGGGTAGGTACGTGTGACTAAAGATTTTCATTTTTTTGGCCCAAAATTTAGGAGAAGGTGAGGATGAGGAATATCTTTCATGTGCACTAAATTTCAAGGCATTTGGAAATATGAGTCAAAAGTTATGGCCTAATATGTAGTTTGTTTCTCAACTCGCGCAGTTTGGGCAAATTTGATAAAATCATTTTTTTCAAAAATAAAAATTGGAAATTGGTTTTACATATATATATATTTTTTAGTTTGTTGGCGAGTACGGATTCTCTACTCTAAAATAAACTTTGAAGTCCTTTATTTAACTCAATTTTCAATATTTTTGGAAAAAAATAAAAACATTAGATGTAGATTGTTTATTACAACATTACAACCATTGGATTGCGATTTTTCAGTTCCATTAACAAATTGTTAACAATTTGGTATTTTGAATCAATTTCTACATCTTTATATTTACTATCTTTTTTCTATATGTTGTACAATTCCAAATGATTTGAAAATTTTCAAGCATGTAGCCAACTTGCATTGAAGAATGAATCTAATGAACCATCACCATTTTGGAAATTTTTTCATACAAATGTGACCTTGTGAAGTGCAGCTGCCCGTTTTTTCATATGGCCCCCAAAAAGATTTTTGTCACTTCAAATGCTAATATTTTGCAATCTACATGGTGAAATTTTCTGAAATTTTTTCCACATCTTCTTAATCTAGTGTACTACAAGATCCTATGGTTGCATGTGTCCAAAAATGATATATTTCAAAAATTTGATACTTGTATTAGAAATGGCAGTTTTTGAAAGATTTTGGTGATAACATAGTCAAGGAACTTTAGGGATTAACTTGTAATTGTGCGGCATAATTGTCTTCCCTTTTGGTCTTACAGATCCCATAATTACTGCAGTTATTTCTGTGTATCTAACGCCTTGGAAGTGTTCATTCAATTGACCATTTTTTAGGTGTCGGAGAACAGAAAATGTTTCTCTTAGCATTAGATGGGATTCAGCTGCCCTGGAGGGCCGTTTCAGGCCAGTTCCCAAGTCTGGGAACCAGCCAGGGCTGTCCAGAATTGAAAATTATTAAAAAATTATTAAAAAAATTAAAAAAATTAAAAAACAAAATTAAAAATATTAAAAAATTAACTTTTTTTTTTCCAAAAAATATATTTAAAAATTAATTTTTTATTATTATCCGACGTGGCCGTCGCCTGACCACGTCAGCGAGCTGCTGTGGCTGAGTTCCCACAGTCTTAGAACTTCTGGGAACTCGCAGTCTTCCGCAGGAGCTCATTCTCATCTAATGGTACTGTGACCTTATATTTAAGGTATTGTGACCTCATTATTCAAGCCAGGAATACTTGTGGTCTGTCTTCAAACCGACCTCTTTAGATGCTTGTGTGAACGTGATCAACAAGGACGGTGAGGCTTCATAGTGTTAGATGAATGGCTTAAAGGATCTGCAAAAACAATGAATGTACCTATTCACGATGAAATCTGGTCATTTTTGGCTGATGACCTTGATAATTGGGCCTTGTCCCTCCAAGCCGTTAAACCCCAAATGGGTAAACAATAGCCTCATCAGTTTTGTCTTACCTCTTCTTTCCCAATAAAAAGCTTGATCATAATGATGAAACTTGCTGGTCTTCAAATTATGTGCATGTAGAGACTAGCGTTAGCCCCTTCGGAAGTTTTGCTTGGCAGTATGCAAATCTCCACACGGATGAAGTATTGAACACTCTGATTGCAGTACAAGTTTATTTTATCTGCAAGTACGTCTCATTAGTGTTCTCCGCTGAAACTGCAAATCAGTCCATCTGCGATCAGTTGGTCCTCCTTTCTTCCCCTTAAGGAATTCCTGCAGTTGTGAAGCAGCGTTCGCTTGACTGACAGACAGCTGTGTCGGACGTGTTTTAGCTTGTATAGGTAGATCCCTCTAAATTTATACCAACGCAAGTGACACCACTTGACAATTACTGTTCCGGATAAAACACGTTGTTGTCGAGCATTTCCTGCAACCCTCAGTCCCTCACCCGTCAAGAAGCGAAGTACTTCCAGGAGTCTTCCTGCAAAACCGAAGCCTCCGGACTCGTGGAGACAAGTGGGCAAGGTGAACAGTGTCTGCATAGCCTCCCGTTTTCTGGACAACAGACCACCCCTTCGGTCAGAAGCTTCAGTTCGTTCCCCTCCTTATTACTCCTTGTAGGCTCCCAATTCTCTGTCTTTCTTCTGCGATTGTCGTTGCCGTTGATCTACTCCTGCAGCCCTCTTCCTCACCCGAGCATCTTCGGTTCTGTCCCCACTCTTTGCGTTCCGAAACTTAGTAAGGGAGTCATCACTTTGCTCCAAACCCAGCTGCTGCGATTGCTTCTCGCTTCAACTGCGCCTGCCCGCGCTCATCCAAGGCGAAGGACGAGTCGACTGTCAGCGAATTCGGGTGAGTGGATGTTGCGCTAGGAGAGTGTCTCGTGGGTGTGGTGAGGGTGTGTCGGTAACAGAGAACTTACTGGTTACCTTGGAGGGATGGGAGGCCAGAGAAGGGTCTGAGATAGAATGGTGAGCGTCCCGTAGTGTGGTTTTGGTTCATCGAGGGCTTCGATTGCACAGTGCTATGTGGGTTATGATTTTATTACTCTCTTTCCATCGGGTAGGGTACCTTGGAGAGATGGAGGCCAGAGCAGGGTATGAGATAGAGAGCGTTGCGATTGCATTATGGGTTGTAATTTTTATACGCTCTTTCTATTAAATGAAAGGAAACTTGATGCATCTGTGATGTTGGTAGAGTTAGCTTTGTGTTCAGCTTTGGGCCCGGACGAAACACCATTTGTGTAGAGTGTGAGGCTGTCGTGTTTTCTTCAGTTTAGGGAGCCTTGTGCTTTCGTTCGTAGGAGTGTTGGGAGGGTTTTGAATCTTGGGTGTCCAAGTTTAATGCCAAATCGTCATGGTTGTGTGAATGCAGTGCTTGGGAGAGGAGCTTGAATACTTGGCGATATGGGGAATTGCTTACTACGATGGTGGACTGGTGGTGAACCAACGTCTGAGTACTTCTCTCCACGCATAGCGGCGATGATGCGGAGCAGGAGCGAGTTCCCTTCGGCTGTGGAGCATGAGATTGAGCATTCGAGGGCGCATTGGACCGAAACGAGTGGCCTTTCCAACAACGACGATGAAGAAATGGATCGAGAGTTTATCGAAGAAATGGATCGAAAGAATGAGGAAGTCTTTGCAGAATTGATGAACGACCCACAGTGGAAGCATCATGAGCGGGGTGATTTTTTCTGGAAGGTGCCGTTTCATCCAAATTTGGGTCCAAAGTTGGGTCAGAAGATTGCGGAAGGCGGACAAGCAGAAATCTTTGAACTTACGGACAAGGATGACAATGTGTATCCTGACTTTCTATTGAAGGTGTTCAAGAAAGGATTTTACCTATCAGATATGAAAAAACAATGGCCTTGTGGAATCCTTCGACGAGAAGTTATATGCATTGTACCTTTTGGATGGATGTTGGATGATGGGAGGTTTGCGTTTGTGATGATGAGATGTTGGGGTGACTTAAGCAAGCTCATTGACCAAGCCATGGAAGAAAAGAACAACAAAGGTCCACCATTTCCATGTGAGTGGAGTGGAAGGACCTTACATGCTAAAGATATTATGAGGCGAATTGCTCATTATATGGATGTGTTACACAAGCAAGGCATCATTCATCGAGATTTGAAAGCTGCCAATATTCTTCTTATTGGAAGTGATAAGGGTTATTTAGTATGTGTAGCAGACTATGAGTGCTCTATTGGAGTTTTTGGAACCGGGTTTTGGAGGGCACCGGAGATATTGTTGGCTGTGAAGAACAGAGTTGACATTCCCTTCTCCGAAAAAGTGGATGTATATGCCTATGGTATGACTTGCTTTGAGATTGTAACTGGTTGCTTGCCATTTGAAGGTGAATTGGAGCCAAATAGAGCTAGCAATGATCTTGTTATAGAAGGACGGAGGCCTAAACTTCCTAGTGATTTGGATGTGACATTGAAAGATTTGATTGAGAGATGTTGGAATCCAATTCCAAATGAGAGACCTAGTTTTTCAGAAATTTTTGAACTACTTCCTTCTTGATATAAAATCATTGTAAAAGAGTAATTTTCAACTTTATCATGCATTATTTGGACAACCTATGGATAAGTAATGAATTATTAAAGTACTCTCTCTACATGTACAAAAATTCAATACTAGGTGACTTGGGATGGTATTACTTGTCATTATTTTGACATTTGCATTCCAACTTTATAAATTCATAGTTATTCATGCACTGCTGAAACATGCATGCTAAGAAATTTTGGAACCCCTTTTGGACTCCCAACAAGACAATTAAAACTTCAACAATTCTTTTATATATAGGAACTATGTTGCAATGTTAATGAGGATGATTGTAGCCCTTGGTTGCAGTGCTTGTGATAAGGATAGTCTCTCCTTGTCCTTCAATCTTTGATGGTATCAATTGGGTGCAATTGTCTTACAATCATATATTCCTTGAATTTTATCACTTTGCAAATGTTTCGATTCCTAGTTTGTTCTAGATTGAATTGTATAGCATTGTTGCAAAGAATCATGGACAAGGGCCAATATGGATAATTGGATGTACGAATTTCACAATTTTTCATTTGATATTTGCACATATTTCATTGTCTGAAACAAGGCATCTCTTTCTTCTGTACTTACAAACATGATCTGAAGGTTTTAGAATGTGACATATTTTGTACTACATTCTTATTTTGATTACAAGGACCCGCCATAATGAAAGTGGTGTTTGGGGAGGGTCATGCCTATCAAGAGTGCATAAAATCATGTGGATTGCAAAAATTGGGAGTTGGGTGCTACCCTTGGTGAAGGCGAATCCTCTCCTAGACTGACCTAATGTCAAGATATTCCATACTATTCTTCATGATCTTGATTATTTTCTCCATATTATTTAAAAAAAATACTCCATAGTAAACTTTTATTAGGTAGATTGTACAAGTTAATACTTATTCCTTGTACCTAAAGACTACAAGTAATAAGAAATTTTCATACTTGTAATGACAAAGATTAGGGTGATCAATAGAGATATGTATGTATATCTCTCTTTAAATTTGATTTTAACCCTTGAAAGGCCTTGGGGGTCCTCTATACAACTCGTATTTAGCCGTATAACTCCTCAACTGTGGTGTAATATATAAATTGTGATATATTATTATATACGTACTATCACAATCATTCATTTACTTTGTATTGAAAAGTATTTGGTCACTATTTTTCTCATCAAATACCAACAAATACATAATATACTATATGGCAACAAAGGGCTTTCACGCCCTTCAAGGGTTAATGCATGTAGCTCTCATGCCCATGATCTCTTCACCCCTTCCAAAAACCACACACCTAAATGAGTTAAAATGTTTTTAAGTGCCACAAATAGTATATTCTACCATACACTCACTTGAAAATGCACTCCTACTATTGTAAATACCTAGAAATTTTGATGGTATGGAATTCAAGACAACAAACTAAAAGTAGAAGATGTTTTAGAGGAAGAAGACAATAGCTATATATATATATATATATATATATATATATATATATATATATATATATGATAGATAGCTTTGGTGGTATACTAGTACATTGTGGAACATCTTTACTCAAACTACTTCACGTTCACAATTGAAACAACTTCTATCAAACAAAGGCCTCCCTCGCTAGTAAATCATAATAAGAGAAAATCTACAACCAAATGAAAGTACAAACATTCTCATGCCTAAATAGAAAAATCACTTTTGGAGGAAAAAATGTACCTTTGGCATTCATGGTAGTGCACATAAGTGACATACAAATTCTACAAAACTTATTTCTTGCATACTTCCTTTGTAGAAATCTTTTTTGACAATATCAAACACTTTTCTATTAGTCCAACAATCTTAAAGATCTTAAGAGTCATTGCAAGAAACACCAACCATTTTCCATAGAATTTTGAAAAAACAATTTGTATCCAATGCTATAACTTTTGATTTATGAACCCAATGCTCAAACCAAAAAACTTTATCCTAAAATTTTTTATCTAATGTACCTTTGGTGATTGTACCCCTTATTATTCAAATTTTTTTAAAAATCATTTTATATTTGAAAATCAATTTTGTGAAGTAGTCACACTTTCAGGTTTAGGGTTATTTTATACTAAATATTGGTTCAAATTAATGATTTTTGGTTGAAAATTTTGTGGTATATTCCTATAGTAGGTAGACATGTCCTACTAAAGGGCATCTAAAAAAATATTATTTTATGTCCTCCACGTTTGTGCAAAGAGGGCTCCCTTGCCCGTGCACTATAAACATTAGAAATGTTTTTGACCTCATTTTCTAATCAAATCTCATCACCATGAAGTCTTTTCCTATTTTCTACAAATTCAAATGTCCAACTATTTATTTTCTTCACCAAAATTCTATGTCCAAGAAGTTGTCCCAATAAATACAATTTGGACATTTGAATTTGTAGAAAATAGGGAAATCAATTTTCAACAAAATTAAAAATTGGCCATTGGAAAAGACTTCATGGTAATGAGATTTGTTTTAAAAAGTGAGGTCAAAACCATTTCTAATGTTTACAAATGCACACACAAGGGAGGCCTCTTTGCACAAATGTGGAGGACATAAAGTAATGCTTTTTTAGATGACCTTTGGTAGGGACATATCTACCTACTATAGGAATATACCATAGAAATTTCAACCAAAAATCATTAATTTGAACTGGCAATCTGGTATTTAGTATAAAGAAACCCCTCAAACCTAAAAGTGTGACATATTAATGAAATTGACATTTAAATATAAAATAAATTTCTAAAATTTCTAAAAAAATAAGAAATATGATGACAATCAAGTTAACTAGAAATTGATTTTTAATTTTGGCACTAGGTTTAAAATTCATAAGTTATAGCGGATGACAAGAGAGTCACTCTAATTGTGGCCGTTGTTTCTTGCAATGATCCTTAATTGCCATCACATAGAAAATAAAACTATCAAATCTTGTTGTTTGAATTATTTGGTACTTTGCTTTTATTTAGTGCTTTTACTTTTGTTCTTATAATTTATGTTCCAAAATACAAATTAGCTAAAGTTTCAACTATGATTTCCACTCAATTATTTATTTGTATTATGCTTTCTTGTTGCTATTGTATAATCATGAAATTTCAAAAAAATCTTGTTGTTGAGGTGAGAATCATTTCTACATATGATTTGAAAGACTTGAAATAATGGATGTCGTGTACATACATGAACCGTTTTGCACAAGCCTGTGGATCTCTCCAAAAGCTACAAACAAATTTACAAATGTTCATAGTAATAGTTGGAAGATATCATGTGTAGAATACAAAAAATTGCTTGTAGTTGGAATTGTATTTTTAATCAATTTGCACAATTAGTCATTGATATTTACCATCCAGGCCTAGGGTGATACACATCTAGGACAAATAAAAATATCATTGACATTTGAATATTCTAATGAAAAAAAAATGATCATGAAGTGGAGTCTCAAGCTCCAAAATGGGAAAAAACCAAGGTGTGGTTGAATTTTCTAAGAGAATTTCAAACATGTCCTAAAAGATAATAATTCATGGGAGTAGCATAATCATAGACAATGGTGTAAATATGATTGGATTTGATCAATATCATATATGTTTTGTGTCAAAGAATGGGTCATATCAATTAGGGGATATGAATTGTTGTTTCATATATACTCTGACCTCTATCATTACTAATGAAATCAAATTATATTCACCTTTCATTCAAAAGAACTAAAATGCATCTTCATCTTGCATTTTCTTATTGCTCTAGTGTCAATTCATACATTCTTAGTTAAAAAAATCAATGCTTGACTCTTTAGATCCAAGAAGAGCAAAAGTGGTACCTCTAAGCATGTCAATTTGAACAAATGAATGTGAAATCGGTTTAATATTTAAACTTTTAGTAAACTATTCAAGTATTAGAAGTCTTGTATTGCATCAACTTGTACAAGATTTTCTATGTTCTAAACTATGAAAGATCTATAAATACCACATTAGAAACTTGTAATGTGGTAATTATATACTAAATCATATATCACAATACTTAGATGTCTAATTTGCATGTTTTGTCTTTTGAAGATCCTAAAGTTAATGATTAGCTATTGAGATTGATTTTTTTTTAATCTTGTAACAAACACATGAATTAGTGCTCAAGGCTTGTGTAAAGCCTTTCCTCCAAATCTTACAACAAATGCTTAAGAATTTTCATGTTTTTGGAATTTAGACTATGTCTTAGTGATTTGGGGATTCATATCTCAATAACATTTTGATAGAATGAAAAATCTTGACTATTGCTACATTTCATGATGTGATTGGAAAGATGGACAATGGTTTAAAGTTGTAATCTCTATCTATTATGCAATCTTAGAAAAAGCAACAACGCTTCAAGATTTGATGGTCTTCATTTTAGTTTAGAACTAAAGAGGCTTGTTTCTAATAAGTGAATTGACTCTAACGTTCATGGTTTGGTTATCTAATGTACTACCAATTTTTTTATAACAATATCAATGTATTTTACTAATCTATTATTTAAACCATTATTTAATGAATTAGAGAAGAAGATTATAATATATGTCAAACAATTATTATAACCCCTAAAGGATAGAGGCAAATTTCAAGCAAAAACTATGAGAACTACCACTTTTTAGGGCAATGTAGAAGAAACTAAATGTAGCTCTTCTTTGTATAGTACCCCACCAACAAGTTTACGTTCAAATTTTCGAACTATGAGTGCCACTGAAAATGAAGTGCAACTTTGATTGATCATATCTTCCACATTAGAACTCCAAACTTCATGAAACTACCACTGAAATGTTGAAAAATGCGTCAACAACGTTCTAGGTGTCATTTAGATGCTAATTCAAGCCACTTGTCTAAGAAAAATCGAATTGCATTGTTTGCACATCAACTTGTGTTTGTAGCTCCTACATTGTCATGGCGACATCAATGCTTCTTGCACCAACACAATTCAGATTTTTGTCAATTTGAGCTTCATATATGGAGCTCCAGCAACCTCTAAATGCAAAACATGCTTGGTCCAAGCAATGTGGTAGCTTGTAAATACATTGTGTATGTGTTTTGATGGGTAGGTGTATCTCTAAAGACAATATCAAATTGTGTGAGACTATAGGTGTTCTTGATTGTAAAAAGTGACTTTAGTGGTGGTATAAGGTGTGCTTTAGAGCTATGAACATCAACACTAAATTGCATTTGACTGGAAGAATGTAATATGGATAAACAAATCTTCATTTGAAACTAGAAAAAATCATTGTAAGTGAAGGTATGACAAAAGTCATGTAAATGTTTTTCTTTGGATTGTTTAGCACCATTTTTTAAATCTAGTCATTCATCAATGATGATATGGGTTCATTCACCAATTTCAACAAGTGCTTCGTTATAATGCCATGTGATAGATGAAGAGGTAGGGACTTTGTTGTTGTAGTCTATGAAAGTTGATTCACTGGCTTTTACTTTCTCCATAATCACCCTAAGACATTTATACTTATGGAAGATGGTGCTCTGGTGCACTGTAATAAGGAATTAAGTGATTGGAGGCAAGCACATGTCATGAAAAAGCTTTCATGGCCAACAAACCCTCCTAACTTAAACCACATGGAAAACCTACACTACAACAAAATAGATGTTTTATGACTACAAAAAATTACTGGAGTGAGTCAAAAAATTTGAAAATATGACTCATGCAGGAATTACTGTAGATGACGCACAACATGACTGGGTCTAGTCATTACCGACTAGTCGCTTCGGGCATGAGTCATATTTGTAATTATCGTATTTGGGGGGTATAATTAACCATATTTTGTCAATGTGGAGTATATGTTGACTATTCTTGGAGACTTGACTTTCTCTTGATCTACTTGGGCAAGGAAAAAAGTCTACGTGGCATGTGACTACTTGTAGTCATATTTTAAGATGACGTGGACTATGACTATGGTGAGTCATATTTTGGCGGATGAGGCATATGACTTTTTGTAGTCATATTTTGGAATGATGTACAATATGATTTTTGTGAGTTATATTTTTTGTCAATGAGAAAAATGACTCTCATGGGTCATATTCTTTGCATGTTGATGTAGAAAATGACTCTAGTGGATCATATTTTTCATTGATGTGGAATATGACCTTCATGAGTCGTTTTTTTTATTGATGTGAAATATGACTGATGTAAGTCATATTTTTGGCTATGTAGTAGTTCACATGGAATGTTCCTAGTAATTTTATGATTGAATGTAGTTATATTTTTAAAAGTATAGAGTCATATTATTGGCATGATTGTGAGCATTATATAACTACAACAAGTCATATTTTGATTAAGATATATTATAAAATATGACTCAAGCAAGTGATATTTGTAACTAGGTGACTTGAGGTTTATAGTAACTTTTGTCATAAATTGTAATCACATTTTCCATACATTCTAAATTGACATGAGGCATTGCAATCGTGCATGAATATGGTTTAGTAGTTGTATAAATGACTACATACAATAAAAAATGAGTAAATATGCTTTTTGAGATACACAAAGATAATCATATTGAAGAGAGAAAATGCAAGAAAAAAATGTGACTCTTTTCAATGACATTTATTAGTCACTAACAAAAAACATATCAAAATGACAGTCTATAAATATATATTCCTACACACTCTAGGACTTGTAATTCCTTACAAAAATGTGAAGGAGTTGTCTTTTTAGTGTTATAAATAGCCTCCAATAACTTCAATCCAACTTTAAGTGTCTACACATAAAATGAAAGAGGTTAATTTTTAGTAAATGAACAATATTGCTCAATCTTCAAAGATTTAAAGCAACATAAAATGTGAAACACAAGTTTAAAGTAAGAAGAATCCATAATCACTATGTCTCTAGAAAACACAAGAAAATAAGAGGAAAGAAGAACAATAGTGATAAAAGGAACAAAAACTAGAAGGCGACAAGTGCTAAGAGGTAATAATAAGCAAGAAGTAAGATGTAACAAAAAGAAACAAGAAGTAAGAATTAAGATGTAACAAAAAGAAACAAGAAGTAAGAATTAAGATGCAATAAGAAGCAACAAGAAACACAATTTAAGATGCTATAAATAATAAGAAAAAACAAATCAAGATGCAACAAGAAACAACAAGAGAGACAAGTTAAGATGCAATAAAATGCAACAAATAACAAGAATTGAAAGGCAACAAGAAACACAAGTTTAAATGCATCAAGAAGAGATTAAAAGCAAGAATTAAGAAGCAGTAAGAGACAAGAATTAGGAAGCAAGAATTAAGACATAACAAGAGAAAACTAGAAGCAAGGAGCAAAATCTAAGAAACAATAAGAGGAAAGAATTAGGAAACAAGAATGAAGAGGTAGAAAGAAAAGACTAGAAGCATGAAGCAAGAACTAGGAAGTAAGAATGTAGACGTAACAAGCAAAATCTACAAACAAGAATTAAGAATTAGAAAGTAAGAATTAAAAGGTAACAAGAAGAAACTAGAAGCAAGAATCAAGAACTAAGAAGCAACAAGAAGTAAGAACTAATAAGAAAGAAGAAGCCAAAGCTACAAAATAACAAGAAGCAAAACCTAAGAGGCAACCAAAAACAAAACAGAAGAAGAAGAAGAAACGGCGGCTAGGGTTTCAAAACCCTAAATCAATGGCGGCTACATAGAAGTGACGGCTAGGGTTTTCAAACTCTAGTCATATGACTTATCCTAGTCATGCACATGACTTGCTTTAGTCATGTGACTTGACGTAGTCATACGACTTACTAAATCTGACTATACTAAGCAACTAAGCTATTTTAACAACAAAATTTGCTTCAAAGTAGATGTATGTTGCAATACAATTCTACAAAATGTCTAAAGAAAAATTACAAGGCCTTCAATACCTACAGTTATGACAAAAAAAGACAACTCAGCAAATGCCTTGCATCAATAAAAGTATCTATGTCTATGCACTAAGTATATAAGAGTAAAAATATTTGATAGAAGTACTATTTAAAAGTATCTTTGAAGTAAAAAAAGGGATTATATTTCTATAGCCTATATCCTTCAAAGAACATTTAAGCAACCATCTTTTAATTGCAATGCAAGCACGTGTATCATAGTGAGCCTCAATCTTCATATGAATAATTTTGTGACTTCTAAACGGCCCTTTAAAGTCCCTCTATAAATATGACTTACATGACATTGTAGAAAACCTTTTTAAGAAAGAGACAAACTTCAATACATGATATATGTGAGTATTTTATTTATATCCTTGATATTTGGAGGTCTAAAATTTTGACCTAGACTGTCCAAAATCAATTAAAACTTCTAATTTTTATAATTTGTGTTTGTTTTAGTTTAGATGTGAACCACTTATAGTTTATCATTAGAAAAAAAAATTGTTCACTGCTTAAAACGCCCATTGAACAATACTTAAATATCTAATTTAGGAAATTTGAAGTCCAATAACAAAAAAATTTTAATAGATGAAGGTTTGTCTCTAATTCATCCTTCAAGATTTCATCCAACATTTTATTTTAGCCTATGAGTCTAAATTCATTTTACTTTCAAAATTGAATTCTAAATGTCACTACATTTCAAGTTCCCTTTTTGACTTGAATTGGATGAACTTTCGTATTTTTTATCTAAAACTAATACTATAGAATATTCAATTTCATTGTTCTCTATCTTCCATAATTTTTATCTATTTTTTAAAGTGTGATATATTACTAGAATTTTCTACAAATTATCTAAGTGATCTTGAATTCAAATTTGGATTTAATAAATTCTTAGAAGTTTGACCTAAACCTCTCATTTGTAGCGCAAATATAGTTTCTACAAGAAGAGAAAAAACTAAATGCCAAATTTAAGGACATGCCTTGAAATCTATTTCCACCACATCCCCATTCTCCAACAATTCAATAGGTATATTGTAATTGTATCATGAGGTCTACTTTAATCCATTTTTATTGCATTTATTTGTGTTTTTGTATATAACTTAAATAACAACTTTTACAACAAGAGGTGTAAATTAGATATATGATCTAATTCTTTTCTTTCAACCTATTTCTTTCTACTTTTTCCTCTTTACTTTCTCTATATTATTTTCAATATTTTTTTTTTCATTTATTTTTGGGGATATTTTAAAATTGCAATCTTTAACTTCTATTACTACTAACTCATTTCTAATTACTCTAAGAATCAAACAATTGTAATGACATCAACTTCATAACTGCTAACTAAATATCTACTTAAGACTTTGAAACTTTGTTTGATCAACTATGTGTATTGTAATCAACAATCTCTGTATAATACAAAGTCAAATCCCTATAAGGGGGTCATATTAATCTCCTAACCATGTCCAAAGTTTCTAGTAGTAACTTGGAACCTACACTTCTTCAAACACTTAGAGACTCTCAACACAAATCGCACTCCTCGCTTACTCTTGCTTCATGGCCACTTGAGTATGAATTTTGCTCACATTCTTCTTTCTTTTTCTTGAATTAGATCTTTCTTAAGCTTCAAGTATTTTTTCTAAACTCCACAACCTTCAATCTATATTACCCGTTTAAATGCATTAGGTTTTATTTTGTATTAACCATCACAATCAATTAGCATAATTAGTCAAACCTATAGCAAGTTCCAATATTGGGTCAAGGGAGGCCTGATTTTCATCTTGGGTTCTCAGACTTAGTCCCACCTTAGTGCTTTGGTTTGTCTATAGGCTTTTATTCCTCTGTAATTTTTCCTTAAATCCTCAAAAACAAATTCATTATCTCCTATTATTAAATACTTTATCCTTCTCTATTCCTTTTCTAATTCCTATAAATTTTTTTAATATATTAATAAAAATATAAACATATGCCATCCTAAATTATTTGGACATTAATTCTTTAATAGACACATTATACAAAAGAAAATAATTTATTTTAATAGGTATTAAACAAAGTCATGCCTTAATTCCAAGGAATGGCCAAAATATGACTGCAAAATATGACTAAAGTGAAAGTATGACTTAGCACTCTCCAAATATATTCCCTATCCAAATTTCTTTAGGCTGCACTAAAAGAAAAAAATATGACTATCATAGAAATATGACTGTGCGTTCCCCAAACATGTTTCCCATGAAGCCCTATAAAATATTTTGGTGTTCCAAACAAATGTATACTATAAGCCCATGATGTACAAGGCCAAAATATAAGTAGCAGTCATATTTCTCTCCAAAGTATTGGCTTCCAAAAATATTATTACAAGTAGTCACCAATCATCCTCAATCATATTTTCAGAGTCATAAAACATCCATTTTGTTTTAGTGTTGAATAAGACAACTAATTTTCATGGACTAGAAGCCACGACCTTGCATGAAGACCTCATATCAAAGACACCCATCATGTACGATGCAGTGGAAGTAAAGCCCAATGTGGTTGCAACTGCATTGCAACATCTGATTAAATGATGATATAGAAGCAAATGACATACAATACTTTGATGTAGATTATGATTGGTTCCCCAATCATGGCTACAAGTGTTGTAAATGAAATTGTCTTTCATATTTTAATTTTAATTTTATATATAAAATTCTCTTCAACACATCACACAGAAACACACCATGTAACCATGTTGGTCTTTGTAGGAAAATGTCAATGAAATGAATAGCATTCATCATATGATACATCAAGCACCAACGTTGCCATTGCACTCTCTTGCAAGATTGACCATCTTTTCTTGACCTAATGTATATATGAAAGAATAAACCCTCTATGTAATGATAACGAAGTCTACGTTTGGAATACTACTTCTGAGGATTGCCGCTGTCACCAAAAGTGTATGTGAACCTTAAAATCAAAATACATTTCACATGCATTTGGAGACCCTTCCCCAATCTTTTCCTACAAGATGATATGAATATGAACCCATCTATTGTCTCCTACCATTAATTGATTTATTTTTTTGTAATTCACTTGTAAAACCTATGAGTAATATAAATTAATGAATTGAAATATGAACATGTGGCATCTAAATTTATTAGACGCCAATTTTGTTATAGACAAAATACACAACAAAAAATAATCTTTTTTTTAATAGAAATAAAAAAAAAAAGTGATGTGTACACCCCAAGGGATGTCCCTATGGCCAAAATATGAAAAGGCCATTTTAGATTGCCCACCTTTTCCTTGCGTTGCCCACACACACAAAAAAAAAAAAAATATGACTACGAAATATGACTGAAGCAAAAATATGACTAGGACCTCTCCAAGCACGTTTTCCACCCAAATTTACCTTGGGCCAACCTAAAAGAAAAAAAAAGTTACAACCATAAAGATATGATTGCAAAATATGATTGCCTGCAAAATATGACTATGAAATATGACTAAAGCAAAAATATGACTAGGACCTCTCTAAGCATGTTTCCCACCCAAATTTACCTTGGGCCAACCTAAAAGAAAAAAAATTCACAACCATAAAGATATGACTGCAAAATATGATTGCCTGCAAAATATGACTACGAAATATGACTAAAGCAAAAATATGACTAGGACCTCTCCAAGCATCTTTCCCACCCAAATTTACCTTGGGCTACCCTAAAAGAGAAAAAATTCACGACCATAAAGATATGACTGCCAAATATGATTGCTGTAAAAATATGACTACCAAATATGACTAGACGTTCTCCAAACTTGTTCCCTATCATTCCCTATGAAGTATTTTGGTGTTCCCAATGAGCATATACTATACATCCTCAAAATACCATGCTAGAATATGACTAACTGTCATATTTGTAGTCATATTCTTTTCCAAGGTCTTAGGCTCCAAAAATATGACTGTGAGTAGTTGCCAGTCATCTCTAGTCATATTTTCATAGTCATAAAACATTGGTTTTCTTGTAGTGCTATGAAAGATTGTGAAAGACATTGTCTAAAATGAGGTGCTACAACAAAACAAAGAAGAATTAGTCAACACCATTCAAAGGATATGGAAAGAGGTGTCTTTAGAGATTATTGAAGTTCTCCTTGCTAGCATGCCTTACTGTATGAAGGCCATAGTAAAAGCTAATGGTAGTAGTACAAGATGGTAGATACGTTGTCAAAAAATGCTATATTTATTTATAATTTTATAAGTTTTTTTGTTAAGTTTTATGACATCACAAAAGTAGACTTTATTATCTCTCCAACGCACTTTGCAGTTTGTGATTTGGATCATTTTTTAGCATGTGGTGGCAATTCGAAATTGGAGGTTTGGACTCTCTTTCTGTAAATTGATTGCTGTGAACGTGAACATGTTGGTGGGTATTGTACGTCAGACGTAAACCTAATAGAATCTATTTTGATGTTCATTCATTCATTCAGATCAGGGTGCATGGGAGATGATCAAAGGGCCAATTTCGCGAGTCCGCAAAACCTTAGAGACCATTAAGCACGTCCAGTGGGGTGGGTGGGTTGAACAAGCATTAGTGTAAGCGCATTGCTGATCGTTTCAGTGCCATTGTGAAGGATTGAAGGGCATGGTGAAGCATAAAAATTTCTGTGTTGGAAATGCTTCTGATGGTAACAATCAGAAGGACTATCCTGCTTTTGATGAGCTTTTCACAATGCTACGAAAAGGAGAGGCTCTTGTATCGTCCTACACTGATTCCAAAGAAAACATCAGTGTAGTTAGTCGTATAGAAAACTGAGAATCATTCGAGGAGATTCATGAGGAACTTATTGAGTTTTGAATGGAGAAAGGCTTTACTTAGATGGTAGAAGATACCAAGGCCCATGTATGGGCTGAACATAAGCTTAAAGCCTTTCACTAGTTATCCACAAATCATGTGGGATAACTAATAACCATGGGCTGCCTTTGACTACAAGCAACACCCAATAGACTCTAAGTCTAACTAAGAGTCTAATACTACTCCTAGGGCTGTATGTACACTATCTACACTAATATGTACATGATCTTCAACACTCCCACTTTGAGAGTGGTCAAAGGCACGAAGGCCCATCTTCTCAATCAAGTTAAGGTGTTGGGGCTTCCCAAGAGCCTTGGTCAGCACATCAGCAACCATAGCTTGAGTAGGCACATACTTGAGCTCAATCACCTCAGCCTCCACTCTTTCACGAATGAAATGGTGTTGCACATCAATGTGCTTGGTCCTTGAGTGGTGGGTGGGATTCTTGGCCAAAGCAATGGCACCTTGGTTGTCACACAAAATTTGTGTGCTCCCCTCTTGCACAAGCCCAACATCAGCCAAGAGCTGCCTTAGCCAAATGGCCTCCTTGGTGCAATGGCTCATGGCCATGTACTTCGCCTCCGTTGTAGAAAGAGCTATGGTGGGCTGCCTCTTGGAATTCCATGAAATGGCACCCACTCCAAGCATAAACACATAGCCGGTAGTGGATCTTCAATCCCCCTCATCACCCGCCCAATCCGCATCACAATACCCATGCAAACTCACTTCAGCACCTCCTAGTTGCAACTCCAAGCCAAGTGTGCCTTGAAGGTACCTCATCACCCTCTTGACCGCAGCCCAATGCTTAGGGCCATACTTGGACATGTGTTGGCTCACAACACTCATGGGGAAGGCCAAATCATGCCTTGTAGCCACCATGGCATACATCAAGCACCCCACGGCTGCCTTGTAAGGCACACCTTGCATTTCAGCCCTCACCTCCTCAAAATCAGCATCCGTGAGCTTGGGCAACTTCTCATGAGTGTCAAGGGGTGTACCTATGGCTTTGCACTCCTCCATGTTGAACCTCTTCAAGATCTCTTCAAGGTACTTGTGTTGGCTCATAGTGATGGTGCGGGCAACCCTATCCCTCTTGAACTCCACTCCAAGGCAATAGCTCAACTCTCCAAGATCCGTGATCTCATACTCCTTGTGAAGCATAGCCTTCACTTCAAGCATCTTGGTCATGTCACTTGCAAGGAGGATCAAATCATCCACATAGAGAATCACAATCACCAAATGCTCACTACTTTGCATGGTGTACAAAGAGTGATTAGCATTTCCTCTTTGGAAGCCCTTCCTTGCAAACATGCCATCAATATCTCTATACCATGCCCTCCCGGATTGCTTCAGCCCTGGGAGGGCCTTCTTCAACTTGCATTTGAGATGCTCTTGCCCCTCTTGCACAAAGCCTTGGGGCTGATCCATGTAGATGACCTCCTCTAGCTTAGGATTGAGAAAAGCCGTCTTGACGTCCATTTGGTGCATCTCCAAGTCCATGGCTGCCCCTAGAGCCACAATGCACCTAATGGTGCTAAACTTAGCAACGGGGGCAAAAGTCTCATTGAAGTCCACCCCTTCCACTTGGGAGAACCCCTTGGCAACCAGCCTTGCTTTGTACCTCACAATGTTCCCCAAAGCATCCCTCTTGGTGGAGAAAACCCACTTGCAACCCACACTTGACCTCTTGGGAGGAAGGACAGCAAGTTCCCATGTCCCCTTGGCAATGAGGGCCTTGTACTCCTCTTGCATGGCCGCCTCCCACTTGCTTGCATCTTCACAACGTAGCACCTCTCCAAGTGTAGATGGATCTCCAAGGAAAGCCACATTGGCTTGTTCTTCATGTTGTGGAGGAAGAATGTGATTCAGCCACCAATCTCCAAGGGGCTTGCGGGTCCTAGTTGGATAACGAGGCTCCTCTTGCTCTTCCAAGGGCTGATCATGCTCTTGCACCTTGGGTGAAGTGCTTGGAGAAGGGGCAGCTGGTCTCTTCACCTTGGGTGTGGCCACCTTCTTCTTGGGCTCCACCAACTCTTCCTCTTCCTCCTCTTCCTCTCCTTCCTCTTCCATGTCCACTCTTGGAGTTGTGCCCACCATTTGGGTTGGTCCTCCACTACTCCCACTTGGACTCATCTCCAAGAGCTTGGGATCAGCTCCTTCATCCTCTAAGAAGGTCACATCACGACACTTGATGATGGCCTTGGTCTCCACACACATCAGCCTATAAGCCTTGGTTCCCTCACAATAGTCAAGGAAAAGACACTTGGTGCCCTTGGCATCCAACTTGGTCCTCTTGGCACTTGGCACCAAGGCATAGGAAATGCACCCAAAGGTACGCATGTAAGACACATGAGGTCTGATTCCACTCCAAGCTTCTTGGGGGGTCTTGCTTGCCAAAGCTTGTGTGGGGCAACGGTTCCTTGTATACACCGCATTGGACACGGCCTCCCCCCAAAGCTCATACTTCAGCCCTTGGCCATGAATCATGGACCTAGCCATCTCCACAATGGTCCGATTCACACGCTCCGCTACGCCATTTTGTTGAGGAGTGTAAGGTGTTGATGTGTGGTGCTCAATGCCATGAGCCTTCAAGAAGGCCTCAAAGGCCTTGGACACATACTCTCCTCCATTATCCGACTGCAGCACCTTCACCTTGCATTCAGATTGGGCCTCTACAAGGGCCTTCCAAGTCTCAAAACGCCCAAACACCTCACTCTTGCACTTCAGCATGTACACCCAAATCTTGCGTGAGAAATCATCAATGAAGGTCACAAAATACCTTGCTCCTCCTATGGATGTGGTCTTCATTGGCCCACACACATCTGAATGCACAAGCTCCAAGGGCTTGCTAGCCCTTGTTGCCCCATCCTTGGGGAAGGGCTGCCTTGCTTGTTTCCCCTCAATGCACCCCTTGCACACCAACAAACTCCAATCATGCTTGCAAGAAGAGAAGTTCAGCCCCTTCACAATGTGTTGGAGGCTCTTCATGCTCTTCACATTCAAGTAGTCAAGCCTCCTATGCCAAAGCCCCACAAGGTCTTCATGAGCTGATCCTTGGGCCACACAAGCCATGGAAGTGCCATTCACCTTCGTGAAGTGGAGGTGGTACAAATTGCCCTCACGAGGGGCTAATGCAATCAAAACACCACTAGCTGACCTCACCACACACCCCACCATGTTGAAATGCACCTTCAAACCTCCCAAAGACAATTGGCTTACGGAAATCAAGTTGGCATGCAACTTGGGGACATAGAGGGCCTTTTGGATCTGAATCCTCTTGGTCTTCCCCTCCACTTGCACCTCCACAAGGATCTCCCCCATGCCAAGGGCCTCCACCATGCCATTATCTCCCAAATGAATCCTCTTCCCCACAATGGACTGACAGGTGTGGAAGGCATCTCTATGGCTGGTCATGTATTGAGTGGCCCTCGAATCCACAATCCAAGTGAACATGTTGGCCTTCTCCCCTCCTTCATAGGTGGCAAAGGCAAAGTCCTCTTCATCCTCCACTTGGCAAGCTTGGTGTGCACTCCTCTTGTCTTTAGCTTGGCTGCCCTTGCAATGCTTGGCAATGTGGCCTGATTTGCCACAATTGAAGCACGTCCTTGTCTCCTTGAACGCCTTGGTGTTGCCTCCCTTGCCATGTCTTGAGACAAGGGCTGATCCCTCCCCTTGGGCCTCATTTTCCTTGCGCTTGGTCATCTCATGCATCAAGCGTGCCGTCACAAACTCCATGGTCAGCTCCTTGGTGGGTCTTGTCTCCAAGGTGGTGATGAGGTACTCATAGGACGGTGGCAAACTCTCCAACAAGGTCATCACCACATCTCCATCCGTGACAGGGGCCTCCAAGCAAGCTAGCTGATCCGCAAGGGCCTTGATCTTGTTGACATGATCCAAGATGTCATCCTCCTCTTGCATCTTCATAGTGAAGAACTTCCGCCTAAGAAAGAGTATGTTGGAGAGGCTCTTGGTCTCATGGATGTTGCAAAGGGTGGTCCATGCTTGGGCTGGTCCTTTGCAATGGCGGATGTGAGCAATTTGCCGGTCCACAAGGTTGATGGCTATGAGAGCAAAGGCCTTCTTCTCCTTCCTCTCAAACGCCTTCTTGGTCTTCAAATCAGCATCTTCACTTGGAGGCTCCTCACTCCCATCCACCACCTCCCACAAATCCTTCTCCGCAAGAATCATCTCCATCTTGAACTTCCACATCCCAAAATTCTCCCCCTTGAACTTGTCAATGATCCGGACGCCCTCTCCTCCACTTGAGGCCATGTTGAATCAGCTCCCATTTGTTGGCAACACCCACAAGGTCTCCAATCTGAATTCACCCTCCAAACCCTCCCTTGGGGCGAATTGGGCTGAAATGGGACCAATCAGCCCTCACAAGCACCTTGGAACCCTAAGAACGCCACACCACTCCTCACAAGCACAACACTTCCTCTCCACACCAAATCAGACCCTAATGAAGCTCACAACCACCACATGCTCGTCATGGGCTAGTGCTACTTCAAAAACACAAGGAAACTCACAATTCTCCTCACCAATTGGATACTCCACACTCCAAAGGTCTCAAGAACTTCCAATCAGCCCTAGATTGAAGCTCCCACTCACAATGAGCACCTCATAGACCACAATGGGCTCAACCAGCCCTACTTGGCTCACCAAGTCACTCAAGAATCCAAATTGGGTGTCACTCTCTCTCAATGACACAAATCAGCCCTCTTGAGTTCACAATGTCCACTATGAGGTCTCACACACTCACAAGGGCACAAATCAGCCCTCTTAGGATCACAATTTCGTCTCACTCACTCACAAGGGCACCACTCAACCCTCAATGCATGGAAACGCCTAATGCAACCCACAAATGCTCCCAAGCCTCACCAAGGACTCTCACAAGATTGCAATTGCCAAAATGACAATCACCAATGTACCCAAGTGCACAATCAGCCCCAATGGGCTGCCAATGTACACTTGCAAGCACAAACTCAAACAAGGAGCATGAAACCAGCCCTAAGTAGGTCTGATTTCAATCATGAGCAATCTCACACTCAAAAATGGACTCCAAACCTCACAAACCAGCCCACAAAAGCTCAAAACAAAAGATGCACTTCAATGACTTTTTTCTTTGTTTTGGAAAATTTACTCACACCATATGGTTTGTAGGTGACCAAGAGCCCAAATTCAGTATGCTCCTCCAAGCTCCAAGAACTTCTCCAAATGACTTGAATTTCTCCCTCATGTGCAACGCCAAGTGCGTGGGCCCATAACCTATTGAGTTTTGAATGGAGAAAGGCTTTACTTAGATGGTAGAAGATACCAAGGCCCATGTATGGGCTGAACATAAGCTTAAAGCCTTTCACTAGTTATCCACAAACCATGTGGGATAACTAATAACCATGGGCTGCCTTTGACTACAAGCAACACCCAATAGACTCTAAGTCTAACTAAGAGTCTAATACTACTCCTAGGGCTATATGTACACTATCTACACTAATATGTATATGATCTTCAACAGAACTGGACACCTTGAAAGCGCAATTCGACTTCGAGAGCTTTAGCGAGCTTGCGCAAGCGAAAGACTTTGAATCATCCTCAGGAGTCAAGGAGACAAATGCCCTGGCAAAGGATTTAACAGAGATGCCCAAGGACATCGCTCAAATCAAAAATTCGAAGAACACAATGGGAATAGACATGGAGAAAGCTAACCTAGTTGTACTGGAAAAGAGTGGTCCTTTGGGTTCAAGGGACGAGTTGCCCGGTAATCTTAAAATTCATCCGACCGCCATCAAAATTGAGGAGCCTGTATGCGCTCTTGTACTGAACAACAAACGAGATAAAGCAGACAAGGTGGGTTGGACTATTTTTCACTGTTGCGATGGGTTGTGACTTCGCTGCCAATGATTAAGTTTTCTTTGCTCTAGGAAACTTCCTGACTTTGTCGAGATGGATTATGCATGGGTAAGCAAGAAGGAAAAGTTGGAGCAACTTTTGGATTTGCAGTTCTGGTTGTTGGCCGGCTTTTTGCATGTGAAGCTTTGCTTTTGGAATTGAAGCACATAGAAGGCTTTGGAGGGTGTTGTGTAGGACTAGATAGGAATCGATGTGGGAGACATTACGGAGCTACGCTGGTGGAGAGTTCATGGAGCGGCTGTGTAAGATTGCTCACTTGGTTGTGAATGAAAAAGCGTCCACGGTGGAGGCTGTAATTTACATAGCTCTTGTGTTTGTAGATGATCAATTAAGTAGAGATGAACAAGATGAGATGAATGATCGCTTTACTAGTGGGTAGCCTTGGATACTCTGATGGCCGGCCAAAACTGTCGGCAGATTTGCCTTTGATTCACATTCAAGGTATTCGCCTTCGATCCCATTTTTAAAACTCTCATTCTTATTGCAGAAGCTGGAGGTGAAAGTGGTGATGTGTTGCAATAGTTGTGTGGAAAAAGTAGAAGATGCTGTCAAAGGATCGAATGAACGGTAAGTGACGACAAAACTGAAAAAATGTTCAGTACGTTGCTTAACTTCAGAGCAACAACTTGGTCCATATTAAGTTAGTTACTGAAGAATCCGTTAGTTCGGGTAGTTCTGTTAGCTGTGCCATGTGGGCTCAAATGAGGACATTTCAGATGATATAATCACATCCGTCCAGATAGGCCGAATTGGAGTACTGTGGTGGAATGAAATTGTACACTACCTGCTCCTGCAAGGAAGTTTGACCCCCAAGTGCCCTGAATGAAATTTACAAGAAGGTTCAAGCAGCTAAGGTGACCTAATATACAATGGTATTCAAAAGAAGAAACTATATTGGTGAATTTCATTAAAATGGTGGTATTATTCCGCCAGTTCTGACATATTCCATGTCATTTCAATGGAATGTCGTGCAATTTCTAACATATTATGCGCCATTTTACTGTAATACTGCCATTTTAATGAAATTCACTATCTATGTTTTATAATAGTTTAACAAGTTCCAGAAGTTCCAGTAATTGACTACTCAGTGACCTCCCAAATTGGATTTTTTTAAAAATTTTATGCACTAAGGGATTAAACATATCGTTATAAAACATGGCAACGACCTAGAGCATGACGAAATTGGATTTGGTGCAATTGCAGGTGTTTTCGATTTGAAAACAGGCAGATGGAATGACCGACTCACCATACTGGAATCTCCGGTTGGAGGTGTAGACCACAGACTGTTGGTGAGAAATTTGAAGAAAACTGATAAGTCATTTAGACCCCCTCAATGCAGTCGATTTAAGGAACTCCAAATAAATTAGTTGTCGTTGATCAGCCCTGCAGGTAGAGCACTTCCGAAAACCATCGCTGTGAGAAAGCAACGCCGAATCTTCTTTCAACCCCAAAGTCCCCGAACTGGCCCACCAAGCGCAGACGAGTGGACAAGTAGGGCAGACAAGCGGGCAAGGTGAACAATGCCGCCCTGCAGACCGCCGCTTTCATAAATAAGCTCAGTTCCATTCATCATCCACCCTCAATCCTGTGTCGTTTGCCACTCAATTCCCTCACTTTCTTCTGCGATTGCTGTTGTCGTGAAGCAACGTAAACCACTCCTGCTGCAATCTTCCTCACTCGAGCATCTTCAGTTCTATCACCCATCTTTGCGTGAGGCATTCCATTTTGAAATCTCAGAGTCATCACTTTGCTCCAAGACCCAGCTGTTGCGATCGCTTATCGCTTCAGCAGCGCATGCCCGCGCTCTTCCAAGGCCAAAGAGTCAACTGTCAACGAACTCGGGTGAGTGGATGTTGCGCTGGGAGAGTGTCTCGAGGTTGCACTTGACGATCGCAGCGGTGCAGGATCCTCCATGGAATCAAAGTCTGAGTACTTCTCTGCACGTGTGGAAGAGATGATGCGAAGCAAGCGCCAGTTTTCTTCAGCTGTGGAGCATGAGATTGAGCATTCCAGGTCGCATTGGAGCGAAGTGAGTGACCTTTGTGATTTCTCGGAAGACACCAGCGACTATGAAGAAGTTGATCGAGAGAATGACGTAGTCCTTCACAAAATTGTGAACGACCCTCAATTGAAGCATATAGAATGGGGGGTGTTTTTCCTCGAGTCGGCGCCTATTTGGAAATTGGGTCGGAAGATTGCAGAAGGCGAACAAGCAGAAATCTTTGAAGTCATGCAATTCAGAGAAAACTTTGGAGTCATGCAATGTGATGACATCGTAGATCCTGTAATGCTATTCAAGATGTTCAAGAGAGGATCACGTCAATCGGATCTCAGAAAACAGTGGCCTTGCGGAATCCTTCTACGGGAAGTTGCATGATTGTGCTGCAACTTTCGGATTTTTGCTGAACGACGGGACGTTTGGGTTTGGGATGTTGAAATGTTAGGGTGACTTGCGCAAGCTCATTGACCAAGCCATGTAAGAGAAGAACAACCAAGGTCCACCATTTCCATATGAGTGGAGTGGAAGGACTTTTCATGTCAAATTTATTATGAGGCAAATTGCACTTGATATGCATAGGTTACACAAGAATGGTATCAATCATAGAGACTTGAAAGTTGTTCAATATTCTTCTTATAGAAAAAAATACATGCCCTTTGGTATATGTAGTTGACTTTGAGTGCTCCATAGGAGTTGTTGGAACCAAATTTTGGAGGGCACTAGAAATACTGTTGGCTTTGAAGAATAGAAGTGCAATTGACTTCTTGGAGAAAGTATATATATAGCTATGCTATGACCTACTTTGAAATTGTAACTAGTTGCTTGCCATTTGAAGGTGAATTGGAGGCTTGTAGAGCTAGCAATGATCTTGTTATAGGAGGATCAAGGCCTAGACTTCCTAGTGATTTGAATGTGATGTTGAAGGATTTGATTGAGAGATGTTGGAATCCAATTCCAAATGAGAGATTTAGTTTTTTAGAAATCCTTGAAGAACTTCTCTCTTGATTTTACATCATTGTAATAATTAAGGTGATTTCGAACTTTATCATGCATTATTTGGACCCCTTGTGGATGAGTTATAGATTCCTAAAGTACTTTCTCTACATGTACCAAAAATCAATACTAAGCAACTTGGGATATTATCACTTGTCATTACTTTGAAAATTCATAGTTTATTCATACACAACTAAAATATGGATGCTATGAGAATTTGATCTCTTTTTGACTCCCAATAAGACAACTAAAACTTCTACAATTATATTATACATAGGAACCACATTGCAAATGAATGTTAATTAGGATGATTGTAGGTGTAGTTTCCTTAGCCTTTTTTGTAATGTTTGTGATACAAATAGTCTCTCTTTTAATGGTAATAATTAGGAGCAATTGTTTTGCATCTATTCCTTGACTTGAATAACTTTGCAAATGTTTTGATTCTTGGTTGAAGTGTGAAGTTACACCCCTATCTACATACACTTGTTATATTCTTCATGAATTTAGAAGCAATTACAAATGATAAACCCTTAAAAGATGCCAAGGATGTTTTTTGTCCAATGTATGACAAAGAATCTTCCTATGTTGGACAAAAGTGCAATTATTCATCCTTGGAATTTTGTGCAAAAAGGAAAGATCTTGCACAATAGTTTAACTTCCAATGAATATTTCTGGGTTTTTTAAAGTAGAAGATGTCACACTGTTCTAATTTCCATGGTCACCAACCTATCCTTTAATCCCTAAAGGACCAACAAGGCCATATTCGTTAAAATGAGATAATTTGAAGTTACATATTATCCTTGATCCTACATTTAGTCATTTAGATGATAGTAAATATTCAATGTAGAAAGAATTTGGTTAATTGAGACTTTCATATATTAATACATGTTTTAACCTTTAGTTATTTAAGGGTTAATTTGCTCATAAATATTTGATTCATGAGAATGGAGGTCTCCAAGAGTAGGGCTACAGTCTCAAAATGTGCATTTTGTCTCAATTTAATGAATATGGCCATCAACATGCATTTTCTAGCTACATAGCAATTTTAGGCAAGTACGTGTGATTGGAGATTTCCATATTTTTGGTCCACATTTTAATAGAGGGTGAGGACAAGGACTATATTTTATTTTCATTACATTTGGAAATATGAGTCAAAATTTATGACCTAATATGTTACTTTTTTTCATAAATGGGCAATTAGGGCAGATTAGAAAAAAACACTTTTTTCATAAACAAAAATTTTGAAATTGGTTTTCTAGAGTTATATGAAAATGAAAAGCTTTGAATCATTCAATTTTCATCAATGAGTCAAAAGTTATGAAGGTTTTTTGTTTGCGGGCAATTATCAATTCTCTACTCTAAAATAAACTTGAAAGTCCTATATCTTACTCAATTATCAATATTTTGAAAAACAGAAAATCATAGGATGTAGATTGTTTAGTAAAACATTTCAACCATTAAGATTGGGATTTTTTCAATTCCATAATTAAATTCTTAACAATTTTGAATTTTGAATCATTCTCCACTACTATCTACTTACTATTATTTTCCTATATGTTGTACAATTCCAAATGATCTCAAACTTTTCAAGCATGTGGCCAACTTCTCTAGGAAAAAATAATTCAAAGAAGCACTACCATTTTGGACATTTTTCATAGAAAAGTGAGCTTGTGGAGTGCAACCGCCCTATTTGGGACAGGGCCAAAAAAATGAATTGATTATATCTTGCAATCCACATGGTGGAAATTTCTGAAATTTTTACCACATGTTCTCAAGTCAGCATACTACAAGAACCTATAGTTACACGTGTCAAAAAAAGTTTTAAAAATTTTGGTATTTGTACTAAAAATGGCAAATCGAAGTGTCAGATCACCCATATTCAAAGATTCACAAAAAATTTGGTACTTGTACTAAAAATTAGGGGTTAATGGTTAACCTAACAACATTCAAAGATATAAGGGATGAACACACAATGGTGTTCCTTTTTAGGTCAAGAATTCATTCTAGAACATAAATGTAGCTGGATTGTAGACAATTTATCATTTTAGGTCAAAAAAATAAGCTCTCTACTATCTACCCACATTTACAGCCTGAAATGATTATGCTCTGTAAAATCTGACGCCATTGGATGCTCCTACCTTAGGCTAACCTGAAAACATTCAAAAATACTCACGGCAAACATCCTATATCCCTTTATAAGGTCTAGCTAATTATCTGTACAGTAACTGTACTGTACAAGCTGTCCTGCAACAAACATTACTAATCGCCTGCATACCTGCTGTATTGTTCGGAGTACAAGATATCTCTCAAGACATTCAAGCTCACAGATTTCCTCAGACAGATCAAAGCCACACATTGATGCTATGCAATTTACCTGCCATTCTCTAGCTTCAACAAGATATACTTCCACCATCGAAGTGTCAGATCACCCATATTCAAAGACTCACAAAAAATCACTAGCAGACTTGTTGTTGATTCCCTGCAAATTGCAACTACTCACTAATTAAATGTCGCTCTTCCCCCTAAACCCTAAACGACAGCAACTACAGAGTCCTGTCATATGTCACAGCGTAATCAACACCAACCTCACAATCCGAAGGAAAGTACATTCATGTGGAAAAGCATGTCGATCATTGGTCGAAGCAACGTGGTGAGGGGGCGTTAGTAACAGAGAATTATTGGTTATCTTGGAGAGATGGGAGGCCAGAGAAGGGTCTGAGACTAAATGGTGAGTGTCCCGTAGTGTGCTTTCGGTTCATTGAGGGCTTCGATTGGGTTATATTTTTCTGTCACTCTTTCTAGTTATCGAAAGGAAACTCGATGCATCTGCATTGTTGGTGGAGTTAGATTTGTGTTTAGCTTCGAGCCCTGGGACAACTCCATTTGTGTGGAGTGTGAATGCGCTGTTTTTTCTTCAGGTAAGTGAGCCCTATTCTTTTGCTCGTAGGATTGGTTGCAGGGGTCTGCATATTAAATCTTGGGTATCCAAGTTTCCTTTCGTTTAATAGATGCATCTGCGTTGTTGGTGAAGTTAGCACTGTGTTCAGCTTCGGGCTCTGGGACTACTCCTTTTGTGTGGAGTGTGAGGTACTGTGCTTTTGTTCGTAGGAGTATTGGTAGGGTATAGAATCTTGGGTGTCCAAGTTTAATGCCAAATCGTGATGGTTGTGTGGATGCAGTCCCTAGGAGAGGAGCTTGAATACTTGTCAATATGGAGAGTTGTGCACAACGATTGACTGGTTTTGTTTTTTAAGAGATAATCATGTCAGCCGCCGGTCCTTCCACCACACCAAATGTAACCTCCAATTTCCACACTGCTGTTGAAGAATGCAACTTGCCTTCCTTGGATGAGGTTGCACTTGGAGATCGTTGCAGTGCAGGATCCTCCATGGAACCAAAGTCTGAGTACTTCTCTGCACGCGTGGAGGAGATGATGCGAAGCAAGAGTCAGTTCTCTTCAGCTGTGGAGCATGAGATTGAGCATTCGAAGTCGCATTGGAGCGAAGTGAGTGGCCTTTCTGATGTCTCAGAACACAACAACGACTATGACGAAGTGGATCGAGAGAATGAGGAAGTCTTTGCGGAATTGATGAACGACCCCCAATGGAGGGACCATAAGTCGGATCATTTTTTCAGGAAGTGTTCGCCTTCTGTGACGTTGGGTCGGAAGATTGCGGAAGGCGGACAAGCAGAAATCTTTGAACTTATGGACATTGACGATGGCACTGTACATCCTGAATTGTTATTGAAGGTGTTCAAGAGAGGATCATGCCTATCAGGTCTTCGAAAACAATAGCCTTGTGGAATCCTTCGACGTGAAGTTCTATGTATTGTAGTTTTCGGATGGATGTTGGAAAATGGGAGGTTTGCGTTTGTGATGACGAAATGTTGGGGTGACTTACGCAAGCTCATTGATCAAGCCATGCAAGAGAAGAACAGCCAAGGTCCACCATTTCCATATGATTGGAGTGGAATGACCTTGCATGCCAAAGATATTATGATGCAAATTGCTTATCATATGGATGAGTTACACAAGCAAGGCATCATTCATCGCGACTTGAAAGCTCCCAACATCCTTCTTGATTATAGTGATGGACACCTTGGAGTAATTGTAGCTGACTTTGAATGCTCGATTGGAGTTGTGGGAACTAGATTTTGGAGGGCACCGGAGATATTGTTGGCTTTGAAGAATAGAAGTCCAATTGACTTCACAGAGAAAGTGGATGTATATAGTTATGGTACGACATGCTTTGAAATTGTAACTGGTTGCTTGCCATTTGAAGGTGACTTGGAGGCTTGTAGAGCTAGCAATGATCTTGTTATAGGAGGACAAAGGCCTAAACTTCCTAGTGATTTGGATGTGATGTTGAAAGATTTGATTGAGGAATCTTGGAATCCAATTCCCAATGAGAGACCTAGTTTTTTAGAAATTTTTGAACTACTTGTCTCTTGATATACCATCATTGTAAAAAGGTAATTTTCAACTTTATTACGCATTATTTGGTCATATTATGAATAAGTTATGAAATTTGAAAGTGTTCACTCTACATGTTCCAAAATCAACACTAGATGACATGGGATATTACTTCTTGTTATCACTTTGAAAATGCATATTCAAACTTTGAAAATTCATATTTTATTTGTACTCTATTGAAATAGGCATGCTATGAGAATTTTGTAATCTCTTTTGGACTTCTAGTAAGACTCAACTTAAACTTATAAAATTTTGTTACATAAATTGCGATCTCATGCTTAGTTGGTTAATTTTTATATAGTTCTCTTTGCCTTGTGTTGCAAAAGTTGTGATACTAGTAGTCTATCTCTCCTTTGATGGTAATAATTAGGTGCAGTTGTCTTACATGTACAAATTATATTCAATCACTTTGCAAATGCTTTGACTTTTAATTTTTCCAAGTAAAAATGTACAACATTGTTGCAAATGTATCATTTATGGGCATGGGCAAGTATCATGGTAATTTATGAATATTACATTTTTGAATATCACATATTTCAATACCAACATTGGTGTCTAGCTTCATATTTGCACATATTTCATTGTTTGAAGGAAGACATCTCTTAATTTTTTATCCATGATCATGATTTGAAGAATTTTATGAGGATGATGTGCCTTGCATTGCATTTATATTCTCAAGACAAGTAAGGTGAAAATACTCAAAAACATCTAAATAAACAATATAGTACAATTAGAAGCACCTTTTTCAAGAAAAAACATATTTTTAGTATTTTATTAGCCATTTCCAAAATAAATAGAATTCTTGGACAGTGCACATAATTAGAAAGGAATTAAAAAGGACAATGAGATCTCTCTTCTTGCATTTGGCCAATTTGGTATAGTTGGATTAATCCTTTATTACTTGAATCTTTTTCAAATATTTGCAATCAAGCATTTACACCAAAGATTTGACAATTGTCAAAACATTGATGATAAGTGCTTTAGGCCCCTCGAAGTATTTTCATGACACTCAATCCCAACATGTCAAGCAAAGGCCCTTCAAATCTAAGTTTAGTGATCAAGCTCTATTTTATATTCCATTTGGTAATTGGTACACTATTTAGCTCAATAATATCATATTTGACAAAAAGAAAGGTAATCCCTCAAAGATTCAAGTATCAATTTGGATAAAAGATTGAAAAAGAATTTAAACAAAACATTGACTTGAAGCACTCTATTTCATCATCTAGAAGTATGGACATGCATTGAAGCACATAGAAAGAAAGTGTAACCTAGAAAGGGAGAGGAATTCCAATTTTAGATGTAATGGTATTTGGGAGATATCTAACACATTGGAAGTAAACCTCTAATAGAAAATGAATATACTTATTATTATTATTAAATATAAATTTTGTAACTAGATCTTATTAGCAAGTAAAAGGGCATTCCAATGCACTTGAGTATATGCATTAATTAGACATTTTACAAATAAATTTTGAATTTTAAAAATTATTCTCTATAGGCGATCCAAGAAATCAACAATAGGCTCACCTAGGCTCTCATGTTTGGAGCATCCCAAGAATGCTAATAAAAAATAATGATAAAATAATAATAAACAGTTATTATAATTATTATAAGTAAAAAACATTTGACATTATGCTTAAATGCATGTGTATTTTCATATGTGAACAAAGTCTATATACTATTATATAACAATAAATAAATTGAGTGATTTTCCCTCAAAGGGTTTGTGTATAAGAATTTTGTACATAATCCAGATATATTCAACAATTTACATTTTAGAAGTTAATTTTCATTTTATCAACTTTTTGATATTTGTATTTTTTTTTAAATTCAATATTTTTTTAGAAATTATCTAGATGATCAAATTAGAAAATTCTCTAAAAATCTTGATCATATAAATTTATAATAATTTAATTTCAAAAATTCATCAAAAATATATTAATGGTAAATATATTTTTGGATTTTGGAATGATAGGCTAAAACTATGAGGTTATCGTCATAGCCTAATTTGATTACCGATTTTTATTACTTATATTGAGATTTTGTATATGTTCCAGTGGGGAAGTTTTAAGGAAAGTAAAAAACTTGGGCTCTTGGTTAAATTTTATTTTATTTGCAAGGTATAGCACATATTTATAGGAATCCATCAACCTACTATAATAGATATGAAATTCCTTTTTGTTCAATATTATGTGAATGTGATCTAATTAATTTGAACAATTGGATGAATTTCTTATGAAAATGACACTAAATAGTGAAATTAGGTTGCCTTAACAATTAGGTTCTTTTACCCCAAGAAAGTTATTTTACAAGCCATAAAAGTCAAAAAATACTTCTATAGATATTTTCTTCCATATATATGGAGGTTCATAAGCCCCAATTACAATAATAATATCTAATTCAAAAGTATTGCATTCTTCTACAATAACAATAAATATTTATATAGTGTCAAATGTCAAAAAATCAGTATGGAGCAACCTAATTTCACTATTTAGTGTAGATCATTCTAGATGAAAATGGATGAAAGTTTAATAAATGTAAATGATATTTGGATGGGAGTTGGATGACAATCATATTTTTTTAACATAGCAAATGGAGATCAAAGTTACATTGATTTCATCTAAATGATCATGAACTGCCATATTAGTTTGTTTTATAAATTTTTATAATTTCCAAATTAGTATGAATTTGTGTTATTACAATGGAATGTACTAATTGGAATTACTTGTGTAGCATATAATAAAGACTTTGAAAGTATATAATCATGCTCTCAAAAATAAAATAAAGTTATTTATCTATTGTAAAATAAAATTGATATGTCTATGTAATGACAATGTTTTGCTAAGTTTTCAATCAACTTAAAACTTAAAAATATGATTCACTTATATATTATACAAAATCCTTTATTTAGAATACTCGACCACTAATAAATATTATGAGGAATCACAAGTTAAACAAGTTGGAGGACACCTTACTCATCTAAGTCATTTCCAAGGGTGAGTGCAAGATTCTTCAACAAGTTGGAGGAAAGATTCTTGGTTGTCCACTTACCTCCTTCTATATGCATTTTTTCATCAAGCTTAGGGAATATGGGATCCTTGCTGTAATTCTTCCTATTATTGTCAAAGCTACAAGTACATACCACATACATTTATATCATTCAATGTCTTAAGTTCTAAATGCATTCAATTTACTAAGATCTACAATAAAACAACCTTCACAATCATAAATCAAATAGCTATCAAATACTCAACATATACATACATGTTAATTATTTACTATAGCAATGATTTGAATACAACCAACATCTTCCTATCCTTATCATAAACTACATACCATACTTATTGATTCATACATATAATTATCCCTATGTTGAAGGTTAGTATTTAAGTTCTATGTCAACGAAGCACCACTATAACAATAATGACAATAATAATAATAATAAATATGTTAATAAATTTAAAATAGTTAATGTAGAATCTCCTTAATTGAATTATGTAGTATTGGAGTCACTCCTATAATTACTCATGTGGGGAATTAACTCCAAATCTATTAAGGTAGGAAGTCCATTATATATGGAGTATGGACCCCTAATCCAATCAAGAGCAAATTTGCGCCATGCGAGCATTTTAGGGCTTGAAATGTTTGACTAATGTCTATTTGCACTCAATTAGGTTGGGGTCCATAATTATCACAAATCTACCTTATCTTTGAATTGGGATAAATTGGGTGCTTGACTGTACTAGGTCTCATTTGTAAGTACTAGAGTCTATAAGTTAGTTTTTTTTAATGTTGTATAACAAAGGGATTGGTAAACATAAAACTAAAATTTGAGAAAGAATATACTAACTAAGGTAGGAGGCTCAAACTCTAACTGGGCATTAAAAGCAAATATAACACAGAGTTACATTTTGCTTTCTTCAATGTACCAAGTCCACACATTTCAGGAGGTGGTTGCTTTTGATGACTGTTGCATTTCAACTTCAAAAATTTGTAACTAATTCTCCAAAGAATGAAATGACTTGGGTTAGATGCCAATTCCATTTTTCTTCCTATGAAAATTGTTTCCAAGAGCTTAGCTTCCCCCCAAAGGCAATCAACTCTTAAGTGGTTGCTTTAACCCCTAAGCGCTCCAACGTCCAATTTCTAGACGATGAACAAATTGAAACTCCAATTTCATCCTCCTAACTACTTGGATGAAAGTTATTATGATTTGTGGACATACATTATTAAGTTATTGGCCTATCTAAGGGTTGGATTTGGTGTTACTAGAATACATATTTTTCTAAAATTACCAATGTGTAAGTATGTCAAGTGGTCAAATTGCATTGACTCTAGTTCAAAAACGAATTTGCCAAAATGAGGTTATAGATAGGAAGAACACAAAAATTTCAAAAAATCACCATGTGAAGAGAACCTCATTTCAAATCCATTCCAACAAATTTTACTCATAAAATGGTAACATTTTGCTTGTAATCGAATTTTGAAGGAATTTTGGAATTTCTCTTTCAAAATTTATAGAAAAAAATTGGTGATAGCATTGGTGAATCTAACCTTACAGATGGAATCTACAAATCAAAATCTACAACTTTTATTTCTATACCAATTCCAAAATATGCTTCCAAATAGCACTTTATAATGATTTTTCTCAAATTGTCAATTTTGGAGATGAATCTGGACGTTTAGGGGTCAAGAGCCTCCTACCTTATGGAAAAAAATTATTTTGTGCCCAAATTGATAATAAAACTCCAAATCCGGGGGAGTGGCAACCCTACTGCAGCTACGTCATCAAATATCCTATCATACATCCTAATAACGCTAGTTTTCGAGGACTCTAACACAGCTGCTTGTTTTGAGAGCTGGCGACGACAACTCCAATCCCAGAATCAAGCGGAGTCACGCCGGTTTTGCACAAGGGTTGTAATTCACAGGATCGCAAGGGTTCTCTGCCAAGTTTGAAAATCTTCTGAAATTTTCTGAAAGGATTTTGCCACAGGACGGTGGCTATGGCGGTGATGGAAGTGGCGGACCAGAAGCAGAAGCAGAAGCAGAGGAAGAAGCCGACGCCAGGGCGAGGTGGAGTTTTGGCGACGCTCAGCGACGATGAAGCTCGCGTGCGATGCATCGCGGAGATTGTCGGGGCGATGATTCAAGGCTGTCGCAAGGGGGAGAATGTGGACCTGAATGCATTGAAGTCGGATGCCTGCAGGCGCTATGGCCTTTCGCGAGCGCCCAAGCTCGTGGAGCTCATTGCGGCGTTGCCGGAGTCGGAGAGGGATATGGTTTTGCCGCGGTAATTGCTGAACCTTGGAATTTCTGGGGGTTTTCTGAATTTCTGAATTGGAGGAGTGATTTAGGGTTTGATTATTGAGGGTTTAGGGTTTAAGGTGTCGGTGTTGATTAGGTTGCGAGCGAAGCCCGTGAGAACTGCGTCCGGAATTGCGGTGGTCGCCGTGATGTCGAAGCCACATCGATGCCCTCACATTGCAACGACCGGGAATATCTGTGTTTACTGCCCTGGAGGACCAGACTCTGATTTTGAGTACAGTACTCAGTCATATACTGGCTACGAACCGACCAGCATGCGAGCAATTAGGGCTAGGTATGTGTGCTCTTCCGATATGCTTGAATTGGGGCTGGTAATAGGATTCAAAATCCACACTGGATTGTTCGCTTCTCTCTGAAATATTGTCTTGAAGTGAAGATTCGATCATCGTGATTTCTGTGATAAGTGGCTCTTGAATTGAGGGCACTATGAACTGAAGTTTCACTTGTTAGAAGCTGCGACTTCAACATCCAGCATAATTAGCATGAATTCTAGCTTTTTTTTATGCCGTCATGCTTGAAGCTGATCTTTACTTTCTGTAGGTACAATCCTTATGTTCAGGCTCGAGGTCGGATCGACCAGCTGAAGAGGCTTGGTCACAGTGTGGATAAGGTCAGTAGTTGCTTCTTTTTCTATCTTTAATTTTCTCACTACCTTGAAAGAGTGTTTTTCAAGAATGAGTTTGATGATGATATAGTTATAAAATTGATTATTGTCTTCGATTCAGTGCTTGTACTAGTGATCTTCAGAAGCAGATCATCTGGCATCGTTCTTGAAATGAGTAGGCATGTACTGGGTGTTATGGACCTCTAGCTTAGATTGAGATGTGTGGATCATCCTTGCAGGTGGAGTTTATTTTGATGGGGGGAACGTTCATGTCTCTGCCTGTTGACTATCGGGACTACTTTGTGCGCAACTTGCACGATGCTTTGTCTGGGCACACTTCACATGATGTGGATGAGGCAGTTCGCTACTCAGAGCATGGAAACGTTAAATGCATTGGTCTCACTATTGAAACGTAAGACATCAAGGCTTCATAGTTAGAAATAGGATTATATGAGTTCTCGGTGCTTTTCTGAGTAAAGTTTGACGGCTTGTAGGACCAGAAATTTCTTGGGCTTTGTATGACGACATTCATGAGCTTCAGGTGTGTGGTTGTAACGGTTTAGGATTTTATTGTAGGCTTGCAGTGAATTGCCAGGTCTGGATATAATGTATATGAGGAAAGACCATTGCTTGATTTCGTTGGGTTGTGTGTATGTGCAGGAGACCTGATTATTGCCTTGGCCCACATTTGCGGCAGATGCTGACATATGGTTGCACACGATTAGAAATTGGTGTTCAAAGTACGTATGAAGATGTTGCTCGGGATACTAACAGGGGACATACGGTTGCCGCTGTGGAAGACTGTTTCCGCCTTGCCAAAGATTCTGGATTTAAGGTAATATATTTTATGGCAGATACTAGTACAGTAGCTTCTCAGGTGTCAGTACTTTTGTTGGTGATTTGGTTGGACTCGAAAATTCCTGGTATAGCCCTGGCCCCGGATGCTTCTGCTGTTTGATATATAGTCCGTGAACTGGATGAAGTATTGCCCTTCTAGTGCATGGTGAAAACTCTATTTTTTTATTTTTCTATTTATTCCTGAAATTGATTATGAATCTGTAACTTGTAGTAGTTGTTGTCGGACTATAGCAACTGCTGTGGTCTTGATTTCAGATAGTCGCACACATGATGCCAAATCTTCCCAATGTGGACATGGAGAGAGATATGGAAAGCTTCAGAGAATTTTTTGAAAATCCAGCATTTCGCACTGATGGTCTTAAGCTATATCCCACGCTTGTAATTCGAGGAACCGGCCTTTATGAATTATGGAAGACTGGAAGGTATAAGCATGCTGGAGTCACTTTGCTGCAATTTACTCATTGATTGTGATATTTTATTATGTTACACAGGCGTGCATACAATTTAGTTCCTCTTATGTCTTCGACATGTCCTGAAAGCTCATGAATGTTTTATCACAGGTATCGTAACTACCCACCAGAGCAGTTAGTAGACTTGGTAGCACGGGTATTGGCACTGGTACCGCCTTGGACCCGAGTGTATCGAATTCAAAGGGACATTCCTATGCCGCTTGTCACTTCAGGTGTAGAGAAAGGTAATTTGCGGGAGTTAGCCTTGGCACGCATGGACGACCTAGGACTGAAATGTCGAGACGTGCGGACTCGAGAGGCAGGAATCCAGGTCAGTGATAATTATCAGTAGCACTCTTAACAGCATTCTTCCTTAAGGTTGCAATGGTAGTGAATGTAACACTGAGGCTGAGATCCTCGAATTCCCAGAATGATTAGGAGGTGACTAATGTATTTGGTGTGGCAGGACATACATCACAAGATAAAACCTGAAGAGGTTGAACTTGTTCGACGAGATTATGTTGCGAACGAAGGCTGGGAGACATTTCTAGCATACGAGGACACACTTCAGGTAGTCAAAACTGTAATTTCTACTCTGGATTATGATGGAAGCAAGGATGAGCTACATTGAGACCTTTGGAATATGGATATTAGGGGATATTACCCTTACCCTTTTACATATCAGGCGGCAGTTGTAAGCAAGATTGCAATTAGGCTGTACAACATGTAATAGCCTTGACTGTGGCCTCATGTAATTCTGAACAGGACATCTTGGTAGGATTGCTACGACTTCGAAAATGTGGACGCAATGTCACATGCCCCGAGCTTATGGGCAGATGCTCTGTGGTGCGGGAGCTTCACGTTTATGGCACGGCTGTCCCTGTTCATGGTCGAGAATCCGACAAGCTCCAACATCAGGTACTCAATGCACTACAAAAGATCACATCTGTTCTATTGAAAAGACTGTACTTTGGTCAAGTTCAGAATATCCAATCAACTTTCAAACAATCGGTCTTTATCTTTCCCATTTTGTTGTCTGCGTAGGGATATGGAACATTGCTCATGGAAGAAGCGGAGAGGATCTCGTTGACAGAGCATCGGTCGACGAAGATAGCTGTCATTTCCGGTGTTGGTACCCGCCATTACTATAGGAAGCTAGGGTACGAGTTGGAGGGACCGTACATGGTGAAGTACCTAAGAGAAACCAAGAAGTAACTTAGATCTTCCTTTCATTGCCGTTGCCTCCCGACAGCGTTCAGATAATGAATGCCACGCCTCAATCCATCCCAGTACGAATAGAATTTAAGAGGAAACTGAAGAATGTAGACTCACCTCATCTTCAACGTGGAGCTGAGCTGCTGAGGTCTCTCATTTCAACTGCTGGAGTGCTGGATGTTGGCTCGTTTTACAAATGATACTTCGCAAGTCTTTTAGATGAACGAGCCGAAGCCTTGTCGATAGGAGTAGTCCTTGTTCTGAAGTTAGAGCATGGCCTAGTCAAGTTAAGCTGGAAGGGCTCCAGCTGCTTCACATTTCAATACGATGTACACCTAACTTCCCATACCACCAATTTAAATGGGGCAGGGCTACAAACATAATCTTGAAGGTGCTACACTGTTGGTACTTTACAGTATCATTGGGTTGCTCCACTTCTACTCCGTAGCTTTTCAAGTAACCACAAGCATTGTGTATGATTAATTGTTGTAAAGCAGTTAGCCTTCTTTTGTTATTGCACTGTGGTTGTGAACACAGAAAAAATCCAATTGGGTGCATAGAGAGAAACTTATGTTGTCCAAGAAAATCCAGGTACTCCTAGTAATTTTGGCATCTTTTGTTAAATTCCTCATTTACTTTTGAAATTAGATTTGTCTGTAACTTGCATGATTTAATATGCCATTGTCAAATACACTATTTTTTAGCTCAAAAATCTCATTTTAGAGAAGTCAAAATTCTACTAACCTTGTTGGGAACATTTAAAAAGAAAATGTTTTTGTCTAATAGCAAACACTATTATCTTGGAATTTATGCTTTCAAAATTCTTGAAATCTTTTCCACACATTCCAAATGATTAGCTCTAAGGTTTCACTATTTGGATTTCAAATAAGCAAAAAAACTCTTGATGTACAAGAAATCATCAAAAAATGATAAAATATATTCCTAGTATACTTGACCTCCTTGTATTGTAGGGTGATTTAGAGTAAGGTAGCCCCTTGATTTGCTTTGGAAATTTTGCATGAATGTAATTAAAAAGATGAATTACTTGATGATGTAGAGGCTCAATTTTGTGTAGAGCTAAAATTTTTCTCCAATAGGGAATGAAGTCTAGTGACCCTATTTCACAAGAATGAAAATAATTTATTTTTTTTACTTTTAAAACATGATAGTCTTTCAATCAACTCAAACCAAATGGGTTGAAATTTTTTCCACACATTGTCATTATAATCTACCACACATTTGTATAGTCAAAGTTTTAAAAAAAGATTATAAATTTTCAATTTTGGTCAATGCACTAAAAATGACAATTTTTTTCAAAAAAATTCCAGAAAAATATCTTAGTCCCTTAGATCAATGTGATATTTGAGAATGTACTAAGCAATTAACGTCAATCACCCTATTTGTGCTACTTTGTGATTGACCATTGTGTACAAGTAATGAACATTTTAAAATTTAAAATATACAATGGGTACCAAAAAATTAAAACAACCTCCTTTTCCTTTGTGTCCCACACGAACATCCCATTTTGAAACTCAATCCTATACAATCTTTAACCCCTAAAGTCCCAAGGTAGTGTTTTAATAAAAAAAATAATCAAAACTATCATTTTTAGTACAAAGAAAAAAAAAATTTAATGGAATTTTTTTACATGTCTCATTGTAGGATCTTGCAAAAGACTAGTATGAGAATGTGTGGAAGAAATTTCAAAAACTATGATTGCATGGATTGCAAAATAATGCATTCAAAATAAAGAAAACATTTTTTTTGGCATTGTAACAAACTAGTTTATGAGACTTTGAATCCTCTTAACTTAAAATTTTTGCACTACATATTTTGAATTAATTTCATTATTATAGGGAATTGAGTTGAGGATGTAGGAAAATAAATACAGAAAAAAATTTCATGATTTTAATTCTTGAAAAAATTATTGAGCAGAAGTAGGTATAAAATAGAGGGAAAACTAAACCATTAACACTTTGAATTGTCATTGGAACCATATCTATAATACAACCCCTAAAGGACTAAGGTTCCTAATTTGTCTTTTTGCATTTAAAATTTAAAATTTTCTTTTCTTATAGACAAAAATATAATCTATTAGAAAAAAATATTAAAGAAAATTAATTTAAGATTTGTGTATTTCTTTCATTGCCCAACAAGTTGAAATTTGTACTTAGGCCATGGCATAAAAAAAATTCCTTGGAACCAATTAAAATAGAAACTGTACTCTTTAAAAGTTGATATGTTTTTACATTGTAAGAAAAAGTTTTGAAAATTTGCACCAATAATTGAGATCATAGAGACTTGCCCAAATTTTCATTTGTTCTCCAAAGGATAAAATGGAACTTTGTGAGTTAATAAAAGTGAATTTTCAACACTTGTATTGAAGCACTTCTATTTCATTAATTGGAATTTGTAAACATTTTTTGACTCATTTCTAATGAATGCCTTAATATTATCCTTAACCCCTAAACGCCCAAACTGCGTTTTTTGGCAACATAGCAATTTGGGGCAGCTCACTACAAATGGAGTTTTTCTTATTTTTCTTTGAAATTTTCACACAACATGTGCCCGAGGAGTATCTTTAAGGCCCGACAATTTTCATAACTTTTGACTTCATGGTTAAAAAGTTATTGCATGATATGTAATTTTCATTGATCTTCGGGCAGCCCAAAAATTTCTTAAAAAAACACTTTTTTAAGAAATAAAAATTTGAAATTGGTTTTCTAGATTTATATGTACATGGAAAGCTTTGAATCATTCCATTTTGATTTATGGGATGAAAGTTACGAGGCGTTTTAGTTTGCGGGTAGTTTCGGATTCTCTACTCTAAAATAAACTTTGAAGTCCATTATTTCACTTAATTTTCAATATTTTTTGAAAAAAATAAAATCGTAGGGTGTGGATTGTTTATTAAAACATTATAACCATTGGGATTGGAATTTTTCAATTCCATAACAAAATTCTTCACAATTTAGTATTTTGAATCATTCTCTACTTCTTTGTACTTACTTTCTTTTTCCTATATGTTGTACTATTTCAAATGATTTGAACTTTTTCAAGTACGTAGCCAACTTGCCTTGAAGAATGAATCCAAAGAGTAACCACCATTTTGGAATTTTTTTCATACAAATGTGGCCTTGTGAAGTGCAGCTGCCCGTCTTTTCACAGGGCCAAAAAAAGGATTTTTGCTAATTCAAACGCTAATATCTTACAATCTATACGGTGAAAAATTCTGAAATTTCTTCCACATCTTCTCAAATAAGTTTAGTACAAGATCTTACGGTTACATGTGTCCAAAAATGTTTTTTTCCTAAAATTTGGTACTTGTTCTAGAAATGACAGTTTTGGAGCGTTTTTGGTGAAAACATAGTTGAAAACATTTAGGGGTTAATGTCATTCTGAATACTTGTTATAAAGTTGAATGAGTATTTAATTTGCAAAAAATTTAGATGAAAATTTTCATAATGTCATCATTAATACATTTTACATGTTTTAAAAAAAAACTTTCATCATATGTTCTTATCACAATTTGTTTACACCATTTCCATTTAGTATTACATCAATGCAATATGGAAATCTTCAACTTTAAACTCTTATTAATACCACAAGACAACATATGGTATGGAAAGAATTAAAAAAAATAAAATTTAATTGCATTCTCAAAACCTTTTTAAAATTTAAATTTAAATATCCACAAAATTGAATTATTAAAAATAGATAGCCCCCATAAGCAAATCGATAGTTTTATAATGATTGGATTAAATGACCAAAAGGTCAATTTTTTTATGGTTATATAAAAATTAAATTAAGCTGAATCTTATAATCAAAACATTCACATTTATACACTATATCTAATATCATTGCTATTTTTATAAATTATTTCTCCAAATAATAAAAAACATACATTACATATCATTTTTATCTTCAAAGGTCCAAATGTTCAAACATGTTGAAAGCAAATAGAATCTTCATTTTTTTCATTTATCTAAACAATTGGAGATGCTTGTATTGGTTCTCTTACATTTTACGGTATAGCTTTTTACAACTTGAGTTCCTTTTCTAATTGTCTGTAATTCAAAGAAAATAAGTACATTTACTCTCCAAAACTATTTGTTTTGGTTCAAAATATGAACCTTTAAAATGTCTTTAATGAGTAAAATAAAAAAATCACCATAATTAGAACTTAACATTTGAATTCAAAGAAACAAAAATCTCATCAAAATTACAAATATTCAATCTATAGTAAATTTTAAAGAGAATTTTCAATCATTGGTTTCAAATTTTATTTTAAAATATTGGTTGGCGTAGTAGTTGACCTAACCATATGGATATGATCTATACAGCTTGTATTTTACAACTTTTATTTGAAAATCATCATTAAATTATTATTGTGAGTTTCATTTTATGATACATTCTTAAATTATTACTATATCAGGTATCCCTTGTACCTTAGTAAGGGGTTAATTGGTTAACCCCTAAAGGTTTTTGACTATGTTTTCACTAAAAACGCTCCAAAACTGTCATCTCCAATACAAGTACCAAATTTTAGAAAAAATACATTTTTGGACAAATGTAACCGTAGGATCTTGTAGTAATCTCGTTTAGGAAGATGTGGAAAAAATTTCAGAAATTTCCACCGTTTGGATTGCAAGATATTAGCATTTGAAGTGACAAAAAGCCATTTTTTGGCCCTGCAAAAATCCGGGCAGATGCACTCCACAAGGTCAAATCATTATGAAAAAATGTCCAAAATGGTTGTAACTCTTTGGATTCATTCTTCAAGTCATGTTGGCTACATGTTTGAAAAATTTTAGATCATTTGGAATTGTACAACATATAGGAAAAAAATAGTAAGTAGATAGTAGTAGAGAATGATTCAAAATACTAAAGTGTTAATAATTTATTTATGGAATTGAAAAATGAAAATCCCAATGGTGAAATTGTTGTAATAAACAATCTACACCTCAAGTTTTTATTTTTTTCCAAAAATATTAAAAATTGAGTGAAATAAAGGTCTTCAAAGTTTATTTTAGAGTAGAGATTCCATTACTACCCACAAACTACCCACAACTAAAACTCTTCATAACTTTCATCTCACAAATCAAAATGGAATGATTCAAAGCTTTTCATGTATATAAAAATGTAGAAAACCAATTTCAAATTTTTATTTAAAAAAAAAGTGATTTTTCAAGAAGTTTTTTTTGCTGCCCGGGCTGCCCGCCGAGCAATGAAAACAACATATTATACAATAACTTTTTAACCATGTATTCAAAAGTTATGAAAATTGTTGGGTCTTAAAGCTACTCCTCGGGAAAATGTTGTGTGAAAATTTCAAAGAAAAAAAATCAAAATTCCATCCGTAGTGAGCTGCCCGAAATTGCTATGTTGCCAAAAAACACCATTTGTTGCTTTAGGGGTTAAGGTACTAGTTTGTAAATGGACTTGATATAAGGTAATTGATCCTATTGTGATTGCATTGAGAATGGATACACTATTTCCAAACGGAGGGAGTAGTTTCTTAAGTATTTCTTTTACATAGTAGGGAAAAAAATCAAATGTGGAATGTGTAAGAAAAATCAATTCCAATTAATTTTTTTCTAACAAATATGAAATTTGTTATGAATCCTTAAAGTGTGTTGCTAGAATAGCCCAAGAAGTACCACTAGATCAACAAAGTCAACAAAAACCACATCCATAATGGTCATCTTACTCACCTAAAATGGAGTCTGTGAGACAAGATGATCCTAAAACTACCAGAACATTAAGGTCCTAATGTAGTCATGTTCATTGATGATTTCTTACAAGAATCTATTCCTACCACTTAACCCTTGTGTGTGAGAGGGGACATTTTTTGGACTCTGAAAAAATAGGATTTCTGGAATATCAAGTTCATCAAGTATTATAATCTCAAAATTTGCATGGTAGATTCTCTTATAAATTGTAGATTCATACTCACTAGTAAGTTGGCTTCAAATCTCAACCATGAAACTTTCAGTAACTAAGTAGTTCTCAAATTATTTTGGATTTTCTAGATCCATCAAAAAAAGCTCCTCATTTATGTTGTTCTCTTTGTGATGCTCAGGAATTAATCACTTCTACATATAGTTGCTTGCACACACCCAAAGTGCCACTTCCACACCCCAACAATGCCTATGAGCGTATTTAACTACTCAGAAATGACACATTTGGACTTCTTGCACAACGAGTGATATCAATCTTTTCCAAATTCATCCACAAATTTCATTGTAACCAATTTCTCAATCCCAAAAGGACAAGTTGATCATCATGGAAATCATTCTTTTATGTATTGTGTGAACTATTCATATAAAAAGTAACCAAGAGCACTCATTGGAGGTCAAACTATTGTGCAAGACCTCCCATTTTTTTACTGAAATTCCAAAGATGAACATGTGCACTTCTATTCTACATTAAAAGGATTCTCTATCATCCATTAGACACTTAATGTCCAAGGCATCCTTCTAGGGTCATGCAATGTTTGTCTAGACGTTCTTCAAATATGAAATAATCTTCATCTGCATTTTGTTTTTCTTCAATTGTTATCAATCATCTTCTCCATCTGATATGTATTTCCAATTTTGCCTTCTTCGCAGGACGCTGGGAACCCTCTTCATCTGCACTTCCTCATCATCTACATCCTCATTGCCATTTGCATTTCCATCATCATCTTCAAATTCAAATTCATCTTGTTCAATTTCAATTTCATCTTGTTCAATTTCAGTTTCATCTTGTTCAATTTCAGTTTCATCTTCATCTTCAAATCCAAATCCATTTTCAAAAACGTCAATGATAGTGCTTTCTTCGTCATCTGTATACTCATCATAGTCATCATCCTCAAATTCAAGTTCAAAAATTTCAATTGCACTTTCATCCTCATCTGTGCATTCATCATAGTAATCATCTTCAAATTCAAATTCAAGGGCTTCACTAATGCTTTCTTCATCATCTAAATTCTCATTGCAGTAAAAATCTTCAAGTTCAACTTCAAAGATGCAGTCACTCGCACTTTCTTTGTCATCTGTATTCTCATCCCCACTTTCAACTTCAAAATTGTAATTTGTGCTTTTGTCGACATCCATATAATTATCTCCATCTTTACTTTCATAATCATCCATAGTTTCATAATTGTCCATACTTTCATAATCATCCATACATTCATCATTGGTTCCATTTTCAATATAATCCTCTTCATTGAAAATAAGTTTGGGTTTTGTTGATATGACATTTTTAACACCAATACCAAATGCCTTCTTTTCGTAAACCTTGCTACCATTTTTAAAAGCTTCTCGAGGGCTATCTATGCTTAAATACTTACAATGGGTATGTTTTACATTTAGATTTGCAAATATTTGAAGCTTGTGATTCCTTGATTTGTAAATCAGATATTCTTTAAACAACAATTTAACAAACTTGTACATTAATTTTTCATCCCACTTCAAAATCACATCAAATCTGTTTTTATTTCTAATCTTTTTGTTTTCGTCATATTTCTCTACATCATCACCAATCTGCTTCTTTGATAGTTTCCTCATTTTGATTCAATATTGAAACTAGATCGATGCACAAAATCCTAAATAACAATATGATGATTTGATGAGCACTTATTGCTACAAGGAAATATTATAGAGAAAGAGATTATGATATATATAGTGTGTATCTTTAAAAAACTAAAAGGTTAAAGTAAAAGAACTTACATCTCATCATCTATCACCTTTGTGTATTTGATTAGTGAACTAAAAGTAAAAGAAAATCATTCATCAAATTTATGCACTTAGGTGATGACCCAAAAGTGAAAGGTATTTTTTGATTCATCAGTGAATTGCTTATTGAATCCCCACAAGGATAGTATTTAAATAATCCCTTACCACCCAAATTCAATCCAAAATTTGATCACTTAAGAGTAAACAAATTTTCAAACAACTAGAGTTGTTTTTCAAAAAGGTGATTTTTCTTAATTTAAAAATTATTTTTTCTAGTAAAGCATGGTTTTATTCTTGAATAGTAGAATATTTGAATAGAAAAAGTATTGAAATCTATAATGTAAAAATGTTTAAAAACATTAATCCCCGAAGGACCATGCATTCAAATTTCAAACAACAAATGAAATATATCCCAAGTTTGAAAATGTTGAGTTTCTTATTACAAAAATTGCATGGATTGTACTACAATACTTGGCTATCACAATGGACACTTCATGCCAAATATTTAATTAAAATTGGCAAACCAAATCCAGTAAATGCTCACATATATAAGAATATTCCTTCAAATTTCTGTTTTCTCCATACAATTTTTTTTCATACGAAAAATTTGTATCCCTAAAACTTTAACATTTGTTTTTAGAGTTACTTTTTGCCAAACTTGATAGCTAGGTATGGTGCTAGTAGTAGTAATTTTCACATTTTAATGTTGATGCTCCTCCATGTATTGATAAGAGAATCGAGTATCCAAAAAGAAGCCATACTAACTTTACAGATAAGACTAATTTCGCTCTCAAACAATATTTGGGAAGAACCCTTGGTTAGTTCATTATTAGTTAGGAGGTGCCTTGGGAAAAATAACTAGTAGGAGTGTGAAAATGGACAATCCAAAATTAGACTGAAAAATTTAGTAGGACTAACAACCAACCTATGTGCAAAAATAAAAAGTGGATTTGTAACCACCTCTTTTATGAAATTGTCAAATTTTAGCTACCATTTCAAATCCAAAGCTAATATCCAAGTTGATGGAGGCAAGTATATTCTTGGACAAGGTGGGTATCCATTTAGGGGTGATTGTTGAGGGGCTTGGAGTGTTTGGACATGGCAAGGGTGAGTATATATTGCTTAGGGTTGGTTGTGTCTATTGAATGTAATAAAATTCATTAGGAAGAGAATGGGGCCTAGAGAAAGGTCACCTCGGGAGTGCTATTTTGTAAGTCTTTGGGTGTTAAGCTTGAGAACACATGAGCCTCAAATTCGTGAGATATTTAGTTTGTTGTTTGGATTTTAGTCCTATGACTGTAGTTTAGGAAATTAGGATCTTGACAGCTAGTAAACATAAGAAAGTATGTCAATTGACTTGAAATAGGGTTGGAGCATTCCAAATGTTCTCCAAACGCTTTGTCCATATGCCCTGTCAATTTTTTATTTTTTTCTTCTTAGTGGAAAATTGCAATTCCATCACCTTTAAAGGATTAAAGACCCCTCTCGATGTTGAGAGGCCCCTTGGTGGGGTTGAGACTCTAAAAAATTCAATTTTTCTTTCAAATATTTTTCTTTTTTTCTAATTCTAGATTTGTAATTCAGCTTTGATAGGAAATATATGCTTGAAAATTTAGCTAGAATACAGACCTGCTACTCACAGTCTACAACTTTTGTTTGTATGTCAATTCCAAAATTTGCTTCTGAATAGCACTTCATAATGCCATTTTTCTGAAATTGTCAATTTTGGAGATGAGTTTGGACGTTCCAAGGTTAAATGGGATAAATGGGATGATTCCATTATCTTCAGAATTTGATTTTCTATTGTGGCTCATTGTTAAACTATCTCTCCTAGTACTCAAACTGGCACTGTATTTCTCACAGCATACAATAAGTGGCAAACTATGATTATTAACCCCTCGAGGCTCAAGCAGTTTCTGTACTATTTCACAAGTTTGAAGTTTGATTGACAATATATATGCATTGTACATCAAGCTTATTTCAATTGTACTTTTGAACTTCCTTGTTCAATACGAACATCATGACATGAAATTCACTTAGATAAGGTAGTCTGCTCATAAACCATGCGTTTAAGGGCTGGTCGGCCTTTTTGATGGTTCTTAGATGCACGAAATTATTTTTCCTTATTTTTCACTTGAAGAAAAATTGATGTGAAATCTAACCCAAGTGATTTCATATTTTTCGGAGCATTTTTGAATTACTTACAAATTTCTAAAGAATTTTGTCATAGGTATCTATTTCTTGATCATAGGCCTTCCCAAACCCACACATGTGTAGTCTGAAAAAAGATGTGGCTTCACCAAAAACAAGCACTGCAGCATGTAGAAAGTAATAGACACGGTTCCAAAATGCGACTTGTACTAAACTCAACTCCTAAAGGACTATAGCCTATTTTTTGACAAAAATCACTTGAAATTGCCATTTCTACTACATTCTTTCAAGAAAGAAAAATAAATTAAAATGAATAAATCCATCAGTAGGATCTTGTACTATACTTGTATGAGATCATGTGGTAAATTTTTTATCAAGTTTGACCGTACAAATTGAAAAATATTGGCATTCAAAATTGTGAGGGATTTTTTTTTTGAATACATGTAAACATTTCAGTAATGGACCCACCTTGGCTCTTATTCCATCCACTAGCAAAGTATTAAGGAACATTTAACAAATGTTAAACCGCTCTCACATCATTGACAAAACTTTCAATGCTTTACACATATCCATTTTACAACTTGTTAATGTCCATTTCAGACCGTGGCTAGGGATAGTCTTAAGAAGAGGGGCGGAATTAGAGTAGACTATCATATACTTCTTAGAATATAGGAAAACGGTGTTATAACTTTGACCGGTTGAACAGGTGAGAGGGCCAAAACAGGCTCCGTGGATCTTGAGGGGTTTGAATCCAACACTTGGCAGATGCTGTTTCACTGTCATAATTGGTGAATTATATTTAACCTCCAAGTAAAGTAGTTGCAGATAATTATATGAGTTGGGACACGTAACTTATCATATAAATACATGGCAATAGGGTACACCAGCCCATTGCCGTTTGGCAGCTCAATTCCACGAATAGGCCAGCCCAATTCCGTTAGCCACTCTTGGCCCCAATTCCACCTAAAATCCCCCCTAATTCCTTTCACTCTCTGACAAAATCAGGGTTTTTTTATGACAAAATCAGAGTTTTCTATGATAGAATTAGGGGTTTTATGACAAGATGGGGTAACGTGTCACTCCATTAATAGAGAATATTTAGTACTTCATTAAGCGGTTATGGGTTAGTTGTGGGTTGTTTATGACTCTAGTCTTGAGGCGGTTTTGTAATTTCAAGGCTGACCACTTCAAAAATTCACAGAAATTACAATTTTGACCGTAAAATTATAATTCCACTTGGGTCTGATTCAGGAAACAAGCGCACACCTCTGAAAAATATTTGTCCCTGTTGGAATTGACCCTGAGACAGGCAGATTGCAAATCAGGGTGGTAATAGACTGGTTTACCTTAATATTAGCCTTAAGTAGAATCCACCTGATTTGGTGGCTATTGGCTCTTAATATCATCCTGATTTGCATGTAATTAACCCCTAAAGGACCATGGCCAGTTTTCTATCAAAAAACACTCAAAACTTTGCCATTTTTGTTGTGTTCACCCAAGAGAAAAAAAACAAAAAATATATTTTTTAGAATCTAACCAAAGGATCTTATACTTTGCTTGTCTAAGACCAAGTGGTTAAATTTTCATGAAGTTTTACAACATATTGGAAGATATTAGCATTCAAAGTTGGAAAAAAAAGTTTTTTTTGAACACATTCAAGCTTACAATTTCAAATGACTTTGAGTACCTTTCATTAAAAAAATTTGCATTATGGACTTGAAATTTTAAAAAATTGTGCTGAAGAATTGAGTTGAAAGTCTAGGAAAAAATCATTCAAAGAAGAAACTCTTGCTTTTCATTCTTGAAAAAAATGTTAAGTAGAAGTAGGTCCAAGATTACAAGAAAAATTAAATTGTTAATTGCTCTAAGATGGGATCGAAACACAATAATCCCAATAGTGAAATTGTTCTAGAAAGAAAACTTAACCTTGTCAAAAAAAATTTGGAAAATAATATTCAAAAATTAATCTTGTGAGTTATTTTTTCAAGAAGATGCTTACATTGCCCCAAAACAAGATTGTTCATAACTTTCACATCACTAATCCAAATGGAAAGAATTAAAGTTTCATAAGTAGACAAAAATATAATCTATAAGAAAGAGAATTACAAATGAAATTTCAAATTTTTGTGGATTTTTTCTTCTAGACCCCAAGTTGAAATTTGGGCTTATTGTGGTATAACTTTCACTCCCAAGCACCCATTGAAATAAAAATTATATTCCCACAAAGCTAATAATTTTTCCTATCAAATGAGAAAGTTTTAGAAAGTTTCACTAAAAATTGAGGTCATCGGAACCTACTGAAAATTCATTTTCTTCCTCAAGGGAACAATGGTCCTTTAAGAGTTAACTCAAATCATAACCTCAACATAACACCATGATGGCATGCTTATTGGCCATGCAAATGGGCCCTTGCTTCATTCCCAATAGCTAACTTCACTTAGTCAATATGCACTCTTTGTAACCCCCACCAAGAAATGTCCCGTTCATTTTACAGGAGGATTATTTATTTTCCATAGTCTTATGCTAAGACATGAGATTTGTGTAATTGTTGATTTCAGATTTTTCATTCATTGATCTCATGGTTCATCCATTTCTAGATGGGCATTTACATTGGGCAATCTCTTCAATGTTGAGAATTCTAAAAAATCCACGCATTTCTCATTAGGTTTCACCCTCCTTATTAGTTTGGTTTTTTTCTAGAATCCCCTTCGCCTTGGTGATTGCCCTATACTTAATTTTTGCTTTCATAATACTAACTCATCTCTAGCACTTCCAAAGTATGTTGGATGGTCTTGTGACTACTTGGATTCCCTTCAACTATTGATCTTCTTCTTTTTCTTGGCTGGTAACTTTGCTAAAGCATTTAAATTGTTCCTTTTGACTCTATAAGACTCTGCCCTCCATGGCCAAGGTAGTCATCAAAATTCTTTGATTATTGGACCAATAGATGCATTATTTTTTCTATAGTCGATAGTGAAGTTATCCATTGGACCATTCTAGTTCACAACGTCCTTATAGGGTTAAATTGAGAACAAAAAACTTTGACAATAAATGACTTCTATATTGTCTACACCAAATAGTTAGGTTCTTTTAACTACATTCTAGTTCATTTGATACAAAGTATGGACTTTACTAGGTTGTCTTGCTTTGTTCTTGTTTATTTTATTTTATGTCGAAACGATATCAAGTGATTTAGGACATAAGACACCTCGCATATGCACTAAAATATGCAAATTGTTTGTTTTGGTGTATGGTTGCAATTGAGGCCCTTGTCTTCATAAAATTACTTGGAATGAGCAAACTATAATATGTTTCCTAAATTCTTGATTGTCTTACCTTGGAAAAGAGCTTGTATAGTGAGAAGGATGCTTTTGTAAAAAATCTTAATGGATATTACATTGCATTATTGCATTGAGCCTTTTGATATGGTCTCTAAAGACACATGTTTGTTTGTTTTTGAAATATGACTTACTACTATTTTTAGTAAATATTTGATTTTCACTATTGTTAGAAACTATCTTATAGTCCAACAAAATCATCTTATTTTATACATATTTATATGTAAAACTAAATAGAACTAGCTATGATGACAATTTATGTTGAGATGCACTTGAGTCTTTTGAATGGAAAAAATGGGCTAAGACTTAATATTGCATTTGATAAGATAAGTTCAAATCAATGCTCTTTTATAGAAAAGAGATGTTCAATAAGTTTTTTTTGGTTCAACTTCATAACCCCAAGAGACCCCTTGATAGGTATGGAGTTTGGGACCCTCAAAACTTTCTTTTTCAATTTTTTTAATCTTATTTTTCCAAATAATTGTTTAAAGGATTTATCTTTAATATGTGAATGAGAAATTATTTAATACATCAATATATGGCCTTGTACACATGTTGAATTACATTTCAAATTATTTAGCTTGTCTTAAAAGACTCACATAATAGCCAACCCTAAGTGATGTCTCTTATACTTTCATCTCCTTTTCAATTTATCATATTAATTTTTTTCATTTGGCTTATTTCTATGACCTATTCTTAACCCCCAAAGGCCCGGCCTTTTGGTGTGTGTGTGTTAAGAACATCATTGCTTTTGAAGTGTTGTAGGTCTAAATGTCATTAAGGTATACAAAACTCAACCGTACAATCTTGTAGTGTACATGTTGTAGATGACATGAATCAAATTGGTGTGAGTCATTGGCCACATAGATTGCAAGATGAGAATGTTTTATTGTTGAAAAAAGATGCAATATTTTTTCTAGCAATACATTTTGAGGTGAAGTTCAATTTCTAAACCTACTCAAATGAAAAAACTTGAATCTATAAAGTGCTTCAAAACTAGTATACAACCACATTGGTGAAAGAAAATATCAATCATTTGATTGACTCATCATGTTTGCGAAATGGCTTTGAAATGTCAAAAAATAGCAAAAAAAATTTGTAAAAAACATATCTACGTTTGCCCCCTTGAACTAAAATGATCTTTAGTCATTCATAACTTCTTAAAATAATATGAAATCTTAACCATACAAACTAGACTAATATGCACAACTTTTTCAATTTTTATTTATTGGAAATAGACATTGAAGAAGAAACAAGCCACTAAAGTTCACTGTAATCCAAAAATGTATAGATTATGAACTTCAAATTGCTCTCAAACATTTAGAACAACTTGGATTGATATGAGAGGATTATCACAATAATCAGACTTCAAGGGAACATAATCCAACAATTTGTTTTATTGAAAACAAACATTGGATGAAGGAAATACAAGCCTCTAAATTTGCAACCATCAAAATGTAGTTTGGTGGATTCAAATTAAACCCATGAACTTTGAATGGCTTTCAAAAAACCATTAAGGTAGGAGGTCCATAAATCAACCATTTAAGGGTTGGAACTGAATTTCGGGGAGGTGGAATATCTTGAAATATTTTTCAGTAATTTTTCCTAGAAAGACAAGTGAAATTGGCATCTAACCCAAGTCATTCCATATTTTTTGGAGCTTTGTGGAATTAGTTACAAATTTCTGAAGTTGAAAAAAAGTGGTCTTTTGTGGTCATCAAAAGCGACCACCTCCTGAAATGTGCAGAGTTGGTACATTGCAAAAAGCAAAATGTACCTTTAAGTCTTGATTGCTTTTAATGCCCAGTCGGAGTTCGAGCCTCCTACCTTACATCTTGGACTGATCTGAAAATTTGACCGCACAAACTAGAAGAGAGAATGTAGATTTTTCAATCAATTTTACTAAATTCAGACATTGGATGCAAAAGTTATAGCACTTCAAATTGGATTTCCAAAATATGTGAGGACACTTTGGGTTCCATGGTGCACTTAGGGGTTCATATGGACTTGATCCTGTTCTTTTCCAAAAAAGAAAAAGAAAATACAGACTTGATCAGCCATATTTGGTGGAAAAAATCTCCACTTGTTAATTATTGATAAACTGCCTTTTATGGTGGGTTTAATTTGCCTCTTATTGAGTATAACTTGAATGCCCAACTGTAGTATTTATTTTCATACTTGTAGTGATTGTTTATCTTCTCCTTCTAGATTTTAATTAACCTCCAATTTTTGTATAGATGAAGCTTACACATGTCACCCATAGCTAATATTATGACACATTTATGAGGTGTGATTCACCTTACAATTTCAATTGGTGTTCATTCATTCTAAACAACCTTAATTAAGTTAGTGTGTAATTAGGCTTAAATGATACAACATATAACTACCATCATAATATGATACTTGTAGATGGGTGGAAAATATTATACAAATTCCATCTAAGGTAACTACATCCAAAAGCGACCTCTTTCTGAAAATGACCCCTATATATTCTTGCCTAAAATGTACTCCCACTATCCATGAGAGTCTAGGGTCGGTTTTAGAAACACCTATTCTCATCACTGTAGAAAATTCATAATTTAATAATACAATGTCCCAAAAATGCATTCTTAGAGAATCTAGTATCCCCTTTTAACTACCAATAAGACCCCACAATAAGTTTTCTAATATAATAATGGGAATTAGGATGGATTGCTTATTCGGAGGCTTTTGGGTGTAGATACCTTAGTTGCTTGAACTTCATTGGGACCAATACTTGAGGTAAGCTTATTCCTTGTATCACATACTCGGCTAAACCTTGGGTGGCCGTTCTAAAAGGCAATGTAACTTATTGGATTTCGACCGGTTATATTTTTTTTTATCAAGTTCAATATTTCCAAGGTTTTTGATGATTGTGGAGTATTAGCATAAATCCCTTTTCTATTAACTATTTACTAAATCAAGGAAATCTTCTAGTTTGGCTACTATACAATGTTCTTCTAGTAGACAATTTTTTCATTTTATATCTTGTAACATGGACTTTTGTTGAAATGTTGTTGCTCTTTCTAAGTTGTTGTGTTGTGATAAACAATAGGAAGTGATTGTGGATTGAAGACACTTTGTGTAGCCTCACTAACTTCACTTTTGAGGTATGTTTTGGAGGTTCACATCCTCTCGAAGACCCTTGGAAGTTCTTCCTATTTTCCTACAAGTCTTCTAAAAAAGATTTATTTGGTAAAGATCGTGTGTATATATATATATATATATAAATTAAAAAAGTTTCACCTCTTTCTTTGAGGATATATTTTGAGTCTATATTTCCTTAATGAGCCAATTATACATTTATTTTCTTTGGATATATGTTTTTCTCCTAGGAAAATCCCCCACTCTTACATATGGTTTTTTTTTTCATAGTATAGGTAACAAGGAATGGTATTCCATATATATTGGATTTATTTTGTGGCATAAACATATCTACGATTTGGAAATGCAATAGCATGGATAAAGTCAAATTTTAACTCTTAATTTTTTTTTCTTCTATGACTTTGTCATCCCATAAATCCCTCTTGGTAGTATTGAGAATCCTTTGCAAGATTTAGGATTTGGGACTCCTAAATTTTTTTTCCAATCTTTTTTGGTGTGTGTATCAAGACTTCATCATCTTCTAGGAACCAAGAGGCCTCTCTAGGGGTTGGGATACTTTAAAAATTTGAGTATGCCACAGGAGTGGTGCCTAGTGCATAAGCCCTTTGTCACATGTCCAAAATATTTTTTCTCCTTGGAATCCCTTTGAGAGCTTGAGCTTGAACAAATATTTTTGCAAGAAGAAAAAAATAGGTCTTGAGGTGGATTAAAACATTTGCCTACTAGTGTGCCAAGCCAAGCGAAGTGTGTGTGCTAGCCATGCTCCCATGGTCATATGTCAACAATAATACTAGAATAGGGTTGAAAATTTACTACTAATAGTAAGATTTTGAAATATCCTTGCTTTTCTCTCTATTAGCTTCAAATATTCAAAAAGAAATTTAGGCGATACTTTGGGCTTGCAAAGCATATACTCACATCTCTTAAGCTCACATTTTTAGGCTCACAAACTAGCATTTTTGAAGGCCATTTCCCTTTGAGAAATTGTGACCAATAGACATTAGTAAACAATATATTGTTGAATAAAAAAATAATATTTTTTTTTACCTATCTATTGTTCATTATTGGTCTAGAAGTGATACCATTCTTCTTCCAATGTGAAGTTTAGTTTCAAAACTAGCATGATTGTCTTCGGAAGACGTCGATTGTAGCCTTTTCAAATTTGAAGTTGAAAGTAAGTGGTTGGTGAGAATTTGATACTAAGGTGGGCACCTCCAAATGCGCCATTGATCCAAAATCGCCATCTTCACTTTGTATACATCTCCAAAATCAATTATGTGATTACCTATAAGGAAGTGAGTGATTGTAAGAAACCCTTCACGTTTTTGGCTCAAAAATACAATTTTGGGCTGAAGGACTAGTAGTATTACGTAGAACTATCAATCTCGTATGTCAGTAGTGCACCTACAAACCTGAACCATTGCTTTAAGGTGCCTACAGATCTAAACCATTGATTCAGTACTGTGCAATACTATGCAATACTATAGACTACTATGGAGTACTACAAAAGCCATTGGGAGCAAAAAATAGTAGAAAAAGTGTCCATGGACCTTATCATTTATAATAATTAAAAGAAATTAAAAAAAATCTATTAAAATATTCATTTTGCTAGAGAAGATTGCGCTTACATTGCACTAAAGAATTCATGTAAATTTTTTTTTTCCTCTTCGCACACATGTTGCTATTTTCACAAAAACTCTTCATCAATCTTTGAAAAGATAGTACACCTCCAACATATCCAATTTGTGGCTTCCAATTCACATTTTTGGGTCAAAAATAGTAAGCCCCCCTAAATGGCCTAAATAGACATCCAACTGAGGGCAAGTTAAAAATAATAAAATAATTTTTCAAAATTACAAAAAAATTATGAAATGTTTGCAATTGTCACATCTAGCTTTATTCCAAATTTCACGCCAAACAAACTAATGATGCCGAAGTTATGAGCACAAAACCACTCGTCCAAGAGTAAGAAGACAAAAATAGGACAAGTGTTTCATGCAATCACCCAAGTATTGTTTTAGAACCAAACTTTGTTCCTTCATAGCTTCTGCATACAATAACCAATGAAATATTACATTATTTGGTGCATTTGAACCTCCTTTCACTTGCCTTGACATAAAAATTATAAAAATTTGACTACATTAATAATAATAACTAGGTGAAAAGTGGTGGTTTTGGAAAAACTCATCTTATAAGGAATGAATGAAGAGATTTTGATAAGGAGAGGATGCAACTGGTGCCCTTGCAAAACCCTCAACAAAGAGGAGGTAAATCACGGGGCATCTCCAAAAACTTCACGATCGAACGCTGCTCCCAAGTCCCAAAGAAACTAATAGGATCAATCAGTGGGCTGTACTGTACATACATTACAGTACATCCCTGGTACCAAACAATCCGCTGAGCTTTGACTTCGGCGATCATGACATGTAGCAAGCCAATATCCAAAAGAAAGCTACACTAAATAGTGAAATTAGGTTGCCTTATCCCAAGAAAGTTTCTTTACAAGCCATCAAAGTCAACAAGTATTTCTAAAAATATTTCCATTTGTACACATGGAGGTTCAGGAGTCCCAAATACAACGATATGAAATTCAAAAGTAGTTCATTCTTGTACAGTCACTAACTGTAAATATTTATTTAGTGTCAAATGTTGAGAAATTAGTGAGGGGAAACCTAATTTCACTATTCAACGTAGCTTAAGCTTATACTGTATTGCATTCGAGGATTGGTGACCGTGGAAATCAGCGATTTTGGAACCGTGTGACATCATCCACTTTAAAAAAAGAAATAAAAAATACTCATTGGGAGTCAAACTACTGTTGAAGATTTCCCCTTTCCACCCCTAATTCCTTGGATGAATAGTTGCAATTTTGTCCTGCACAGGAGAATTCTTTGTCGTTCATCGGACAAAAAACGTTCGCCGCGTCGTTCAGGAGTTAAGGTCAAAACTAGCTTGAGTCTAAAACATAATAATATTTGCTTTTATCCATTTACTGTAGGTACATTATCGGAATCTTTTCTTGGCGAATTCATGTGAAGTCAAAAGAATTATTTAAGATAATTATTATATACTTTCTTGATACTAGTTTTATACCAATATACAATACTCTAGTATGTGGACCAGCCAAAACAGATACTGCCAATCCGCCGAAATCGGGGAATTGAAGCTTGTTGCCTTGAGGACATCCTCGGCATGCAATTGAGTTGCGATCGACCCGTCCACACGCGTAGAAATTAGTGCAGTCAAATAGTCAATGTAGAATTGATTGAATACAAATTCAGACTAATCGAATTATTCAGGGCTTTGATCGATCCTGGCAAAGATGCGGAACATGCATAGTTACCGACGATGCAGGAAATCAATATTGTACTCCGTAGTACGTGTGATTCGACGTAGTCGAATCTAGTCGATGTTACATGCTGGGACTTTAAGGGTTTAAATTGCTCGATCTCTAGCTGCTTCAATTGTTCTTATCGATGTAGGACTCCGATCGACTCGCACTGAAGTCTGGTGGTCTTCCCACTCTAGTGCTCTATATTGGCACTTTGGCATTGTATCGATCGATCGACATGATTTGTGCATCGAGGTGAAGTTACTAGTTAATTTCTCGATTGTGATCGACATGATCGGGGGACAGCCAGAAGGCGAGACGCGTCCACATTTATGTACGTCTTGTTGTTGCAACGATATTTAATTTGCAGTATAGTCCATTTTGCTGGCCACCATCACCTTCTCCGCCATTCTCGCGCCTCCAGGCTCTTTCGACAGCAACGGAGTTATGAGACCCCCCTCTTGCTCGGCTGCTTCTTGTTCAGTCTTCTCCACCTTGTCTTTCTTTCGCGCATGCGCACAGGCTAGCTGACTGGCAGTGATCTCAGGCACGGCGTCCATGTTCCGTCCAGGCTTCGTACTCAGAAAGGTGGCACAACATTTTTAAAACCATTCCAAATTGGCCGGAAACCCATCATCATCCTTGGGAAGGGTCCGTTTCGAGAGTTTTGAGAACTGTCACCGACAGTGTCACTCCGCGTCACTAGGCATACGGGCCGGCATCCTCTTTTGCATAGATAATGTGAGCATCTATATATTGTAGGGAGAAATCCAAATGAGACCAGCTGGATACTGGTGTTGAGAAATCCTAGTAAACTGTAAGTGGGTGTATCGGTGCAACTATAGCACCTTAGATTAGCATAATAGCAATATCAAGGAGGTCCTCACGACCACCTAACATCCCCAAATGTGGAATGCCCAGAAGATGCGTAATGGAGATTGGTATGAATACAGCAAGAGCAAATGGATTTCTTTCGATCTTTGCGTGTTGAAACTGAATCTGTTTAAAGCTTGAGCTGTCTCACTGTGTTGTTGCACGTGCCACAAAACCGTGAAAATTGAGTTGTGTTGATTTGGCGGTTTGGCCGTGTTGGGGTGGCGAAGCTCTTCGTGAGCATCACATTCTTACTTGAAAATTCTACACATTCTCATTGGATAGAACCACAGAACAAAAAATCAACTATAAGAGGAGACATGCACTCCTTGACAACGTTTTAGTCCAATAAAAAATATGTGGGATCTCTGATTACAAGAAAATGTGAACAATAAAGAGAAGCCCACTTTAGACATCACTAAAGTACAAAATGGGACATACTATCAGCCGAATATGTAATCATACACTAGTATAACATTTGGTGTGAAACATGTGTTCCACTTCCACTCTACACTCGACCAAACAAAATCGAACTGATACATCCTCAAGCAAGACAGCCTTCTCCTCAAACAATACAGGCAGGAGAAGGGCCAGCCACAACTAAGGGTGTGGCACACTCTAGGGTCGGGTTCTGACGTAGCTATGATAGAGGTCGACATCCATATTTATCAGCACTAGGAACTCGTACTCTCTTCACCAATGGTGTCTAAACTATGGACACGGAAACATGTGTCTAGGCAATAGGCGCAGCAAGGGCAGGAGTAATAGATTCATTCTCCATCTCTTCCATAAAATCTCTCCAGCTATTTTCAACCGTCTTCTTAGCTTCAGCAGACCCCGCTGGATCGATCTTCTCAGCAACAACACCTGGGAAATCACCACTCCCTACCTGCTTCGGATTCGCTGCTGAAGTGACCACCTCTGGAGTGTCCACCATCAAAGGACTTGAAACTTCCGTCGGGAAGACCTCGGCAGTCGCAGAAACCTCGTCAACAGGGACATCCAGGTCCACAGCGGTAGACTCTACCGGGAGAGGATGTGGCACAAGCCCCCCTGGTGCTTCGGGATTGCCTGAAGTGGCAGTCGCAGCTTCTTCACCAGGAGTAGTGATCTTCTCTGTGGGAAGACTTTCTTTCGGAGTTGCAGCAACCTCAGGCTTATTCCCAATTAAGGGTGTCGCTTCATCAGATGCGCGCACAGGGAGTTCAACAACCTCAGGTGCTAAACCTTCATTCATAATCTCCTCAGCAATAGGCGAAGGGGCAGCCTCTTCTTCAACAACGGGGGCAGGGACCCCCATCTCCTTGAAAGGGGCAGCGTCCACTTCATCGAAGGGGGTCGAATCTTCCTTCTCAACCACGGGCACAGGGGCAGGTTCCTTCTCCTTAACAACTGAGGCACCAGCAGTTGCCTCATCCTCAACCTCAGCACCAGCAGGGCCAGCCTCTTCTTCAACGACGGGGGCTGGAACTCTCTTCTCCTCGACAGCACGGCCAGGAGTGCCATCCTTCTCAACAATGGGCTCAGGGGCAGGGGCAGCCTCCTCCACAGCAACGGGTGCAGGGGCTACCTCTTCCTCAGCAACTAGCACAGAAGTAGCCTCCTCCATATCTTCGATAGCCAGGGAAGGGACAGTATCTTCAACAATAGGCACAGGGGCAGGCTCCTTCTCTTCAACAACTGAGGCAGGGGCTGCCTCAGCCTCAGCACCAGCAGGGCCGGCCTCTTCTTTAACGACAGCCGCGCCAGGAGTGGCATCCTTATCAACAATGGGCACAGGCTCCTCCCCAGCAACGGCTGCAGGGGCAGCCTCTTCCTCCGCAACCAGCGCAGAAGTCGCCTTCTCTATTTCCTCGATAGCCGGGGCGGGAACAGCCTCTTCTTCAACAATGGGTACAGAGGCAGGCTCCTTCTCTTCACTAACTGAGTCAGGGGCACGGGCAGCGCCAGCCTCATCCTCAACAAAAAGGGTCAGAACATTCTTCTCTTCAACAAACGGGGTGCGGGAAGCGTCCTCAACAACGGGTACAGGGGCAACCTCCTCTTCAACAGCCAGGGCAGGAGCAGCCTCCACAGAAACGGCAGCAGATACAGCGGCTTCTTCTGCAACTGGAGCTGCGACATCCTTATCTTCAGAAATGAATGTAGGAGCGGCCTGTTCTGCAAGGGATGCAGGAGAAGATTTGTCCTCAACAGCAGCGGTACTCACTTCGTTTTCTTCAACCACCACGGGTGCGGCAGTCTCTTCTTCAGCAGTGCAGCCAGTGGTGGCCCCATCATCGACGACAGCTCCAGGCACCCCCTTCTCTTCCGCAACAGGGGGAGTTGCAGCCTCCTCCTCAAAGACGGGTAACGGAACATCTTTCTCTTCAACAACGTGGGACGGGGCAGCATCGTCCTCAGCCACGGCTGCTGGGGCAGTCACTTCAACATCAGGGTCCGGGACTTCCATCCCTTCAACAAAATCGGATCCAACTTCCTTCTCATCCAAAACGGGGGCACAGGCAGTCACCTCCTCAGCAATAGGAGCAGAGGTAGCACCTTCATCTACAACGGTAACCCCGACTTCCTTCTCCACATCAACCGGGGCAGGTGCAAGGGCAGCTTCATCTTCAGCAGTAGTGGCAGAGACGGCCTCGTCATCAACAAAAGGTGCAGGCACATCCTTCTCATTCACAAAAGAGGAGTGGAGAGCCTCGTTCAAAGCAACAGGCACAGGAGGAACCGATTTGCCTACAACAGGGGCCTGAACTTCCTTCTCATTGAAAACGGGTGCAGAAGCTGCCTCGTCCTCAGCTACGCGTGCAGGGTCAGCCGCATCTTCAACCACGGGGGCGGGCGCTACCTTCTCCTCGATAGCAGGGGCAGCGAAATCCTTCGCCTCAGCAGAGGGTACAGAGGCATTCTCCTCTTCAATAATGGGCACTGAAACTCCCTTCAATTCTAAAGCTGAGACAATGGAAGCCTCCTCCTCAGTCACGTATCCACGGGCAGAAACCACTTCAACAACGGAGGCTCCGAGTTCCTTCTCGTCAACATTTGGGACAGGGGCACCCTCCTCCTCCTCACCGACTCCCAGGGCTGCATCCTCCTCAGAAACAAGTACAGAGGAAGAGGTAGCCTCATCTTCAACAGTTGTGGGTAAATTCCTCTCCTCCACTGCGGGGGCAGCCTCAGCCTCAACCGGAGTGTCAACCAAGGGTGCGTCAACTGCCTCCCGCAACACTGGAGGCACCTCTCCCTCGTCAACATGTGGAGTATGGGCTACAGTGTCGGTACTCTCGTGCACGGACCCTGAAACATCCTTCGACTCAATAACCGGGGAAGCCTCAATAGATTCAGCCACTTCCTCCACATCTCGGGCCAGGTTCCTCTCTCCAGGAACAGTGGAAGCCTCAAAGATCACTGGAGCCTCCTCCAAAGGACTGGAAAGGTCCATCCCTTCATGGACCTGGGCAGTGTCTGACTCAAGGAGAGCCTCCTCAACAGGTGCAGCAATGGACTCACCGACAGATTCCGCTTCAGAAAGGGACGATCCGGCAGTCACTTCTTCAACAATGGGGTGCGGGAGTTCCTTGTCCGCGACAACAGGGGAAGGGGCAGATTCTTCTTCAACCAACGGGGATGCAACCCCGCTCTCGAAATCAGCCGGAGCAGGGGAAGAAGACTCAGCAACAGTAGCAGGAGTCGACTCTAAATCCACAGCTGCGGCAGGGAGATCCGACTCCTCAGCAACAGCAGGAGCAGCCTCAGCCTCAACCGAAGAAGTATCCAATGCAGAGGGAGAATCATCCGCAGCAACAACTCCTTGGGGTCCCTCAGAACTTGCAATTACCTCTCTCTCTTCAACTGGAACCGCAGGTGCCACGACACCTGTGTCAAGCCGGGTAGCCAACCCTTCCTCAGTCGGAGGACTAAACTCCCTATCACCCACCAAATCGGGAGTCTCCTCAGAAACAGTCGAAGGGTGCGCCTCCTCTTCCACGATGGGACTCTGGGCCTCCTCATCCTTCTCCTGCGCCAGGGGGACCGTCTCTTCAACAGCAGGGACCTGCTGTTTGTTCTCCCCCACATCCGAAGGAGATGCAACAGCTCCCTCAGCAGCCGGAGTCACATCTACCTTTGATTCCGACAGTAGGGAAGGGGAAGACTCCTCAGCAACCGCCAGAGGGGTAGCCCTTTCAACAACCTCAGCCTCCGGAACTTCTTTCTCTTCACTAACTTGGGCAGGGTCAACCTCCACATCACCAATAGCTGCAGCACTAGGCTCTTCTCCAATGGGAGGGGTCACAACCTCTTTCTCCTGCACAACGGGGGAATCCTCCAACGGAGAAGCCACTTCCCTCTCCACAGGTGCATAAAGAGACTCATCTGCCACAGGCGTACCCCCTGGCGAAACAGCAGTCTCAACAACTTCCAAGGTGGAGAGTTGTTTCTCCTCGGCGTTCTCGGCGGCCCCGTCTTCAACTCGTGACTCCGCCACAAATGATGGCAAATCCCTTTCCTGCAAAGCTGGAGCAATAGCGCTCTCCACCGGGTTCTCCACGGTCACAGGTACTTCATCCTCCGACGTTGCAGCCATTTCCTCCTTCGCAGATGTGGGCGATTCCATTTGATCCACAGCTCGGGCCACCGAGACATCAACAGGTAAATCCTCCACTGGAGGGGGCACTTCCCTCTCTACAGGTACATGCAGCGAATCCTCTACAACTTGCGTAGCGTCAGCGGCAACAGCAGGATCCACATCTGCCGGGGTGGAGTGATCAATTTCTTCCGCAGGCTCTGAGGCCCCCTCTTCCACAGCAAGTGCTGGCAGATCCATTGCTTCCAAAGCTGGAGAACCAGAACTCTCCACTGGAACCCCAGCTACTTCACCCTCCAAGGATGCAGGCAAATCCCTATCACCTCGGACCGGCGCGGCATCTTGTCCAGTTGGTGCTGGCTGATCCTCTTCCACTACTGGAGTAAAGTGAGCTGCAGCCGGTGCCTCCTCACTTGCGAATGCCAAATCCTCTCTAATGGCTGCAGGCAGCTCCTTCTCTTCCTTAAATGTCTCACGCTCATCGGAACTAGCAACAGGTGCAGTTATTGGAGAAGACAACAGCATCCTTCTATCACTTCGGACCGGCGCGGCATCTTGTCCAGTTGGTGCTGGCTGATCCTCCTCTTCCACTACTGGAGTAAAGTGAGCTGCAACCGGTGCCTCCTCACTTGCGAATGCCAAATCCTCTCCAATGGCTGCAGGCAGCTCCTTCTCTTCCTTAACTGTCTCACGCTCATCGGAACTAGCAACAGGTGCAGCTATTGGAGCAGACAACAGCATCATTCTCAATCCGCGCTTAAATGATCTCCAGGAATTGTCATCTGAGATTGCTGTGCCTTCATGCACTATGGGGGCAGGGGCTGCCTCCTCTTCAGCAACAGGAGAAGGAATCGATTCCCCTGTGATTACGGTTGCAGGAGTGGCCTCCCGGTCAACGAAGAGGTCACTTGCTTCCTCCTGAATGATATTGCCTGCAACTTCCACCCCATCAGCAGCTGGGGCAGGGGTAGCCTCCTCCTCAAGATCTGCAACAGTTGCAGACACCTCAGGGGCAGCAGTAGAGTCCTCCTCAGCAATCAGTTCACGCGCAAACTCTCCTCCAACCGCGGAAACGGGGACTTCAGAACCCTTAACAGATTGGAGATCAGACTCGTCAGCAGTGGACCGAATGGCAGGCTCCTCATCGACAATGGGGGGTGGAAAATTCTTGTCCTCGATATGCTCGGAAGGGGAAGCCTCGTCCGCAGCAACTTCTACAGGGCCAGCGTCCTCCTGAACTAAGGGGGTCGGAACCTCGTCTAAATCAGACAGGGCACGGGAAGCATCCTCAGCAACGGTTGCAGAAGTAGGGTCGTCATCGGCGACAGCGGCTGGCAGCTCGGAGACTTGAACCGCCAGGGCTTGGCTTGGCGCTGCATCCTCCTCAGCAAGAGGAGTACCACCTCCCTTAACTGAAGGAGCATCATAAACGGAGGGAGCATCTTCACCTGCAGCAACCTGATTCTCTTCAATTGGAGCTGAAAGTGCCACATCAGGAGCCTCAACTGGGGAATCCAAATCCACATCACTGGGAACCAGAAACTCCCTCTGCTCCACCGAAGGGGAAGTCTCCTCAGACACCATCAAACCTGTTGCCTCCTTACCAACAATGGGGTTCGGAATTTCCTCCTCTTCTAACACCGGGGCAATGGGGACGGCCTCTTTAACCGCAGCGACCTCCGGTACCTTAACCTCGACATCCAAAGCACCGGCAGCAGCTTGCTCAGCAGCCGGGACCGAATAGTCCTTCGATCCCTCAATTGGCGACGGAGACGACTCATCCTCAACAACAGACACAGCATCCTCCAGAGCAGTGGGCCTAGAGATATCATCAGCTTCAACAATAGGGGCTGCGAAACTCATCTCTTCAACGGCTGGCGCCTCCACCTCAGGGGTGACCGCAGAAACCTTCGCTTCCTCTCCAATGGAAGCAGGCACCTCGTCCTTACCAGATTCAGGCAACCCTTCTTTTTCCACCACTGGCACTGTTATGACATCAACAGGGGACTTCTCCAACAGAGAAGGCACTTCCCTGTCCACAGATGCGGACAACTCCTCCTCAACATCAGGAACATACTCTCCCTCCACTGAAGGCTCTGTTGCCAATGTCAAGACTTCATTTTCTTCGGCGACTGGGGCAGAAGCCTCCTCTTGCATGACAATGTCACCAGTGGGCTCCTCTTCAGCAACAATGGCTGAAGCAGCATCCTGCTCAGTAACAACTGCAGTAGCAGATCGGTCTTCAGCAACAACGGCAGGAGAAGACTCCTTCTCAACCACCGGGGTAGATGCACCTTCCACTTCAACAACAGAGGTAGGGTCTGCACGCTCTTCAACGAAAGGGGTAGGAGCAGCCTCGTCTTCAACGATTGGGGCAGGAGCAGTATCCTCTTCAACAACACTCGCAGGAGCAGACTCCTCTTCAACGACTCCAGCAGGGGCTGCCTCCTTGACAAACACTGGGGCTGTCGCTGCTTCCTCGACAACAGGGGGAGGAGCTGTGCGCTCTTCCACGACGGGGGCAGTAGCAGTCTCATCTTCCACGACACGGGCAGCAGCAGAGTTCTCCTCAATGAGACCGGTAGGAGCAGCATCTTCTTCATCGACACCAGCAGGAGCAGTCTCCTTCTCGAGCACTGGGACAGGGGCTGGTTTCTCTTCAACAACAGAGGGGGATGCTGCATCCCCTTCAACAACACGATCAGCTGCTTCCTCTTCAACAGCAGGGACCGCAGCTGCGCGCTCCTCAACGATGGGATCAGGAGCAGTCTCCTCTTCAACAACATCGGCAGGAGCAAACTCTTTCTCCAGCACTGCGACAGGGGTTGCTTCCTCTTCAATTACAGGGTGAGAGGCAGCACCCTCTTCAACAACTGATTCGGCTGCTTCCTCTGCAACAACAGGAGCAGGAAAAGCGCGCTCCTCAACGACGGGATCAGAAGCAGTCTCCTCGTCAACGACACCGGCAGCAGCTGACTCCTTCTCGGGCACCGCGGCAAGGGCAGCTTCCTCTCGAACAACAGGCGGAGAGCCAGCATCCTCTTCAACAACACGATCAGCTATTTCCTCTGCAACAACAGGGACCGCAGCTGCGCGATGCTCAACGACGGAATCAGAAGCAGTCTCGTCGTCAACGACAACGGCAGCAGCTGACTCCTTATCAATATCCCCGGCAGGACCAGCCTCCTCTTCATCGACATCGGCAGGAGCAGATTCCTTCTCGAGCACTGGGGCAGAGCCTGCTTCCTCTGCAATAACAGGTACAGGAGCAGCGTGCTCCTCAACAACACCAGCAGGAGCAGACTCCTTGTCCAGCACTGGGGCCGGGACTGATTCCTCTTCGACAACGGGGGGCGAGATTGCATCCTCTTCACCAACACGATCAGCTGCTTCATCCGCAACAACAGGAGCAGGAAAAGCGCGCTCCTCAACGACGGGATCAGAAGCAGTCTCCTCTTCAACGACACCGGCAGCAGCTGACTCCTTCTCGGGCACCGCGGCAAGGGCAGCTTCCTCTCGAACAACAGGCGGAGAGCCAGCATCCTCTTCAACAACACGATCAGCTATTTCCTCTGCAACAACAGGGACCGCAGCTGCGCGATGCTCAACGACGGAATCAGAAGCAGTCTCGTCGTCAACGACAACGGCAGCAGCTGACTCCTTATCAATATCCCCGGCAGGACCAGCCTCCTCTTCATCGACATGAGAAGGAGCAGACTCCTTCTCCAGTACTGGGGCAGAGCCTGCTTCCTCTTCGATAACAGGTACAGGAGCAACGTGCTCCTCAACGACACCAGCAGGAGCAGACTCCTTGTCTAGCACTGAGGCCGGGACTGATTCCTCTTCGACAACAGGGGGCGAGACTGCATCCTCTTCAACAACACGATCAGCTGCTTCATCCGCAACAACAGGAGCAGGAAAAGCACGCTCCTCAACGACGGGACCAGGAGCAGTCTCCTCTTCAACGGCACCGGCAGCAGCTGACCCCTTCTCGAGCGCTGGGGCAGGGGATGCTTCCTCTTCAACAGCAGTGGCAGCAGCTGCGCGCTCCTCAACGACAGGATCACGAGCAGTCTCCTCTTCAACGACATCAGCAGGAGCAGCCTCCTCTTCCACGGCTCCAGCAGGGGCAGTCTCTTCATCAACAGCAGGCGACACAACGTCTTTCGTTTCAATCACCGGGGCAGAGATCCCCGCATCTTGAGGAAGAGGGGCTGATAATTCCCTCTCAGCAACAACAGGGGGAGAAGCTGCATCTTCCGCCACCACCGAAACACTAGAAGCATCATGTCCAGCAGCACTGGTAGGGCTGGCCTCTTCAACGACGGGTGCAGGTGAAGCCTTCACTTCAACAGCGGGGTCAGTGGCAGCCTTCTTCTGAACAACGGGTAAAGCGAGCGAGCTGTAAGAAGAGGATGGCACCTCCATCTCAGAAACTTCCGGGGCCAAACCTGCATCGTCAAGCACAGGGGTGGAACCTTCCTCCAAAATCTCTGCAGGACTCTCTTTATCCTCCACAACGGGAACAGCGCCTTCACCAACAGGATCTTGCTTTTCGGGCACTGGGAACACCTCCCCTGCTGCCGGAGCCTCCACCTCTAGAGCTGAGGCAGGGTCCAAAGCTCCAGCCTCGAATTCAGGAGCAGTGGTAGAAACCGTCTCGTCCGCAGTTAAGGGTTCACTTGTCACAGCAACAGAAGGGGCAGTCACTTCAAGGGGAGCAGACACCTCCTCCGAAACAGATTCAGGCATTTCCTTTTCTTCCACAACTGGGGCCGCCAAGACGTCAACAGGTGAACCCTCCACTGCAGCACTCACTTCCGGCTCCACAGGAACAGACAGATCCTCGTCTGCAACTGGGGTAGCCTCAGCAACCACTCGAGGCTCAACCACGGGCTCTGCCTCAACTCGAGACTCCTGCATGGGAGAAGCCACTTCATCCTCCACCGCTGTGGCCACGTCCTTCTTCACAGATGCAGGCAATTCCATTTCGTCCACAACTGGGGCCACTGACACATCAAGAGGGGAATCCTCCAACGGAGAAGGCACTTCCCTCTCCACAGGTGCGAACCCTTCTTGTCGAATAGGGCTGTCCTCTGGCGAAACTGCAGGTTTAGGGTCTGCCAATGCCGAGGGATCCATTTCTTCCACAGGCTCCGAGGCTCCCTCTTCCACTCGTGACCCCACAGCCAGTGCTGGCAGATCCTTCACTTCCAAAGCTGGAGCAACAGCGCTCCGCAATGGGGCCTCCTCCCCGAGCGAAGCCACATGATCCTCCGATGCAGCCAAATCGCTCTCCTCTCGAACAGCGGCAACATTTTCACCAGATCGAGTCAACTGATTCTCCTCTTCCACTACTGGAGTAGAGCGAACTGCAACCGGTGCGTCCGCACCTTCAGATGCCAAATCCGCTGCAATGGCTGCAGGTAGCTCCTTCTCGTTCTTCAGTGCATAAGGTTCATCGGAACTAGCAGATACTGCAACGAGTTCTCTTTTATATGATCTCCAAGAACTGTCATCTGAGTTTGGAGGCTCCTCTTCCACTACGGGGCCAGCGGCTGCCTCCTCTTCGGTACCTGGGGCGGGAGAATCCTCTTCAATGATGGTGTCACCAGTGGTATCCTCTTGCGCAACATCGGCAGGAGCAGCGTCCTCTTCATTAACGAGGGCAGGAGCAGGCTCCTTCTCAAACACCGGGGTAGGGGCAGCTTCCTCTTCAACAGGGGCAGGGGCTCCGTGCTCATCAACAACATCTGCAAGACCAGACTCCTCCCCAAACACTGGAGAAAGCGCTGCTTCCTCTTCAGCAACAACGGCAGAGGAAACCACCTTCTCAGTGACACCGGTAGGATCAGTCTCCTCTTCAGCGACTCCAGCAGGACCTGAATCCTTTTCAAGCAGTCGGGAAGGTGCTGCTTCCTCTTCAACAACAGGGGAAAGAGCACCCTCGTCTTCAACAACAGCGGCAGGAGCAGACTCCTCAGCATCGACTCCAACAGCAGTCGACTCCTTTTCGAGCACTGGGAAAGGTGCTGCTTCCGCTTCAACAACACAGGCAAGAGCAGGCTCCTCTTCAGCAACAACGGCAGAGGAAATCTCTTTCTCAGTGACACCGGTAGGGGCAGTCTCCTCTTCGAGGACGGGGGCAGGAGCACCCTCGTCTTCTTCACGAACAACGGCAGGGGCAGTCTCCTCTTCCACGATTCCAGCAGGAGCGGCCTCCTTTTCGAGCACTGGGGAAGGTCCTGCTTCCTCTTCAACAACAGCGGCACCAGCAGGCTCGACTTCACCAGCAACGGCCGGAGCAACCTCCTTCTCAGTGACATCGGTGGGGGCAGTCTCCTCTTCGAACACGGGGGCAGGAACAGCCTCCTCCTCAACGACAGGGGCACGAGAAGATTCCTCATCGACGACTCCAGCAGGAGCGGCCTCCTTTTCGAGCACTGCGAAAGGTGCTGCTTCGTCTTCAACAACAGGGGCACGAGTAGGCTCATCTTCAGCAGCAACGGCCGGAGCAACCTCCTTCTCAGTGACACTGGTGGGGGCAGTCTCCTCTTCGAAGACGGGGGCAGGAGCAGCCTCTTCCTCAACGATAGGGGCACGAGCAGACTCCTCATCGACGGCTCCAGCAGGAGCTGCCTCCTTTTCGAGCACTGCGAAAGGTGCTGCTTCCTCTTCAACAACAGGGGCACGAGTAGGCTCATCTTCAGCAGCAACGGCCGGAGCAACCTCCTTCTCAATGACACTGGTGGGGGCAGTCTCCTCTTCCAACACGGGGGCAGGAGCAGCCTCGTCTTCAAGAACAACGGCAGGGGCAAACTCCCGCTCAATGACACCGGTAAGGGCACGAGGAGACTCCTCTTCAACTACTCCATGAGCACCCGACTCCTTTTCGAGCACTGGGGAAGGTCCTGCTTCCTCTTCAACAACAGCGGCACCAGCAGGCTCGACTTCACCAGCAACGGCCGGAGCAACCTCCTTCTCAGTGACACTGGTGGAGGCAGTCTCCTCTTCAAAGACGGGGGCAGGAGCAGACTCCTCAACGATAGGGGCACGAGCAGACTCCTCTTTCACGACTCCAGCAGGAGCGGCCTCCTTTTCGAGCACTGGGGAAGGTGCTGCTTCCTCTTCAACAACAGGGACAGGAGAACCCTCGTCTTCAGCAGCAACGGCCGGAGCAACCTCCTTCTCAGTGACACTGGTGGGGGCAGTCTCCTCTTCGAAGACGGGGCCAGGAGCAGCCTCCTCCTCAACGATAGGGGCACGAGAAGATTCCTCATCGACGACTCCAGCACGAGCTGCCTCCTTTTCAACCACTAGGGAAGGTGCTGCTTCGTCTTCAACAGGGGTACGAGTACCCTCGTCCTCAGCAGCAACGGCAGCGGAAACCTCCTTCTCAATGATGCTGCTAGGAGCAGCGTGCCCTTCAAGGACGGAGGCAGAAGCAGCCTCGTCTTCAAGAACAACGGCAGAGGCAAACTCCCTCCCAATGCCACCGGTAGGGGCACGAGCAGACTCCTCTTCCACGACTCCAGCAGGAGCGGCCTCCTTTTCGAGCACTGGGGAAGGTCCTGCTTCCTCTTCAACAACAGCGGCACCCGCAGGCTCGACTTCACCAGAAACGGCCGGAGCAACCTCCTTCTCAGTGACACTGGTGGAGGCAGTCTCCTCTTCAAAGACGGGGGCAGGAGCAGACTCCTCCTCAACGATGGGGGCACGAGCAGACTCCTCTTCCACGACTCCAGCAGGAGCTGCCTCCTCTTCGAGCACTGGGGAAGGTGTTGCTTCCTCTTCAATAACAGGGGCACCAGCAGGCTCGACTTCACCAGAAACGGCCGGAGCAACCTCCTTCTCAGTGACACTGGGAGGAGCAGCGGCCTCTTCAAAGACGGAGGCAGAAGCAGCCTTATCCTCTTCACGAACAACAGCAGGGGCAGAGTCCTCTTCAACGGCTCCAGCAGGAGATGACTCCTTTTCGAGCAGTGAGGACGGTGCTGCTTCCTCCTCAACAACAGGGACACCAGCAGACTCGACTTCACCAGAAACGGTCGGAGCAACCTCCTTCTCAGTGACACTGGGAGGAGCAGCGGCCTCTTCAAAGACGGAGGCAGAAGCAGCCTTATCCTCTTCACGAACAACAGCAGGGGCAGAGTCCTCTTCAACGGCTCCAGCAGGAGATGACTCCTTTTCGAGCAGTGAGGACGGTGCTGCTTCCTCCTCAACAACAGGGACACCAGCAGACTCGACTTCACCAGAAACGGTCGGAGCAACCTCCTTCTCAGTGACACTGGGAGGAGCAGCGGCCTCTTCAAAGACGGACGCAGAAGCAGCCTTGTCCTCTTCACGAACAACGGCAGGGGCAGACTCCTCTTCAACGGCTCCAGCAGGAGCTGCCTCCTCTTCGAGCACTGGGGAAGGTGTTGCTTCCTCTTCAATAACCGGGGCACCAGCAGGCTCGACTTCACCAGAAACGGCCGGAGTAACCTCCTTCTCAGTGACACTGGTGGGGGCAGTCTCCTCTTCGAAGACGGGGGCAGGAGCAGCCTCGTCTTCTTCACGAACAACGGCAGGTCCAGACTCCTCTTCATCGGCTCCTGCAGGAGATGATTCTTTTTCGAGCACTGGGGAAGGTGCTGCTTCCTCCTCAACAACAGGGACACCAGCAGGCTCCTCTTCAGCAGCAACGGCGGGAGCTACCTCCTCAGTGATACTGGTAGGGGCAGTCTCCTCTTCGAAGACGGGGGCAGGAGCAGCCTCGTCTTCTTCACGAACAACGGCAGGTCTAGACTCCTCTTCGTCGGCTCCAGCAGGAGATGATTCCTTTTCGAGCACTGGGGAAGGTGCTGCTTCCTCTTCAACAACACAGGCAAGAGCAGGCTCGACTTCACCAGCAACGGCGGGAGCAACCTCCTTCTCAGTGACACTGGTAGGAGCAGCGTCCTCTTCGAAGACGGGGGCAGAAGCAGCCTTTTCCTCTTCACGAACAACGGCAGGTCCAGACTCGTCTTCAAGGGCTCCAGCAGGAGCTGCCTCCTTTTCGAGCTGTGGGAAAGGTGCTGCTTCCTCTTCAATAACCGGGGCACCAGCAGGCTCGACTTCACCAGAAACGGCCGGAGTAACCTCCTTCTCAGTGACACTGGTGGGGGCAGTCTCCTCTTCGAAGACGGAGGCAGGAGAACCCTCGTCTTCTGCAGGAACGGCAGGGGCAGACTCCTCGTCGATGACTCCAGCAGGAGATGACTCCTTTTCGAGCACTGGGGATGGTGCTGCTTCCTCTTGAACAACAGGGATAGGAGCACCCTCATCTTTAGCAGCAACGGCCGGAGCAACCTCCTTCTCAGTGACACCGATAGGGGCAGTCTCCTCCTCAACGATAGGGGCATGAGCAGACTCCTCTTCCACGACTCCAGCAGGAGCGGCCTCCTTTTCGAGCTCTGGGAAAGGTGCTGCTTCCTCTTCAACAACAGGGGCACGAGCACCCTCGTCTTCCACGACTCCAGCAGGAGCTGCCTCCTTTTCGGGCACTGGGGAAGGTGCTGCTTCCTCTTCAACAACAGGGACAGGAGCACCCTCAGTTTCAGCAGCAACGGCCGGAGCAACCTCCTTCTCAGTGACACTGGTGGAGGCAGTCTCCTCTTCGAAGACGGGGGGAGGAGCAGCCTCGTCTTCTTCACGAACAACGGCAGGGGCAGACTTCTCGTCGATGACAGGGGCAGGGGCTGCAGGCTCAGCAATGACGGGTGGAGGAGCAGACTCAACATGCGACTCCTCCTGCTCTAAAACAGGGGTACCCTCTGGCGAAACTGCAGGATGAACATCTGCGAATGTGGAGAGTTCGTTCTCTGTTGCATGCTTGGAGGGCCCGTGTTCAAGACGTGACTCCACAACAAGTGCCGCCAGTTCCTTTTCATCCAATGCTGGAGCATGAGGACTCTCCACTGGAACCTCTTCCACCGGCACAGCCACTTTATCCTCCACAGTTGCAGCCACGTCTTCCTTCAAAGATTCAGGAACTTTCATTTCACCTGTAACGGAGGCCGCCGAGACATCTACAGATGACTCCTCCACTGGAGAAGGAACTTCCGTGTCCATAGGTGCACAAACCTCCTCCTCTAAAACAGGCGTTTCCTCTAGCGCAACTGCGGACTCAACATCTCCCAATGTAGAGAAATCTTTCTGTGCTACTTGCTCTGAGGCAGCCTCTTCAACTTGTGACTCCACTAGAACTGCCGGCAGATGCCTTTCCTCCACAATTGGAGCGTCAGGGCTCTCCGTTCGTGTCTCTTCCACGGGCACATTCACTTCATCCTCCACCGTTGCAGGCACATCTGCCTTCACAGATTCAGGCAATTCCGTTTCTTCCAAAACTGGGGCCGCAGGGTCATCGACATGTGACTCCTCCACTGGAGAAGGCACTTCCCTCTCCACAGGTGCATGCTGCGACTCCACTACTACAGGCGTACATTCGGGCGCAACTGCAGGCTCAACATCAGTAACGTGAGCTGCAACCGGTGTCTCCTCACTTGCGGATGCCAAATCCTCTCCAATGGCTGGAGGCAGCTCCTTCTCCTTAACTGCAGTAGGCTCATCGGAAATAGCTGCAGGAGGAGGCGACTGTGAAGCGGGGGCAACATCATTCTCAATTTCGCTTTTAAATGATCTCCAGGAATTGTCATCTGAGATTGGGGTCTCTTCATCAACTACAGGGGCAGGACCTGTCTCTTCGGCGACTGGGGCAGGAATGGCGTCCGGATTAAGGACGGGGGCAAGAGTCTCCTCATCAACGAAAGGGCCTGAAACTTCCATCTCATCAACGAAAGGGCCTGAAACTTCCATCTCATCAACTGCTGGGGCAGGAGAAGCCTCTTCCTCAAAAACTGCACGAGGGGTAACCTCACCTTGAACGGTAGGGGCTACCACGTCCTTCTCCTGAACAGCAGGGGCAGAAGCATCCAGTTCAGGGCTAAGAGTCGTTTCCTGCTCCGACACCGGCGCAGTGGTAAAGTCTTCCTCAACCAAGGACGGGACCGCTGACTCCTCAACAGCTTGCATAGAGGAAGTCTTCTCCGGAGCAATAGGGGAAGCCTCCTCTTCACCAATGGGGGCTGGCAGTTCCTTGTCCTCGACATAAGAGGAAGGTGCAGCCGCGTCAATGGGAGCTGGGGAATCCTTCTCCTCGACAGCAGGGACACGAGAAACCTCCTCCTCAACATCCGACCGAGCGAGACTCTCTGTTGCAACGAGGGAAGGAAATTCCTTCTCCTCAGCAGCTAAGACAGGGGCAGACTCCCCCTCAGTAGTGGGCGCAGGGGTACCCTCTCCTTGAAACGCTGGAACGGAGACGGCCTTCTCCTCAGCAGCTGGGGCAATTGCCTTGTCTTCAATGTTTGCGCCAAGAGCACCCTCCTGTCCTACGAAGGGGCCTGCGAATTCCGTTTCCTCAACAGTTGGGGTAAGGGACGGCTCGTCAACATTTGCGCCAGTGGCACCCGCATCATCACCGCCAGAGACTGAGACACCCTTCTCCTCAATCTCTGCGCCAGTGACATCCTCTTCTTCAAAGACGGGGGGTGCGACAGCAGTCTCCTCAACAGCTCCGGCAGGGAAAGCCTCACTCACAGCAACCGGCACAAGTGTACCCTCTTCCTCAACGGTAGCGCTTGGCACTTCCTTCTCCACCAAGGCTGGGAAAGTAGGAGCCCCTTCCTCAGCAAAGGGGGCAGGCATGCCCTCCTCTTCAACGACGGGGGAGGAAACTTCCTTGTCCTCATCAGCTGGAGAAGGGCCAGCCTCCTCCTTGAAGTCTGCTCCGGAGGCACCCTCTTCTCTAACTGAAGGGGCCAGGACATCCTTCTCCTCAACAGCTGAGGCAGGTGTAGCCTCCTCATCACCTGCATCAGGGGAACACTGCTCATAAACGATGGGGTCTGGTAGCTCCTTCACCTCAATTGCCGGGGCAAGGACAGTTTCGTTCTCATCAACAACAGGGGCCACAACATCCTTCTCTTCAACCACCGGGGCAGAGGTCCCGGCTTCTTCAGAAACAGGGGCTGACAATTCCCTCTCCTCAATAACGGGGGGAGAAGCTGCATCCTCCTCAACAACCGGCACACGGGAAGCATCTTGTCCAGTAGCACTGAAAGGGCTCGACTCCTCCTCAACAATGGGCTCAGGGGAATCGATTACTCCAACAGTGGGGTCAGTGGCAGACTGCTTTTCCACAACCGGCTCCACATCCACAGCGACCGAGCGCTCCAAAGGGGCTGGCAGCTCCATATCAGACACTTCCGGCTCCAAAACTGCAGCCCCTTCAACCACAGGGGCGGAACCATCCTGCAAAATCTCTGCAGGAGACTCCTTCTCCTCCACCACGGGAACAGCACCCTCAACAACAAGAGCTTCCTCAATAGGGCCAACTGACGAGTCCTCCTTCACTTCCACTGCCTCAGCACCAGCAGGAGCAGCCTCATCCTCAACAACAGGGGCAGGTACAGCGGCTTCTACGTCAGCAATGGCTGGAAATTCCTTCTCTTCAACGACGGGAACAGGTGCTGCATCCTCCTCGACAACGGGTACATTGGCAGTCTCTCGTCCAGCAGTAGTTGTAGGGGTGGCCTCGTCTTCAGGGATCTCCCTCTGTTCACTATCAGGATCAATGGCAGCCTCCTCTTCGACAACAGGCGCATGCTTAATATCTTCCACAACATGCGGGGCAGCGACAGCCATCTCATCAATAACAGGAAAAGAGGCAACCTCCTCGTGAACAAGATGTGAATGAGGTGCTTGCTCCTCCTCAATGGACACAGAAGCCTCATCAATAGGAGCACACGCCTCCTCCGAATCAGCTGGCAAATCCCAGTCTCCAACATCTGATGCCGTACCTGCAGCGACCTCGTGCACAGGGGTAACAACATCGACTGCTGTCGAAAGAGGCACCTCCTCCTTCACAAGAGGAGAAGCATCTTGCACTCCTTGCGCTGCCTCCTTAGCAGATGTCTCCACCTCAGGAGCAGACACATCCTCTTCCACTGCTGCAGGCGACTCCTTGACTTCAGCCAATGGGGCAGTCTTCTCTACAACTGGGGCAGTTTCTGCAACTGGTGTCTCAACTTCACGCGCCAACTCAGGAACTTCAGGTGCGATAGGAGCTTCAGGTTCGATCGCAGCCACCGGGACATTCTCCTCAATGGGCACAGGCACATCCACCACAGCTGCTGACAGCTGCCTCTCAGTCACATCAGGTGCCGCAACCGGATCCTCTTCCAATAACGGGGCAGCAGCAACCTCCGACACTGCAGAGCGGGTCTCTATCTCTTCCGCAGCACGGGCAGTCTCTCCCTTCCCCTCGATGGATTCCACAGCCGGTGTCATAACCTCAGGCTCTGCCTCCCCCATCGGTGCCGCATCAATTGGAGAGGAAGATGCCGCATCTACACCCACGCAGGCGTCCACAGAGGCTGGGAAATCTGTCTTTAACACATCCGGTGTCAAAACTGAAGCCTCTTCATCCACAGGGGAGGAAACTTCCCCCAACGTCTCTACAGGAAACTCCTTCTCTTCAAAAACTGGCGAGGCATCCTCACCAAGTGGAGCACTTTGAACAGCGGCAACCACTGGGTCCTCCATTACTGGCCGAGGCAACTCCTTTGCTGCCGGGGCTGCCTCTTCTACGGCTGAAGTAGGGTCCAAAACTCTTACCTCGACGCCAGGAGCCGGCGCACCAACATTCTCTTCCTCATTTCGAGCTTCCTTTGTCACCGCCGCTGCTTCTTTGGGAGCAGGGACCTCTTCCTTAAAAGATTCAGGCAAATCCTTAGTTTCCACAACCGGGACAGTCAAGTCATCAACAAGACCCTCCTCCACTGGGGGAGTCACTTTCCCTTCCACAGGTGCATGCAGCTCCTCCTCTACAACTGGGGTAACGACTCCATCAACTCGAGGCTCAACTTTTGCCAATGTGGAGAGGTCGTTTTCATCTGTATGCTCAGAAGCTTCCTCTTCAACGGGTGACTGCACCACAAGTGGCGGCAAATCCTTTTCATCCACAGCTGAAGCATCAGCACTTTCCACTCGGGCCTCTTCCACGGGTAAACCCACTTCATCATCCTCCACAGCTTCCTTAGAAAAAGCATCCTCCTCAGCAATGGGCGAAATACCAGCCTCCTCATCAACAGCAGGAAACACGTCTTCCTTAACCTCGTCTGCCAGTGTAGCCGGCGACTCCTCCACATTCAAAACTGGGGCAGCAACTTGGGCGCCGTCCTCCGCTGGGACTTCACTCGAGCCAACCTCATGAGTAGGGGAAGTATCCTCCACAGCAATGGGTGCACCGCGAGACTCCACTTCAGCAATAGGCGCAATAACAGGGTCATCTTGAGAAGTGGACGATCCGGAAGGCCCTTCTTCAACAAAGGGCGCTGGGAGTTCCTTCTCCGCGGCAATAGGGGAAGGGGCAGACTCCTCCTCACTAATAACTGCAGGGGCAGACTCTTCTTCAACCACCGGGGATGCAACCTCGCCCTCTAAATCAGCAGGGGCAGGGGAAGCAGACTCCGCAACAATTGCAGGAGTCAACTTCTCATCCAAAGCAGCGGCGCTTTCTGCATCCGGAGGCTGCAAACGGGACTCGTCTTTAACAGCCAGGGCAGGGTCATCCTGCTCCTCAACAACGACGGCATTGGTTCCCTCTTGCGTAGCAGAACTGGTAAGGGTGGCCTCTTCATCAACAGAGCGTACATCCTCCTGCCCAACAGCAGGGCCCGGGGCAACCTCCTCCTCAACAACAGGGGCAGTGCTAGCATCTTCCACAACACTTTGGGAAGTAATATCCTTCTCATCAACAACCGGGAGGGAGCTATCCTTCTCGTCAACTAAAAGTGAACGAGGAGTTTCATCATCATCAGTGGCCTCGGAAGCCGCATAAATAGGGGCAGCGAAGTCCTCCGCCGAGGCCGCTGGCAACTCCCGGTCTCCAACATCAGAAGCCACAGGTGGAGACTTAATCGCAGAGCCATCAGCCTTGTCTGCCGGAATAGCAGCGGGGGCAGCACCATCGGTAGTGTCCTCAGCTAGGACTTCACTCGAGTCATGAGTAGGGGTAGCCTCCTCCACAGCAAAGGGTGCTTTGGGAGCCTCCGCTTCAGCAGTAGGCGCACCGACAGATTCCGCTTCAGAAAGGGACGATCCGGCAGTCACTTCTTCAACAATGGGGTGCGGGAGTTCCTTGTCCGCGACAACAGGGGAAGGGGCAGATTCTTCTTCAACCAACGGGGATGCAACCCCGCTCTCGAAATCAGCCGGAGCAGGGGAAGAAGACTCAGCAACAGTAGCAGGAGTCGACTCTAAATCCACAGCTGCGGCAGGGAGATCCGACTCCTCAGCAACAGCAGGAGCAGCCTCAGCCTCAACCGAAGAAGTATCCAATGCAGAGGGAGAATCATCCGCAGCAACAACTCCTTGGGGTCCCTCAGAACTTGCAATTACCTCTCTCTCTTCAACTGGAACCGCAGGTGCCACGACACCTGTGTCAAGCCGGGTAGCCAACCCTTCCTCAGTCGGAGGACTAAACTCCCTATCACCCACCAAATCGGGAGTCTCCTCAGAAACAGTCGAAGGGTGCGCCTCCTCTTCCACGATGGGACTCTGGGCCTCCTCATCCTTCTCCTGCGCCAGGGGGACCGTCTCTTCAACAGCAGGGACCTGCTGTTTGTTCTCCCCTACGTCCTCTGATTCCTCCACCAGGGAAGGCGAAGACTCCTCCGCTACAGAAAGAGGCGTAACCTTTTCACCAACCACAGGCTGCGGAACTTCTTCCTCTTCAATGACTGAGGTCGCAACTTCCTTCTCCCTAGCAACGGGGGAAGGGGCACCTTCCTCCCCGTCCAAGATTGCAACGCCCGCCTGCTCTTCACCACTGGTAGCACGGGTGTCCTCATCTTCGTCAACGACAGGCGAAGTCGACGACTCCTTATCAACAACTAAACCAGGGGTAACCACTTCCTTCTCTTCCACTGCAGATGGAGAGTCGGCCTCCACGTCGGGAGAAGCATCTGGGACAACGCCTTCAACATCCATGGCTCGAAGATCCTCTTCATGACTAGCATGGGCAGAGGAAGCCTCCTCTTCGTGAAAGGTTGGTGAGACTTCCGTCTCCTCCACAGCGGGGGAAGAGGCAGCCTCCTCTTGAACGTCAGGGCGAGCAGGAAAATCTTCCTCAACGGAGGGTACTGTGAAATCCTTCTCCTTAACATCTGGGGCAGAAAAAGTCTCCTCCTCAGCAACGGGCGGAATGGTACCCTCTTCTTCACGCACAGGGACTTGGTTGTCCTTCTCCTCAACAGAAGGAGCAGGGATAGCTTCCTCCACAGAAACCGGTGCTTGTACTTCATCCTCCTGAATAGCTGGGACAGCGGCCGATATTTCCCTATCCTGACCATCGTCACCACTGGCAACACGGGTGCTCTCACCAGCAATGCGGGCAGCTGATACCTCTTCATTAAGAACTGGAGCAGGGGCACCCACTTCGTCAGGAAGACCGGCAACGACTTCCTTCTCGTCAACAACGGATGCAGCACCAGGCCCGACCTCGGAAACAGGAGCCCGGCCAAACTCTTGATCGACAACAGAAGCAGGAAGTTCATCCTCCTCAACAGGCACGAGATGGGTAGCCCCGCTTCCTCCAAAGGACGCAGGGATTTCCTCGTCCACAGCACCTGAAAAATGGGAAATGTCGTCCTCAACATCAGCGCCAACACCACGCTCCTCAACCTTGCTGGGGACTGTGATTTCCTTCTCCTCAACAGACGGGACAGAGGCAGACTCCTGCTCGGTAGGAGGAACCTCTTCTGAAGCAACTGGGTCTGGGACGCTCTTCTCCTCAACAGCTGGGGTAGGTGTAGTGTCTTCAAAATGCGCGGCAGACGCATCCTCATGTTCCACAGCGGGAGCTGGGATTTCCTCGTCCGCAACACCTGAAAAATGGGAAATGTCGTCCTCAACATCAGCGCCAACGCCACGCTCCTCAACCTTGCTGGGGACTGTGATTTCCTTCTCCTCAACAGACGGGACAGAAGCAAACTCATGCTCGGTAGGAGGAACCTCTTCTGAAGCAACTGGGTCTGGGACGCTCTTCTCCTCAACACCTGGGGTAGGTGTAGTGTCTTCAAAATGCACGGAAGAAGCATCCTCATGTTCCACAGCGGGAGTTGGGATTTCCTCGTCCGCAACACCTGAAAAATGGGAAATGTCGTCCTCAACATCAGCGCCAACACCACGCTCCTCAACCTTGCTGGGGACTGTGATTTCCTTCTCCTCAACAGACGGAACAGAGGCAGACTCCTGCTCGGTAGGAGGAACCTCTTCTGAAGCAACTGGGTCTGGGACGCTCTTCTCCTCAACACCTGGGGTAGGTGTAGTGTCTTCAAAATGCGCGGCAGACGCATCCCCGTGCTCTACAACGGGAGCAGGGATTTCCTTCGTCTCAGCTATTGATGCAGGGGTAGAGTCTTCAACATTTGCGCCAGGTTCACCCCCTTCTTCAACGACGGTGGGTGCGACTTCACTCTCCTGAAGAGCTCGGGCAGTAGCGGACTCATCTTCAGGAACAGGCACAGCTATATCCTCCTCTTCAACGACAGGAGACGGGGTCTCCTTCTCCTCCGAAGATGGGGAAGGGAGGGGAGCCTTCTCCTCAGCAACGGGTGCAGGTATGCTCTCCTCTTCAACGACTGTGCCTGGGACTTCCTTGTCGTCAACATCTGGGGCAGGGGTCTCATCCTTGGCATCTGAATCAGGGGTACCCTCTCCTTCAAAGATGGGGGCAGGGATTCCCCTTTCCTGAATAACTGAGGTCGGGACAGCGTCCTCCTCTGGAACTGCACCTGTGGAAACCTCCTCTTGGACGATGGGATCAACGAGATCCTTCTCCTCGCCAACTAATTCAGGTACAGAATCCTCCGCATCAAGGGAACTCTCCTGTTCAACGAGGGCGGGGGCAGGTTCCTTCTCCTCAACAACCGGGACAGTGTCTGCCTCCTGCTGAGCCACCACTGCAGGGGAAGCTTTGTCTTCAACTGACAGGGCCGGGACCATATCCTCTATATCAGCTGGAGCAGGGGCAACATCCTCAGAAAGGGTAGCAATGGCTGGCTCTTTATCATAGACTGGGGTTGGCAGGTCCTTCTCCTCTACAGCCTTGGCAGGAGCATCCTCCTCGTCTGCTACAAATGCAGTGCCAACCTTTTTCTCAACCACGGGGACAGTAAGTTCCTTCTCTACATCAGCTCGAGCAGGGGCAGCCTCATCGGCGACGGCCGAAGGGGAAGGCTGTTCATCAGGGAAGGGGGCCGGCGAATCCTTTTGAACGAAACCTAGGGCTGGGGCTGGTGCAGCGGCAGCCTCCCCCTCGGGAACCAAATGAGGGAAAGCCTCCGCTTCAACAAAGGGTGCAGGGACATTTTCGTTTTCCTCTGTAACGGCAGGGATACCCATCTCTTCATTGACGGCGTCATCTTTAATTACACGATCCTCTTCAATGACAGCCGGGGCACCGGCAGTCTCTTCCTCAGTAGCAGCAGCCTCTTCTTCAGCAATACTGGTAGGACTGGCCTCTTTTTCAACAAAAGCTACAGGGACATCCTCCTGTCCAACAGCAGGTTCAGCGGCAACCTGCTCCTCAACAACAGGGGCAGTGCCAGCATCCTCTACAACACTTGGGGCAGAGATATCCTTCTCATCAACCGGGATGAAGCTACCCTCCTCATCAACTACAACTGAACGAGGAGCCTCATCATCATCAGTGGCCTCAGAAGCCACATCAATAGTAGCAGTCGAGTCCTCCTCCGAGGCCACCGGCACCTCTCGGTCTCCAATATCTAAAGTCGCAACCGCAGGTTGAATCACAGGGGCATCAATCTCGTCTGCAGGCGTAGCAAGAGACTTCGGGGATTCCTCCTCCGCGACAATAGGGACATGTGCACCCCCCTCAGCAATCAACGGGGATGCAACCTCGCTCTTTAAATCAGCCGGGGCAGGGGAAGCAGACTCGGTAACAAGTGCACGAGGAAACTCTTTATCCACAGATGCGGCCGGGAGATCCGCCTCCTCAACGGTCAGGGAACGGGCTGGCGATGCCTCCTCCTCAGCAATAGTTGGAGCAGCCTCAGCTTCAACCGAAGAAGAATGCCCAATGGATGGAGTATCATCCGCAGCAACAATTTCTTGGACTCCTACACTCGTTGCAACTCCCTCTCTCTTTCCAGCAAAGGCCTCCTGTGGAACAGCAGGATCAGTAGCAGCAGTCTCCTCGACAACAGGAGAAGGGGATGCATCTCCCACAACATTAGGGGTAGTGATATCCTTCTCGTCATCGCCTGCAGCAGAGGTAGCAAATTCGTCAGCTAGAGTAGATTGACGAGCCTCATCGTCATCCGCGGCCTCGGAGTTCACGTGAATAGGACCAAAAGCCTCCTCCTTCAAGGCAGCAGGCAACTCCCGGTCTCCAACATCTGGAGACCCAACGGCAGCGACCCCAATCACAGGGGAAACAACTTCGTCTGCTGTCAAAAGAGGTAAATCCTCCTTAACAAGTGGGGCGACATCTTCCACTCCATGCGCAGCCTCCTCAACAGGTGCCTTCACCTCAGCAGCGGACACCTCCTCTTCCCCAGGAAATGGAAAATCCTTCTGGGACACTTCTTGAGCAGGAACTGCAGCCTCGTCGATAGCTGGGGTCGAAATCTTATCTGCCACTCCTGCCGGCAACTCCTCGACTTCGGCCAAAGGGGCGCCCCTCTCCACGCCAGCGGCAACTTCTGCAGCTGGTGACCCGACTTCACGGGCCACCTCAGGAACCTTCTCCTCAACTGGAGTTTCAGGTGCGATCGCAGCCGATGGAGCGGTCTCGCCAATCGACTCAGACACATCAATGGGGATAGGCACCTCCTCTTCTTCAACAAGAGGGGCAGACTCTCCCAACTCCTCACCGGACTCCACGGCTGGTCCCAAAACCTCAGGTGTTGCATCATCGATGGGCGCAGCACCACTAACCTTTTCATCACCGATTGGAGCTCCCGGTAACACATCCACAGCCGGAGAGTCGTCCACAGAAGCCGGCAACTCAATCTCTGACGCTTCCGGAGATAAAACTGCAACCTCGTCCATCACAGGAGGAGCAGATTCCTTCGACACCTCTGCAGGAAACTCTTTCTCCTGCACGACAGTCGCACCACCCTCAGCAACCGGAGCATCCTGGACTCGGGGAACCAATTGGTCCTGTTCTTCTGGCCCAGGCAACTCTTCCTTGACGACTGAACCAGCATCCAAAGCTGGTGCCTTCACCTCAGCGGCCGCCGCAGAAACCTTCGCTTCCTCTTCAATGGGTGTAGGCACATCGTCCTCACCAGATTCAAGTAACTCTTTCTCTTCCACAACCGGGGCAGCCAAGTCATTAGCAGCTGACTCCTCCACGGGAGAAGGCACTTCTCTGTCCACAGGTGGGGACAGAACCTCCTGAACATCAGGAGCAGACTCTCCCTGAACTGAAGGTTCTGCTGCCAAAGTGGAGACTTCATTCTCCCCTGCTTCCATAGAGATTTCCTGTCCAACCGGCGACGCCGCAAACAGTGCCGGCATATCCTTTTCCTCCAAAGCTGAAGCATCTGAACTCTCCACTGGGGTCTCCTTCGCCGGTAGAGCCACTCCGTCCTCCACAAAACCAGGCAATTCCTTCTCAACTGGAACTGGGGCAGCATCCTCTTCAGCTGGTTCGAGGTCATCCTTCTCTTCCACTACTGGGGTAATGTGCGCTGTAACTGGTCCCTTCTCACTCGGGGCGGACAACTCCTCCGCAATAGATGCAGGCAGCTCCTTCTCTTTCTCAGGTGCAGCAGACTCATCACCACTAGCAGATACTGCAGCAATAGGAGCGGCCTGGGAAGCAGAGACTACATCATTTTGAAGCTCTCTTTTGTATGATCTCCAGGAATTGTAATCTGACTTCGGAGGCTCCTCTTCAACAACAGGGCCAAGGGCTGCCTTCTCATCGGCGACTGGGGCCGGAGCCTCCTCTTCAATAACGGTGTCACGAGTGGCCTCCTCCTCAGCAACAACGGCAGGAGCTGCGTCCCCTTCAATAACGACAGCAGGAGCAGGCTCCTTCTCAAGAACTGGGGTTGGGGCAGCTTCCTCATCAACAACAGGGACTGGGGCCGAGCGCTCCTCAGGGACTGGGGCCGGAGCACTCCCGTCTTCAGCGAAAACGGCAGGGGCTGCGCGCTCGTCAATGACTGGAGCTGGAGCAGTCTCGTCTTCAGGAACAGCGGCAGGGGCTGCTTCCTCTTCAACAACAGGGGCAGGAGCAGACTCCTCTTCAAACAATGGAGCAGGGGCTGCGCGCTCTCCAACTACGGGAGCAGGAGCAGTCTCCACTTCAGCAGCAACGGCGGGAGCAACCTCCTTCTCAGTGACACTCTTAGGAGCAGCCTCCTCTTCAACGATAGGGGCACGAGCAGACTCCTCTTCCACGACTCCCGCAGGAGCTGCCTCCTTTTCGAGCACTCGGGAAGATGCTGCTTCCTCTTCAACAACAGGGGCCGGACCGGTTTCGTCATGAGCAGCAATGGCAGTGCGAACCTCCTTCTCAATGTCGCCGGTAGGAGCAGCATCCTCTTCGAAGCCGGCGGCAGAAGCAGACTCGTCTTCTGGAACAATCGCAGGGGCAGACTCCTCTTCAACGACTGGGGCACTAGAAGACTCCTCATTAACAACTCCAGCAGCAGCTGACTCCTTTTCGAGCACTGGGGAAGGTGCTGCTTCCTCTTCAACAACAGGGACAGGAGCACCCTCAGCCTCAGCAGTAACGGCCGGAGCAACCTCCTTCTCAGTGACACCGATAGGGGCAGTCTCCTCTTCGAAGAAGGGGGCAGGAGCAGCCTCCTCCTCAACGATAGGGGCACGAGGAGACTCCTCTTCCACGACTCCAGCAGCAGCTGACTCCTTTTCGAGCACTGGGGAAGGTGCTGCTTCCTCTTCAACAACAGGGACAGGAGCACCCTCAGCCTCAGCAGTAACGGCCGGAGCAACCTCCTTCTCAGTGACACCGATAGGGGCAGTCTCCTCTTCGAAGAAGGGGGCAGGAGCAGCCTCCTCCTCAACGATAGGGGCACGAGGAGACTCCTCTTCCACGACTCCAGCAGGAGATGACTCCTTTTCGAGCACTGGGGAAGGTGCTGCTTCCTCTTCAACAACAAGGACAGGAGCACCCTCATCTTTAGCAGTAACGGCCCGAGCAACCTCCTTCTCAGTGACACCGATAGGGGCAGTCTCCTCTTCGAAGAAGGGGGCAGGAGCAGCCTCCTGCTCAACGATAGGGGCACGAGCAGACTCCTCTTCAACGACTCCAGCAGGAGATGACTCCTTTTCGAGCACTGGGGAAGGTGCTGCTTCCTCTTCAACAACAGGGACAGGAGCAGTCTCGTGTTCAGTAACAACGGCAGGGGGAACCTCCTTTCCAAAGACACCGGTAGGCGCAGACTCCTCTTCAAAGATGGGGGCAGGAGCAGCCTCGTCTTCAGGAACAACGGCAGGAGCAGACTCCTCCTCAACGACTCCAGCAGGAGATGACTCCTTTTCCAGCGAAGGGACAGGTGCTGCGCGCTCTTCAACAATAGGGGCACGAGCAGACTCTTCTTCAGCAACAACGGCAGGGCCAACCTCCTTCTCAATGACACCAGTAAGAGCAGAGTCCTCTTCAAATACGGGGGCAGGAGCAGCCTCGTCTTCAGGAACAATGGCAGGAGCGGACTCCTCCTCAACGACAGGGGCACGAGCAGACTCCGCGTCAACGACTCCAGCAGGAGCAGACTCCTCGTCAAGCGCTGGGACCGGGGCTGCGCGCTCTTCTACAACAGGGCCAGGACCAGCCTCGTCTTCAGGAACAATGGCAGGAGCAGACTCCTCTTCAACGACTCCAGCAGGAGCAGACTCCTCGTCAAGCGCTGGGACCGGGGCTGCGCGCTCTTCTACAATAGGGCCAGGACCAGCCTCGTCTTCAGGAACAATGGCAGGAGCAGACTCCTCTTCAACGACTCCAGCAGCAGCAGACTCCTCGTCAAGCGCTGGGACCGGGCCTGCGCTCTCTTCTACAATAGGGCCAGGAGCAGCCTCGTCTTCACGAACAATGGCAGGAGCAGACTCCTCTTCAACGACTCCAGCAGGAGCAGACTCCTCGTCAAGCACTGGGACCGGGGCTGCGCGCTCTTCTACAATAGGGCCAGGAGCAGCCTCGTCTTCAGGAACAACGGCAGGAGCAACCTCCTTATCACTGACAAGTGCACGAGAAGACTCCTCTTCAACGACTCGAGCGGGAACAGACTCCTCTCCAAGCACTGGGGCAGGAGCTGCGCGCCCTTCTACAACAGGAGCAGGAGCAGCTTCGTCTTCAGCAACAACGCCAGCAGCAACCTTGTCTTCAACGACAGGGACGGGAGCAGACTCCTCTTCGACCACTCCAGCAGGGGCTGACTCCTTTTCAAGCACGGGGGCAGCAGCTGCGGTTTCCACTTCAGAAACAGGGGCAGAGGCTTCAGTCGACTCCTCTTCAACGACGGATGCATGGGCGTCCTCGTCACCAACGACGCCTGTGGCTGTTGCCTCCTTCCCAAGCACTAAGGAAGGCAATGCCTCCTCTTCAACGATGGAAGCAGCGGCAGGGCCAGGACTCGTCTCCTTCTCCTCTGCAGTAGGTGAGGACTCTTCGTCAACGTGTGGTTCCTCAACAGACATTGGCAGATCTGACTCTTCCACGACTGCAGCGGGCTCATCAGAACTAGCTGCTGCTGTAGCAATGCGGGCTGAATCCTTTTCCAGCAAAGGGACAGGTGCTGCGCGCTCTTCCAGAATAGGGGCAAGAGCAGAATCTTCATCAGCGACAACGGCAGGGGCAACCTTGTCATCATCGGCAGGGACAGGAGGAGACTCCTCTTCAACGACTCCAGCAGGGGCTGACTCCTTTTCCAGCACTGGGACAGAGGCAGCTTCCTCTTCAATAACAGAGGCCGGAGCAGACTCTCCTTCACCAACAACGGCGGGACCAACCTTGGTTTCATCGGCAGGGACAGGAGCAGACTCCTCTTCAACGACTCCAGCAGGGGCTGACTCCTTTTCGAGTACTGGGACAGGGGCTGCGCGCTCTTCAACAATAGGGGCACGAGCAGAATCTTCTTCAGAAACAACGGCAGGGGCAACCTCCTTCTCAATGGCACCGATAGGAGCAGACTCCGCTTCAAAGCCGGGGGCAGGAGCACCCTCGTCTTCAGCAACAGCGGTAGGGGCAACCTCCTCTTCAACTTCAGGTTCAGGAGAAGACTCCTCTTCAACGACTCGAGTGGGGGCTGCGCGCTCTTCTACAACAGGAGCAGGAGCAGCTTCGTCTTCAGCAACAACGCCAGCGGCAACCTTGTCTTCAACGACAGGGACGGGAGCAGACTCCTCTTCGACGACTCCAGCAGGGGCTACTTGCTTTTCAAGCACGGGGGCAGCAGATGCGGTTTCCACTTCAGAAACAGGGGCAGGGGCTTCAGTCGACTCCTCTTCAACGACCGGAGCAGGGGCAGGGGCAGGACTGGTCTCCTTCTCCTCTGCAATAGGTGAGAACTCTTCGTCAGCGTGTGGTTCCTCAACAGACTTTGGCAGATCTGACTCTTCCACGACTGCAGCGGGCTCATCAGAACTAGCTGCTGCTGCTGTAGCAGTGGGAGTGCCGTAAGAAGCAGGGGCTAATTCGTTCTCAATTTCTTGTTTAAATGATCTCCAGGAATTATCATCTGATTTTGAAGCCTGATCTGCAACGACGGATGGAGCAGCGGTTTCCCCTTCAACGACGGAAGTAGGAGCTGTCTCCTTTAGAAGAACTGGAGTAGGATCTCTCTCCTCTATACCAACAGGAGCAAGGGCTGAGTCTTCAACAACGGAAGCAAGATCTTCCTCATCTTTTGCGATGGGAACAGGAGCTGTCTCCTCCACTGCGACGGGAGAAGGAGGTGTCTCATCTTCCGTGATGGGAGCAGGAGCTGTATCATCTTTTGCGATGGGAGCAGGAGCTGTCTCGGCTTCAAATCCAGTGGCAGGAGCAGCCTCGTCTTCAGGAATAACGGTAGGAGAAACCTCCTCTTCGACGACTCCAACAGGAGTAGACTTCGCTTCAAGCACTGGGGCAGGGGCTGACTCCTTTTCCAGCACAGGGACAGGGGCAGCTTCCTCTTCAATAACAGGGGCAGGAGCAGACTGTCCTTCAGCAACAACGGCGGGACCAACCTTGGCTTCATCGGCAGGGACAGGAGCAGACTCCTCTTCAACGACTCGAGCGGGAACAGACTCCTTTTCCAGCACTGGGGCCGGGGCTGCGCGCTCTTCTACAACAGGAGCAGGAGCAGCCTCGTCTTCAGCGATAAGGACGGGAGCAGACTCCTCTTCGACCACTCCAGCAGGGGCTGACTCCTTTTCAAGCACGGGGGCAGCAGCTGCGGTTTCCACTTCAGAAACAGGGGCAGAGGCTTCAGTCGACTCCTCTTCAACGACGGATGCATGGGCGTCCTCGTCACCAACGACACCTGTGGCTGTTGCCTCCTTCCCAAGCACTAAGGAAGGCAATGCCTCCTCTTCAACGATGGAAGCAGCGGCAGGGCCAGGACTCGTCTCCTTCTCCTCTGCAATAGGTGAGGACTCTTCATCAACCTGTGGTTCCTCAACAGACATTGGCAGATCTGACTCTTCCACGACTGCAGCGGGCTCATCAGAACTAGCTGCTGCTGTAGCAGTGGGGGCTGAATCCTTTTCGAGCGCCGGGGCAGGGGCTGCGCGCTCTTCCAGAATAGGGGCACGAGCAGAATCTTCATCAGCGACAACGGCAGGGGCAACCTTGTCATCATCGACAGGAACAGGAGCAGACTCCTCTTCAAAGGCTTCAGCAGGGGCTGCGCGCTCCTCTACAACAGGAGCAGGAGCAGCTTCGTCTTCAGCAACCACGTCAGCAGCTGCCTTGTCTTCAACGACAGGGACAGGAGCAGACTCCTCTTCGACGACTCCAGCAGGGGAGACCTCGTTTTCAAGCCCGAGGGTATCAGGTGCGGTTTCCTCTTCAGAAACAGGGGCAGGGGCTTCAGTCGACTCCTCTTCAACGCCAAATGCATGGGCGTCCTCGTCACCAACGACGCCTGAGGCTTCAACGACGGGAGCAGGGGCAGGGGCTGCCTTCTCTTCGGCGACTGGGGTCGGAGCCTCCTCTTCAATGACGGTGTCACGAGTGGCCTCCTCCTCAGCAACAACGGCAGGAGCTGCGTCCCCTTCAATAACGACGGCAGGAGTAGACTCCTTCTCAAGCACTGGAGCAGGGGCTGCTTCCTCTTCAACAACAGGGGCCGGGGCCGCGCGCTCCTCAGTGACGGGGGCCACAGCACTCTTGTCTTCAGCAAAAACGGCAGGGGCTGCTTCCTCTTCAACAAAAGGGGCAGGGTCCGCGCGCTCATCAATGACCGCAGCTGGAGCAGCCTCATCTTCAGGAACAAGGGCAGGGGCTGCTTCCTCTTCAACAACAGGAGCAGGAGCAGAATCCTTTTCAAACAATGGAACAGGGGCTGCGCGCTCATCAATGACTGGAGCTGGAGCAGTCTCATCTTCAGGAACAACGGCAGGGGCTGCTTCCTCTTCGACAACAAGAGCAGCAGCAGAATCCTTTTCAAACAATGGAGCAGGGGCTGCACGCTCTTCACCGAGGGGGGCAGGAGCACCCTCATCTTCAGCAAAAGCGGCTGGAGCAACCTCCTTCTCAATGACACCAGCAGGAAATGACTTCTTTTCGAGCACTGGGGAAGGTGCCGCTTCCTCTTCAACAACAGGGGCAGGAGCAGTCTCGTGTTCAGTAACAACCTCCTTTCCAAAGACACCGGTAGGGGTAGACTCCTCTTCAAATACCGGGGCAGGACCAGCCTCGTCTTCCGGAACAACGGCAGGGGGAACCTCCTTCCCAAAGACACCGGTAGGGGCAGACTCCTCTTCAAAGACGGGGGAAGGAGCAGCCTCGTCTTCAGCAACAGCGGCAGGGGAAACCTCCCTCTCAGTGACACTGGTAGGGACAGTCTCCTCTTCAAAGACGGGGGCAGGAGCAGCCTCGTCTTCAGGAACAACGGCAGGAGCAGACTCCTCTTCAACGACTCCAGCAGGAGCTGACTCCTTTTCCAGCACAGGGACAGGGGCTGCAAGCTCTTCAACAGTAGGGGCAGGAGCAGACTCGTCTACAGCAACAACGGCAGGGGCAATCTCCCTCTCAATAACACCGGTAGGAGCAGACTCCTCTTCAACGACTCCAGGAGGGGCTGACTCCTTTCCGAGCACTACGGCAGGGGCTGCGCGCTCTTCAACAATAGGAGCAGGAGCAGCCTCGTCTTCAACGACAGGGACGGGAGTAGACTCCTCTTCGACGACGGGAGCAGGGACTGCCTCCTTTTCAAGCACGGGGGCAGCAGGTGCGGTTTCCTCTTCAACATTGGCAGAGATTGGCAGATCTTTCTCCTCCACGACTGCAGCGGGCTCATCAGAACTAGCTGCTGTTGTAGCAGTGGGGGTGCCGTAAGAAGCAGGGGCTAATTCGTTCTCAATTTCTTGTTTAAATGATCTCCAGGAATTATCATCTGCTTTAGAGACCGGATCTGCAACGAGGGATGGAGGAGCGGTTTCCCCTTCAACGACGGGAGCAGGACCTGTCTCCTTTTGAAGGACTGGTGTAGGATCTCCCTCCACTACACCAACAGGGGCATGGGCTGTGTCTGCAACGGAAGCAGGAGCTTCCTCATCTTTTAGGATGGGAGCAGGAATCGTCTCATCTTCTGCGACGGGAGCAGCAGCTTCAGCATCTTTTGCGATAAGAGCAGGAGCTGTCTCATCTTCGGCGATGGGAGCAGGAGCTGTATCATCGTCCGCGATGGGAGCAGGAGCTGTCTCCTTATCGAGGTCTGGAGCAGCGTCCTCTGCAACAGCAGGAGCTGGGCAAATCTTTTCATCAACAATGGGAGCTGGGGCGATGTCCTGACCAGTTAGGGGAGCTTCAGGGGACACCGCAGCCAGTGTCTTGTGATCTTCGGCATCACCTGCGGCCTCACCCTTCTCTTCTACAAGACGGGGAACCTCTGCCTCATCCACACACGGGGGGAGCTCCTTCTCTTCCACCACTGGAGTTGCCTCGTCAACCTTCACCTCAACTGGAGAATGGGCTTCAGCAGTAGGAACAACCTCAGATACACTGGGAGGTTCACTCTCAATTTCATTTCCAAAGGACCTCCAACTACTTGCATCCACCACTGGAGCCTCTGGCTGCTCAACATTGGTCAACTTTGTAGAAGTTGACTCTTCCAGTAGGGTTGCCTCGGTTATGGCTGGAACCTCTTCGACAGGAGAAGCCAGGTCTAAAGTCGCAGAATCTACCGGGAGCGAATGATGCTCTAGCACTGGAGTCTCAGGCTCAAATGAAGTGGCAGCCGTAGTGTGATCAACAGGGACAGAAATCTTCTCAGTAGGAGAAACATCGGGAGTAACCTCCTGGAGCATTGGGGCATCCGGTTCCTCAAATAGACTCGTAGGAGCAGGAGCCTTCTCCGCCACTGCCGGTGCATCTTTTTCTGATAAAGATTCTGAGACGTCCAAAGGGAGTTCTACAGCTACGGTCTTATCCTCCGCAGCCACCTCAGGTGAAGCCTCTGACTCCTTGATCTCTTCAACTGTCGGAGCTTTAATAGTCGACGGAGAAGTTATTTCATCCACCGGCTCAGGGAACCGTGCAGCAATCTTATATTCTGCACCCACTGGAGCAGCAACCTCCTCCTCTATAGAAGGGGAAGCCTTCTCGTCCCCCACTGGAGTATCTTCTTGATTTGACAAGGTGGCTTGTTCCTCCACAACAGGGGTACGGGAGTCTTCTGGCTCTCCAAATAGGGGTTTGGTTGCGGATTCTGAAACAGGCAAGGGAAGCTCAACATCCTTCTCACGCAAGATTGGGGTCTCATCCTCAGTAGATCGCTTAGGCACAACTTCCGCCTCCTTGCTGTCCTCTTTAACTTTCTCATCAATAAGAACCTCCTGCTGGGAAACAGGCTCCAGCGAAACAGAAGGTATACCTAGCTCAGAGGTAGAAAAGCCCTCAGACTCTTCGGCCACAGCAGATACTTTCGCTGGGGATTCTGATACGTCCACAGGAAGCTCAGACCCTCTGATCTCCATCTCGTCCTCATGTACAACCTTAGAAGACATCTCTGACTGCTTGGCCTCCACAACCTGGGGCTCTGTAGCCTGTACCTCAATCACTGGGGCATCTTCAGTCCTAGAATCCTGAACAACGGACTCGATGTCTTTTGATTCTGCCGCTGGGGCTACTAAATCCTTCGATTCAACGACAAGATGTTCTTCTGCTGCTGCAGCGTGCTCCTCAACATGGTCAGCCTTCTCTCCAACTGAAGAACTCTCAGGCCCCAACGCAGGGGTAGGGAGAGGAGCAACCTCATCAGGCACAACTGATTGCTCAGGACTCAATCCACTCGGTTGCTCCTCGCTCTTAAGTTCCTCCTTCTGAACAACTCAGCCAATTAACTTCTAAGTTAGAACACAAACCCAGTCAAAAGATCCAACATTCAATGTACAACTGCCACATGAAAATGTAAATGAATGCCGAGCTGAAATAGTAGTCTTCGATAGTGTTACCTGCAACTCTCTCGGCAACGGTAAAATGTCGATGCCTTGAGGGGAACCTCTCTCAGATCTTTCTGTCAAAGGCGGACTTTCTGTTGTTCCAAGCAAAACATAATCGCCTCCATCGCCGTTTATCGACCGCGTTTCAATCTCATCAGATTGGTCACTGCCCACTGATTTCACAGTCTCTGCCTCTTCATCATAAGTTTCCGAAGCTTTGCTAGACTGCATACTACTCTCTGCAATCGGAAGTACTGGCATTGCCTTTGAAGATAATCCAAAGGGTTCCACTACTGATTCACCAGTCGGCTCGACAATAACTCTCTCACCCACTTGTTGTTGCGATCCTCCTACTTCGTTACTCCCTGTCACAAGCAGACTAACTTACAATCTAATAGAAACTGCATAGACATATCCTTGGAGCTAAATCAATGAGGGTTCACACATCAATGACCAATGAATCGAAGAGATCTCCAAGGTGAACACTTCAAGCTTCTCATAGAAATTGTACATCTGAATGTGAATGGACGCATTGAATAATAAAAAACTGTATTCTAGAAATCTTGACTATCTGTAAGCAGAAACAGGCAGACGAGCCTCACCTTGAACTGAAGCCACCTCCAACGGCGTGTCAGTGACATTAGGCTTCGGCACCGAAACCCATTCTGGACTTAACCCTTTGGACTGCTGGTGAACAGGTGAGACCATCTCCCAGTTGTCACCTAATGTCTCCTTTGATGATGCTTCCGCTCTATGAGGACTGCTGGACTTGGGGTCATCCTCGATAGCCACTGGCACCGCCGCAATTGAGTGCCCTATTACTTCTTTTGATTCACTTTCCCCAAGAGGAATTGCCTCTTCTGTTGTTTGACCTACATTTCTTTGTAGTGGCTTCTCCTCCGCACGCCCACCGGGAGCTGGAAAGCTACTGCTGGTCGTCAGACTTCTGGCTTCGAATGGCGTCGTGCTTGATGACGTAGCAATGCTATGTCTTTTCCTCAGACCACCACTTCTCGACCCAGCAACACCGCTAGAAGAAGCGGCAGGTGCCCCTTTCGCTAAAAATAGGTCATCATCGTTGTTGGGATTGTAGACCAGTGGATCAGGTGAACTTAAACCAGCCTTCAGATACTTGGGAGGTAAGGGCATCCCAACTGGACGAACAGGTGAAGCCTTATACGATGGGAGATCCTCTGAACCGCTGAGGTAAAGGGTGTCAGGGCTCCGCCCTCCGCTCGAGAAAGATCGAGCAGGGCTAACATTTGCAGTGTTGTAGACACTTGGCATCTCAGACGACGATACACTTGTAAGCCTTCTTCGAGAGTCTGAGGCAGAGTAATCCACATCTTGATCAAAGGTAACATTTGTGTCAATTCCATCGTCATCATCCAATTTCGCGTGAGAGGATGAGAGAACCTCTTTCCGGTCCTCCTGTGAAACGTAAATCAGGGGACACAAGCAAACGTTATCACAGTATAATAAACACAAAGTCACAAGACTACATGAGCCTATCGAAGTGTAACAATATCATAACAAGAATCACACCCTACAGTGATAATTTTAAATGGAACCCAGCTCCCTAGAAGAAGGCCACGTAATTCAGAGGTGGTCTAACAGCCAAAGGATGTTGGAGTATGATGAAACTCAAATGAAAGAGTAAGGCTCCAAATACAGAGTTCCGGGCATTCACGGCACCCATTAGATACTATCACTGAGCAACCAGAGACCATAATGACTACAGTGTTCGAAATGTTGTGAACAAAATGCAACGCACACTGAACAAAATCACACGGGGCAAATCACATGACAGATTACATTCTAGGTTAAAGACCTTGATCAAGATAGGATTGTGCAACTAGGGTTAAACTCCGGGAGAGTGCTCAAACGAAAACGAACCTTCGGAATTAGAGGTACTAGAGTTGTGGGGTCGGAACCGATGACCTTCTCCTTCTTAGAACTTGGCTTTGAAGCTTGTGTTGACGCCTCAATCGATGCTTTACGCGACCTTGGAGCGGGAAGTCTTGGAGTTCGCGAAGAGCTCGCACTCTGGTCCCTACTGGCACACTTCCCTCCTCCTTTACCCATCTTCGAAACAGCAACTTACCCAGTAACTAGGTTTTCCGGCCGAAGATCTCAACCCTAGTGCTGCCTTGAGGAGCAATTTTTTACTTTAAAGAACTCAAATTGGTTGAAGAACTCTCTTCAAAAGTGCGACTCAAGAAAACGCCAATTTTCTGAATTGCACACATTGACACCAAAAATGTTAATCCAGATCATGTCGAATGCGAACACTCAACTAAATATCCAACATTCGACTTAAACTCAAAGAAATCATTTATCTATCAAACCGACAATGTAGAAAAAATTGAGACCGCTCAAGTCCATCCTAAAGTCAACATGCCTGCTGTGGGATCAGCAACATTTGACAGAGCAAGGAGAAAACGTAATCCGTTTGTACTTCTTCGAGCACTTACTTTCAAGTGGATACCCGTACCAATCTTCCTCAGCGTGAATTTCTCATCACCAAGCTTGAACCCAAGCAATTGCACTCCACTACAATCGTTGATGAGTGCGATATCTCCACTTTGGATTACAAAGCTGTAAACTAGTCGACGAGAAATACAGCCTTTGTAAGAAGAGCTTTGCCGCTCTGACGAGATGTTTTTCCCCTGCAAACTACGCTGAAGATCTGAACTGTGATTGGAGCACCTTAGCCTCTGAACAACAATCACAACTCAACTAGCAGGTCGATTGTCAATCTTAACATCAAAGAAGACGTCCAGTGTACCGGTATCCTCGTCGAAACTCTTGACTGAGTTTGCAGGTATCACTCACCTACAAAACGACAGGCATTTAGGTCCAATACGGGTATCGGGCATAGACGAGTACTCACTCCGATTCAAAAAGACATCAATATCCTACGACTATATCAATACCCAAGTTCCAAGAATTTTGTTAATTTCAATAATGATTCTACGATTCATGTCAGGTACTTCGAATTACTGCAAGAACTCATGTCACATGAACTACCGGATAGTAGGAAGCATCTTTCAGAACATTCGTGATGTAGTAGCGGACAAAACTAGACCAGCAAGATCCAACGATAAGACCAAGATTAAAGTATTCAAACTACTGGATCGATGAGGAAAGCAGAAAACTAACCTGAACGCTGAGAAAATTTGGCAGCTGCTAAATTGATTGTAACCGAATGATACTGCAATACTGCAATCTGGCACTGAAGCTTCGCATTCAAAGAAATTAGTAGTCTTATGCAATAGAAATTGTCTACCCAGACACAATTAATCTCAAGTACGGGTAACTATGCACTAGATCCAGTCGATGACAGACAACAGCAACAAAAAAGATACCAGCAAGATTATTCACGTAAAAGATCTAGATTTCTTCTCTTATCAGCAAGTGCCTTTGCATTCCACCACACGTAGGATTCGTCAGGATCTCAGAAACGATTTCCGTTCAATTAACCAATAGTACGACACCCTAAACTTGTCAAGATCGAATGATATTGCGATACTGCAATAGAATAATGACGCTTCGCAGTCAAGAAAATAATTAGTCTTATGCAAGAGGAATTGTCGAAGAAATTAGTAGTCTCATGTACTTGATTGCAAATGTGGCTACCTATGCACTAGATCCACTAATGGACCAACCAGAAACAACAGCAAAAAAAAGATACCGGCAAAATTTTCCACGTACAAGATCTAGATTTCTTCCCTCATTATCAAGTGTCAATGCATTCCACCAAACACAGGAGGATTCAGCAAACAACAGGAGGATTCGACCAAACAATAGGAGGATTCGACACGATCTCAGACACGATCACCGTTCCATCAACCAAATTTACGAAACCCTAAACCTTTCAAGACCAGACTTGGTTACAATTCTAAACAAGAGTAGAACAGATCCTGATGCATCGATCTGATGTGCAGGACTTCTTGAAGTTCGTGAAGATCTCGAACTCTGCTCCCTACTCGCACGCTTTCCTAGTCAGGATTAATCGCCTGAAGAATGAACTGAGGCAAAACAGAAAAAAATCGGACTCGCTCAATGCGAGATCGAATTACAAATCACAGCAGTAAGAACAAAAAGAAGAAGAAGACACCAAATGAGCTTCGCAAGCTCTCTTGAGCAGCGTCTCAAAACCCCGTGCGAATCCCGTCCCAAAAAACAACAAGATCCAGAAGAGTGGGCACGAATCGGAAAAAAACTAATCAGCACCAGAAGCTAGCAGCTTCTCAATGTGGCACTTCAGCACTTCGAGAGAGGAGAAAGGAGACTGCAGTGATGGACCTGCGCCCCATGAAGAACAATAAAACGCAACGCCCGTCGTCTCCGAACTCAAGCTGGTTTTGACTCCTTCTCAGAGACCAATTCCACGGAATGCGATCGGATGGCCAAAGAAGGCATGAGCTGCCCTGTTCTCTGCCTCTGGCCGGCAACCACCACCTCCTGGCCGGCCGCCCAAGACCCCACTCGGGCCCTCGCCTCCTTGCCTCACCTTCATTGCTCCTATTCTTCAGCCCCATAGCCAGAGCACATCCCTCAAGACCGCCAAAGCTACTCATCAGCAGATGGACCACAGCCCGACCAAGTCCTGGTTCCATTTTTACCTCACCTAAAAATTCCATCTCGGGTTCCCGGTCCCCATCCACGGAAAGCTAGAAAAGAAATTCTCAACTCCAGAGTTGGGTCCAAAGTCCAAACTCCAGTTCCCAAAAATTACTGAAAACCGGAACCAGAATTCCAATGCGGTCACGGTACCGGTAACTGGAGATCGACAGTGACGGAGTCAGTTGCCAGCAGGTGGGATTGAATCAATCCCGAAGTTAGAACCCACCCAGCTTAAGTTAGGTTATCAACAGATCCTGCCCTTAACTTCATTGCCCTTAACGTAATGATCCATTCCTTTCTCTTCCCTTGCCCTTACTCGGTCATGTGAGGCGGGCCCCTCGTGGCAGGAATTTCTGGTGAGCCAGCTGGTTGGGCGGTGCAGCACGGCCATCTTCGAGCGCCTACCTCCAGTAGCGCCCCACCCCCCACCCCCCAGGTCCCTTTTACAACGGGCCGGACACACCGGTACATGTCTTGGATGCACTCATTGCACAACTGGCATCTTCATCTCCTTCTTCCTGCCGCACCCATCATGTTCCTCCTGGGGTAATTAGGGTTCCCGACAAGCAGGGAACGACACTGGTTCGCAACAGAACCCACAACCCATTGGACCGTGGAGGAACCAAGACCAGGGAACCGTGGAACTCGGAGAGACGGAAGCCATATGCCATATGCCATGGCCGGCAGTCGTGTCAGGCAAGGCATTCGAAGGTGTTGCCAACCTGTGCCAAGCCATTTGTTTAGGTTATGTTCCTACTGTAGATGGCCTTTGGGCTTTGGCTTTGGACCGCCCCCCCCCCTCCCACACACAGCGCGGTACCCCAGTTGGATACCTTACGGTCTCGTACTCCACCAGCCTTCCTGGCGCCGGGTCCCAACATGGGGATACGTACGGTGCTTTGATTCACACAGGCAGACACTGTAAAGCCAACCAGCGTTGGGGATATTTTGGGAGTTTTACCAGCTCAGTGAAGTTACTAACTTACCGTCTGTGAGGGTCAGATTTGGCAGGCAGAGAGGTGCCGAAACGGAATTTCTATGTCAGATTTTGAGGGTTTATGTCACCTTTTGAACTAATCGGAAGATGATAGGAGGCACTTTTTTCACAAAAATGACTTGGTTCATGTTGAATTATTTAGAGAAGGTATTTTTCCTTTTAATTCTCATATTGAGCTGGGTTTTCAAGTACTAAAATTGTTTTTTTCTGTACTATTTATTTGAAATCAAAATTTAATAAAAAAATTCTCAAGGGGTTGAAAAGGAAGACCCCAATTGGCTAGAAGCCATAATGAAACATGAGGTTCATCACCTAAGAAAAAAAAGGGGGCAAGTTTTTATTTGGAGACCACAAAAAGTCTTAAGGTCAAGCATATGGATTGGATTCACCCAAACCAGTCACGCCAGGGGTGAAGAGAGGACAAAGCATAGATTTTAACCTCAAGGGAGGAAATGAGAGTTTAAAATGTAATCTAGGAGAGGGAAAATGTTCCTCAATGATTGAGACTTAGCTTATGAAAAGGACAAAAAGTATAATCTCAAAGAAAGAGTGAAGGAACACAAAAAAAGCCCCTCTCTATGGAATTTGAGCACCCTCAATGTTGTCTTTCAACATTTTATTATTTCAAAAATTATAATTCCATAGGTGCAAATTATAACCATCAAGAACTCACCCATTCACTATGCAATGTACCACATTGGATTAGGGTGAAGGTTTGCCCCCTTGGAGTAAATACTTCAACTCAATTTGAAATCTAAACCTTGAGAGTTCAATTGTTGTACATGCACTCTTAGAGGTTACTACAAAATAAACTATAGAACTTAAATTGGATTTCTTGCAAACATAGGCATGTTGTAATGACTTTATATTTTTAAATTTTTGCATGAAACCTTTAGATGGTTCTTAATCATCAAGCTTGATATGTGAAGCTATGTTTTATTTCATTTTAAAATGTATGACAAAAATTACAATGATTTTTGTATTTCTATTTCAAATCAAGAAATAAAAATCATTTTTAAATCAATGAATTATTCATTTACTCGATTGAATTCATTGCAAACTCCAAAAAAAATCTTCCAATCATTCTATTTTGAGTTCTCTTCAAAGTATTGAGATGGAAGTTATGCAGACTTTGTAAAGAGATCACGTCTAACTTTGACTCCATAAACTTAGTTGAAGAAATAAGGATAAAATGTTGTATTATTAGAATTCCAAAGCATTTAGGATGGATTTATGTAGAATGATTTTATCTTTTCAATAATAAAGAACAAAATCAAAGTGCTCATAGAAATGTTTTGTATAAATACCACAACATTTTACAACTCTTTTAAGTTGTTATTGAAAATTTGAAATAAAATTGAGTATTTTAAAAAACAATAGAATAGATCATGTGTAGTGCAACAACACCAAAAGAGTTTCATCAAGCCACAAATTTTAGTCAAGAAAATATGTGGATGTCATTGGATTTTAGCAATTCATGAAAAATTGTGTTGATAAAAATATGATGGATACAAGTGTAACATAGTTGATGTTTAATACAAGAAATGACTATATATTTGCCATCTAGGTCCATGAGGCTTAGGTAGTTGAGCCATTCCCAATAAATGCTTTATTTATATCAATCTTTCAAATCAAAGTTCTTCTTCTTCTATAACTACAAAAAGGTTAACTATTGGTAACTATTGGTAATTTTTTTGCAAGCCAAAATTTAGAAGATTGTCAATTTGACAAACAAAAATTTAGAAAAAAAATTATCTACAAATTTTATGAAGTGGTCAATCTTGTGCATTAGAATCAAGTTCTTTACACATGTAGAGTAAGCCTTAAAATTGACATACATTTGGCCCTTGCTAGGCACTTTGCATGTCCCTAGACATTTTAAATTTTTTCAAAGTGACATCCTCGAGAAGGGTGGAAAAGACCAAATTGTCCTTAGGAAGGAATAAACCAAATAGAACACTTTTTGAATAGTAGATTTATTTCCAAATCCAAAAATTTGTTAGAATTCTGTATTATTAACTTTACTGAGCCGACAATCTAGCATTATCCATTGATGATTTCCACCTGAATTTGGAAACTCATGCCATGTGGCCCATCCACCCATTTAATCCACCTAGCATTGGAGGAAGAAACAAGAAATAAACAAATAAACAAATAAACATAGTGTAGGTTACAAACCTTTGTGAAATTGTAAGAATTATATTTGATATCTCCCTCATACCCTTAGAATACTCTAAAGGGAGAGGTTCCTATATAACAAGAAGGAGGCAACTCAGAGACTTAGTTGCTTGGATAAATAAAAGTATAATTGGAGGTGAGAATCAATTGCTCATTTTCCTTTGGTTGCCTAGAGTATAAAATAATGACTTGAGAAACTTATACATTTACTATCGGCTTTCAAATTCTTGAATTCAATCATATTTAGAAATTTCATATGACTTTGAGTCATTTCTATCCAATTGTTTTGGAAAGGTATTGGAGTTTGGGGACATTCATACATGATCTTTTGAAAAAGAATATACCTTGACATAAGACCATGGAAGGTTTTATACATAATTGTTAGAGTGCCTTGAATTTTTGTGTGAGTGGTTGGAATTGGTAGAATTTTTAGATGATTGTAATATTGAAGTGCTTTGACCTCCCTATATAAAATTTGAGCCCTTGAATTCATTCACATATTCACATATGTACATATTTACATTAGACAATTTTGATGTCATCTATGATTATGTGAAGAGTTAAGTCTATTGACATCTTGATCCAATGACACAACAGCTTGTATGTGTTAGTTCATTCTTTTATTTTTTATTTGATTATGTGGAAAAAATTATGAAAAAAATTATATTTCGTAAAAAATGGGAAAGACAAAAATTGTTGATGCCTTCCACCTTAGAAAGGAAAAAAATTGTTGATGCCTTTCACCTTAGAAAGGACAAAGTATAGATTGAAATGTCACTTTAGAGGGCAATCTTTGGAATTGGATTTTACAAGGAAGGACAAAGGTGCACTCTAAATTTAAAGTAGGCCCTCCAAACGCACCAATGACCCCAAACTGCCATCATCACTCTAAGTACATCTCCAAAATCAATATGTACCCATGTGGAAGAAGCAATTTTAGAACCACTACCAAAAAAACTTTGACCCTTCATAACTTTTGCGTACGGTATCCAAATGCTACGTTCTTTGATGCATTGGAACCTCCTTTCACTTGCAAACAAGAATATATGAAAAATTTCCAGCCAAGAAATAGTGACTAGGCACAGTAGCAAAAGTGGCGGTTTGGGGGGTTCCCACCTTAAGAGAACTCCACCGCTTCCGACGCCAGCATATTCTGTCAGTTTCACAATGGTACACAGGTCGTCACTTGGTCTCGCAACAAAAGTACTGTACTCTACAATGTGTGTCATTACGCAAGTAACTTATCAATGTCGTTCTTACAATTTCAGGGTGCAGTAACTTCCCTCCTGCACAACCACTGGCTCAGAGTTCAGATGTCGGGACCTACTCTTGACCTATTCTTGACCTGTACCCACTTGTAGTCTTGTACAGTTGTTTTTGGCTCCTGCTGAACTGGCAACTGTTATCGTCAATTTCCAACACCAGAGATTTTTCCAAAAAACAATTTATATTGTAAACTTAGTGGGTCTCACAAGCCGCCTCAGAGGACTCCTTACCCCACATTCTGATGGTGGAACTAACTCACTGTTCCGTCGCCGCTGTCTACTGTAGCTAATCCATCCCATGGTAAATGCAGCGGACATATCATACCTGCAGTAGGGGTCCAAGGAACATAGATCTGTAGCGTGCCATGTATGGCAGCACCTGTACACACAATGCTATCCGAGTATGCGTCTCTCGTCATTTAATGCATCACAGATTCACAGAAGCACATAGGACGGCAAGGTCCTGTAGTCAGAATGAAGGGCTTACACTGGTAGAGTGATTTGTTACCGACGTTTCGGACTTGCCGATCGCCCGCATAACGCTCCTTCTGTCTCATCTAATGGACGCTTCTCCCAAAGCCTGGGCGCCAGTAACAAGCCGTGACGATGCCTTTCGATCACTCTTACTATTCGTATCCGTCCTTGGCAGTTGGCACAGTGAAGTGAGTGAACTATTCACATCAATATGTATCTGAACAAGCTGGGGTGCACACTTCAGCTCATTATCTTCGTTCGAGAATACAAAGGTATAAGTTCCCGTAACCTCCGTGATAACTGAAATGGTGCAATCCGAATTACTTTTGCAATCGATTACAATACACAATTTTCGCAGCTCTATACGTAATTGAACAAGCTACAACAGTTGCAAGGTTCCCTGTACAGAACTAGAACATACGTTATGAAACCCTAATTTTTTTTAATACATGTACAGGTACATGATCGGGCAACCTGGATGCACGGTTCATGTAATGAGGTTAGTTCGATAATGCAACATGCGTTGTAAAATCTCGATTTTCACAATTTGATTACACACATTTCAAAACTCTGGGTAGTGCATAATTGAACGAGCGACAGTAGTTATGAGGTTTGATCTCAGAACCAGAGCCTGCATTATGAAACCCTAATTTGAAAAATTCTAGAACCTCGTTATTCGAAATCTTACATCTAGGTTTACTGGTCATCCCTAACCTTACACAAATTCAAGGTTTACCTATCTCTCTAACTTAGTCTGTAGCTCGCTGCGTCTGGCACCAGAATCGCAACAATTACCATGGTACAGCGATACAGTTCTAAAGAAAAATCAATGAACAACAGAAGGTTAATTACAGAGCTCTAAAGGTTGATTGCTAGCGCACAGACAGCGCATTGGCAAGCCTAAATTTGGTACAAGGTTTTCACCAATTTTGCCGCTTCCTGGCGCTGATGAGAAGCTCCTGCAGATGCGAATGGATCCGAACTCCCGTAAGTCCCGAGTGAACAGAACCTTCAGCAACTCGTGGATGAAAGATGGTAGAGAGCATTTTGCATTTCTGAATTCAAATTTAAGCCTTTATTGGAAATTGAAAAATTCTGGTATGATTCTCAGATAAGGAAGGATCACTCAAAAGAAGGTGAGTTCCTGAAAGTGTGTGCCCTAACAAACCTAGAAAATAAAAAGATGCTCATTGGGTAATGTTCAAGTAGAAGACATTGAAATTTGAACATTCGTTTTGAAAATCTTACTTGTTCAATTTTGACCTCTCATAACTTTTGCATACAATTGTTAGTAGAAAACATGCTTGAATAGACCAAGCTTTGAGACTTGCACTTGCTCTAATTTGTCCAAGTGTGGATTAGATCAAGTGAGGATCTTGAAACTTGGTCTACTTGAGCACATTTTATGCTAAATTGCAATATTCAATTGTCATCTTTTGGACTTTGTACATAGTGCGATCATTTTTTTTGTCTAAACATGACAAAAATATCATGACTCAGTTGAAGAAGGCTTTTAGAGAGTGCAAGATAAGAGGCTCTAAAAGCAAGCGGGCATTTAGAACCACCCATATAGACTCGCTTGAAATGGACATGAGGTGGTCTTTAAATGGACCTACTATAGTCATTGAATGGATCAATAAAAAATTATTATTTATTGCAAAATACAGTCATTCTCTATGCTTTCCCTATTTTTTTCTAGAAGTTGCAAGTGAACGGTTTATGAAAGATATAGGGTCATTCATAGATAGGGACCTTTGACTTGTCTTGTTTGAAAATGAATAAGTAATTCGAAAATGCTTCAAAAAATACAAAATGACTTGTGTTACAATTTGAATGTATTTTTCTTTGTTTGAAAAATGTGCTAAAAATAATCCCATCTAAAAAACCACAAGAAAAGACAAACCAACCCTTAGATAGTTCATTCATGAGCCTCCTACCTTATGCTTGATTTTGAATGTTCTTGTTAGTTTGAATGAAGTGTTTGATGAAAACAATTAAACTATCCTAGCCACAAAAACTTACAAAAATTTGTAGATGAATTATAGTGATAAATTGAGAAATTAAAAAAAGAGATTCCTTACTATTATATTGATGAAAGAGTTAAGCTTCTTATTAAAGCTTAGATTGTAGTTGATCCTTCCATTTCAATGATTTTTGTGGTTTTTTTTTTCATTTTGGATACATGTTTGTGACGAGGGATTATTTTAGAGTCACGTTTTCCATTTCATTGATGATTTTTTTCATTTGATTTTTAATATTCTTGAATTGAAGAGATTAGGCTGGATTTGGGATTTACTTAAGTATTCACACATCAATTGATTTTCGATTTACACTTTATTAGACTAGGGAACAATAGCAATTGTCAAAGAACACTAGAAAACAAATTATTTAGATCAGTTTGTAATAAGGTTCATGACACAACACAATGACAAATGGTAGACAATTAGTTCATCCTCCAACAATAACTAAAGTAGCAAAGAATTCACTAAAGATGTTGTTCACACATGTGGAAGCAACTAAGAAATCCTATTGCAATGATTTTGATTGAATTGAATTGATGCAACTCCAAAGATGGAATTTTTTTTTGAAAGGTATGTAGTGAAAAGGGTGGAAAAATAATTTTAGTTGATGTTCGTTCACTGAATGTAAAGGTTTTTGACATTTCAAGACCATACACTACAACAAAATAAGTGTTTTATAATTGTGAAAATATGATTGAAGATGATTGGCGACTACTTGTAGTCGTATAACTAGAAGAAACCCATGTTTTTTATGATGCATTTTTCAATACATCCACTTGTTTTTATGATGGCACAAAAAATGAATCATAAAAAACATGGGTTTCTTTTAGTGCATATTTGTAGAGGCCAACAACTTGGAAAAAAATATAATTGCAAATATGACTGCTAGTCACATTTGTGCCTTCTACCTCATGGGCATATAGTATACATGCATTCAAAATGTCCAAATACTTCATAGGGGATGGCATGCAACATGTTTTGGAGAATGCCTAATCATATTTGTCAATTATATTTTGTAGTCATATTTCTATGATAGTCACATTTTTTTCCTTTTAGGGTAGCCCAAGGAAAATTTGATTGGGGACCATGTTGGGAGATTATCCAATTGTATTTTTTTCTTTAGACATATTTTGTAGTCATAGTTTAGCATCAATCATTTTTTATAGACATATTTCTTTGGTATTTTTTTTCTTTGGGGAGAGCCCAAAGAAGAGGTGAGCAATCTAAGATGGGTCTCTTGTATTTTGGCCCTACAAGCCTTTCCTTGTAGTTAAGATGTAATTTTATTTAAGGCATATTAAGAAAACATTTTTTGTTGTATGATGTGTCTATTATAGAACTAATGTCCAATAATTTGGGGTGGCACATGTTTATATTTTAATTAATATATTTAAAGTTTTCATAGGATTTTGAAGGGAAGTAAAAAGGAAGAAAGTTGTTAACAATAAGAGACAATCAAAAGGTTTGAGGATTTAGAAAGAAATTAGAGAGAAATAAAAACCTAAAGGCTAACCGGAGCACTAAGGTGGGACCAAGCCTTAGAATCCAAGTTGGAAACCAAGCTTGCCTTGACTCACTATTAGGACTTGCAATAGATTTGATTGATTATGCTATTTGATTGATTGTGATGGCAGATACAAATTGAGAGCTAATTAGATTGGTTGATATAAAGTGAAATCTAATGCATATAACCTAGTGATGTAGATTGAAGGTTGTGGAATTTAGAAAAAATATTTGAAGCTTGAAAAAAATCTAATCCAAGAAGGAGAAAAAGGAGTGAGAAAAATGCATATCCAAGTGGCTATGGAGGAAGAGTAAGTGAAGAGTGTGAATTGTATTGAGAGTCTACATGTTTGAAGAAGAAATATAGGTTTCAAGTTGTTGCTCAAAGCTTTAGGCATAGTTAGGAGACTAATTTGACCCCCTTATAGAGGTTAGACTATTTATTAAACAAAGATTGTTCATTATAATATGCATAATTGACGAAATGAAGTTATAAGGGCTTAAGTATATACTTAGTTAACACTTAAAAGGCTTAGGTCATTACATTCATTTGATTTCTAGAAGAGATAGAAATTAACTAGTAGTAATAAAAGTCAAAGGTTGCAATTCTAAAATATCCCCCCAAATAGAGGAAAAAAATAAAAAAATCAAGAGAATAATTTAGAAAAAATCAAGAGGGGGAAGTAGGAAGAAATAAATTAAAAGAAGAGAATTAGATCATATATGGAATTTGTCTACCTTGTTGTAAATGTCATTATTTAAGTTGTATATAAAGACACTAAAAAACACAACAAAAAGGGATGAAGGTGGGCCCATGGTTGCTATTTTGTGAACATGTGAGCATGAGCTTGTGAGTATGTGAGTACACAATTGTTTAAAGATCCATCTAAAATTTTTGGATAAAATTTCCTATTTTTTATAAATTTTATTAGTAGCTATTACATTGGGCCTATTACCGTGATCCCTTAAACAACCTTGATGTGCCATTCATTGGACTTCACTAGATTTTAAGAAGAAAAAAATTGATGATTAATTATGATTCTTTTGAAATTATTAAAGATTGTTCCATTGAAAATTAGTTTTTTATGATCACTCCACTTTTGCTTCTTGGTACCCTTTGGTGTTAAGGGGAGCCCCCCCTTTCCCTCAAAAAAAATGGGAAAAGAAATTATGATTATTTAATAAATTTTCATGATTGGGGGACTTCCCTTGGCGTCGAGAGGTACCAAGTAGCAAGAGGGGAGTGATCAATCAAACAACAATTTGATCAAGATAGAAGAATTAGATCCCCAAGAAGTCCTACAAGAAGACAATGATCAATTAATCAACATTTTGGTGTAACTAAGTTCATTCCTTACACAAATAATCCCTATCAACCAAATATTTTCTTAAAATCTTAACAATCTTAATAATATTTTCTAAAATATTAACATGTCTAATTACTGATACATTAAGACATAAGTGGAGGTACTTCTTCTATGGGCCTTGAGAAGATCCATGCTACTATAAAATAGTGATCAACAAAAATGAAACTTGGTGCTAAGTTCTTTCAACACATGTAATAAAATCTCATCAACCATTTTTTTTTCTAAAATCTAAACAAATTCAATAATTATAGCACATCAAGAAAAAATTATTGGTGTGTTCTCATTGACCCTGAAAGGGTACAAGCTATTATAGGACAATCATCAATCAATATTCTAAACAAACTTATTTCCATCTCCATTCATCTTTTACATCAATTGGATTTTTCATCTTCATAATGTATACTTCTAGACAAGATTCAAAATTAGAATTTTTATTTGAATTCTCTATATATACACAATAATAGGTCCATGGTAATAGGTCCATGTTAGTTGGTACTAAAATTTACTGAAATAATAAATTTTGATCCAAATTTTAACCCCTAAAGGACCATTGTCCCCTCGGGGGACAAAATGGATTTCGGGCAGGTACCTATGACCTCAATTTTTAGTTAAATTTTTTGAAACTTTCTCATAAGATAGAAAAACTGATTAGCTTCGTGGGAATATAATTTTTATTTCAATCGGTGCCTGGGAGCAAAAGTTATGCCATCTTAAACATAATTTTCATGTCATTGGGCAGAAAAAGAAATCCACAAAAAATTGAAATTTAATTTTTTAAATTTATTTTTCTTATAGATTATATTTTTTTCTACATGTGAAGCTTTGATTCATTCCATTTGGATTAGTAATGTGAAAGTTATGAACAATATTGTTTTTCGGGCAATATGAGCATCTTCTTGAAAAAATAACTTATAGGATTCATTTCTGAATGCAATTTTCACAATTTTTCCAAAAAAATTGTTTGAAAAAGTTAAGTTTGTTTGCTAGAACAATCTCACCATTGGGATTATTGAGTTTCAATCCCATCTTAGAGCTATTAACAATTTAGTTTTTCATGTAATCTTGGACCTACTTCTACTTAACATTTTTTTAGAGAATGAAAATCAAGAGTTTTTCTTTTGAAATTTTTTCCCTAGAATATCAACTCAATTCTTCAACACAAAAAATTTTAAATTCACAGCCCATAGTGCAAAAAATTTCAACAAAAGGTGGTCAAAGTCATCTGAAATTGCAGGCTAGTTTTTTAAAAAACTTCTTTTTCCAACTTTGAATGCTAATATCTCTCAATCTGTGCGGTCAAAATTCATGAAATTTTTACCACGTGGTTTGAGACAAGTAAAGTACAAGATCCTACGGTTAGATTTGTTTCAAGTATTTTTTTTGGATTTTATGGCTGAACGCAGCAGAAATGGCAGTTTTGAGTGGTTTTTGACAGAAAAATGGCCTTGGTCCTTTAGGGGTTAATATGGAATCAATTTTTTGAAATATTAATAAGTTTTCTAATGCATTTTCAAATTTATGAGCTCAACTCTCACATAATCCTTGCTCAATGCTCATAGGCTTGGGTTCATGGGCTCACAAAATACCACTGTTGGGTCCCACATATGATATTCCTTTGTAGAGTGCATAGTTTTGGGATGAACTCCACAAAGTTTTGATCCATTTTTTAGCCTTGAACAATATCTTAAATGTTGTCAATGTAGGTGTTGATGATGAAGTTGATGATCTTTCTAGTGCCTAAACATTTTCTTACATGATTGTTTATTTGAGTAGATAGGAAACCCTTCAAACATACCTAATCCTTTCATTTAAGGGTGGGGTATGTCAATAGGCTAAATCCTTGACCATCAAATGGTTAGTAAGATGGTAATGCAATTCTCTTCAAGTATATTCTGTTGTATACTAACCAAGTTTGTATTTGAAATTTAGAATTGAAATCAAATGAAAATGACAATGTTTAGTTTTAATATTTGTAGAATACCAATTAGAAGGGGAAAAACAAAATAAATTGTGTATTATAAGTTGTGTATTGATGTAAATTGGAGATTATCTCTTGTGATTACAAGCACATGTGGTTTGGCCTCCTCTTGCCCCTACGACACAACAAGAGCCATCAATTGTGTTTAAAAAATCCCACCCCCACTCCTTGCCGTAGATCTGAATTTCAGATTCATTTTTAGATTTCAAATCCAACCATACATCTAGATATCAACCAATTTTAGAAATACAATATGGATATGCATATTAGAAATACGATATGGTATTGATACTAAAATACAATATGGATATTGAAAATGCTACAGATACGAAAATATGAAAGTTAACCCATATCGTTTATTGTAGACAAAACATTTGGAAATTATAAATAGGGGGTGGTTCCATGTTGTGTTTGGGATTAGGATTGGGGTTTGGGTTTGGCTTGGGGGGAGTGTGTGTTGGGGATTTTTTAAAAATATTTAAATTGGGGTTGCTCAAATTTACTTGCAATGCACATTTGGTCACTATCCACTCAGTGGTTGCCATGTGTACAAGGTTAAATACATAATTCTAAATTACTTGTGTGAATGAGCTTCTCAACTACTTGTCCCTCACTATGCACTCACTATGCACTCAAAAGACAGGACTTGTTATAGGTTGAGATTATAGGATGATTAATCCAATGTATGGACCAAAATGAAATTCTACAAAATGAAAATTGAATTGTTGCATGTTAAAAATTTCTGATATACCTTGAATCTCAGAGCATTTTTCAAACAAGCATGGCATGCTTTATTCCATTGTCGTTTGACTAAGTTATTCCCTAATTATTCCATGCTTGTATGCAATTCCCAACAATTTTCTTTGTTGTCTTGTGGCATTAAAAGGATAGCAAATACTTGCAACCTCAACCTAATTTCATTATGGATGCATTGTTTGTGTTGGTTTTAGGGATGTTTGATGAATAGGCATTGGATTATTTGGACTATACACTTCAATAATTGTAAAATATTTGTACTTAATTGGAAAAATATGTTCCAATTTCTATAATCTTTTTCTATCTTTTTCTATAATTCTATCAAAATCAAAATCAAATTCTATTTGTTAAGGCAATGTGACAATTATGCTAGTAAAGGAGTCATTATGCATACACTAGTATTAGAGAAGTCTATTTAGAAAATTTAATGACAATACTAGTCACTCTTTCAAATGCAAAAATGTTTTCTTCTTCTCTCTCTAAAAATAATATGCACTTTCTCGAAATAGCATCAAAGCCTATAATAGCTTTGGGGTACAAATATTTTCAACACTTTCAAAATTCATAGCATATTCTTATCAGGTGTCCAAAAAATGAATAAGAAAAGAATTGAGAATACTTTTGTTACTTCTAACAAAAATTCCATACTTTAATGATAGTCAATTGTTGAATTGGACACAATTAGGGGTAGTTACCTTACCAATAAGATTGGAGGCCCACAAAGTACTTGGGCACTAAAAGCATCTTTTAACCCATAAATGTCAGCAAGGACGTTTAGTGTCTAATGGATGACAAAGTATTTTTTTTTAGGAGGACAAAAGTGTAACTATTCATCTTCAAAATATTGTGTAGAAAGGGGAGACCTTTTACAATAGTTTAACTTCCAATGAATGTTTTTGGTTTTTTCAAAGTAGATCATGTTACGTGGTTCCAAAGAGATGATTTCTACAGTCACCAATTCGTCCTTTAAGGATTAACCCTTACATGTCAAAGCAGATGTTTTGTTTCAGATGGATGATAAAAACTCCCTCCATGTAGGACAGAACTATGACTATTCATCTTTGGAATTTTGTGAAAAAAGGGTAGGTCTTCAACAATAGTATGACTTCTAATGAATATTTTTGATTTTTTTAAAGTAGATGATGTCACATGATTCCAAAAGGGATGATTTCTTTGGTCACTAGTCCATCCTGTAAGGAATAACGTAGAAGTACAATTTTCTTTTTCATTGCACCAACAATGTAAGAATAGTGTACATTTCAAGACTAAGGTGAACACTGCTGTTAGTGATCCCTATGTTCAACTTCAAAAATTCATAACTAATTCCACAAAATATGAAATATTAACTTGGGTTACATGCCAATTCCATTTTTTTTTTAAGGAAAATTTAATGAAAAATATTTCAAGAAATTATACAATAACCTCCCCAAAATGATTTTTCAGCTCTTTAAATTATGGAATCTCCTGCTACCTTTTTACCTCACTGGCCGTTGCCCCAGCCATGCAAGATTGCAATCAAAGGTTCCTTCCCATCCGGACCGTCCGCTGCATCCACGGCAGGGGGCCAGGATTCCGCTCGCACACTCACGGTGATGAGTCACCTCCGGAGTCCGGACGCAGATGAGCGAACCTCCGTAGCGGAAGCTTGCCGTAGAGTTAGGGCTTTCCAACTGGCTTCGCCATCGCCATAGCCCTGTCTGTCTGTCTGTCCGTCCGTCTGTATGTGTGTGCAGACATCGCCATTGCTCCGACCTACCTTCTGTAGATGTGATCCATTAGTCAGGGATCGCGAGGCAGTGCACCATGTTGAGGATTGCAGGACGCACCTTGTCACGTGAGCTGCACAGGGCTGGGGCCAGGCAGCAACTGGGCCCTCGCCCTGTGGCTGTACTCCCCTTGCAGAGATTCTTTCATGCCAGCGGGTTCCACCCCAGTAGCCATGCCGGTACGAGCCCCTTTGCATCACCCGCTCTCGTCTTTGGGTTTGGAGACAGTGCGATCGATGGGCGAGTCTTGGGCGATTTGGGCGAGAATTCGACTGTCGCGCGTGATTTCTATGTTTTTTTTTTCTCTTGTGTCATTGTTCGGTGCTTGGAAGGAAGGCCTACATTTTCGATCGAGGGTTCTCTGTTCGCATGGGGCAAGAATTCGCATGCTGAAAAGGTCGTGAATGCCCTCGTTTTTGTGTTTTCTTTCTTTCTGGGTCGTGGCGTGGGGTTTGGAAGGAAGCCCTAGATTTTCTATGGGAATGAGCATGGAAGTCTCCCGGTTGATTGAGAATTCTGTTCATTCGGTTGGCTACGGGATCAATATGGTGATTAAACTCTGAAAAGACCGAGAAGCCCGAATTGGTCTGATTTGTTTTCTGTACAGTTCTGAAAAGCTCACATGGGAATTTTTTTTGTCCAGTTTCTTTTTATTTATTGACTTGGCACGTGCAGTTTTTTTGGCGATATGAAATTCGGCCCCCTCCTGAATTATATGTCTCACATTATGATCAATTGAATTGCTCATTCTAAGACCATGAATGCTTGGTTAAATTAATTGCGCAGTGGGATATGTGAAAGCGCGGCACTCTCTCTAGTATAAGCTAGTTGTGCCTCACTTGGGAAGCCTGGAGTGTAGTCGTCGATGTTCCTGGAGGCCCGATTTACAGAGCTGGAAGCCTTGGTGCCGCAGTTCACATAGCATGGAAACCGAGCTTTATACCCTCATATCAGCTTTTGCAAGAACCTAAGAAGTGGATTGGTATTGATGAGCAGGTCAGTTGGACGAATTCGGGATAGCAACTGGAGCCGAGCGGGAGGAGCTGGAATGGAAGAGTCAGGTACTACTGGGGGCTCGAGCAATTTAGCGGTGTTTCTCATGGCAGTATCTTTCTGTTGTAGGGCCGTTTTGACTGTGTTTTTCCTTCTTGTGCAGGGCAAGAGGCGATTCGATCTTGAACCTGCTCGTGGTCCTTTCGGCACCAAGGTGAGGCTTCCGTTGCAACTGATATTGCCTCCAGCTATGTAGTGATTAGGCAGTTGATGGTTTGTTGAGCCAGTCAGTTCATTGTCACTTTTGAAATGTGGTTCTAGTTGTACTGTTCCCGAAATGTTTTCGTGCCTTTGCTGGTGATGCCTGTGCAAAATACGTCTTTTTAGTTTCTTTTGTGGGCATTGGCTTGAGAAGATTTGACAAGAGGTTTAGGGTTGATTTATAGGCGGACTTCTGTGTTTTTGAACCTCGTTGCGATCTTAGTTTGACTGGGAAGGAAATTTGTTGTGGACAAGCGTGCTTTGCGTGACTGTGTACTTGACTTGCAGGAAGCTCCCGCAATTGTGGAGTCACAGTACGATGTCCGTATTGTGGGTTGCTCAGGAGGCATTGGTGGTAAGGGTGCTGATCATAAAAGTGATTTATTGACTGAAACTTAACGGGGGAATTCTGTCTCTTTATCACGGATCAGTAATACTATCATTTTGAATGGAATCTGCTAGAAGCGTACAAGGAATTGTGTATGCTTGGTGTAGAAGCGGATCCTGGTGTAGATGCTGGTGTAGTTGTTATCCAGGTCATAATGAAGCCGGATCATTTACTTTTACCCTAAATTATTATATGAATCCGTCATACTAAGAGGCACAGTAAGATTTACTTGATTGTAAATACACACAGCTCCGGACTTGCCGCGATATTGATTTGTCGCTTCTTTTCGGGAGGCTCATCATCGCCAATTGCCGAAGCTAATGCAGGTTGTGTGGAATGCCATTGCTCTAACAGAGGATGAGCATGATATAACATGGTTCCATTTGGAGAAGGGGAAAAGCCACGAGTGCCCCGTATGTACCCAAGTGTTTGAGGTAATGAACTTTCTGTGATTCTCACTGAATTCTCATACTCACTGAAGTGGCCTTGGTGGAACTTAGTTTGCCTTAGTTCATCTGGGTTTTTTATTGCTTGCTTGGCGCTTAGTCATCTAAATCTTGAGTGACTTGGTATTTGTTAAGAGTTTCGTGTAAATGTAGCATGGAAACTTTTGGACCTGTTCCTACTTTATATAGCTTAGAAGTTTGTGGGTGCATGTGTGTGATGTGGCAGTTGAAGGTGATCGGAGTGGGTGGACAACCTGGACATGATGAACACCATTAGGAGTTTGATTGTTGTTCACTGTGTAAGAATCTAGCGGTCTGCTTAGAGAGTATCAGAGGCAGCCTTCAGCAAATCTGGAATCGCCTGTGTGTCTCTGGCATGGCCTGGGGTAGTTAGAGAGTTGCTTCTGATTCAACCATTCTGAAGCTGTTTTGATGACCTGAGAAGTTTAGTGGAATTCAAAGGAGTTTTTGACATCGTTAGACTGGAATCGATGAGTATCCGATTACGATGTCAAAGCTCCCTTCGTCTGTGAAGGCCGGCAAGAGCTTTTCTTGTGCTAGGCAATAAGAATTTTTAACAGTTGATTGATGAGGATTATCTAGTGCCATCTGTCTCATGCCTCCTTTGTTTTTTCGACTGAGAGGTCAAGGGTCTGGCCGCACTGCTAGGTTGAGTTAACCCCTACATAACCCAGTGTCGCTATTCGGCTGATGGATGACTTTGTGGAGTCCTGGAGGATGTTGAATTACATATTTTCACGCAATATCGTTTGGAAATATCGTTGGGATGTGGTCAGTTGACGATGTGTAAATCAGTGTTCGGGATATTTTTGGAGCTCCCTCGGTGCATTTCCTCCTTCAGAAATGGACTGGCTTTTCTTCAATGACCACCGGTTGTATCCTCTCAACCAGTTAATTTCCTGCAATATGAATTTCTTGCTTGCCAATTTCCTCCAAGCTCAAATTGTCACTGGCTAAATGATCAGAATTTGGTGAAAATAAGACTTTCAAACTGTAAGTGGTAGTCAATATTGCATCTTTGGTTAAGGTGTAGGCGTAGGGTTCTTCCCACATTGGGTGAGATTTTGCAGAGTATTTACTCCTGGGTTGGAATTCACATTTCAATGTGTCCAACGGATACTGAGGGTCTACGTATTGAAGCTCCAATGTCTCGTCTTTCGTCTTTGCTCTTTACAATTTGTGATAGTCCAAATTTTACTTCATTTTTTAAAATTTCTCTTTTGGTCCATATCTTAACCCCTAAATGCCCAAGGCACCAAAATCTGGTGTTTGCAAAACTTTGAAGTTAAATAAAACCTAATCAAATTGCTTTTATTAGTTGTTGGTATTTTTTAAAACTTCTTTTTGAAGTCTAGTTTAAGCATTGAAAAACTGATCTTGAAAATGATTGATTTTAATTTCTCTATTCAAGATTTTGTGTAAGGGTGCCCATTGCAATCTTGACTTCCCATAGTGTTAAGGGCTCTTGGAAATGAGCCTCAAATACACTAGATCTTGAAGGAAAAACTGTATTAGAAATTCATTTAAAAAAATTGTAGAGTAGACTTTGAGAAACCATAAATTGATTGGGCTTACGCATGTTAGGCCCTGTAACCTCATATTTTTTTGGTGACCAACTTTTTAGATTTGACATGTGAAAAGAGGATCAAAAGACTTCAAGTCACTTTTCCAGTTTTAACACCCTCATGATCAAATATTATAATCTTTCAATCTATAAGTTATATTGTTATGCTATCTTTTCCTAAGTGATTTCTAACATATCTAGTTTGAATTTGTACGGTTACATCTTAAAAAAATTGACAAAGCTTATAAAAATGTTGTCTTTTTATTCAAGTTAGGGCAAATTCTTAGAAGCTCAAAAAAAGCCTTGGGCATTTAGGGGTTAATGCTTAAGTTTACTTCAACCTATGTGAAAATTGGAGCTTCCCTTAGTCCTCGTATGGTGCCCTTTGAATATTGCAACTCCCTTTGTGGCCCTTTGATGTTTAGGTGAAGGCCAAGATCCTTCATCCATTGGGTGAGATTTTTTTGTATATTCATGGTCTGATATCATGTGCTCAATTTGGTCAATGGATGTTAATTGCTAAGTTACTAAGTTTTTCCAAGTGTGTTTTTCCTATGAAAAAAGAGCAAGGGTTTAGAGTTATCTCCAATGAAGTTAAATTTATTTTTTTCAAAATCTAATCATATAGATGTTTAAAGAGCTTGTTTATTAGTATGCATACCAATTGTAATTGTGACATTGCATAGGAGTTGTGAGATTATAACAAGAAAATGTAAGTATCCTATTTTTAGTATACTACCTCTCCACACAATGTTTGAGAAATTTACATACAAAAGTTTATTGGGATTGGAAGTGACATTAACAACTAGAAACTGTGTTAGCATACTAAAATGCACTTTTGGACACCTTAAGTTCAAATGAAGAGCTAATAAACTCATTACACAATCCACTTTATAATTGTTGAAATGCCATTTCTTTTATAAGTATAGATCGCAAATAACTCCAAATCAACACTTGTATGTTTAAATATTCAATAGTGAAATTATGGAAACACTTCACTCTTTCCATTAGGACCATTTTCAAAGCAAATGGTAAATACAATTTTGTAGATCTCAAATCAAGTGAAATTGGCAAGCTTTGTTCAAAGCCAAGTATTCAAATGTCATGTTCTTAGGTGCATTGGAACCCCATTTCACTTGGCAATAAGAAAGTATAAAAAAGTTGACCAGTCTAATAAGGTAGACCAACCCATTTCTGCCAACTTCCTAAAATTGCCATCCTATTTTTGACCCCATCTCCACCATAAAACTCACCCAAATCTATTTGCTTTTCTGACAATTTCAGTACATTAATTCCAACTTGGGTAACATGTCAATCCTTGATTGGTGGATACTCAAGTGCTAATAGGTACATAGAATGGGAATTGAAGGTTTAGGATAGGATGTTTACAACTCTAGTCTAGTGTCAGATTTGTAATTTCAGGGCAGACCACTTTAGAAATTCATAGAAATTACAATTTTAAATGGAAAATTATAATTCCACTTGGGTTTGATTTGTGAAACATGTGCACACCTCTAAAAATTATGTGCCCCTCTTGGAGTTGGTCCTAATATACTCAGATTGCAAATCATGGTGGTAATAGGCTGGTCTACCTTTAACAGTAACTAGGCACAGTAGCAGAAAGTGGCGGATTTGGAGGTATCCATCTTATATAACCGCAAGACTCTGTTCCCAATGGGGGCTCGTGGGAGGAAAGGATTGAGTTTTTCATCTTCTTGCGATGTGAATGGAGATTTTTGTAGGAAGTAGACTCTCACAACATTGGAAACCTCAAGTAGTTTCTCCCGTTGCGGGACAGAGCCAACCAACTGGTCTAAGTTATTCTCTCCCCTAATCACCAGTGACTACAGAACAGTACAACTAGAATTGTCATGAAGTTATAGGACTGCAAAACCCTTCTGCACACCAACTTCAGGCCGAAATTGTAGAGCTCAATGTCGAAGGCCGACATTCCGTATGTAACATGGAGTAATCAAGTTCAAAGGGCTTGTGAGACAAGGTTAAGACTGTAAAAGCCTGATTACAATTTTGAAGGCCTGAAAATTTGGCTGCTGTATGGAAGAAACAAGACAACGTTCTATATTTAAAAGCACCTCACAGACCGATATATTGCGACTTTGTGACCAAATTATTGCAGTGACAAGTAACTCTATGGCCGAATCAAGTCTAAAGTTCTCAAGAGTGCCCCAAAACTGAAACCGGTGAGTGAAGAAACTCGATTGACGGAGATAATTAGGTACCCAACAAAGCTACAAGATACTTTGACATCCAATCGTTAGATGTATTTCAGAAATTTACCAGCCTCGCTAACTGCAGTAACTATCTTCAACGCATATGGCCGCTTCAAATGCACTTCTGGTACAAATGAATTTGTCTTGGTCTCCTCTGGGCTTTCTACAGGAGTCTTGGCCATGCCGTTTATTTGGATAGAAAGGGCAAAGTGATACAAAATTGTTAATTAGCAGTTGGCTTGGACGGTCGCTTGCTCTTCTCCTCGATACCAGATTGAGCAAAACGCTTTCGTAACGTAGCCATCACCTCTTCCATCTTGACATCTTGAATTGACAGTAAGACCATAGAATGATACAAGACATCTGCCATCTCCGAAATTGTCCGTTCTCTTCCTTCCGATGCTTCCAGAGTTTGGCACAGCTCAGATGCTTCTTCCCTACATGGAATAACGAACAAATGATTAATTATGTCTACATACAGGTCATGGATTCGAATCTCACTGGGAAAGGATACAGAAAACTGTCAGGGTGTTCTAGACGACACTGACAGCCAAATTAGAAACGACTACTAACACGATCTATTTAAGCCAATCCTCAATGCGAAACTTCAAAAGGAGAACGATAAACAGCACCAGACCCATTCGTATACGTAATAAAATCTGCAAAATAATGGATTCTTGATAAATGAATCAAAAGGTTAAACCAAGCATACCGAATCTTTGAACATAACAACTTGGGATCTTGCTGCAAACGCCTTGTCCATGATGGTTTTGAACCGGGGGTGACTTCCTCAGTTTTCCGTTTCGCAATTAAATCCTCCAATGCATACAAGGTCGACGCAAGCAGCTTTGGTTCACTCTGTAAAGTAAAATAATTCCTATCAGAACCTGGTCATAACGAGACCTTCTTGGCCGCAAGAGTTATTGAGGACCCTATACACCCGAAGGTCGGATTTGAATGATAGCATGCAGAGTAAAAATCCTGCTGTCGTCGAACTATTAGTGCATTCACCCGACATGTTTTCTGGAAAGTACGAAACCCCCACTTGCAACCCGAGCAAGCATCATTTCCTGTTAGAGATTCTGTTCAGTATAACACAAAAAGACAAAGACAGAAAAGCTGATACAAACCTGAGGTACAGAAGTGAAATAGCATGTCTCTGCACCAGTGTGGCAAGTGGGACCATCAGGCTGTCCTAAATATATGATCTGAACCACAATTGCAACGGATAAACTCTACATTAGCTTAAATGCCGTCTTGTCAGCACCACTGGAATCTATATAACGTCTATATGACACATGAATACCAATGATTACATACATTTATCACATGGAGAAAATTTGACCCTAAAACCTAAACCCACAGAACCCACAGCTGCAAAAATATCTCAAATACACAAAATACTCCCTCAATAACTGGGCACCAGAATTTCAAATCTCAGACTGTCCACTCTCAGTGGCAAAAGATTGTGTAGAAAGATCAATAGAAGGACAAGACATACAGAATCACGGTCACAGTCCACAGATATATCTTGAACATGAATGAAGTTGTTGGAAGTCTCGCCTTTCGTCCATAATTGTGAACGGCTTCGACTATAAAAAGTCGCACGATGGGAAGCTATAGTTGCTGATATTGCATCACGGTTGGAAAAGCCTTGCATAAGTATTGCGCCAGTATCCACATTTTGAGCAATGGTAGCCACCAGTCCGTTCTTATCCCATTTTAACGAATCCAGAAACGACTCCACCTAGACACAACACCAGACAATATTACAAGAGTTCACAATGATTCAAATACCAGTCGTCATCTAACCGGGCCTTCAATCTCTGAAGAACTCTCTGAGATTAGAACTCGAAGAACTTTAAATGGAGATACCAACATATGCTCAAACAATGAGAAAGCGTCAAAAGAACCCTAAACCCTGACATTAAGCTGGAAGAGAAGTTGCCAATTCACATCGACATTTAATGAAACAGCAATTCTGCAGTGCAACATTTTGTTAGATGAAACGCAAGAAACAACCTCTAAAGAATTCTCTCCGAGTAGGACTTCAAGAACATAAATCTGAAGATACCCACATATCCTCAAAAATTGAGAAACCCCCGGACGTACGGCATAAACCCTAAACCCTGACAGTAACATACGTTGCCATTCGCCATTTGAATTCAACATTTGGCATAGCAATAACACAGAAATGCTGCAATGCAGAGTTTTGTATCATGAAACCCTAAACCCGGTCGCAAATTCCGTTGAGGAAGGAAGAGCCATGAACAAGACCATTGTCTGCCTCCCCTGAACGGGTCGAAACTAAATGCGAGCAGAAGAGAGTATGAAACGAAAGAGACAAACCTCAGGAGTCGAGACGGGCTCGGCTCTGGCCAGCTCCCCTGCCATCGCTACGATGACACCACATTCTAAGCGGCTCTGTCGAGGAGGAGGAGGAGTCCAGTGCAGAGTATGCAACAGTGGGTTCACAGCGAGAGAACGCAACTGCAGTGAGCCCGTTGCAAATCCGGCTGAGGGAGATCGCGAGGCGGACACAGCAGCCGTTGTGCAAGAGAAGACAGGGTGGCGCAGCGTGGTCGCCATAGCTGCCACTTCGAAGTTGGACGAGAGAAATCTGGAGTCCCTGCGTAAATGCTACTGTAGTGACAAGCAGAGTAGTGTTTGAGAAATTGGTAGGCGGCCGTCAGCGGCCGTCGGAATTCTAGTTCAGCCGCCGGCACCAAGCGTTAACGGCAGAGGCTATGACCCCAAAATCAAACATCAGAATCCTTCTGTCGGTCAGTCGCGTGTTCCATTTTGTCACTACTTCCCTGACATTATTCACTACACTAATTATGATTTTTAGTGTTTGCAACAGTATTTCCATAACTTTAACACTAAATGTCAACATGAACACTATTTGTCAACTATTGTATTTTTTAGTAGCATCCGTGTTGACATGTGGTGCAGTAAATGTCAAGAATACCATTAATGTTCTTGAACCTCAACCTCAACACTATTTGTTTACTAAGAGCATCGCCACCCATTCCCTGCAAACACAGCTAGGGGAATGGGGTGGTCTGGGCCGTGCTCTTCCTAGCCATCTTTTGTGCCCTAGTCATTCCCACCTTCAAGACATGCCAAAAGAAGTCAATCTCAAAGAATTAATGGCTTGGTAGACCGAGGAGCTAATCAACATGCCAATTGATTAAAAAAATGCAAAGTATGACGTATTGTGGCATGCAAACCAACAAACTAACAAGATCAAGCAACCTAATAAGAAGGATGGTGGACACGGTGTCCTATTGTTTGTCGAGAGACTTTTGGAGTGATCAATCTCTTTTCATCCCTGGTTGGGTCTCCAGTGGACTACTTTTCTGTCAATGGGCCTGCCTTAGACCAAGCCAAACATGTGTGGCGTGAATGGATGGCAATGCTCTAAATAAGGGCATGTTTACACCCAAAAGCTTTGGGTTGGAGCCCAAAGAAATAGAGTGTTTTGATTGAAACTTTGGATTGGTACCATAGCCATTTTCCAATCAAAACACTCCATTTCTTTGAGCTCCATCCCAAAACTTTTGGGTGTAAACAACCCTAAGTATTGAAGTGAGCCACTAAATTTTGAAAAGCACCCATTTCAAAAAAGAGAAAGTAGCCCTACTTTCTTGGATCACAAAAAGGGATATAATTTTTATTTATTCTTGAGTCTTAAATAGTATTTTGGAGACCAATACTACTTGCTACACAATGTTATGTATATATGAGTGAAAAAATTTATTATTAGTTTTCACAAATTAAACCACGTATCTATTGTAAGTTATAGATTTCTCAAATTTAATGGTGATGATTTAAAATTACTTGGATTTTGTGAAACTAAAAAATGAAGAAATATAAAATCTGATACAAAATTAGCTCAATTTTTTTTTAAATTTTTACCATCAATGCATATTATAGTGGATAATATTATACTTTAAGAAATTCCATGTCATTCAACAAATAAAATTAGGAGACTATGGTTATTAGCCTATAGTTCATTATGAAAAAAAAGTTTACAATAAGGAATTTTTTTTAAAAATAGATTGAAATATATTCTAAACTTTATTGAATTTGAGTCATTAGTTGGAATCTAATTCAAAAATATCATTTTCATGGGTGAAATCCAAATCTAAATCACTAAGCTAGATGTTGCCAAAATACACTAGGAAATACATTTATTGCAATCTATGGATTAATATTTCTTCTATAGAATAAGTAGTAATAACTTGATTAAGGAATTTCCACCACCATTGACCACAAATACACTCAATGGTCTTAAAAAAATTGGATCAAATATTATAATCCTTCATCCCTTAGTGCTCTTTGAAATCATTTGTGCCATTATTTTACTCTAGAAGCCTTTTAAGGTTTATAAATGTAGTGCTTACTATTGAGAGTTATGATTAAACATTTTCCTTTCATTTTTTTGTAATTCTATATCTTATCCTTTATTTTAGGTTCAAAATGTTATCTATGAGTGTTTGGATTGTAATAAACTATAAGTGTTATAAATTCTAAATTAATGAATAAAAATCAATTGTTAAATATAATAAAAACAATCTAAATATTTTTAAATTTCTTGAAGAGGTTAAAGTAGCTATGAAGAATAATGTGAAAAAAATTGAAATTATTATTATTATTATTATATTTACCCCCAAGATAATACCTTTAAGACAAATTACTACTATTGAGCTAAAGAATTGATTGATGACTTTTATAATTTTCATAAGTGAATAAATATATTTCCCCAAAAAATTTATGTTTTTAATTGAAGAAAAATAAAATTATTGTGATTTTTGAAATTATATTACATACATAAATTTGTACCAATTATGACACATGTTAGAGTAATTTGGGATTTTCACCATAAATGAAGGTTAAAAACAAGAAACAATATTTCTTAAATTAAACCAAAAAAATCCTTACAAAAAAAAATGAAATGTAATTGATGTATAAAATATTGAATTATTTGGATTGTAATACATAGAGCTTTAATCTAATTGCAATAACCCATTGAATTTTTAAAGTTTTTCAAATTTTTAAATGGGAATAAAAGATAGCTAATCAAATTCATTTTAAAAAAATTTAAATCAAAAACAAAAATTAATACTTTGAGAGTTACAATCAAGTTTGACCAAAGCACTTCCACTTTTGTGATGTGGGGACTTTTGGAGGTTAAGAAGTAGTAAAGATAAGGAAAAAAATCATTCAACTTCAAGTGTAATGACAAGACAAATGTAATTTATTTTTCAATCATCAATCTGAGCTACAAAATTGATAAATACAAAAAATACAAAAAATCTATTTTTTATAATTCAAAATATTGGAAAATAAAATATTACAATTCTTTTTCATTCAATCCCAAACTTCAAGGATGAGAAATCAATTTTTCAAACTTTTAATTTAGTTCATCTATTTTTTACCTCAGGGGCGTTGTACTTTTATTTTTACTTCATCATAATTATCAAAAAGAGTTGGTCAATAAGGTGGTCAATTAAAAAAAAAAGTAAAAGACTATTTTCTCACAAAAAGTTAGTGATTTCACATTTGTTTTTACTTTTACTTTTATTTCAATTTAATTACCAAAGTAAAAGACTTTTCTATAAAAAACAAGTTCTTTTACTTTTTTCTTTTACTTTATTTTTATTTTTATCTTATATATAAACCATACTCTTCATCTAAAACTCTCTTTATAGCAAAAATAGCTCTTAAAGTCATTCAAGTTGTTATTTAGAATTTTTTTGCATTGATGTACTTTTGACATTGATTCAAAATGGGGATGCAAGCACGGAAGCGAATTGGTAATGATGAAGTGAAAACAAATGAAAATAAAAGGGACTAACACTGAACATCCCTAAACAGGGCCACATCTTGTCACTACCTAACTGTTTACCAAAATGAGAATCCAGGCATATCTTTTCAAAAGCTAAGATATATCTTGTCAAGTTACAAGTTGTACATAAAAATAAGAGAATAGCAATTCATAAGTTGTCCATAACATAGTATCAATGATAAAATGCTATTTTGGAGGTCAAATAAATAGACCAATTTGTTCTCCCAAAACTAGCCAAATACAAATATCCATTAAAAAAGCACAATAGTATGACTAAGTGTCCAGTGCTTTGAAAAAATGTCTTCTTCCTTGAAATCCAAAAATGGAAGTTCAAGACCTGAAGGCTGAGCCTCACCTGTACCCGTCCCAATACACAAAACAATCCAATGTAATGTTAGTGAGGATGTAACAGGTGTCTTCAGCTGCAGCCAATTGCTATCTATGTCACAGATCTTGCAAAACCAAAAAGGAGAACAAAAATCATAAAACGGCCCAAAGAAATATGCAAAGCAAGTTACATCCTCAACATAGTCCAAGTAAACCAATGACCTTTGCCATTCCAATGTAGTGCTAAAACTTGAAGTACAAGAATCGCCCACAAGGATACACCACAAGAAAGCACAGCCAACTCCAAAAACAAATTGTTGTAGTGGGACAGGGAAGCACTTAGGTAACGAAGACACTATGAGCTCACTGATTTGAATTTGGGAGGGAGAACCCATAGGGATGGCCATAATGGGGTGGTTACACCTAACCATTATGTCAATAAATTAAGGTATAAGCCAATATAACCACTCACTCATAGTGGGTGGGTGGGAGGATAGTACTGGTCCATTAGAAAGGCTATATTATAATATAAACCAGCATATTATAGGATTAACCATATCATATGGTGGAAATCCAAGCATATCTTAGTGAAGATAGCTACTATGTATAGGTTTATAAGTTTAAAATTTGCTCCTTATGTTCCATGTGGAAATGGACTTGAAGCAAAATTAAAAAATGTGTCCTCAAAAAAGGTCACTAAGGGTATATAATAATATATATAATATATAATAATATATATAATATATAATAATATATATAATATATAATAATATATATAATATATAATAATATAAATGTGCTAAAATTGTAGGAGATCCGGCAAAGACTAAATTAAAATGCATTGATCCTCCTAAAATAAAAGGTATGGTGTTGCCACATCAAAGGTTATAAAATCAAATCAAATGGTTTAATCTTTTTTGCAAAAGTAATAGGAAAATTTCCCAATGATTAAAAACATGGGAAATGCAATTGACTAAAGAAGAAGAAGAAGAAGAAGAAGAAGAAGAAGAATAGGAAACACAAGTAAAAATGAAAGAATTTGGCCTAAAGATAAAATGGACGAGTTGGTTAAATCATTACCAAAAGAATGTCTAGATTGCAAATTAGGGAATCATAGGTTTTGGATGTTTGCAAATCACAATTCGAAACAACCTCGTTATAAGTGTTTAAATAATGATTGCCTTAGAGTAGCATACATAGTTGGCAGCAAAGTTTGTCGAAAGAAGGCACAAGGTATCGATGTTAAAAATGCCATATCAACTAGCAAAGTCAAGGGAAAAACTACAAAGATTGTTCCAAAATTTTGTGAAAAGTCTTCATTTGTATTCAATATTGATGAAAAAAATAGTATCCAAGAGACAATAGAGGTCAATGAAGATACTAATCTTGAAGGTCTTTTCAATAACAATGATTTGGGAGAGACTTCAAATAGTAGTGATTTTGATGAGACTTCAAGTAGTAGTGATTTTGACAAGACTTCAAGTAGTAGTGATTCTGATGAAACTTCAAGTAGTTGTGATTCTGATGAATCTTCATATAGTAGTGATTCTCATAAGACTTTAGATGCTAATAAAAATATGCATGGTGAAAATATGGATTACGAAAACAATAGTGATGTTGAAGAATATGAACATCTAGTGCCAAAGATGACTAAAAGAGAGATAAAAATTGCAGATGAAGCTAAAGAAGATTATTCCTTCTTTGAAGAATATACAAACGAAGATGGTGAAGAAATAAAACTATTAACTTTTATTGAATATAGGGATATAGATTTATAATCTACATTTATATTGTAAGTTACATTCAAGGATGGAAAAAAAACATTTCTTCATCCAATTTTTTGGTGGGGAGTTGTTTGAACTCAATTTCAATGAAAGATGTTTTATTTTCTCTTTTTATAGTATATTTTGACTTTTTCTATGTAAGAAAATGGCAAGTTTACAAATCACCATGTAGTGTATTTTGAAAATTCATGTCCCTTTATTTGGATTTGAATCTAAGCCAAAAAGTGATTTTAAAAAAATTTGAGACCAACTAATGAAATGAAGTTTATCAAGTCTAGTTTCTTACTCTAGTTTGAAATTTTAAAAGATTACTAAATTAGAATATTGGATTGCAATATGAACATTGGAATATTGATGTTCTAATTTTAGAATGACATGGAAATTTTTGCACTATGGTATTTTATAGTGTAATATACACCTTTTAAAAAATTTTAAATACATTTTGTATTTGATATGAATTTTATTCATTTTTAATTCAAAAAATAAACAATGATTTTAAAGTTGCAAGATGGAATCATAGAATGTATGAATATTTTTTTTCATTTAAGGTTTGTGCTTCTATTAACTACTCTATCTTGAAATATCAACACTTGTAAATGAGCATGAATGACAAAAGAAGACATCATAAACATTCGATAAAGTAAGTCATTTGGGGGAGTCATTGAACAATTAGAGTTCATCAAATTCACCATATGAGTATCCATTATATTCTCTATAGCAAATGTGTGTAGTTAATATAAAGGAGATTCTATTAGAAAATATTAGCACTCTACTATCATGAAATTTAGAAATAAATTTCTCTCCTTTTTTGAGCTAAAGTAGTTTTCTTCCACTTCATCATGGTTTTGCTTCTAATTACTTCTTAGAAACTAGGGATGGTCTAGATTTTCAAAATTGTGAAGATATATTATAAAATACAACTAAAAATAATAGTTAAATGATGACTTTAAAATACAAGTTGTAAAATTTGATCTAGTTATTACCTTCGAATGGTAAGATCTGTTGTTGCATTGACCAATATTCTTCAATAGGATTGAAAACCAATAATTGAAAATTTTGTCTAAAATTTATTATAGATTGAATATTTGTAAAATTCATAAGAATTTTTTTCCCTTTAGATTTAATATGTTTAATTATAGATAATTATGTATATTTGAGATTTTTGTTTTACTTATTAATTCAAGCCATTTCAAATTCATGGTCAACTTTTAAATTACAAAAAGAACACTTATGTAAAAAAATACAATTGAATTCCTTGAGTAGTTCTACATTTGTAGAAAAAAATTAATTCTTTAACGTTTAGATGAAAGAGAATTAACACAAGAGTCTCCAAACACTAAGATAGATGAAAAATTCAACATTCTATGTAGTTGGCTTGATATGTTTGCATTCATTTGTTGTTTGAAATGCAAACTCTTTGAGTATATAGAAGTTAAATACTCTCGTTATTCTTTCTACCAAAAATCTTGTCATTTTTTGCATTGCTTAATTACTATAAGTGACAATTGGGGGGGTGTACATATCTTAGTTAACATAAAATACCATACATTTAGGTCAAACACAAATACTTAGTTATTGAAGTTCAATGTTCATGACACATTTCAAGAAGCTCGAACCAATTACAAGATGACATGTGTCACTTCTTAACCAAATATTTAATTTGTATCATATCTGTTGTAGTTTAGAAAAGTTCATACTAACCTTACAAATTGTATCTCACCTAGTATCGTCCTTAGTATCAAAGAATTTTTTTATTTTATTGAGAAATAAATATTTTTCATTGAAGTGTGTATCCAAATAATTTTTTAATAATTTATTCACTATTCACCAAAAAGACAACAAAATACATTTCATAGGTAAATTCAAGGTGAGAAATAAACTCAAATAATTATATACATCTATTCAAAATAGTTTTTTTATTCATACAACCGTTATTAAAAAAACTACCAATTCAATGAAGGCCAGTGTAATTTTTTGCAATTTCCAATTTTTTGATGATATTGATAATAATCATTTAATTTTTTTTGAATTTTTTGGATCCATTATATGCATCATGAACTCTAGTTTTTGGACATAGAAAAATTGAATCTAAAAATGTATTATATGGCTATAAAATATAAATTGAACACATTGCCTTGTTCAACAAATATTTCAAATGCAAGGGCATCAAGATATAGAAATGGTCCATGTTGCAACTTATACTCTCTCTACGATGGCTAATGCAATGCATGCTTTCAATTTCAAAAAAGAATTCAAATATTGTGAGAACAAACATCATTTGTATGTTTATCAAATTATTGATATTTAGAATTCTATAAATGTCAATTTCCTTCAATTTTTGTGTACAACAATTTGAAATGATGTATACTAGCAAACCTAGTCACAAAGAGTTTTTTTTGAAGTTTTAAGAACAATTTGACAAAAGATAAGGTAATTCCAAAAATGGTAAGCAAAACAGAGTTTTAGACATGGCTAACTTTGAAATTAATTCTTTTTCAAATCAAAACTAAATTTTTCTTCAAACTTCCATGTTAATGTGTAGTATATCACATACTAAGAGTTTTATTTATCCATTTTTGGACTTTGTCCATTGATGCTTCTGTTATGATTGTTTGAATGAAAATGTTTCAAATTGGTACTCAATTTTGTTTGTCAGTGTATAACATCAATTTTATTAGTTAAAGTGGTGGGAGTTCAACCCCCAAAATTGTTGGCATATTTGGCTTAGGAAAATAGAGTTATGCTTTAGGGATAATCTCGAATTCTCAATAGAACCATTCTTTTAGATTTTGCAATTGATTCACCATTGTAGTTCAATTCTTTGTGGAAGAAATAACTTACAAATTTTCTCCAATGCAAATATTTGACACCTAAAAACAAAGTGCAATGTGATGTTTTGACACTTAGAACTAGTACCTCTTTTGGATCTTAGAATTTTGATATGCTTATCTACAAACTTTCAATTTCAAAATATATTGAAAAATATTGGTTACTAGAGTTGAATTTGATTCAACCATATGGATCCAATTTGTATAATTTTTTTACAACTATTGTTTGAAAGTCATCATCTAACTAATATTCTAAGTTGCATTTCCAAATACACCTTTACAATTTTGGAAGACTAGACTAGCCCCTATCTGAAGTGTCAAGAGAGTGGTCATAACCAACTAGCCAAGTATCCTACAAATATTATCAAATAGATTCATAATTGTGTCAAGCATAACATTTCAATAGCCTTCATGCCCATTGCCTTTCCTTCATGCATCATGCTCATCACCTTGAGATTAGTGGGGTTTTTTTGGCGATTTGTTGTCAAATTACACCAAAATAATGGGCCTTGCACCAAGCCCTTAGAACAAAAACAACAAAATTTTGGATGAAATTGCCAAGATGTGGATGAAAATAAAATTATGAATATGTGATATGTGCTAATGTGATATTTTCTATCCAATACGTGGATGAATGTTAAAATTTGGACCACCACTATAACATCTAATATCACCACCTTGGCACTTCACTAAAAATGAAAAAAAAACACTTTGCTTGAGACTCCACCTAACCACAGTACAGATGAAGCATTGCTAGGTGTGAAATATTCCACACCATCTATTTTAGAGCCAAAGCAATGATAGTGCTTGCTACTAAACGCTATGAGTATTGTTGGATGCTACAAATGATTGGAAATCCGTGATTTCAAAGTTAATTTGAAAATCAATTTTGATCATTTTGAAAACACATTAGAAATAAGGTAGGAACACCCATAACCATGAGTGTACCCATAGTTGAGAGTAGAATTCCCTCAAAGTGTTCCCTAATGTACCTTGCAACCGTCTTCAAAGTACCTTGAAACCATCTTGATACTTAATTGTGGTTGTCGGGCTCTGATTTTTTCAGATTTTGGTGCTAGAATCAAGGCAGATTTAGTAGAGTGTGTCTATAGGTGCCCTAGGGAGTTCTACTTTGAAAATTAATAGAAATTAGATGCCTTATCCAAACATTCTATTTTTTTTTAAATTCATGATTTTCAATTGCTAATACTGAAAAAATATTTTTTTGTTGAAAAATTTGACCCCAACTATGCTGAATTGCTTAAAATGATGGTTATGGATGTTCCTACCTTAGTGTCTGTATAGCTGATCTCTTCATGAATGGATTGACAAAAATCCAGCCATTTCCCACGTCAGTTTCAACATTTCAACGACCAAAATCCAGTCATGGCTGTGTATCATACCCAGGTGAGTTTCAACTCTTGACGAAAATTGGCAGCCATGGCAGGCTATTCCATACCGACTTACATCAGTTTCAACACTTGACGAAAATCCCCTCCAGTCACAGCTGTACTAAGTTACCATGCCCCAATGACTGTTTCAACACTTCTGTGTCTCAATAGTTTAATTTTGGAATTCAGCCTGTACAAAATGTTATTTTTTTAATTTTCAAATGATCCAGAACTTTTTTTTTTTTTGGCATAGCAGATTTAGAAAGAACTCAATTGAACTTTCAATGGAAATATTCTTTCTTTTTCCAGATAATTATTGGTGAACAACTTGATCATGTACATATGTTGCACACCGAAATGGTCTGATGGATGAATTCATTGTTAAAGCATAGAAATAATTGGAGTATTCTTGTAAATGCCTAGGTGGTCTCATAGGAGGCTATATTCTTCAACATTAACTCTGTAACACCATACTACCAAAAAATGATGAATGGATGACTTTTCAAATCAGTTGGTAGAAATGAAGAATATATGGCAAAGTACCTTGGTGACAGGTCTTGTCCTTTCAAGGTGAACCAGATAATGTAATTGTAGACACTAAGTGCCCAATGGATGATAATAAAATCTTTCCATGCAGGACAAAAGTCTAGATGTTAATCCTTGGAATTTTGTGTGTGAAAAGGGGAGGTCTTGTACAGTAGTTTGACCTCCAATGAGTCAGTCCTCTTGTTGTTTTTGAAACAAGAATCGTGTGACCGTGAGGCTCTGTCTTAAGTCAATAATAATATTGATATTAGAAAAATTAAACAATTTTTTTAAACCAAAATAAATAATGAAAATTTGATAAGGGTGATTTCATGTTAGGAAGCAAGGATTGAAACTATTTGCATTAATCTTGATTATAAGATGTTGGTAAAGAATTTGTAAAACATAATTTTAAAAATGAATGTTCTATTAGAATAAAGAATAATATTGAAAAAATGAAAGTCAAATATAAAAATAGTTATTTTCAATCCATGCAATTGAATGTGAAGCAATGAAGAATTTTTTATATCTTTAGTAATAATACATAAGAATTCTATATTGTACTAAAATAATCTACATTAAATGCCGCTTGGATCTTGGAGCAATCATCTATCTTAGTTCTTCTAATTGGTCTTTTGAAGACTCTATAACATAGATTTTGGATGTTCTCATTGGTAGTTTTGATAATATGTTGGACACTTGATTAGCAACACCTATTAAGACTAATGACCAACCGTTGGGCATATAACTTTTAATGAGAGATATAATAGCTGCTTTTCCACGTTGTGAGTAATTTGTATCTTCATCATCCAAAACAAATCAAAATTCAGGATCAACATCACTTGGAAAATTTAGTTTGAAATCGGTATTTCCAATTGAAGATGAAATTATAAAAATTATTTCACTGACTGCTTTAGTGCTAATTTTGGAATTGCTACTAGAATCAACTACTATTTGTTTCCTTCTGTTTTGTGGAAAACGATAGGAACCTCCAAATATAAGATGGGGAGTTTGGATATTTAACTTTGATTTTAATTGAGAGTGAGCTCCAAGAGGTAATAACAAAATCGCATTCCACCTTTTGTTTTTGTGAGTCCATTTGGCCATACTATGACCAAAAGATTCATAATCACTAGTAGTCCAATTAGCCTTGTCTTTCATTTTTCCTCCATATCTAGTATCAAAAACAAACAAAGCATCTTTAGAAATACCTATTGGATCTTCTTGAATAAAGCCCAACTTTGCTACTATTTCAATAGGTTTTAACATTTTCAAACCTATTGTATTTTTAATGGTCTTCGTATATTTCCAAGTCCATTGCTTGTATGGCTTCAATGAATGTTTTGGAACGCTTTTATGAAGGTGGTAGATTTCTCTTGGAATTAATTTCTCCAATTTCTTTAACTTGGAGAGATCTTCTTTAGACATCCACTTAATTGCAGTAAAATCACCCTATAATCCACCAATAGTAGCACTTATTGACATTTTTTCTATATATTGATCTTCATTTAAAACTACTCCGTTATGTAAATCATGTAGAAAAGATTCATTTCATTCCATTGATCTAGTTTCACATGCTTTTTGAGTATTTATTGCTAAACATTGTTTTAAATGGCGCATTACGTTTATTTGCAAACTTGTTGATGATTCAGTATATCGTAGTAAGTATGCAACAGAATCAAATAAATAATCTCCTACATTATATTTGTAACTTGTATTGAGTCTAAGATTATAACATTTCAATTTTTCATCTAATTTTGCCATGTCATCATATGAATACAAAATTTTCCAACAAATTGTACAAACCTATACAAAATCGCTATAGTACAAATATACAAATGTATAGATGTACAAATATACAAATATACAAATATATCTGCAAAAGCAACATAAAAATATTAGTTTAATAAAACAAATTTATTGAAATGAAATTCAAATAAAAGTATAGAATACATGCAATTATTTTTTTTTTATCACTTGTATCATTCAACTTTTGTTTCACACTTGGTCGAGAGTGTGACAGGGTTGCAATGATATTTGCAAGTTCTACAAAAGTTGGAATGACATCTTCCACAGAAATTGGAGTGACATCTTCCACTAAAGTTGGAGTGACATCTTCTACTAGAGTAGAAGAAAAAGGCCTGCATTGAAGAGAAACGAAATATACACTATTATTTGCTAAAACTAGCTCACTACATGATGGTTCATCTCCATGATACTCTTCAAAACCAACTAAACGTGAAGTTGATGTCAATTGAAACTTTCCAATCATATGGATCTTGGACAATATTCTAATTTGTACCTTTCTTGTTCGCTCAAAAGATCTACTCCCGACATATGAACAATAGCTGACAACCATGGTCCTTCAATAGACACTTCAGTATTGATTTTACCTCGAAGAAAAGGTTGTTGTTCTGTTGCTTGGTTGCATTGGCAATTCTTGCAAAAAAAAACCTCGTCAATAGATACCACAATTACATTTGTCAATTGACAAATTGAACAAATGCGCTTGAAAGGGGGAACATTCGGATTAAGAATTGATAATTCTCCAATGATCTACAAAATTTTATATACAAACATTTCAAATTCAAAATTAAATAAAAATAAAAATCAATATCAATATCAATATCAAAATATATAAACATTTAAAACACAAACACATACCTCTCTAGGATTCTTAGACAAAATACCAAAGTTTGTTACTTGGCCATTAATTTTGATCAAATGGTCATGTTCTTCTTCGTCAATGGCAAGAGTTACAATCGTATAGGCTTCTGTTTTCAAAAATTGATCATACTTTGATGTTACACTCAAGTGCTTGAACATCACAAGCACACATTCTTCTGCATTAAAGCTCTCTTGAATCTTCAAATACTCCTTTTGAAAAACATGTGTGAAACCAACTGTATTATGGTCATCATTGGTGAGTCCGTCAGCAACAACGACTTGAAACATATCTTGATAATGACCTTTGATTCCAACTGCAACTGCAGCAAATGTAGCCATTGGAAAATTCTTGTGACATCGTTTTTTGAAATCTTTGATAGAATCCTCTGTATAAAAAATAGGGAGGAATTTTGGGACAAATGGAGGGAGAACTGTAATACGTGTAGTAGACTGAACAAAAATAACACACAACATGTCTCCCTTCTGGAATCCTCTACTACTTTTGGGTTTCACAGCAAAGTTCTCTACCTTCACATAGGACCCTGGGTAGAGTTTTGCTTGATGGTGTTCTATAAAAGGTGTACAAACAAACAATGTTGTAGTTGTAAAACACTCCTTATCTATCATATCACAATGTAAGTAAACATAACCACAATCTTTTGTTCTGTTTGCATGGATATAATCAAAAGTTCCGTAGCGACTCAAAATCTTTCCTTTGAACGCTACATCTCGAGTGTTCTCATCTATCTGTACTACTGACAATACCATTATTTTTAGTATGAGCCATTGCATATGGAGAAATGAACAAATTTACAAGTCAAAAAACAAAGAAACGAAGAAGTATCAAAAACGAAGAATTACAATAAAAGTATGAAAAAACTAAGATGTGTACCAAATAAAAGAAATAGTTTTGAAGCATTCCTAAGTCTAGGGTATTCTTGAAGACCACTCTCTATCCGTCGTCTTTTTGCCGTCATTTTGTTGTTGTCCACATACACAGTCATACATGTCACTTAACATATTCCTTTAAAAATAGCTTCTCCACGTAAACTAACATCTTTTAGGAATTCATACAAAAAAATCTCACTGGGATATCACTTAAAAAAGGGATCTTTTTTAGATTTATTACAAAAGATCTCACCTAATCTTAAATGTAAGATGCCTAATCTATATAAGTCTAATCTAACCTATATAAGTCTCCTAGTGCTTGTATTCTCTATTTCGTAATACTATAGACTTCTAGTTGACTATTGTAAGTCGGATCCCTACCCCTGCCCAGTTGGACCCCCTCGTAGTTGGACCTCCTACTCAGACCCCGACTCCCTGACCAGTCAGGCCCTCCAATCGAACCCTGACTCTGACCGCCTGACCAGTCAAGCCCCCCTCTAAGCGCCCTAATCAAACCCCAACCCTACCCTCCTGACCAGTCAAGCCCCCTCCAAGTAGTTGCCCCCCTGCCCTGATCGCCCCCCTGACCAGTCAGGCCCCCCTCCAAGAAATCGGACCCTTGGGAGCAATTAGACTCTAACAAACTTGAGCTCCTTTACAACAATGCATGTAACAAACTTCTTGTCAATCAATCAAGTAGTTCACCATTACATCCAAATCATTACGTTCTCTTTGACATACGACATTGTTACAGCAATTGACAATTTGACGGAATAATGGTTGAAGCAATGTGGAGATTTGAAAAAAAATTAAACCCTATACCTGAATGAGAGTTCTCTCTACTTGTCTATTTATTAAGACCTTGAGAGCATTGATGACTCACATCCTACTCCATCAACAATCGCCTCTCTCGTTCCTTCACTATACGTATCATGCCACGCCTTGCTGCAAAGAATTCTCAACGAATAGCCATCTACATAACTCCGACGAGGTGCCTGTTGTGCAGTGTGAATACGGTTGTAGATAGGATTTGGACTTTCACCGATGTGGACTAGTCGATGCGGAGTCATTGCCATAGTCTCTGTCCAAAGGACAAAGCCAACAAATGATTCACGCTGTCCAGAAAACGATGATTTCCACGGTGTCCTGCCCGGCGATTGAGGTTTAAAAAGCCTTCGACGTGCTTCACATTATGCTTTTTTTTTTTTGCGAAACCGACATGAAATTGACTGTAGGGCACTACTGTAGTCCTTTATGAGACGTCCCTTTGCATTGCGTATACACTGCTTTTCTCTTTAGTCCACGCGGAACCACTGTAGAGTCGTCTCCAAGGTTGGTAACTGTTGTGACCGCAGTTGAAAACCTGAGAAAAAGAGGTTGACTACCTGAAGTGGCCTCTGGTGACCCTCCACATGGCCCGCAAAGCTGGCTGACTTTGACTCTAACTTCCCCGACCTCCGATTCCGTAGGGCCACGCCACAGCAGTGACAGCACTCGCAGCGTTATTAGCAACTTTTTTCTATTCCTCCGCCCTACCTGCCCCGTCGGCACAGGACCACGTAGTCCACGAGATGGCAATTTTCAAACCCAGCGGAAAGGAAAGCACCAGATCTTTGAATATGTGCCCCCAAGTCGCAGGAAAATGGACCCAATTCAAATCGTAGCAGTTGAACTTACCGAACTTGTGACATCTGCATTCCAATCCTAGCAAACAGCCAGGCTTCGCTTGTGCATGCGCGCTAGCTGCAGGTATCTGCGGTAACTTCACCCCCGCAGTACTACTATAAATGAAGCTCTGCGATACCCACGTAGTACATCTCATCTCTGAACCTGGAGTGCTTGTTCGAATTTGCGTAGAATCAAGAGATAGACGAGTCTATGGTTGTTTGTCTTCTCGTGAAGAGTGTCTGCAGGCAAACTTTTACATTCGAAGAGCTAGCTAGACCTGCCAGAGGTATAGAGTCTGATTCAATCAGTTCTTCCGGCCTGTTACGTACTGCAGAGTTGGATTATTCGAGTTTAGGGTCGTAGTGCGCATATTGATAGATCAAAGTCGCACTATGGATAGAGGCGTGGACAGCAGCAATAATGTATCTGTGAAAACTCTCATCTCTGGGCCGTGACCTGGAGAGGATATTAGTGTGGCGCTGCTAGTGTCGAATTGACACAATGGATAGAGGTGTGAGTACCGGCAACGTGTCTGTGAAGATTCTTATCCTGGGATAGACGGAGTAAGTATGGAATAGACGCCGTTTTCGATTGAGATATGTAAGAAATAAATTTTGGAGTTCAAGGGAGCTTGTGGGATCGGAGGATCTCTGTTGGAATCAATTACTACACTAGCTGGAGCTTCTGATTTCTATATGCCATGGACAGGGGTGTGAGTGACGCGAATGTGTCGGTGAAGATACTCGTCCTTGGCAACACAAATTAAGCTAGTGATCACTCATGGCAACTAGCGACGTTTACTCTACAATAGACTGGGGTCTGAGCACCACCAGTGTGTCCGTGAAGATTCTCATCGCAGGAAGATTCACACTCGTCTCACAGAGGGGAAACATTTTTATGCCATTGGGACGATCGGATTGGACATGAAACGTCGGCAGTGAAGCAGTGTCACTGGCACTCTCTTGCGGACGTTGGCTGATCATCCATAATATCATTATGGACCTTTTTTCACAAGATTTTCCTTCTCAAGATTTTTGGAGTTCAACAAAGAGTACGAAGTTGGCGAGTTTGAAGGTATTCCGGCGTTAGTGAAGTGAGACTTTAGATAGTTGTGAATAATAACTGGAGCATTGCAGATTTAGAGATTTTTTTCATATAATTGAAGGGTCCTACAATGAGCAGGTATTCAATTATATATGCAGATTTGCTTCCAATTGACTATAGAATGATTTTGTAGTAAAGTTTGAGACCGTTACCTGTCGATCTCATACCTTGCTTCGGGCTTGTCCGTCAAGGCAGTAAATTAAATGCGTTCGTAGAAAGTTTTCTTTGGTTGTCAGATTTTTCAATCATTTTGGGGTTGTTAGCTGGGTTTGGAGAGTTGTGTGTATCGTTGCAGGACATTAACAAAAAATACTTCGTTCTTTGTTGCCAAATCTCATAGGGACTAGTGTTTCACATTCCACATTGGGGTTGTTGCAGAGAAAAAACTGCCGTTCTCAAAACGGCCTAACATTTTGAGTATATAGTGACTTTGGGGATAATTTCTTAAAAATGAAATAAAATATGAATAATTTGCAAAGCTATCAAATTAGTAGGTATGAATTTGAACATGCTACTTCTCAATCACTTGCATCTTTTGGGAATAAATTTAGTACATTTTGAGCATTTGTAGAAGGTGAATGCTGTCTTATTTTTTAAAAATTTCTTAGTAGGCTTGTATAAATGTGGCATAAGTCATTGTATCCAAATTTACCTTCAAATTGGCATTTTCAAGTTGGAAAAAAGTACTTAACAACTCCAAAATGTCAGTCAACATAAATATCCAATTGGAAGGAATTTAAAAATAGTAAAATAATTTCTTTAATTAGAAAGAAGTACTCAATGTTTGCAACCACTAAATATACCTTCATTTTAAATTTCATAGGAAACATGTTAAAGGCCAAGAAAAAAACCCGACAAGTGCTTCTTGTGATCACCCATTGTGGAAGAAATGATGACTTTGTAATTTGGGGATATTGATACAACTAAGTACAGAGTACTATACTACAAATAGGTCTTCACTTTCTTCAAAAATATTATTCGAATCTATAAATTGGAATTCTTGTTTATGACCAATGAGATAATGAATTTGATGATATATGATAAATTGATATAACTGCAAGTTGAAAATCTTCCATATCTAAGTTTATTGACAATTGATAGATTGCACAAGCAAGTCATTGTAGAAAACATATACAAGGAACTATGCCTAGTTCCGATTGGTTGCAAAGAGACTCCTACAAATTCTTCCTTGAAGTGTTCACTTTTTGAACCTAAAATTTATTGTATGTTATCCCTAGGTTTGAATTTTGGATATTGAAAATTAAAAGTTTATTTATAGAATGCCTAAAAATGGTATTAAAAGCCTATTAAATTTCCTTTCAATTGTCATTACGACTCAACAAAGATAAGATCATTCTCTATAATGGAAACCATTTGCAGATGCTATTTCAAGTTCTTTTAGGATCACTTTCCTTAATGAGGATTTTCTTAATTAAATTATCTGTTTTTACATCTCAAATTTGCTTCATGAATTTTCCTCGAGGAAAACTCAAGAACTTCAGATCTTATTTTTAGCCTACAAAACAAAACTCTTCTTAACTTAATTCTCATTAATCAAAATAGAATGATTCAAAGTTTTTTGTCCACATAAAAATCTATCCAATTTCATTAAACAATATTGTAAAAATAAATATCTTTAGTTTCCCCATCATGATAGAAATATAAGAAAAACATATAATTTTCTTAATACCAATGGGATAGACATGAAATAAAAGTTCAATATATAGATTTCAATGCTTGTCGGCTCCTCTACCCCAAATCATGCAAAAATTCATTTTTTCTTAAATCACTAGAGTCTTTGCTTAAATTTATAAAAAAATCTTGGTAGGCTCATTAGAACTGTAGTGGTTAACAATTCGTGACAAAATCATTCTAGATCATTAATTTGTTTTCTTATAGAGCCCGACCTATTGACATTATTAAGACATAAAAGGGTTGAAATAGATGTGACTTTATTACTATATGAAAGTGTGAAAATTCTTTTCATGGAATCCTTTTCTTTTGGTAGCATGTGAATCATGTGCTTAAAATCCCAAAGAGTACTCATTAGAGAACCACACAAAATTTCAAGGATGAACATTTACATTTCTGTCTTACATAAAAGGATTCTTTGTTATCCATCAAACGTTTTGAGGCCACCACATTGTTATAGAGTTATATAAGTGCAATTTCAAGGTGTTTGGGAATGGAATGTGTTTTTTGTAGCCTCCATCTATGGTGGATACACCAAAACCATTGAATTCAACAATTTAGCATAGCTAGAGGCACCTTTTTTAAGAAAGAAAACATTTTTGTAGATTTAGCAATTGAAAATCATGAACTTTCCCCAAAAAATAAAAAATAAGATAAGACATCTCATTATTTTCAAATTTTCAAAGTAGAACTCCCTAAGCCTCTAAAACCATTACATAGATGAGTCATAGTACTGTAATCTAGAGAATCAATCATCAACCAATTATAAATAATTATGGAAATGGTTTAATTGTTAAACACTGGGTTGGTGATTGTAGAAATAATTTCTTTTGGTATTGTGTGACATCATCTACTTAAGAAAAAACAAAAATACTCATTAGAGGTCAAACTATTGTGCAAGATCTCTTCTTTATGCACAAAATTCCAAGGGTGAACAATTGCACTTCTAGCCTACATAGGAATATTCTTTGTTATCCATTGAACAAAAGACATCCTTAACATCATTTGAAGTTTTATCAATTCTTTTTGAATTGTAATCGTACAAAATCAAACCAGACATGTTGGAGATCATATAGGAAAAGAAAACATAACAATTTCACTTATGGATTGAAAGATTATAATGTTTGATCACGAGGGTGTTAAAATTGTGAAAGTGATTTCAAGTCTTTCAATCTAAGACTCATATGTCAAATCAAAAAAATTGGTCACTAGAAAAATACGAGGTTAAAGAGCATAATATGCATATTTATGGCTTATCAAAATCTACTTTCTAAATATTTGAAATGAATTTCTAATGCAATTTACTCTCCAAGATCTAGTACATTTAAGGCTCATTTCCACAAGCCCTCAACACTAGAAAATAAAGCTTTGCAATGAACACCCTTGCTCAAAATCTTGAATAGAAAAATCATAATCATTCATTTCCAAAATCAAAATTTTTTGACGCTAAAACTAAACTTCAAAAAGAATTTTTCAAAAATACAAAATTTTCAAAAATAGTAACTTGGTTAGTTTTAATTTAACTTCAAAATATTGTCGACACCAGAATTTGGTGCTTCGGGTATTTAGGGATTTACTTAAGCAAAATTGAAATCATGGGGTCCTTCTCAGGGATGCATCCGGACCGTCCGCCCCATCAACGGCTGGGCGGCCCGCATTGCGCTCCCGGCAATGAATGAGTCCCGAAGCATTTTCCGAGAGTTAGGGTTTCCCAATTCTTTTCGCCATCGCTCCATCTCCGGAAGGCCCTCCTTCTTCCTTTCGGTCGATGTGATCCGCTGGTCACAGCTGGTCAGGGATCTAACCAAGGCAGTGCACCATCATGTTGAGGACCGCGGGACGCACCTTGGCGCGTGGGCTGCACAGGGCTGGGGCCAAGCAGCTTTCGGGCCCTCGCCGTGAGGCCGCGCTGCCCTTGCAGAGATTCTTCCATGTTAGCGGGTTCCGTCCCAGTGCCCATGCCGGTATGACCCCTTTTGCATTACCCACTCTCGTTTCGGGGTTGGATACAGGGCGATCGATGCTTCGATGGTCGAGTCTTGGACGATCTGGGCGAGAATTCGATGCCGCGCGTGATTTTTATGTTTTTCTTGTGGCACTGATCGGTGCTTGGAAGAAAGGCCTACATTTTCGATCGAGGGTTCTCTGTTCGCATGGGGCAAGAATTCGCATGCTGACAAGGTCGTGAATGCCCTCGTTTTTGTGTTTTCTTTCTTTCTGGGTCGTGGCGTGGGGTTTGGAAGGAAGCCCTAGATTTTCTATGGGAATGGGCATGGAAGTACCCGGGTTGATTGAGAATTCTGTTCGCTCTCTTGGCTACGGGATCAATATGGTGATTAACCTCTGAAAGGACCGAGAAGCCCGAATTGGTCTGATTGTTTTCGTACCAGATTTGAAATGGTCACATGGGGATTTCTTTGGTCCAAACTTTACTTATGTATTGCCCAAATGCATGCAGTGTTTCTGGCCATATGAAGTTCGGCCCCCACCTGAATTATATGTTTTCACATTATGATCAATCGAATTGATCATTCTAAGACCATGAATGCTTGGTTATATTAATTGCGTAGTGGGATATGCGAAATCGCGTCACTCTGTCTAGTGTAAGTTAGGTGAGCCTGGGTGTAGTCGTCGATTTCACCCGGAGGCCCGATTTACAGGGCTGGAAGCTTGGTGCCGCAGTTCACATAGCATGTGAACGGAGCTGCATACCCTAATTTCAGTTTTTGCAAGAGGAACCTAAGAAGTGGATTGGTATTGATGAGCAGGTCAGTTGGATGAATTCGGGATAGCAACTGGAGCCGAGCGGGAGGAGCTGGAATGGAAGAGTCAGGTACTACTGGGGGCTCGAGCAATTTAGCGGTGTTTCTCATGGCAGTGTCTTTCTGTTGTAGGACCGTTTTGACTGTTTTGTTCCTTGTTGTGCAGGGCAAGAGGCGATTCGATCTTGAACCTGCTCGTGGGCCTTTCGGCACCAAGGTGAGGCTTCCGTTGGAACTGATATTGCCTCCAGCTATGTAGTGATTAGGCAGTTGATGTTTTGTTGCGCCAGTCAGTTCATTGTCACTTTTGTAATGTGGTTCTAGTTGTACTGTTCCCGAAATGTTTTCGGTGCCGGTGCCTCTGCCGATGAAGCCTGTGTAAAATGCGTCATTTTTCTTTTGTGGGCTTTGGGCTTGAGAAGATTTGGCAAGCGGTTTAGGGTTGATTGCTAGGAAGGAAATTTGTTGTGGACAAGCGTGCCCTGTGTGACTGTGTGACTGTGTACTTGACTTGCAGGAAGCTCCTGCAATTGTGGAGTCACAGTACGATGTCCGTATTGTGGGTTGCTCAGGAGGCATTGGTGGTAAGGATGCTGACCTTGAAAGTGATTTACTGACTGAAACTGAATGGGGGAATTTTCTATCCCTTTCATCACTGATCAGTGAAGCTTTGAGTCTAAATAGAATCCACTTAAAGGTTCCAAGGATTGTGTTCCTTGTTTGACTCAACTTACTGGATCGTGAGCTCATATACCATACTCTAGCTTGGATCATTCTGACTGACATCAATATACGCCCGATCACCACAGCTGGAAATTTATTTGAGAAAACCTGGAAAGTGGATAAACATGCCTTGTGCCTTTGCTGTTTTGATTGTTGAATATAATGTGTGCCGTGCTTTGCTGATCTTGGTGACAAGCTGGAGACAGGGAGAGTTATGATTGGCGTTAGAAGCGAATCCAGGTGTTAGAGATGCTGATGTAATTTTTAGTTCAGGTCACAAATAATCCGGATTATTTGTTTGTACCTGAGTTATTATAGAAATGCGTAAATATTACGAGGCATTTTGAGATTTACTTGACTATCGCGTAATATATACGATCGGACTTGCCGCGGCAGTTGTTGTCTCTACTTTTCGAGAGGCTCATTGTCTCCAATTGCAGAAGCTAATGCAGGTTGTGTGGAATGTCATTGTACTAACAGAGGATGAGCATGATATAACATGGTTCCATTTGGAGAAGGGTCAAACTCACGAGTGCCCCGTGTGTACCCAGGTTTTCGAGGTAATGGCCTTGCTGTGTTTCTCAACTGAGTTCTCATACTCACTGAAGTGGCCTTTGCTGGAACTTTGTTTTCTTTGCTTAGCTGAGTTTTTTTTGGCGCTTCCTAAATCATGAGTGAGTTGGTATTTGTTAGGAGTTTCTTATTTACGTGGTATGGAACCTTTGGACCTGTTCCTACTTCAGCTTACAAGTTTGTGGGTGCATGTGTGATGTGGCAGTTGAAGGTGATCGGAGTGGGTGGACAACCTGGACATGATGAACACCACTAGGAGTTCTGATTGTTGTTCACTTCACTTCGTGTAACAATCTAGCGGTCTGCCTAGAGAGTACTTGAGGCAGGCTTGAGCAGATCTGGTATGGCCTGTGGATCTCTACTTTGGGGTAGTTGCTTCTGATACGACCACTCTGAAGCTGTTTCTGAAGATCTTAGAAGTTTAATTGAAATTCACATGAGTTTTTCGACATCGTTAGATTTGAATCGATACGTATCTGATTACGATGTCAAAGCTCCCTTCGTCTGTGAAAGCCGGCAAGAGCTTTCCTTGTGTCAGGCAATAAGAAATTCTTTCAGTTGAAGATTTTCCGGTACCATGTGCCTCATGCCTCCGTGTGTTTGTTCGATTGTGGGACCAAGAGCTTGGTCGCACGGCAAGGTTATGGATCTGTCAGGTTTATCTAACCTCTTTAACTGATTTCTTTTTGTGAAGTGTGGGGCGCTCTTAAGATTCCTTGCGAGGACTAACTTAGTTTCGGGAGTATGGTAATCCTCTTAGATTCTTCGTTCGTTTAAAAATCAGTGGGTTTGTCGTCGACTTGCGTTAACTTTGCAGATTAGTACTTTACGCTCATATTGGAATGAGGAATGCTGGCGTGAGTAAAACTGTAATGCCTCTTGGAGAGGATAATCATGCAAGGTTTTCTTCCACATTCTTATATTCATAGATTATTATCGAAGTTGTCAAAGTGGCCTTGCCAGAAACATTCATGCTATTTGTTACATTTGGGATCACCCAATATGTGCAATTTAACACTTTTTTTTTTATGGATGTAGGTATTTTGAGAATTTTAGTGAAAAAAACAATTTATTGTGATTTTTAAAAGTATAATACACAAAAGTTTTAGTGTGACATAATAGTTGTGATTTGAAAGAAAATTAATTTCAAATTAAGCCATGTCTAAAACTCAGTTTTGTTCACCATGATTTGGAACTATTTTATCTTTTGTCAGTTTTTTCTAAGAACTTTGAAAAACTTTTTGTGTCTTGGCATGTTGGTATACATCATTTTAGATTGTTGTACACAAAAATTGAAGAAAATTGACATTTATAGAATCTACAATATCAATAGTTTGACAAACATACAAATGATGATGGTTCTCACAATATTTGATTACTTTTTTGGAATTGAGAACTAAGGGATAGCATTATCCATTGTAAAGAGAGTATAGGTTGCACTATAGACCATTGTTGCATCTTAATGCCTTTGCATCTGAAATATTTGTTGAATTGGACAATGCTTTCAATTTATATTTCTTAGTTGTATGATGTGTTTTTAGGTTCAATTTTTGTCCCAAAACTAGAGTTCTTGATTCATTTACTTGTTCCAAAATAAAACACCCCAAAATGAAATTATCATTGTCAATTTCGTCGTAAAGTTGTATAGTTTATAAAGGACAATGTAATTTTTGGCACTTTTCAACTTTTTCTTTGTGACTTCATAATCAAAGATAAGTTATTGAAGTTCATTTTGTCTAGTTTCTACTCCTCTTCAAAGTTTCTAACAAATTCATAAAAAAAAAATAATAATTTATAATAAATTGAAGTTGAGAGCATGAATTCACATTTGAATATTTTTAGAATGACTTGAAAGTTATTGAAGGTTTCTTTTCCTTTTTCTTTATAATTTACAAGATCAAATTCCATTGCAAATGAAATAGAACCAACCATATGGTAGTCTGCTTTAATTCTGCCCTTGTTTTTCAGACTGGCCCTAGCCGGGGGCTGAAATGGATATCAACAAGTTGTAAAATGGATCCGTGTAAAGCATTGAATGTTCTATCAATGATGTTAGAGCAGTTTAACATTTATCATATGTTCCTTTATACTTTGCTAGTGGATGGAATAAGAGCCAAGGTGGCTCCATTTCAGAAATGTTTACTTGTATTCAAAAACACTTTTCCTCCACAACTTTGAATGCTAATATTTTTCAATCTATACGGTCAAACTCGATAAATTTTTTACCACATGATCTCATACAAGTATAATACAAGATCCTACGGTTAGATTTTTTAATTTATAATTTTTTCTTGCTTGAATGAACACAGCAGAAATGGCAATTTTGAGTGTTTTTTTGTCAAAAAATAGGCCTTGGTCCTTTAGAAGTTTAGTCAATAAAGGTCGCATTTTGGAACCCTGTCTTTTACTTTCTACATGCTGCAGTGCTTGTTTTTGGTGACTACGCATGTGTGGGTTTTGTAAGGCCTATGATCACGAAATAGGTATCTATGGCAGAATTCTTTAGAAATTCATAAGTAATTCAAAAATGCTCCGAGAAATATGAAACTACTCGGGTTAGATTCCACATCAATTTTTCTTCAAGTGAAAAATAAAGAAAAATAATTTCGTGCATCGAAGAACCATCGAAAAGGCCGACCAGCCCTTAAATGGGCGCTTTAAGAGCAGACTACCATAGTGACAGTGAAGCCCCAGGAGACTGAACACTACAAAATCACGTCGAACCTTGCCCAAGTGGTTACAAAAGTTAGGCTAACCAGCTGTGACATAAGTTACACCAGTCGTTCCTTGAATTTGTTAAATATTTAAAAAGTTAAGTCTATATAAGGTACCCAACCAATTTCTGATCATCCCCCCCTTCCAATATGTAGGCTGCTTTCTTTCTGTGAAGTTGTGGCGCAGTTCCTAGAGTAATTGCGTCCCATTCTGATTGGTTGCAAGGCTCTCAATATTGCAACCAGCCCTTGGTCGATTTTGCAATTAGTCTATGGTCACAAATAGAAAGCTCTATACCACCATTAAAGGTCAAAGAGAATCTTCCACTAAAAAATTCATAGTAACTCCATTTTGTGTAATAAAATTCTGGAAAAATATGCAATCCTTCTAAACTCTATTTTTGCACATGGGAAAATTTTTGCATTCAAGAAACCTTTGCTCCAAATATGCATAATTGCTTCAGTGGTTGGAAATGGTTTGGCTACCTTAAGTGAAAAAATAGAAAGGAGTGAGTGTTTGTAAAAAACTAGAGGCTAGTTGAAAGTTATTTGGCGGAATTGGGAAAAATTTTGGTTGCAATTTGAAAACATCAGAAAAAATCAAGTGGAAAATCTATAAAATTTCTATTTTAGAGTAAAAAATAGAGAAAATGATGGGATTGGGTACTTGGAAAGTCAGTTCAATATGGAAATTCAAGGAAAATAGTTGGTAAAGTTGAAAAAATATCCTAAACATTGATTAGCAAATAATGTAAGTTAGGTAGGGTGTGATTCTTGAATTGGCCCGGAATTGTAGAAGATCAACATCAAGGCAAGTGCCTAAGGTACAAGCACCTAAAAGTGCCAATTTTTTTTGTTCTAGTATCTACTATGATCAAATCTTAATTTGTTTTAATAGGTTATTAGTGATCTCAAAAAAATTCCAATTCAAGTCCTTTCATAAATTTTCAACACTTAAATAATATAATATTATGAATTTTTAAAATTGAAAGCATAGTTGGTACAAATATATACATGCCACTAAATTCCCCTTAAATGAACACACTTGAAGCACAAAATCCTTCAACTCTCATTGGTTGCCTTAAAGATCTTTTCAACTCTTATTGGTTGCTCTTAATAGCAAGTGCTTTATTTGGGTGATAGTAAGTGAGTATTCAAGGTCAAAAACTAGATGGTGGACAATTGAATGAGGTAGAACCCCCAATTCTATTCCCAAATTTGGATTCTTGTATCTAGAAACAATTGAGTTGTTAACACGGTCAACAAAGATGAAGCAAGCTAGTTGGTAAGGTAGAACAACTCAATGCCATCAGTCACCCAATTTTGACACAGACCCTCCTATTTCCATCAATCACCTATCCATTTCTACAATCTTAGCAACCCTCTAGCATCATGACAATGCACTTGGGTAGGAGACACGTCAATGTATGGTTTAGCATGAGTCTACCTATGATTTACCAATATTGGTCTACCCATGGAACAACACATGAAGAATGAATGTGTCCCTTCCGGTTCCAACTTGTTCAATTGTAGCATCAAACGTATTTTCTCAGAATCTATACAAGATATGGGACTCTTTGCTAAGTCATCCAACTGTGTGGAAACGGTGTTCTAGTGCATGGTTCTTTCCTTTTGTTTTCCGCTTATCCACCCTCTGCACTCTTCCGAAGTTCTGTGGAATCAAGTTGAGCATCACTGAAAAAACTACCATTGTAATGGTGCACATAATCAGGGTCGTTCATCAATTCCCAAAAGACTTCCAAATTCTCTCGATTCAATTCTCCATATATAATAACAAGTATCCCGCCTCCGTCCCAAAGTGCTGCATTCATGCAATGCTGACAATCTTACATGAACTTACCATTTCACAACCAAGGTTCAACAGGCGCGGAAGCTCCCAACCCATCCAACAAAAACAATCTGAGTCGGCATCGATTTCCTTGAAACAAAACACCATCACACGGCACCCACTGTCTTCCAGAAAACAAGTAATTTGGTGGTAGTCCACAGGTAGAAATTGTGACAATCGTATATACTGACTAGTTGAATGAGGATAATGCTCAACCTTGAGGCCTTTACTTCAATCCATTCCTGCATCGGGAATGAGGAAATGGTGCAGGGAGTCACTGAATCGTGAGCCCCAAGTCATGTGACGAATCTATCTCTCGAAGTGTGCAGGTGCTTGCAAATAAGGAGTGTGTTTGCATTCGGATTAAATTCGGGATTTTGAACATAGTCCCACTGGAATAACAGCAATTCTTCATGTCCACAAATGAAAAATACAAAGGCATTCACATCATCCAGTGCTCACAGACACAGGATTGAACTGAATTCTCATCAACAGCAAAACACAGACACAGGATTGAATCGATTCATCAACAGCAAAACGCAGACTGACACAGGATTCAACTGAATTCTCATGAACAACAAAACACAGACAGACACAGGCGGATGGAACTGAATTCTCATGAACAGCCAATCTTCAGTGATTCCAAGTGCCTCAAGCAGTCACCAAGGGTACACTGAATATATGTACAGTATGTACAGTGCATTATCAACAGTACGCACAGAGCCTGCTCTAACTGAGAGGATTCTGTACTGAAAGGAGCCTCTAGTACTGAAAGGAGCCTCTAGTGCGTGGGCTCAACTCTCCACCCTGGCGACGAATTGGAGAAAATCGACATTCTCTTGACCTTGCACCGGAACTGCGTGAACTGTGAAGTTTCCCCGAGCGAGGCTAATCCCAAATGCTCCAGATTGGCTTCGCTGCTGCTGGCTCTCCCACTTCCACCACCATCTTGCTGTTTTGGCTTTGCGGTGGCTCTGGGGACTCGCAATCCAGCCATGGCTGGGCTCTCAGTAATGTCGGTGCCCCGCATCTTGGCTTGGGGCAAAGGAAGAATTGCTTCGTGGGTAGCTTGGTACCACTCTTACTCTTCACAACAGGAGTCTTCTTCTTTGGAGGCACACCTTGTTTCTTCATGGGCTTCTTCTTGGGCAATGCATGGGCCTCATCCTTCAACCAAATACTCATCCTATTCCGAGGAGGCTCCGGATATCTTTTCCCACTATGCTTTACATGCCAAGACTTGGGAGATATGGGAGCCATTTGGTAATAAATGCCAAGAGAAGAAGAAATAATTAGTAGGAGAGCAAAAACCAAATGAAGGGTTATGTATAATTAGGAGAAATGGGCTTGGGGGTTGAGCTTTAAATACTAGTGAACTTCCACTTTTACTTTGGAATGAGTAAGCTTCAAGTGCAAGTTAACCACCACTTTTACTTTGGAATGAATAAAGTCTTTGTTCACACTACTTTGTACACTTTTGAACTAATATAGTGTTCTAGAAAAGAACTTTTACTTTAATTTATTTCTACCTAGTGTCTTTTTTACCTACTTCTTAAAAAAATGCAATGTCCGTATTAACTACCTCCCTAAGCTCTTTTCATTTTTCTTAAAATTACTTCTTAACGCTTTTAATAATGTCTTTACTAACTACTTCTTGAAGCTCTATTTCATGTCCTTTTTACCTCCTTTTTCAAGATTTTTTGATTTTTTTTTTTAACTATATAAAGTTCCTTTTCATGTTCTCTCTTTTTTTTTTATTGATTTAGTATCATTTGATTGCATACTTTGCAAGATTATAATGTTTTAGTGTTGAAAAAGGATGCTGAAATTTTCCTAAAACCACATTTGGAGGTCAAATTTGGTTTCTAAATGTAGTCCAATGAAGAAACTTTAAGCTATAAAGTAATTCAAAATCAATATCAAAACACATTGATGAATAAAGTATCATTTAGTTGACTCATTGTGTCTACAAAATAGCTTTGAAATGTCAAAAAAATGCAAGAAACTAGGTTTCAAAAAACACATCAAAAATTGAACCTCCTACTAAAATGATTCCCAGTTACTCATAACTTCTTGGATCGATATGAAAATTTAGACACACAAACTAAACTAGTATGCACAACTTTTCCAAAAAATTATCAAAAAAGAACATTGTATGAAGAAGAAAAAAGCCGACGAAGTTCATTGTAATCCAAAAATGGTGGGATTTTGAACTTCAAATTACTCCCAAACATTCAAAACAATTTGGATTGACATGAAAATTCTACCACAATAACTAGACTTCAAGGGAAATATAATTCAATAATTTTTTTTGAAAATGAACATTGGATGAAGGAGATACAAGCCCTAAAGACCCCAAAGTTGCAACCATCAAATTTAGTTTAGTGAACTCAAATTGAACCACGAACTTTGATTGGCTTCCAAAAACTCAATACATCTTGGATTGATCTAAAAATTTAACCATGTAAAGTAGAAGACAAAGAGCAAATTTTCCAACAAGTTTTTATTGAATTCAAACATCATATGCAAAAGCTACAACACTTTGAATTTGACTTGAGGATACTTTTCATCCCCTTCTGCAATGAGTGGTTAAGGTATATTAACCTATTACCACCCAAATTTTCTATCTATGGATTTGCTATCTAGCATTGCTTAGCACTAGGATATAGCATTCAAAAGGAAAAATCCGGAATTACTATCACTCATATTGTCCAATAATGTTCCAAACTCATCCAAAGGCCATAAAATGGTACTAGCCACTCTTGAGGGCTAATTTAGTTAAGGTATATTAGCCTATTACCGTTCAAAATTGCTATCTAGGTACCTTGGAAAAGCTACTTTTCTACTCACATATTCATCAAAGATTGAGAAGTTTGAGAGAAGTCATTTGTAGGAAGAATCAAAACATTCCAACAAGAAATAAATTTTCTATGATTTCTAAAATAACCATAAAAATATTTTGAAAACCTTTTGAGATTTTCCTAACTTTAGAAAAAATTATACCAATCCTATGGCTGTGAATTTTAAATGCCCTAAGACCAAGTGAAATACGATATATCATAATTTTTTATTATGAAAACTTGAACTTGATTGTTTGGTGATCTATTTGGTAGTCATTTTTACAATGCAAATATTCATTGAAACAACATGGCAAGGAAATGTTCCATTGAAACCCTAAAACTATGTTGGATGTCTACTACATAAATGAACAAAATTAAATTTGATCTATGCATCACTTTTTGGTTATGATATATTGGTATGATTAATTTTTGGTCAAGGCAATGTTTCAACTATGAATCACATCCATGAAGCTCAATGCAAAAAGAACACTCAAATAAAAAGTGAACAAAACCCCAAAAGATATGAGCCAAATAGTGACTTTGTTAGTCTCATTACAATTAAAATTCATAAATCATGAAGTACAATATGGATGATCTTTGTAATCACTAGTCACCAAACTAACATTCTTTTCATCCTCAAAAATAGTTAAAGAGACACACTCAAATTTGACATCATAGGAATTTGCCCCAAATCCTAAAATATCCATTTCAAAACTTTCAATGCCTAGAGTTTCAAATGAAAAAAGTTCGTTAAATAAACATGAAATAGATCATGAGCAAGGGGTTGAAAATGGATCTAAAAAACATTTAATGAACATCAAAAGACTATTTTAATTTTTTTTAAAATACCATTGAATAGAATATAAAAAATAACATCAAAAAAATCATTTAAGGAGGACATTAAATAGAAAATGAGGAAGAAAATAATTTTTAAAATCAAAATGAATATGAAAAAGAGCATCAAATAGAACACTAAAAAATATATGATGAAAATTGTAAAAAAAGTCTTGAAAATGAACATAGAAAGTAAACAAAAAAAATCAATAAAAAAAGAGAACATGAAAAGGAACTTTATATAGTTAAAAAAAAAAATCAAAAAATCTTGAAAAAGGAGGTAAAAAGGACATGAAATAGAGCTTCAAGAAGTAGTTAGTAAAGACATTATTAAAAGCGTTAAGAAGTAATTTTAAGAAAAATGAAAAGAGCTTAGGGAGGTAGTTAATACGGACATTGCATTTTTTTAAGAAGTAGGTAAAAAAGACACTAGGTAGAAATAAATTAAAGTAAAAGTTCTTTTCTAGAACACTATATTAGTTCAAAAGTGTACAAAGTAGTGTGAACAAAGACTTTATTCATTCCAAAGTAAAAGTGGTGGTTAACTTGCACTTGAAGCTTACTCATTCCAAAGTAAAAGTGGAAGTTCACTAGTATTTAAAGCTCAACCCCCAAGCCCATTTCTCCTAATTATACATAACCCTTCATTTGGTTTTTGCTCTCCTACTAATTATTTCTTCTTCTCTTGGCATTTATTACCAAATGGCTCCCATATCTCCCAAGTCTTGGCATGTAAAGCATAGTGGGAAAAGATATCCGGAGCCTCCTCGGAATAGGATGAGTATTTGGTTGAAGGATGAGGCCCATGCATTGCCCAAGAAGAAGCCCATGAAGAAACAAGGTGTGCCTCCAAAGAAGAAGACTCCTGTTGTGAAGAGTAAGAGTGGTACCAAGCTACCCACGAAGCAATTCTTCCTTTGCCCCAAGCCAAGATGCGAGGCACCGACATTACTGAGAGCCCAACCATGGCTGGATTGCGAGTCCCCAGAGCCACCGCAAAGCCAAAACGGCAAGATGGTGGTGGAAGTGGGAGAGCCAGCAGCAGCGAAGCCAATCTGGAGCATTTGGGATTAGCCTCGCTCGGGGAAACTTCACAGTTCACGCAGTTCCGGTGCAAGGTCAAGAGAATGTCGATTTTCACCAATTCGTCGCCAGGGTGGAGAGTTGAGCCCACGCACTAGAGGCTCCTTTCAGTACAGAATCCTCTCAGTTAGAGCAGGCTCTGTGTGTACTGTTGATAATGTACTGTACATATTGTATACATTCAGTGTACCCTTGGTGACTGCCTGAGGCGCTTGTAATCACTGAAGATTGGCTGTTCATGAGAATTCAGTTCCATCCGCCTGTGTCTGTCTGTGTTTAGTTGTTCATGAGAATTCTGTTCAATGCTGTGTCAATCTGTGTTTTGTTGTTCTTGAGAAATCAGTTGAATCCTGCGTCTGCGTTTTTCTGTTCATGAGAATTCAGTTGAATCCTGTGTTTGCGTTTTGCTGATGATGAGAATTCAGTTCAATCCTGTGTCTGTGTGCACTGAATGATGTGACTGCCTTTGTATTTTTCATTTGTGGACATGATGAATTGCTGTTATTCCAGTGGTACGATGTTCAAAATCCTGAAATTAATCCGAATGCAAACACACTCCTCATTTGCAAGCACCTGCACACTTCGAGAGATAGATTCTTCACATGACTTGGGGCTCACGATTCAGTGACTCCCTGCACCATTTCCTCATTCCCGATGCAGGAATGGATTGAAGTGAAGGCCTCAAGGTTGAGCATTATAGTCATTCAACCACAGTCATATACGATGGTCACAATTTCTGCCTGTGGAATATCGCCGAATTACTTGTTTTCTGGAAGACAGTGGGGGCCGTGTGATGGTGTTTTGTTTCAAGGAAATCGATGCCGATTCAGATTGTTTTTTTGGATGGGTTGGGAGCTTCCGCCTCTTGAACCTTGGTTGTGAAATGGTACGTTAATTTAAGATTGTCAGCATTGCATGAATGCAGCACTTTGGGACGAAGTTGGGACACTTGTTATTATATATGGAGAATTCAATCGAGAGAATTTTGGAAGTGTTTCGGAAATTGATGAACGACCCTGATTATGTGCACCATTATAATGGTAGTTTTTTCAGTGATGCTCGGCTTGATTCCACAAAATTTCGGAAGAGTGCAGAGGGTGGACAAGCGGAAAATAAAAGGAAAGAACCATACACTAGAACACCATTTCCACACAGTAAGATGACTTAGCAAAGAGTCCCATAGCTTGTGTAAGGTAGTCTGCTCTTAAATCGACCTTTTAAGGGCTGGTTGGCCTTTTCGATGGTTCTCAGATGCACGAAATTATTTTCTCTTATTTTACACTTGAAGAAAAATTGATGTGGAATCCAACCCAAGTGGTTTCATATTTTTTGGAGCATTTTTGAATTACCTATGAATTTCTAAAGAATTCTACCATAGGTACCTATTCCTGACCGTAGGCCTTACTAAACCCACACGTGTAGTCTGAAAAAAGATATAGCTTCACCAAAAACAAGCACTGCGGCATGCAGAAAGTAATAGACAGGGTTCCAAAGTGCGACCCTTAATAAACAAAACTCCCAAAGGGCCAAGGCCTATTTTTTGACAAAAATCACTGGAAATTGCCATTTCTGCTGCATTCATTCAAGAAAAAAAATTAAAATTAGAAACCTTTAACTATAGGATCTTGTACTATACTTGTATGAGATCATGAGGTAAAATTTTTATCAAGTTTGACCGTACAAATTGGAAAATAATTATTAGCATTCAAAGTTGTAGTGGGAAAGTTTTTTGAATACAGGTAAACATTTCAAAATTGGACCCACCTTGGCTCTTATTCCATCCACTAGCAAAGTATAAAGGAACATTTGACAAATATTAAACCGCTCTGACATCTTTGGCAAAGCATTCAATACTTAACACATATCCATTTTACAACCTTTTAATGTCCATTTCAGACCCTGGCTAGGGACGTTCTGAAGAAGAGGGTTGGAATTACAACAAACTACTATAGATTTTGAGAAAATACTTGTGATGCTACTATTGAATGAGGTGGAACCGAATGGGACACATTTATACTTCATGTAAGGTAACTACACTTAAAATGGACCACTCTTCAAAATTAACCCCTATTTTTGAAGGGAAACTCAACAGGGAGGATAACCCAAATGGACAGGTGCGCATTACAAGGACAAGTATAAGGTGCAACTCTATGTATAGTATTGTGGAGGTGGCAACTTTAGTAGTGGTCAATTTTGGTTCACTTTCTATTGTTTTAAAATCTTCTCTCGTGACATGTTTTGATACTACTAGTGTGATTTCTTGATGTGCATCAAATGAATTTAGCATCACCTACATGACACTTTTAACACCCTACACCTTGCATATTTGAAAATTTGTAACTAATTCAACAATGTGTTCAAAAATTATGGAACCACTTGCATTTTGTTTTTTAGTCCTTCAATAACGTGCAAAATTTCTTGTTCATTTTCTACAACATATTGATCATGCCACAGAGCTTATTCATGCAATTTTAGTTGTAGTTACTATATAGTTGCAAAGCAACCCAACACACTATAACTGATAAAACCTAAACAACAATAGAACTAGAAATTGAGGAATGCCATGCATTTGACCAACTACCTTTGAGTGAAGCATATACAAATTGTTTGAGTCACCCAACGTGGAACACAGTATGAAAGGCAAACTAATTGAGTGAAGTGAATCACTATGTAAATGTTCTTGTGAATCACACTAATCACAATGGAATGAGCTCCAAGTATTAATCTTCCATCCTAAGAAATAGCCTTACAACCTACTTAAGAATTGCCCAACCTATGGGGTCATTGCAAGAAACACCAATCTTAATTTTCCATCACAATTACAATGATTTTATTTCTTCTACTATAACTTTTGAATACCAAGTCCTAAGAATATGAAACAATTAGTGAACTTGTCTAACTTGATGGTACTCACATCCTTTATTTTTCTTGAAAAAATAAAAAATAGAGAAATTATAATTGAATTTTCATAATTTGTTACACTTTTGAGGTTTAGGGATTTTCACTAGGTTCGGTGTATCCAAATTGAATGATTTAAAGTTGAAACTTTGGTGGTCCATTCCCACACTAGGTGGGTATATGCCTACCAAGGAGCATCTAATAATATAGTATTTTATGTCCTCTAGGTTTATGCAAATAGGGCTCCCTTGCACAAGCACTTTTGAACATTGAAGATGGTGTCAACATCATTTTTTTGGTGAAATCTGATCACCATCAAGTCTTCACAAATGGCCCAATTTTTATTTTTTTAAAGTTTTTTTATTTTCTATTTATTATTAATTTATGCCTCATGGTTTCTATTTTTTTTTATGACAATTTGTCTTTTTTTCCCTATAGTATTGTTTTAGTACTCACAAGTAATAAACGATACTTTTAGCCATTGATTTTTCCAATCAATGGTTGAAATTGTTCCATTACATAGTATCCCTAGTATTCCTAGTACCCTAGGGTTGAAATACAAATTTTTCCAAAACACTAAAGAAAATGGGTGTGTGTTTCTTGCATTCGCCATATGGTAGAAATTGACATCTGAAGCAAGAATCATACCCTTAGCCAAGCAAAGTGTTCACTTGATTTGTATCCTTAACTGTGACTCCACCTGTAAGAAATAAAAATGGATTCAATTTTGGCTATAAACATAAAAATGACATCAGGTTGGTGGCAAATCTCCTTGGACATTGACATCAATTGATTTGAACATGGGGATTAGCATCTAAAAGGAAGAAAATAGCTAGCTTTTATGCCTCCCTAAATCAATCAAAAAAGCAAGCAAGCCAACAATTCAACAAGGTTTAGTAGTTCAACTAGATACTTGCATCTTGAAAGTATTAGCCAAATGATAAAGCTTTTTGGAAGATGATACCTCAATTGGAGCCAAATAGGTTTGCACTCTTACTTTCCTCAACACCATGAGGGAATTGAGGATGCTATCACATGGAGCTTCACTCATGTAGACAAAAGTAAAGATGGTGAACAACAACTCAACCTTTTGGAGCACAAAAGAATAGGCAAAAAGGGATAGCTCAAATGCCACATTTAACTACTTCTGGACTTTGGAGAAGTCCAGAAATTAAAAACTACTAAAATCTCCAGATGGTTAGTATTGCATCTGGAGATCTCTCCATTTCCTTGATGTATCTGGAGATCTCTTGGAATCAAGTAATATTGATGTTTCACATGCTTCAAATTGTACCCTATATGTACCTATATCTGGAGATCTCCTGGAATCAAGTAATATTGATGTTTCATGTGCTTCAAATTCTATCGTATATGTAATTATACCTGGAGAACTCCTATGAGAAAGTCGTATATACGCTTCACATGCTCCAAATTCTATACTTGTAATAATTCTAAGGATTGCTTTTTGTGCTTGGAGAGCAAAAAAATTATATAGTTTGGGGACCATCTTCTTTAGAAGTGTCTCAAATACATCCTTATGCGAAGGAATTCCTATAATTTGATCAGGAGTTCTCCAGATAGGAATTCTTGAGTTATCTCTATGGCAAGGAAGGTTGCATCCAATCATTGTTCAACATAGAAAACGTGACACTACCTATCAAGAGATCTCCGGATGACAAACAATAGAAGCGAATATGGCTCCCACCCCCAAGCAATTGATCAATTATTGAATGTGGGATACCATATACACCTCAATTGATCTCCAATACTAACTAAATACCTCAAGTAATTTATAGTAACTTAGAAGAACAAAGTCCAATACCCCGGAAGTCTAGAAAGTGAGTGTCAGAAGTGAGTCTAAGTTCAACATTGTTGTCTAGAGGAGCACACTTATTAATCTGGTCAATCATTCATTCAAGATACGAAGATGAATGCATACATGGTACAATATAAATAGGCCTACCCAACAATGACATAACACTAAATTTGGCATGAAAGACAATCTTATTGACTCATAACTTATAAATGCTTGTCATTTCTAAGCATGCAATTATTCTTTTCATTCAAATATGCACGAGTTCCCTTCCAAGAAATGAGAGCAATTAAAGACAATGCCAAATACAATGCCAAGAATAGATTAAGGCTTCCGGGTTTCCATTCTCCAACATCGAAGAAATGAATAGTTGGAACACTACACCTAATCTCTTGATGTGTTATATTTACACATAACATCAAATAGAACTTTGTTGAATAATCCACTGAATTTTCTGATTACAATTAGAAAGAGGTTTGTATAATAAGAACCTCATGTCTTCACCTATCCTCACAAGCGCAGACAAAAAATGCATCTAGAGATCTCCCGATGACCTTACTAGCAGGACACAGTACTCAGTCAAGGATCTACCTCATTCGCCCTATTCAAATTCACCAAGGCAGCCTCCCTACTCTTCTTAGGAATGGTCCTTGATTTTGGATCTACTATCTTAGACCAATTTGAATACACTACACAATTTGCATCCACCCATGTAGGAGAAGTGTTCTCAACAACCCATTTGCCATACCAACAATTCCGGTACCTTAACTCCAAACTGGCTTCGGAGTTATCCGGTCTCCAGTACTGCAACAAAAACTTCCCGTTATTCTCATCTCCTAGCACTCTGCACATGCTGGACAAAGCTCTTCCTTGCGAAACAGCACAAATTGAGGGGTCTTCAGGTCTGAGAAGAATCCATGAGCCTGGACGTATGTCAAGCCAAGGATTGAAGCTTTCTGGTGGCGCTTCATTTGCTGGGCTACAATACGGTTCTCGGTCCTCCTCTTCAGGAATGACATCTACAGGATTCACTATTAATGACTGATGAGGGATTTCATGAAGTGGCTTCCTCTAATCGTGTTCTGGCCAAAAGCCTTCTACTAATTCTGGAGGATAGTCAGGTACTGGTTTCTTCAGTTCCCCCAACATGCAATTCCAATAATCCACGTATGGACCGAAGGCCATTGCAAATCCTTCACACTTGGACATACCGTTTTGCCAGTACTATAGGTACTTCTCAAGTCCTACCATAATGAAATTCTTGTTTAGGGTAGCTTTCCTTGCCAACTCCATAGCCTTCTCTTGATTCCTAGTCGTGCTTGGAACTTTGCTTCCCCACATAGGCTTGAATGGAACAGGCTTTGGACAACCCGGGGGAAGCCTTGGCTGACCACTACTGTCTTTCTTCTAGAGGTGAAGAGATGGTTTATTAGCTGGTAACCACTGTGTATCAACAGCAGACTTTTTGTATCTCATGACAGGGACACCATCATTGTCCACATAGAACTTGAAAAGATGCATTTCTCCCAATCCAATTAATCTAGCGGTGACACTGTTTACATAATCTTTGATGAACGACTTGAAGTTTGCCACCTCTTGTATGAACTCTGGCATGAACGCCATTTCTTGAGACTGCATGAAGGTTTTCATGAGGTCAGCAACCACAAAAGTGTTCTTCAACTTCAAGGCCTTCGAAAGATGACTGAAATAAGCGTTGATATCTTCGTGAGTATGTCCGACGAGTAGGAACCCAACCTGAATTTCCTTGAAGACACCACGTGCAGTCAACAAGGACAAGAACGCCATTAGGTATTGGTTCTTGTTATCCTTTGCAAAGTTGTCAAGCTGGAGGTATAAATTTCTTGGAAGGGGGCAAGATCCACGTTTGGCTGATGGTTCTGTTAGGGTTAAACAGTCCACACATCTTGACTTCCCTCGTAATAGTGCCTCAAACAGAGGGTTTGCCAGTAGATATGGGAAGAGGTCACCGGTCTCTCGAATTGGTGGACTTTCCAGTCGATGAAACAATCTAGCCAATGAGGATATTGTGAAGTTCGAGTCTCCTGGCTAGCAAGATGGGGCATAATGCGCGTATGCACCATCAATGTGACCATGAGCTACCATTCCAGTAACACTCATCGGAATTTGACCCAGACCTTGTGTGGCCTTTGTTGTCACGCGCATCCTTGGAAGGGCTATCTTTGACGTATCCATTTTGTTGTGAATTACACAAAGAATTTCCAAGGGATTCCTCTTGGACTCCTCATGCCAAGATGCATACAAGCGACGGCAAGAGGCTTGCAAATTAAGATGTTCAGTCCGTTGCTTCATAAACTCCATGGACTCGGGGCTCCCCTTTGGTGATTTCAATATAAACTGCTGAAGCTCGTCGCATGTGGTACATTTTGCAAAATAACTTCCAACAGGCTTGATGGAGACATTGTTAAAGTGCTCCTTCTTGATTCGACTAATTGTGGACTGACTCACTAGCGGAAGGCCGTAGTCAATATTTAATTACGCAACCCCAAAAAAACATGCATGAGTTGCTGGAGCGGTACAATGTAATTTCAAAGGAAACAAAGGCAAATCAGAATTCTTTAACTAGTACGTAATGCAAGTTGTGGTCGGATCATCTGGAGATCTCCAGATGATTCACAACATTGAATAGAAGTTGAAAAACTACCTTGTTTGCCTCAGTACGCAAGCGCTTCCAATTATTTCTTGCAAGTAGAAATTTGAGAGTGTCCATTCGTCCATGACCAATGCTGCACATTTGGTGTGGCATTTGATCAGCACTCTTGTCTATAATTGCTTTCATAGTTCCAGTGACTTGAACGGTTCCAATCCGAGGTCGTTTAATTCCCTTGTTTCCATGAGTCCCCGAAAAAACCCCATCTTTGTACATGAGTGAATAACTGTGATAAGTCGACTTTGAAATTCCGTGAATTATGTACCATGCCGGAATACATACTTCCGCACCTTCTAGTGTAATGACTTTTCGATTTTGATCTCCGTCAAAATGGTGAATTTGACCATGGGCACCGATGCCATATTCACGTTTGTCTTCAAAAGACTTCAAATAGAATCTTTGCCTTATCATTAGTGTGTGCTCATGAGAAAAAAATTGGCAGCACAACCTATTGCAGCATCTGGCAGAACTAACCTTCCAAATCTCAGAATCCTGAGTTCTACAGGCGACTAAGGACTCCTTGACACATACACTAGGCTTCCGCTTGACGAATCGGTAAGGCGCTTTCAGTCTTCCTCCTAGATATGCCAATGGATCATCAGGAACGGGGATGGTGGCAAAATAGGCGATTGTCTCTTTCAAAGAGCGGCCACTAGGAAAGCAACAGGAAGATATTGGCCACTGAGCGTGGGTCATTAAAGCCTCCTTGTTCCCCAAAAACACATCCAACACAGTTACACCCACATATTCCTCACCAAGTGTTCCATCCTGGAAATGATCTTCCAACCTCCAACAATTAATTCTACCTGACGCCTCAACGTGCCCTCAAAATTTTGAAGATGCACTTCAAGCCCAATCCAATTCTCTTGAGGAACAAATGGAGATATATCCATCGGCGGATCATCAGATAATTTCCTCACATCATTGGTATTCCACAATATAGTCCGGTCAATGGCCTCCCACAATGACGTAATACCCCTTTGGGAGGGGGATAGAGGGATACTGTGGGCTTCTTGAAAAACAGTATGCGGCCACAACAAAATGAAAAGCCCTGGCTCTAAAGATATGTCCACCCCAAGCCACTGGCCTAGCGGACAAGCATCAACAACCAATCCTCCTCAACTTCACCAAATCCAAGAACAGATAGCTTGACTTCATCTCCATTGTGAAACAGGTCACATCGAGCGGTTGAAACTTCAGAGGCTTCTTCCATCAGTGGGTTACTAGAGTATGAAATGAGAGTATTTCCATAGCAACCACCAAAGGAATCCATCTGAATTTCCCTAGAAATGACCTTAGAATATTGGGACACCTCCCAGGGTCAACAAACCTGATAATCAAACAAGCATTCTAAGCACTGAGCATCATCCTATTCTGCAAATCAAGGTTTCTGTGGTCCTAATTGTATGTGGATGTCCCTGGACACTTTATAGAAAGAAACACTCCTATGAAAATACAAAGACCACATAAATTCCTACAAGACGAACTCGTCATTCTAATAAAATTCGGCGACCTTCGAAATGAGAAGACATCATCTAATAAGCAAGATACACGAAGACCACCCAATCAGTGACTCGTATACTCGGGGCTACAAGAATCCATCCTTAACTGGAGATCTCCAGATAGGGTGTCCTACCCATCAAACCATATATGCCAAATCCATCACGTTTTATCCTATTCACGAAACAAGTTCCAAAATATAGCAGCACTTACAGATCACGTAATGGAGCTATAGCACTTCAAGAAATTTCATGGACGCGGCATATAATCTATCTTATCATGTTGCCGTCTACTATTCAAAAAGCCATCTTCATCTGGAGATCTCTAGATAAAAAAGATAAAACTAAGTACCGACGATTTAGCATTAGGATAAGACATGCACCCTAATTTTCCATATTTCTGTTAGAGGATTCTAACAGCACCCCCCATCTGGAGATCTCCAGATCAAAAGGATCAGACAAAACTTTGTTGATCTACCACAGAGTAGCGGCATCCAACCTACTATACCATGTCATCTACATTTAATCCTACAGCCGACTTCATCTGGAGATCTCCAGCTGATTACGATCAAAGTAAACTTTGTTCATCCAGCATAGAGACACGGCAACAATCTATATTAAGTATGATGCCATAAACTAGTCCTACGTGAGCCTCTATCTGGAGATCTCTAGATGACAAAGATCCAACTAAACTTCGAAGATCTAGTACAGACATTTCCTGTTCATCCTTGTTCATCATGGTATCGTTAACTGGCTCATAAGCCGCCTCCATTTGGAGATCTCCAGATGAGGAAACTCCATCAAAACTACAATGACCTGACATTATGATGGGGTACTACTGGCTCTAGAATTCTTATACTAGGATCATCTGGAGATCTCCAGATGTTGAATCATGGCGGAAATGTTCCTTATGCCTCATCCAATTCTGTAAGGATTACTCAGGGTTTGTAGACCGCGTCTCCGACCATCTGGAGATCTCCAAATGGGTAATGAAGAAATCATGTACTAATACGAAGCATCCTGTACGCACCATACTCGTATGCGTCTCTGATACGTATTTTCTATGAATACTTAACTGCAGCTGACCTATTTATATTATTTAATTGATATCCGTGTCACGATGGAACCTAATCCATTTTCTCTCATTCAATCCAAGAGAGTAACAGTACATGGCGTTCCTTCACCTCTTGTCCAAGAGATCATTAGTTTTCTACTGCAAATAGCCATACGCAACGGAGCTGTCGACTCGATCAAATCCTCTTCAACCAATAAACTAGGTCTGTTGGATCTTAAGTGATGTGACAATTGATTCAAGAGTCATTTGTCATAAGACTTTCTTGCATAAATAATCAAAAGCAACACTAAAGAAGTTGCATACTTGGAATTGTCAATGGCGCGTGTGGTCGCTCGAAGCCACCGTCGAAGAACTTCTCCACATGAAAAGACAGGGCCACCAAGAAACTTCGTCACCCTTGTGAATCGCCTTAGCCGTGAGAGTGGACATGTGCAAAAGGATTCATCAGAAGTTCAACAGAAACATAAGGACCGAGAATGAGATGGTTGGTGACACCTAAGGAGGGAGTTCTTTTTTGAATTTGAACTACCGCCACAACCGTGTGCACAAGATTCCTTTGTGGCGGCTCTTGATTACAAATTTTGACCACAGGACGACATTCTGGACGACAAGGCATCAATTCCGATATGATTCTACGCCTTCATGGGCTCGTGGATTCATAATCTGCCTTCCGAAGATGCTAGCTTGGTCAACTCTATTTTATGGTGCTTTGGGATCCGAAGGTAGACCAACCTATTTGCACTACCTTCCTATTCCCGCCATACTATTTTGGGCCCCATCTCAGCCGTAGAACTTATGTATATAGATTTACTTTCCTGACAATCTTAATTGTGCATTAATTCCAACTTGGGTAACATGGTAGTGTTTCATTGATGGAAATTGAAGTGCTCATAAGTACAAGTCAAGGTGGTTCTTGGTTGTTTTAGGACGTTTGTCATTGTAATCTACAAGCGGGTTTATAATTTGAGGTATACCACTTCAGAAATTCATATAAATTACAATTTTTATCCAAAAACTATTATTGTAGTTGGGTTTCATTCGTGAAAGGCATGCACACCTCTGAAAATTATGTGCCCGTCCTTGAGGTCGTCCCAATATACTTGGATTTAGAATCAAGGTTGTAATAGGCTAGTCTACCTTATTTCCCCGTAAATTGAATCTCCCGTTTTGAAGAAAAGGAAAAAATGGAAGGTACTCAAGTTAGTACTAAGGATTTATTTTTAATTTTTGCAGTCTTGTTTTCATTTACTTATTGTGTACAAATTGAAAGAGCTTTTGTGAAGGAATTCATCCAATGACCAAAAGGAATCTTCAATTACTGTAGTTCAATCAAACGATTCCTTACATTCATATTATTTTAATTTCGAGGTTCACAATGAAACGTGTACATACACACAGATATATATATATATATATATATATATATATATATATATATATATATATATATATATATATATATATATATATATATATATATATAAGTTTCAATCTATATTCCAATTATTTTTGAGAGAATACTAAATATTCGCGGATCCTTGTTAATATTTCACATCATGCAAAAAGTAGATAACATTCTGGACCATATGGCTAGGTGAATAAAACTCGATAATTATATTTCAAATAATAGTGAAGAAATTTAAAAACTCATATTTCTAAAGGCTGATGGAGAGTATTCACGTCACTTGAGTTGGCAATAATCATACTAAAAGGAACCATAAACCTCAACACACACTGATAAGAACGTATTGTCCATTTAGTACTTTCCCTAATGATACATTAACCCTTAGAATGATCATAAATTAAGTAAGTTGTAGTTTCAATGCACCTAACGTAATTATTAATCTAGAATTGTTTTCTAACCTATTTTATTATGAAATCTGGTGAGTTTCAGTCTTCTCATGAAATAACATGTGACTTATACCCAGGAAAATGTTAATTTTTGTCAAAGTATATTTATATATATATACTACCCAAAACTTAGGAATACTAATTATTGTTGTTAAGTTTATGCCGGTTTTAGTTTGTACAATATCTGACTTGTGGAAATAAATAAATGAGGCTATTAGCCACGTGATAGAAGTCAACCAAATTTTGTATTCTGCAAACATTGATACATATGTACATTGCACATAGACATAAACTATTTGTCTCAGACCAAGGATTATTTTACAAGAATCAGGATTATAGACACTAAAGGATCTCAAAGATAATTTAGAATTTAGTCGACAAACACTTTAATATGAAATTATGAAGTTACACACGTAGCAAGGCCATGAATACTTATCCACTGACAGACATAAATAATTTTTTGGAGTCAAGGGATTTACAAATAATGGATCTCCATAGTTAATATTTAGAATTTCATCCACAATTACTTTATGAAGTCATACTTTAAACAAGGTCATGAAGATTTGTAGATGCTTCCAAAGGTGACAATGTATTGAACAAACAACACATTGCTCCCTCAACCTTAGCCCCTACATAAAAACTAAACCCTAGTACACATCAATAATACCAATGAATGTGGTCATCGTTATCTAGAAGTATGACTTGAAATTCAAGTGACTTCTTTCACTCCTTTCTTTTCATCTTAAATAATATATATTTGAAAATAATGCCCAATCATTGAAATCAGTGAATGCACAAATAGTTGTTTTAAAAAAGGGATTTGCTATTGAAAATTGAATTTGGATGATTGCAAGACCACCAAAAATTTAGATAGTAAACCCATCTCAAAATTCAATGTACAAGAAATACAGCTAGATTGTCAACAATCTCAATGATTCATTGCTTGAAACCCTTCTTCTGTATCTAGAATATGAACACATCAACTTTGAAGATTTAGAGGTCGCCAACTAAAGCAAAAGCAAACGTATGCAAACATCTGGAGATGTATGCAAACATTTGGAGATGAACATAAGCGTCAAGAGATTTCTACAAATAATCATAACATATAGTAAAAGCATTGGAAGGGGCAATGGTCAGCTTATGGTATCACTTTTTGGACACACTAATTAGGTAATTTTGGTTTAAACCCTCCAAAGTTTGTCTAATTTTATCATTTTGATCAAGTGACCACTGTGGCCGTAGATTGAACAAATATTCTTACACCTCAAGAGACCAAAATGAAGATATATGTTACTAATGATTTTCAAAAATGTAAATGTCAAATTTTTGGGGATCTATTGATAAAGAATGATGAGAAGAATTGCTAAATTTTGTGATGGGCAAGCATCATAGTGCAAAATTTACTAAATTTGTATTCCCCAAATTACATATTTCATTTATAATTGTACCACTAAATGTAAGTTGTTTCCAAGTAATTAGTTTTTAATATTCTAAATGGTACTTGTAGAGGTAACTAGGTATGCAAAATAGAACCATTTTTTTCAACTTTCAAATCGATTTTCGTGAAAAATTCTTGAAATTCTTTGTTTATGATGATATTATTTTCCTTTAGACAGTATAAGCGTAGGTAGTTAAAACTACATTTCATGAAATCCAACTTCATTTCAATTAAGAGGTAAAGTCATTTGACATGGTCAATGAAATGGATACATACTCACTATAGTAAATAAATGACCATTTTTACGTACTTGAAGCTGATCATTGTCTAAATATCTATATAGAAACTTCATAGGTTTAGGGTTTTACATAACCTCTACTTCTACCTCATTGTGTGCCAACCATACACCCTAAAATCCCAACTCGTTAGTTGTAAACCATGGAAAACATAAATTCTACACTTGTCAAGCATGGAAAGTGAAATGACTGTTCACTTCATAAATATTTATATTTTAGGGAATCTAGAAATAGGATTAATAGAATCATTTTAGAGTGCATTATATATCCACCAATAATTTCTAAAATTAGGTCAATTGGTTGAACTTCTAAAGGTAGGCTTTCTCAATACTTCCAAGTTAGAGGGGAGGTTCTATCTTTCAACAATTTGAGGAAAAAACAAATAATTATGTCCTACTATGAGGTACACTTTTGTCTCTTTCAATACATTGGAACATGGATTGATTTCAAAGGACAAGAAAAATTATAGTCACAGAAACTGACATAATTCTATATTTCTTCCACTCTAACTTAAAAAAAATTTAAAATTGGAAGTCCTAATGGTGATAATGTTGTAGCAAAAAATCCAATTGGTTTGTTTTTTCTTATAAAAATGTCTATGATGAACCTCGATCTCATAAGTATATCCTAAATTCTTGTGAAAGTGTCTTCCCCCCAAACAAAAGTGTGGGAAAGAAATTTACACCAACCAAAGTGTCTTACCCCGAAGAATAGGGTGAGAAGGAAAAAGACAAATTTTATACCTTTCGAACCTTAGTGTCTTCTTTCATGAAACTTGGTTGTTTAGGCCTTAGAATTTGTTGGGTTCTCTTCATAACAATTTCTAAATGTAATTTTACATTTTCTTGTCATTCTTGTTTCGAAGTTTTAGGGTTTAGGATTCTTTATGGTCCTTTATTTCATGGGCATCAGCATAGTTCTTGCCTCTCTTAATGCATAAACTACATTCATCATTCATAATTTTTATGTGAATAAAGTACGAATCAAACTGGTAATTGTGCCCTTTCACCATGATTGAAATATGTTTGCAAGCTTGAAAAAGCATCATCATGCCATATTTCATTGAAGAACAACAAAAAAGTTCATTGTCATGTTCAGTTAAACATAGCAGTGTCATGACTTGTAATTGTAGATGAAGTTTAGAATTAAAGCTATCCATCGAGGTATATTAATTTTGTTAATTATCCTATGATTATAGAACATCCAAGGTGGTGTAAGTCTCTCCAAAATGATTGTTTTAAATAAATCCCCTTCATAATTTGTATCCCTATATTTGACAAATTATAGTTCTAATTGTATTTAAGGTTGATAGTGTAAAGGAGCATGAAATTGGTATACAAGCATTAAATTCATTATTTAAGATAAAAGAAATAGGCATTTCACATGTTAGTGAATTCAAGAAACACTTCTTATTGTAAGACTAACTACTATTGAAGAGAATCCTAGAAGATTCACTTGAAACCTTCAATCATAAAGGGAATTGAAGATTGATCAAATATATTAATCATGTCAGTAGTACACAATACATGTCTAACTGTAAAGTACCTCTAAATGAAATTGGAGATTAATTTCTTCAGTGTCCAAACAACCAAATAAATGTATTGAAGATGCTATCTAGGGCCGTGGCATAACAAAATGGCAATTCTATTGCGGGAGATTCTAACTTATAGCAAACTGAATTGTCTAACGATAAATGCAATTCTAGATTCTTGATTTCAAAACTGTGATAAATTCTAGAAGCACATGAATGAGTTTGTAATTATATCTCTCTCCATTTTGTGTGAAAATAATAATTATAATGCATTTCATGTATTTTGAATGGACTGTTGCCACTTTGGGTGGATTGTAGATCAAAGTACACCATATTTAATATAAATAAAAAATATGTATTTGACTATACTTCATTATCAATTGTGAAGACTAGTACATTTGTTAGAAATAATGAAAACTCTTACCAAATTAAAATGCATAATCCCAGAAGTACTTATGATCAAAATTGAATTAACAAATTCCATATTAAGCACTTTTTTTAAACTGCAAAATTGTTCCTAAATAAAGTATTACTTGCAAGCAATATGTACCAAATCCTAAACCCTAAAGTGAATGGAATTGGAGATTGTTTTGCCAACCTCTTCATAGACACCCTACAAAATTTAATGCATGTCCGATACATCAATAAGAAGTTTATGGCTTTGAACATAAGTAGTTCTATTGCTAGTCAAAGTGGTTCTTTTAAGAATGTGGATGGAGCACAATGGATATAGTTTTGGGTGATTCTCACGGACTAGAGAGATTCTTTTTGGCCTTGAAAGATGGTTTTCCTACTTTAATTACAAATTCATAACCATTTCACACTTTGCCCAAAAAATATAATGTCAATTGCCTTCATTGTTTTGAGAGACAACACTTGAATGACTTCAATTGGGCAACATGTTTAATTGGTAAAGGATGATACTTTGTTTCCTCGGGGGACATTTTGGCCTTGTTAGGTTCATATGACTTTAATTCTTAGGAATTTTTTTTGAGGGGGGGGAGGAAGTGCGATTTTGTGAGAGCTTTGTGGATATATAGATTTTATGTGAATCGATGCTTGTGGGAAAAATTGATGGATCAAGAAGCCATAAATGGAGGCTAGCAATCAGCTCGAAGAAATCATATAGTGTCTAACCAATTAAAATTTTTTTTCCTAATGAAAGCATAATTTTGTTCTCCACCATTGAGGCATTGATTCATTCTATTTTCACTAGTGATGAGAAAGTTATGGATAGTCTTAGTTTTTCGAGCAATCTAAGCATCTTTGTGTAAAAATAACTTAAAGGATTTGTTTTCCAAATTTTTTGTTACAGAGGGTTATGTTTGCTTTAGTTATTAAAACAATCACAACATTGGAATTATTGTATTTCAATTTCATCTTAGATTTATGGATGATTTACTTTTTCATTCAATCTGGAACCTACTATTACTTATTAATAACAATTTCTTAATGAGTAAAATAGGAAATAATTGTTTTTTTCGTGAAATTTTTTCATAGATTCTCATTGAAGTATTCAATATAGAAACCTAGAAAATGAAAAAAAATAATACATAAATTAGAAGTTCAGAAAGCCATAAAATTTAGTTACATAAATACTAAGTTGTAAAAAAATGGTTTCCTTTACTTTGGATGCAAATATGTTGTAATCTATCATGTTGTTGAAGTTTAATATGAAATTTCTTTCAATCATATAATTATGATCATTCTAGTCTAGTGCATGATCCTATCATTTGATATGTAGACCAAAACAATTTTTCAAGTTTTTTTCTCTTGTAATAGAACTGGCAATTCTAAGTGTGTTTTTAAGGAGGAATTATAGCTTTGGGTCTGCTAATAAAGGGGTTAATTTGAGAAATTCAAAATATGTACACTAGCAAGCTTGAAGACTGGGTTTTGAAATATATAACAAATTACCCCATAAGCGTTTCGACATTCATTTTTTGGACGATGAACAAATTGGAAATCATATTTCATCCTTGTAACTGCTAATGTAGGATGAAAATTGATATTTTAATTTGTGGAGATACTAACTTTAATTATATGAAGTTGTTGTCCTATGTAAGGTTTGGATTTGGTGTTAAGAGAGTACACTATATAATTATTTTTCTAAATCTACAATGTACAAGTATGTGAAGTGGTCAAATGGCATTGACTTTAGTTCAAAATTGGATTAGCCAAAATGAGGTCATGGATTTTAAGAACATTGAAATTTCAAAAATTAAATGACCATGTGAAGAGAACTTCATTATAAATCCATTCCAACAAATAAAAGATACTAAAATAATAATTTCATCAAAGTTTTGTCAAAGTCTTGTGCATTGCACAATAAGGTTCAAGGGCAATCCATCACAATGAGAATCCTCAACAAAATTTTTGTAGAGATCAATGCGGAAATTTGCCTAAAAATCCAATTTCCCTAAAATTGCATACCTTGAGCAGGGTCTACACCTAACCTAAATTTAAACTAAAGATTCACTTCCATAATCTTCTTTACACTCATTGAATTGAAAAGAGCAAATTCCACAACTCATCTCCAAATACAATCTATAAGAACAATTATGCAAGCTCATTCTTTTGGTGTTTAACTTACAAACATAAAAAAAAATCTCTAACTTAAACTGTGATCTCTGCTTATACAATTTCTACATCTCTCTATTTATTAAATTTCAATTTCATTTCACAAAAATAAGCTAAGAGCTTCAAAAACTATAGATTTCTATCTATTTTTTAACTATCTTTTAGTGCTTTCATCTCGAGACTTCCAACATTTGATTTCACACCACCTTCACAACAAATTTTCTATTCAGATTGTTTATGGCAACTTACATCTGAAATATGCCAACTACAATGCACATCATCAATCTTGAGTTTCCTAACTTTCAATTTGTCAAGTGATGTGGCATCTAGTTTTACTATAAAATGATAATATTGTTCTTCTAATTAAATTATTTTAAAAGGATTTTCGGGATTTATGTCTCAAATTAAAAAAAAATATGGATGATAGTATTGGTGAATGTAACTATAGAGATGGAAGATATAAATCAAAATCTACAAGTTCCATTTGTATATCAATTCCAACATATGCTTCCAATTGCCCCCGCTCACATTGAATTAATTTTCTCAAATTAGGAATTTGGGAGATGAATTTGTAAGTTCAAGGGGGTAAAGGGTTAAAAAAAACCTAAATTAATAACATTCACTAATTCCAAGTAATGAGAACTTACCTTGAGTTGACGCTTATGTTCACTTGAGTTCACTTGTCATTATGGGTTGGGGTGGCGCCTTGATGATGGAGGACCAAGACGTCAACTCCAACTGCCTCCCTTCTCTCCCCTGATGGCTTCCTCCTCTCCCTCTTGCTTTCCTTCAGTTTTGTGCGATTGGTGCTTTTGTTCTCGCGGTTGTTTGTTTCTCGCCATCGACTGTTTCTTGCGATTGTTTGTTTCTCCCAGTCGGATTGGGAGCGGGCATGCGACTTGAATTTCAGCTTGTAGGAATTTTACTCATTTTCCTTCCTCCATTTTCAATGTGTGAGTGCATGAGTTGTGAGTACCTCCTGCCTGGAGAAGGTGACGGTGGTTCAAAGTAGAGTTGATTTCCAGATTTTGAGGAAGGCAAGGCGCGTAGGCGGGGCGCGAGGCACTGTGCAAGCAGCAGGCGCGAAGTGCTTTGCATGATGCGGGGCACGGGGCACGGGGGCGCGAGGCGTTGGGCGTAGGGACTTGGAATGCCTGGAGCTCGCGTTAAGAGAGGTAGAGCGCGCGCGGTTGCAGTTCATGTAAGTAGAAACGAAATCATCATTTAGTTCTCTTCATTTTGCAATGAAAGTCTAACTAGTTTCCTCACAATCATAGTGCATTGTTTGTTTAGCACTGTAGGTTAGGACACAGAAGTTGCAGAATGCTAATCTAGGCATGTTCAAATCCGCCCATTTTTTTTTTCAACGATAGACAGAGAACTTTTATTTTCATTCTACTATAGGACAGTTCACATGCGCAAAAGCTACCTCCTCATAGTAAAGGTCTGCCAAACTTTGAATGTCATTCATTCCATTGTAGGTTTATATTATATTCCACGAGTTGCCTCTTGCCGCAGGAAATCAGGTTCTTATTTATTTTTGAGAAAGTAACATCCTTACAATGTTCGCGACAGTCATTACTAGGATTGTGTGCTTGAATTTTGTAGTTGCAGAAACAACTGATCAACGGTAGTCTGGTAAATTTGTAAATAAAACATGAATGTAGTCTCAGAATTTCATTGCTGGAATAGGGTTATGTCGTTATGATGCGAGACAGTCTTACTTACGTTAGTCTAACTTCCGGAGGATGTGCTTTGCCGCACTTACCAACATCATTAGTAAGTAGGCACTTCGCAATTGTGTTTTTGTTTTTTGACATCCAGTTGGCAATGGACATCTAGTTATGGAGAGGGGCATTCTCTGTCTACTGATCTCCACATGCGGTCTTTCTTGCAACTAGTATCTTCACAATTCCTTCCGATGGTAAACCTAAAATTCTAGTTATTTGTGAGAAATCAAACATCTATTACACCGCAAATTGAGAGTGGAGGACGTTTCTCAATTTATACTATGTTCGCTCTACACAGGAAAGCTCCAACGGGTTGTGAGTGTCAAAGATCATGGAACCAGATCGAGGCAAGAGAATCCTACCGTTGTGGGATGACACGTACATTTGTACACTCTCAACCTTTTGTAAACCTCTATCGTGGAAATACAAAGAAAAAGCACCTATTACCGTGCATATACGTAGAGATCACCCTGTATGTATTAGTGAGTACGGTATAGGGTAAAAGAAGAACGAAAATGTACCATGAATATAGTATTTGTACTATCAATTGCAACCTCTATAAGAATTAGTGTAAGCATCATTTGGAGATCTCTAGATGACAGAGTATGAACAACCCATAGTCATACTCTGTCATTTGGAGATCTCCAGATGACAAAGTATGAACAACCCATAGTCATACTCTGTCATTTGGAGATCTCCAAATGACAAAGTATGAACAACCCATAGTCATACTCTGTCATTTGGAGATCTCCAAATGACAAAGTATGAACAACCCATAGTCATACTCTATCATCTGGAGATCTCCAGATGACAAAGTATGAACAACCCATAGTCATACTCTGTCATCTGGAGATCTCCAGATGACAAAGTATGAACAACCCATAGTCTACATATCATCTGGAGATCTCCAGATGATAAAGAATGAACCACACACTCCATACGTAATTCTCACATATCGATGGAATTGTATAACCAATGAAGCTTAAAGTCGAGAAAAAATTAGCAAATTCTGATTATCTAACAGGGTCGTCCGTGTTATCTTCACTATCAACTGGAAATCTCTACATGACTTCTTAACCGTGAAGGGAAATTCTTACTATCCTCATTTACTTGATGCAGAGATGAACACTTGTCTAAGGGTCCTAAGGACGCTCAACCAGTGAAGCTTGCCCCCTTCCATGACGGATGGGTTCATAAGTTCACACATCGTGAAGATTTCAACGTTGGAGCCATATATCACTGCCATGTGAAAATTACAGAATGGGGGATTGAGTGGAAGGAGGATGCTGATGGTGTAGTCCGAATTGTTCCAAGTTTTGTCAACCACGCGAGGGTGAACATGACCGCATGCCTGAACGTTCTCGAAATGCAAGGTCTCGATGAGTTCAATGTCCTCCTTGTAATCGAAGAGAAGATAGGAAAATCCGGAAATTCTCGAATATATGGGCTTATTCTAGACTACAGTCAAATGGACCTTGGTCTGTGTCACAGCTGTGTGGAGCGTGGGTTATTGTTTTACAAGAATGATGTCCCGGGGTGGACACCTAAGAGCATGAGTGTACAGTGGGATTTGATCAAAGAGGTCCGGGATGATGTGAACCCTACCCCCCAAAATGATGAAGGCAAGACGTTGGAATTGTCTCCTAAGAAGAAGACTAAGAAGCAGAAGTCTCTGGTGACAGTGGTGAGTGCCCCTGGCAACGCTGAAATAGATGATGTGAACAAGCTTACTCTTGCCCAATGCGTGAAAATGAATGAGGCGGAAGTGAAGAAGCTTCAATCGAAGGACATGAAGGTCATGAAGGCTCTGTACAAGACTACATTCGATCCGTTGTACAAATGGGGAAAAAAACCATTCATAGATGTGGTCAGGGAGCCACTGCGGGTGCATTTTGATTACTTGCATAAGGCCCCAGTCCCTCAACTTGTATATCGAGGAATTGATGAGGGTCGATTGAAGAGTATCAAAAACAAAGCACGCCTCGAAACCGATTATCAGTTTGAATTCAGACACATTACCGTTCTTCCCGTCAAGCAAGGGCCATACGGTGCTAACGGGCAAGCCAAATTCTATGATACTTGCTCGAAGAGGGAATTCCTCCAAAATGAAACCCCTTACTATATCATTGGAGGGCAGCACACAATGGAAGCATACAGGACCCTAGTGCAGGATGGAGAGATCCCTGAGTGTGATAAGCAGGAAGCCTCTACTTTTAATATAATTCCAGTATATGCCCCACGCAGCAAATGGAATGACCTCATATTGCTCTCGCGAGCCCTGAACCAGAATGTAGCTGGTGAACAGAGGGAGCAATCATTTACCAAGCAACTCATGCATGCAAGAATCAAGTGGAAAGAAATGGGGTGTCCTTAGCCTTCCTACGGTGGCCGAGCGCACTCACAACTGTATGTGGTATGTCATGTAACCTTGTCTATTCCTTGTTGTTACTTTTTATGGAACCGTAAATCTCTCTAGGTGGAATTTGTGTTCAATCATTTTGCGGTTTTATATTTCGTCTAGATTTGTCAGTTAATTCTTTGTAGATGAATGTTCTCTTCAAGTCATCTGGAGATCTCCACATGGTCACAAGAAGAAAAGAATTTTATTTCCTATTTTTTTGGGCTCTGCGACTTATCTTGAAATAATTTAAACAAATTGAGTTGAATCTTGATTTCGTTTCTGATTTCTCTTTTAGTGACCAATCTTATAATAGCTTCTAGTTTAGATAATATGTTTACTTTTATTTTGTGAGTATCATTGTATTTAATTCATCCAATTTTGTGTAGATAATTTTCCGTATAGGCAGTCTTTTCATTTAGAAGAACATAAAGTTTTTCGGCCGACTATCTTTGTTGAAGTCATCTGGAGATCTCCAGATGACTTCAACATGGAGGGACTTTCATTTCCTAATTTTTTTGTTCAACGATTTATCGTAGAATCATCTAGAGATCTCCAGATGACCTTAACATGGAGGGACTTTCATTTCCTATTTTTTTTGTTCGATGATTTATCATAGAATCATTGGGAGATCTCCAGGTGATTCTTATCTTCATTTCCCATTTCTTTCGTATGTATCCATCTGAATGTAGCATTGTAGCTTTTAGAGGTAAGTTCTGTTATTGAAGTTTCTGAGTACCATTTCTATTCAATTAATGTAGGGGCCTCTAGACAGTTTAATCCCGAATGCTTCGGCAATGAAATAGATAGGATGTGAAATGCCCAAAAAACCTGCTATCTCTATATTTTACGTCCTTTGTTTTCCATTGGAGAAACATTCTAGATTAAACTATTTGGAGATCTCCAGATGATTTCAGACTTCATTTCCTATTTTATTTGCTTAGCCCACAGAGTGACTACTTCGATTATTGCCTTCTTGGATATAAATCCCATCATTTCTCACTGCACTATTGGTTAGGCCTATATAGTCCATTTACAATGTGGGAATATGATCTTAGTATAAATAAGATTTTCGTTTACAGATGGATTTGGAGACCGTCATTTGTTTTATCCGGCCTTCAAGTAATTTTTACTGTTCTCGAATGCAGGAGTTCTTTCCAATTATGTCGACCATCTTTACAACTGTAAAAGGGAATGAAGCAGACGCGAAAATTCCATTGCTATTCCTTGACGATGATGAAGACATTAACAGATGGATCCGAATCGAAGAGAAGTACGTCCAATATATGCTCCCTGGTACTGAAGGGAGCTTATCCAAGAAAGTGGACGCAAGGCAGAAGCCGTTGACAATCAACGACTTCAAGCCTCTTTACGGACTTCGCCCTGAGGATATTAGCTTTTTGGCGGGTCTTGTAGAAAACAAAAAAATTTGCGTTAAGAGCACGAAGGCCAAGAAACATGGCGCTGGCTCTTCACTCCCGTCTCTATATGATGCTGGTCAAAGAGAGAGGCTTGTCCGGGCAATGAAAAACGAAATGATGTGCCATTATCGGAAGTTCCATCTTCCAAGCAAGAAGCCCAAGTATGTGCCATATACGGATGCGGATTGGGCGGAGTTCTCGTCAGAGAAGAAGATCACTCGTTTGGAAATCTGTCATTGGGTTGACAAAGCTATGGCGACTAAGGCCGGAAAGCAGTGGTTCAAAGGACGAATGAGGAATCTCAACAAAACCCACGAGCCCTCGAATTGTCTAAAGGCTGTGCACGACATGTGGAAATCATTCATCAATGCCAAGGCGGAAGTGGTTGTGGTGGAGGCTTTGGAAAAGGGCTTTGCAAAGTTCTATCTGTCTAAAATCATGGACGAGCATTTCTGGAACATCAGCGGAGTCCTCGCTCAACTAGATGTTGTTGCTTGGCGGGGAAAGGGAGAAAGACACCTGTACATGTGGTACATGTTTGAAGCCTCACCCAACAGACCCCGGGCCAAGATTCTAGAAGACCGGAAGCTGCGAAGACTTTTTGATGCACTTGAATTCATGGACTCTGATCGGAACACTGTTAAAATTCGCTCTCCTGCGATTCTTATGACGGATGCTCTTGGATTTCACGAAATATTGGCTCATTTGAGCAAAAGAAATTGTGAAATTGAAAACCATCTTTAGGACTGGCACGTCATTCACTACATTATACAAATCGATGACGACTTTCCTGAGGGTGCTGTGGGAGATGAGTTCGATGTTTACTTAATATTCTGTTTCGGATATAATAGAGCCGAAAGTGCACGAAAATGGTTCAAAACCTTTTTCCCCAACGATGCCCCCATCGACGCAGTGTACTATTCAAAGGACCTGCCAACGGACCTTGACATGTCTTGAAAACGTCTAGGTGTTCCGTATCTGAGGTCAACTACAGCATTAGTAATATTTGTTGGTTTCCTTGAGGCCAATATGGTTTTGGTGAATGTGAATGGCGGACCGGAAATTACTCACCTAGGAGTGGTACAATTTCTGGACATACATTACTTTGATGTGCGATAATTTGTATTTTTTCATTGGAAACTCACTTCTATTTGTTGTTTGGACCAGTGGGGCCGACTGAAGGTCCTTGAAATCTTTCATTCCAAGGATGCAGAGTTGATGGGGCAAATGATTGCCAAGCATATCGTAGAGCAGTTCAACGTTAATCATAAACGTAAACCTCCAGCTCTGACTGGAATCTTTGAAACTTCGGATTCGGAACACCAGTCTGGAGATCTGAGACGTGATCCTACGGCTTTGAGTCGGCAAGCTGTATCTGAGATTGAGGAAATTTCAGCCAATACGTCTAAATTAGAACCGAACAGTGATGACTCCTACTCCGAGAAAAGTGAGGGGATTGTGGCACGCAAACGTATCTTACTTGAAGTGAGTATTGCTGGACCTTTAATCATCTAGAGATCTCCAGATGTTGGGTTGGTGCTTTTGTTTTGTATGTCTCGAGTCTGATGTATTGTATACAATTATCTCAGGATTTACCTCCCCCTCCACCGGCGCCGCCGAAGAAGTTGAAGAACCCAACTCCTACGAAAACAAAATCTATCAAACGATCAGAGCCTTCAGAGTTGTTGGAGGGACCAAGCAAGAAGAAGGGTAGGAGTTCGCAAGTGCTCAAGAATCCGCGTGCAGCGAAGAATCGAAAGAAGGCCACAAAACCGCCCAGAATAAAAAAGACTGCAAGGCATTACGGAAAGGGAAGTTTGAGTGGCGCGTTTAATCGGGCTGCCAATATTTCAGGGGATGCATGTGAGGACCTCGGTGGTTCGAGACTTGGTGGAGTTTCAGATGCAGCCATGCTTGATGCTGAAATTGTTGATGATTAGATTATTGACACTAGCATTGGAAATGACGATGATAGCGTTGCAGCTGATCTTCTACTTAATTGTTCCGTGGTGGCCCCGGTTGTACCAATTGTTCAGTGCTCTTGTCTGGAGATTCCACAAGTTGTTCAACAATCTTTGAATCCACAAGTCATAGACTCACCTTGTCTAGAGGAGGATAGAGTAGAGGTAGTGAAAGGCCCAAGTGCATCTGGAGATCCCCTGATGGTTTTGAATGCATTGATTATAGAAGGAATGTCCGAGTCGCTTCGAAGTGATACTTTGATGGATTTGAACCCGTTTAGTCCACAGTCTATCCCTCAATCTGAATTGGGGGCAAGTGAGTTTGTCACGACCCTCATCACAAGGCGTGCCTGTGCCACCTTGGTGAGCAAGGGGGACATTGGGGGTGACGCCCCAAGCCTTGCAAGAGATGAGGTGAGGGGGACTAGGAGTCCCGAGCAATCAGAGCAATGTAGTGCTCTGATCCGGACGAATTTGGGGGCGTGTAATACGTGCTTGGAAAGGTCTTGAGAAGACGCTTCCAGCCGTCCAAAGAACGCGTGATATGGACTTGCGAGTCAAAAGTTATGGGCTTTCAAAGTTGGGGGTGTCCCGGCCGCGCCGGGAGTGTCCCGAATCTTTGGAGGGCGATATCTTTGCGAGTACTTGTCCGAATGGAGCAAGTGAGTAGTCCATCGGCATCTACGCGTCGCGTAGATGTCGAAAATGGGGTCGCATGTGCGATTTGGATCCCAGACCGCAAAGTTATGCCGGGTGGAAGTTCGGGAGTCCCAAAGTAGTGCGAATCAGGAGAAATGGGTGGTCTTCCAAGATGGGGTGCATCTTGGGGGGTCCCGGTGACCTTTAGTATGGGGGGGGCTGCCGAATCCTGCAGAGAGTACTATGAGGAGGGGTGGTCTCCCTCCTCACTCCTGGATGGTGCCATGGTGAGCCTAAGTGGCCCCAGGTGGTGAGGTTAGTGTTGGAGCCTCACCACCACTTGTGTGTTACCATGGAGTGCTTGTACACTCTTTGATACTGGTTGGGTGGTGTCCCACTCCACACTAGGCCATGGTGTGAATCCCGTTTGGTGAGTCCCGATTAGTGAGTCCCGAAATGAGTTGGGTTGGGCCTAGTGGGGAGTTGGTCCCATTCAAGGGCGGTTAGCACCGGTGGGAGTAGTGCCTCACCGAGTGCTTAGACATCAATGGAAGTTCCGCCCCATGTCATCAAATGACATGCTCGGTGTCTTGTGGGAGTTAAGTATTGGAAGGAAAGGATTGGGAGTCACGGAGGAATGGGGAACCCCGTGACTTGAGTTGGAACCTAACATTGTGGGTGCGTGGCATGTGCAGTGTTAGAAGAGCGTGAACCTTAGTGGCACTAAGGTGTTAAGTGTTTGGAAACTGAGCTTAAGGTGGTAAGTGTTACTAAGGGGCGCGACAAAGTTGGTGAAGGGGGCGGACATGTTGTAGCCTCCTGCTATTGGGCCCAATTGTGATGTTGAGAAGGGGTCGGATATGGCTATGTTGGGGGTAGGGGCCGAGTCGGAAGTAGACGAGGGAACCCATATTGTGAAGGAGGGGCAAGGGGGGGAGTTCCAAGAAGGGAAGGACGGTGATGTGGACGTCATCAAAGGTGCTTGAGGTGACATTCTCTTTTTGTTACATGTGGTGTACATTACCTCTCTAACTTGGTCTTTTTCCTTTGCTTCTAACTTGGTCTTTGTCCTTGGTGTCCAGGTGGACTCCAGGTTGCGGAGACGATGACAACTGTGCCCGATCAGGTATTAAGACAGGAATATAATGTCGTCCTAGATTTAAATGGACTTCTCATTCATCGGATTTTCCATAGAATTAATCCAACAGTGAAGTGGAGACCGGGTCTAACGGAGTTCCTTGAATGGCTATTTCCTAGGACACGGATCATCTTCTGGAGTAGTACTTTGGAGAAGAACATGCTGCCGTTATTACAGGGAGTTCTGTCACGCACTACTATTGGTTATAAAGAGGTCCTGTATCTTACGCAGATGGATTGCACTCAATTGTCTTATAAGAATCTAGCTCAACCAAATAAGCCTTATTTTTTGAAGGATTTGACAACCCTGATTGGTATGGAGGAAGTAGATTCTGTAGACAATGTCTTCCTGATTGACGACAGTCCAGTGAAGAATTTGTTGAATAATTCTCACAATGCCATTCACCCACAGACGTGGTCTAGTGATGAGTTTGACAACTTTTTGAATGCTTGCTTACGGCCTTGGCTCGACGGTCTTCTAACGTCCAACGAAGCAGTGCCGGTTAATGTCCGAGCTAATCCACTTTTCGGTACTCAAATGTCAGAGGATCCACTGGGCAGTCTTGGAAATCGCGTTTTGAAGGGATGTTTGGAGGCCTAGTACTTGTGTCTTGAAGATATCATCTGGAGATCTCCAGATGATAATTTCTATGGCATTATTACAAGTTACTCTACTTCTATAGATGTACATAGGAATGGAAATAGTGACTCTGATATTCTTGAACATATTGTAAATATTGGGAATGCTCTCTCTTTTACCTTTAGCGCCACAACTATTGTACATTCTCGAATGACAGGTAGTGTAATCTTATTGTATGTAAAATTGTACTTGCATTTGTCAATTACTTTTTGGTAGTTGGCGTTGCAAGTGAACATATGTAGTTTTCATTCGGCAGTTTTTATGTGGATATCTCATGAAAAATATTTGTTCATGTCGACACTTTTCTTAGTTTGTATTTTGAAGAATCTATTGCAATTGAAATAATTTACGTATAGTATTGAATCGTTAGGTTAGTAATGCATAAGGATAGCACTTATGGTACAAGACCCGCATAGGGTTTTGGTAACTTGCAGATGTCATTGAAATTCTAAAGTTTGCTTTGTGTTCTTCCTACTCGTTTTGTGGTAAATGCGGATAAGGGGACCATTTCTGTATGAGCCTTGTTTGGTGTGCCATGGGATATCTGGAGATCTCCTGTTGTTTTTAGTTCGTTTGTTATGCGTTTGGAAGTTGTCTACAATTGATTATGTGTTGAGGTGGATCTTTGCAGAGGGTGGTGGTCATCGTACTGACGGGTCCTCTGTCCATTGAAGGTGCTGTCTCTGTTGCTGAACAGAATGCGTACTTGGAGAGCTTTAGATATCTGGTTCGATTATTCTTGGGACGCACTGCCGTTGGTATCTGGTCAAGGATGAATACTTCAAAATTGGAAGACCTCCTTCAATTTATTCTTCCATGCAATATAGTCTCTAGGCTATTTGTTGTTCAAGGATGTGATTTACCGGACAAGTCGGATCCGCATCCTAATAGGATGGACTTCTTTAGGGAACTCTTTAGTAGGGATGCAATGCGCAATTTGCTTAGGAATCACACTATTATGTTCATTGACATCAATCCCCTAAACATGCGACAGAGGTCTATAATACTCCCACATGTTCGTATTAGGGATACCTGCATTCCAAATATCAAATAGACTAGCTTCAGAACTCTAAGCAATGGAAGGCACAAGCCTATTCGTTTGTGTCTTGAAGTGAATAAATATGGGTGAATCCTCTTTACTTCAGTAGATAAATGTCTTTGTGTGTGAACTTGTGAAAGAAAGTGGAGGGGGTGGCTATCCGAAGATCTCCAGATCTCCCATTCCCAAGTTCTATTTTGGAATTCTCTTTGTGTGTGAACTTGTGAAAGAAAGTGGAGGGGGTGGCTATCCGAAGATCTCTAGATCTCCCATTCCCAAGTTCTATTTTGGAATTCTCTTTGTGTGTGAACTTGTGAAAGAAAGTGGAGGGGGTGGCTATCTGAAGATCTCCAGATCTCCCATTCCCAAGTTCTATTTTGGAATTCTCTTTGTGTGTGAACTTGTGAAAGAATGTTGAGGGGATAGCTATCTAAAGATCTCCAGATCTCTCATTCCCAAGTTTAGTTCTGGAACTCCGATGTTTGATGGAGGAACTGAATGCCTCTACATCATCATATAGATGTTTTAGAATATGAATGCTCATTGCTTACATACAATCTACAGTTTTTAAGAGCTAATTTTTGTTATTCTTTTATGTGAAGACATCTCCAGATGGATTGGTCAATCTTCATGCTTGCATTGCTAAAATATGTTATCTCATAAAGCTCTTAGTATATTTATAGGCTCTATCAAATAGAGTCCTTCCTACTTGAAACATCATTGTGGTCTCAAATGCATCATAATGTACATAGCTTTCATCTGGAGATTTCTCGACAAAAAGTCCGGAATTCCCCCCAAAGTCCAAAAGTAGTTAAATGTGGCATTCAATCTTTGTAAGCACAAAATGAATGGTAGCAACCAACAAACAACAACTAAACCTCTATCAACGAGGATACGACTTCAAAGTAAAAGCTTGAAGCTTGAATTGGAGAGGAAATTGTGATGGAAAACAAGAGGAGTCCAAGTAAATTGGACGAGCATGCATGCCTAGCCCCACCAATGAACTCCCACTCGAGACCACGACAAAGAACATACATTAGGGGTGGTGGATGAACTTCATTTATCCAAGAGAATTGGCAGTGTAGAAGGAACTAGAAAAGGTGGAAGCAAAACAATTCTTTAGAGTCATATTCAAGAATGTTATGCATCTACAATTTTTAGAATGGTTCTTGTTTATTCTATTGGTGACCTTTTGGTCAAAATTGGTTTCAAGGTTTATATGCTCAACTTAAAGCCATGGAGTTTTGAGGCAACACGATCACCGAGGCATCATAACCAAGGACCCATTTTTGGGCCTTGAATAGTCACATGCACTACCGAGAGCCGCCACAAATTTTCCAAATACCCAATCAGAGTCGCATCAAGTACAAATTAACCACTTTCAGCGACAACTGGGCACCAAATGCTCAGCCGATGATGGTTCCAAGCTTTACATGCTCCCTGGAAATCCGGGACTTTTCAAGGAATTTTATTACAATCCTGTAACTCATTTCTCTCACTCTATAAATTGATCCCAGTTAAAATCATCAAAGTGAACATTTTAATGACCTTTACGGAGACGGCTTGAAGAACCGTAAAACTTTCGAGGGAATTCGAGCCCCCTACCTTACATGATGTACAGTACAATACAGACACTGTATACTGTAAAGTGTCTACACAACCCCATGTGAGCTTGGAATGCGATCATTGCCCAAAACGACTGGGAATTGTTTAATTTCATTACATGCAACTATTGAAGCTTGCAACCTCACAATTCACTCCATGATTCCAATTTACTTAATTTTCGACAGTTTCTGGATCTACCCATCGACCATGCTCTTTGATGAGGAAAATGAGCTCATTGGTGGCCTTCTCCATGGCGATCCCTCTCCTCACTACCTCCTGCAACATAAAGCTCCAAAGACATGTCAAAACGTATTAACAAGAGTGCAAGCAATTCAACATTTTAACACTATTTTCAATTCGCGGAGTGAAACGAGGAAAGGCAGGATCATACCTTGCCAACATAAAGATCAATTTTTCCGGGGGCGCCACCCACGTAACCAAAGTCAGCATCTGCCATCTCCCCAGGACCGTTCACAATACAACCCATGATAGCAATCTGCAAAAGGAAACGACATAGCATATTGTGAAACTTATATCACTGCCCATTGACAAGGATAGGCATATCATAGTCACTCAAATAAAATCGTTCATCAACAGAAATAATGGCCAGGGATTGATGAAGTAGTCTAACAGATAAAGTAGATTTCAATTCTGAACGAAAAAATAAATTCAGTTATAATCCACGTACCGAAACACCCGGTAAATGTTCAGTCTTCTCCCTAATTTCGGCGCTAATCTCCTGGAGGTCAAAGAGTGTCCTCCCACAAGATGGACAGGATACGTATTCCTGAATTCAAAAAATACTTCATCAGAAAAGCTCGCCATTATTATTAAGTGAAATCAGTGATAAGCTGTTTATGATACAGCTAAGCAGTGAGAGTAATTCTAGGACAGTCTCATCAACCTTTTCATTAATAACAATCTCGACTGAGCGCCTAACTCGACGAAATACTACTGAATGACATACAATAGCTGGTAGCCCATTAGCACTTCTCGTTCCGGGTGAATAACTTCTTGAAAGAAACATTTAGACTCCGTTGCTCTCCTCCCCAATTGAACTTACTGTCTTTGTGTTCCGCATCCGGCATCCCTGAAGCATGCCGAATGACGTATCTCTCAGGAATTCGAAATCCTGATCAGCAGCCTCCAACATGACTCCATCTCCTAGGCCGTCAACGAGCATGGCACCGGCTTCACTGCCTGCCTTAATAACCAAATCATCTCTGCAGAATGTGCGGTCAATCAATTATCAGATATATATAGCATATTCAGTCAATTTCTAAAATTATCAGAATTGACTAGCTCATGCAAATAACAAAGAACTCTGATCACTGCACAGTATTTGATTTTTACACAGAAATTTCTACCAGAAATACCTGTCGGTGGTTGCAGGAAATTTCAGGTGATGAATGACCGGGAAGTTCAGTTCATTAGTTTGCAAATATTCAAACAACCTGCATAAGATTCCCAGAAACTGATGGTAAGTATATCTATGAAGTTCACAGACAAAAAGGTCTGAATCAAAACTATTGAGAAGTAAGGACCTTCCAGCTCCATAAGGCTAGTTCTAATGAGATTTTTTGGACGACAGGCATGCACTTCTCCAAGTAACCTGGGGCTGAGAACTACCTCCGTGAAGCATGTACCCGGCTTGACTTCTCATCACCTTCTGATATGTAGTGCAACAACATAATAAGATCCAAATCCTTCAGCATCTCAAGTTTCTCTTCAGGTTCATCTCCTCGAAGAGTTACTGCAAGACGCGTGCCTGCGAACATAAATAAACGTGTTAGCAACAATTTGCAAGAACTATAGAATGAAATTTGGACTCGTCACTATTACTGGTGTCATCACTATGGTGTACACGCACAACTTATCACATCGGTTTCATTGAAAAGGACATGACTGGAGAACGCCTTGGTTGTGTACCTGCGGGAAGCTCCTTATGGGCTCCAGAAGCGATTTCATCAAGAGTGGCGAGAGCAATAGCATGTGGAAGTGGACTAGTAAGCTGCTCAGCTAGAGGAGTCAGCACTCCTATGCCAACGTCTGTCAGTCTCTTCACTGCAAGTCTCTGCATCAGAGACAGACCATCCAACAAATTAGAGTGTCTAGGTACATACCTACGAATCATCATCAGACGAAGAAGAATAAAGGTCCTAAATGTGCACTGACCGATGCCCTATCTCCAACAGCTGGAAGCTTATTCAAGAGTATCGTGTCCACTGTAGCCAAATCCTGCATACCGAACGATGGGAATACTTAGAACGCATTTTCATCCTTAAAAAAAAACCACTGCCCATACACATCTCATAAAATTCGACGTTTCAAAAATTGAAAAATAATTTATCAACCTATATTGTTCAATCCCGACGTCGAAAAACCTCTAGAACGAGTAAGTTATTTGTTATAAACCTCACGCGACTGGCAAAAGAATAGACCACACGAATAGAATTAATGATTGTCTCGCGAACTTACCTTATAAGGCATACCGATGATCATCTTCGTGGCTAGATTTCTGTATAGAGTTTCTGGATTCTGTACAAGGGGAAAAACAGCAAGGCTAAGGAATTCACAGACTGAGATCTTCAATGGACCAGCTCATAAACTATGCACAGCAAATAAACGAGATACACCGAAAATTTCAAAAACCCAAGGAAAAGCCACCATGAGTTTACCCCTTTTCATCATCGTCGAACTTCACACGCTACACAGTTAACGCTCTCATCGATACACTGGACGATGAACCTCCAAGAAAGTAACTTACCTTCAACTGGTCCAATGTAACAGACATCAAAACAGAACCATCACGGTGCAGCACGTTCCTGTAGTCTACCAATTCCCCCTGCATAATGACAAACCATTAGATTGCTGGTGAACAGAAACAGTCTTCTTCTTTCGATGGGCAGAGTCACTCTTCCGCTTCATTTTTATTTTATTAATATAATCTGAGGATAAACAACTTTCACACATATACTTCGGGTCAATATCTTCTACTAAGAATAAATATCATGCGGCAACTATGAAACATACGCGTTAAGACCTTTTAAGAATGTGGCAACTGCATTCACCACCTCTGGCAAAATTGGTCACTACTAATCGGCGCATCTTTTGCCTCCACAAGGTTGACTCACCTCTTTCTGGAGTGGAAGTTGGCCAGTCCGCCTCTGAAAGTCGAAGTACCTTCGGTGCTTTTCTTGGAACTCAGACTGAAAAGCATCCAAACAGACAATCAGCAATTAAACGTCACTGCCATGACCACAATATAGCGATTTCCATACAATTGATGAGACAAGAACAAGAAATTAATCAGGTTGATACATAAATTCGAACACAGATATCTCAGAAGCGAGAATAACTTAACACTGAGAGTGAAAAAGTAAAGACAAGCTAGAAATAGACATTATAGACCTTAGAGGAATTGCGTTCATTCAAATTCTCAGATGCATGACATGATATGATGTTGACTTTACCACTCCTTTCTGCTCTGCAGAGATCTTCAAGCCCAGACTTGCGAGCTTTCTGCAAGGATCGATCTCATTCTCAGGAGCTTCCGTCAACGAAACACGAATAGTGTCACCAAGACCATCCTGCAAGACAAATATGTGTCAGCAAGTAATGACAGACCTAGAATGATTAAGCTGGAGACCAGTTATGACGAGCGAAAAAAATTAGCTCGCTTGAAGGGAGCTTAAAAGGTTTAGGACTTGTTGGAACTGAGGAACTCCAGCAAGCATGCAGGAGTGCCACCAAAAGAGTTGGTTTGGAAAAATGACCTGGAGAAGGGCTCCAATGCCAATTGCTGACTTCATACGACCATCTTCCCCTTCTCCGGCTTCAGTAACACCAAGATGTAAAGGGTAGTCCCAGTTGTTCGCATACATTTCAGACACTAAAAGCCTATATGCTTGAACCATTACGACGGGATTGCTTGCTTTCATGGAAAACACGAAATTGTGGTAGTCAAGTTTGCGGCAAAGTCGTGCAAACTCAAAAGCTGACTCCACCTGGGAAAACCATACTTGACAATTTAAGTTACCTCAAGTTAAAGTTAACAATGTGATCAAATAAGTTGTCTGCAGATCAATGCATCGTAAATCACTGAGCATGAAAATTATCGTTCAATCCAATGAAACTGAATGACATCGTAAGAGATCCAGCTGATTCTTCGAAAATCCGTTAATACTGGCAATTCAGGGATAAGGTGCTTCCCAACGACGACATTCTAACGAAGCATAACTCCGCTTATAGATGTTCTGTTTCACTGACATCACCTTGGTTTTCTCCCGCTAACCAATGATGCAAATATCCCCATTGTGTGTGAGGAAAAAACGATCTTGCTGGATACACTAGCAGAGATGAAGGGAAAACAAAAGAGCTATTAACAGCACACGACAGCCCCAAATCGCAGGCAGTCAAACAGGGCTAGAGAACCAACCATGCCCCTCGGAGAGTCACCGTAGTAGCTCATGATGCGGTCGGACAAACTGCCATGGTTTGTGCCAATGCGCATAGCTCTCCCGTACTTCTTGCACTTTTCCACTAGAGGTGTGAACACCTAAAGCACAGAACCACGACAAGGTGAGTAACCACCACCAAAGCTCTCTAAAGTTCACAATCTACTCACATTAAGAAGCATTTGGGCTTGGATATCAACAACACAATCTTTCAATACCTCTTCGATATGCTGCAGTTCATCAGCGTAATCTGTTTCGGTGTACTCCAACTTCTCAAACTGGGCGCGCCGATCAGCTGCAAGACAGAAGGATTTGGCTCAATGACGGATGATGACTAGACTGCGTTTAGATTCAAATGCTCTCTTGAAAGAAGGGTCACTGCGTCTCTTAAAGTCTGAGATAAGAGATCCATGATTAAGATTAGAATCGACCTGGGCTAGACCTTGGCTATCAATATTCCAACAGCTTCGTGAAATAACGATGGAAGATCGTCCCCTAGCAACTATACTCACCAAAGTTCCCAGGATTGATACGGATTTTGTCAAAGCATTCGGCAACTTTCATAGCAATTCGGGGTGCAAAATGAATGTCGGCGACCAAAGGTATATTGTACCTACAAACCTCCAAAAGTTGGTTACAGTTAGAAAGCAGCTTCAATGCAAAGCAAGTTCTGATATATTAGCAATCGACCCAGACAGTAAATGAAAAAAATTATGGACTACTCGATAACCAAGATCGAGGCGCCAAGGCAGTACCCTTTTTGGACAAGAGTGTTCTTGATATCATAGCAAGCATCAGCCTCTCTATTGCCTTGGACCGTAATTCGCACAATATCACAGCCTTTATCTGCAACCCTCATCACCTGAGAGGTTCAAGGCCAAACGGGTAGGCGAGTTAGCATACATTGTTTAACAGTAAACAATATTTTTCAATCTTTATGCTCAATATTTTTCCTAAAAATCTTTAAAAATGAATCTGAAGGTAGATAACTGGATGAACACCTGCTCCACAGTGTCCTTGACATCTTTCGTGTCAGTTGTGGTCATGGTTTGCACTCGAAGAGGGTGCTCACTGCCCACAGTCACACCACCAATGTTCACGGTACGTGTTTTCCTCCTAATAGGCGTGTACACTGATTCACAGTACTTCTTCCGAGGAACTGCTTAGACATCTCATCACTCATGGTTAGAATATTTCGGGAAGAGACGCCATTCAAGAGGGATCTTCTCCCAAGACATACACATACATTCAAACGAACAAAATTAGGGTACAATGCAAACAGGATGCCCACAAATCCTTCATTACAAATTCTTCTTATTGAAAAGTTCCAGGAACTTCCTCAGCTACTGATGTAATGCCTGCATTTGGATAACAATAAATGCATGCTCTCAACTAAGAGCTAGCCGTACATAATAGGCTTCTGTCATCCCGCAGTGTTAAGAATTTGGCCTCGATCAGCATGTCGAAAAGTAAACTAGATCAAGAATTTTTTAGTATTCTGATAAAAGCCTGAAGAAAAATCCACTGTCCTTATGATATTACTGTACTTTCTTTCCTGTTCAAGTAGAATTCGCAAAACCAAAAACGATTTTCACAATAACCAAAAATTACACTTTCCTCAAGCAGCACTCGGCATTGCAAGCGCTCTTGGAAGCACTTTACAGTCGGGTTCACTAATTAAACCTTGAGTGCAACTTGACGTGGATAAAGCTTAATACAAAGCACTTCATTCCAGGCGAGTCTCGAAGAATGAGTCACGATTGTAAAAATAGTTAGAAATCGATTGCAAAAAGCCATTCCAATTCCCAAACTACGGCCTGAATATTTCCAATCTGGTCGCGAGAAACGATCACCAACACGAAAACCAAAAATCTTCGCGCAACAACCTGAAGCACAAGAACACCGGATCGCATGTAACAAACAGACGAAAATCTCACCTAAAAGCAGGCTCCCTTGCGAAGCGGGTTCCATCTCCGCCAATTCGGGCGCTGCATTGCGCACACACAAACTAGACGTCCGGCTCCTCGGCCCCTTCCCCGTTAATCTCCCTTCCAATTCCACCGCCCTCGCTTGCTGCAAACTCCCCGGCACAACGGAGTCTATCTTCTTCAAGCTCGCAAACGAGCTCGCAGCACCCGCAGCAGCCATCGCGACACTCGTCGCAGCCATTTCTCCAAATCACGTCACCACAACTATCATACAAACAATGTATGCCAGTCACCACCTAGTAAAATCACTCTAAGAGAGCTGAAGCAAAACCAAGGCAAAACCAAAAGGAAAAGGAAAGCAAAAAATGCAAATGCCAAATGCGAGTACCTCGGCCTCTTTTTTATGCGAAAAAAAGAGAATCTCGCAGATCGCCTCGTGCGTCGCTGCCGAGACGACGCTGCGACAATTGGCGCGAGCCTGGAGGGAAAGGAATTGTGGAATTTGCTTACAATTGCAAAAGAGCTTCGTCTTCTTCAGCTGAAGCGAGGACGACGAAGAAGGCGAGGGAGGGTTGGCCAGGCTCGCAACGGGGTTGGCTGGAGAATGGATCACAGTAATCCCACATCGCGGGTGGCCGGGTCCAATGTGATGCCCTGGGCACCCGGCGCACCCGGCGCTCCGTTTTAATCAGTTATTCCCATGTCAGGATCAAACGCCGTTCCCCACAAGGTAACCTGACTGGTAACCTGACTGGTAAGGTAATTTCACCCAATTGCGTCCCAATAAGCAATTGAACATATTTCGTATTATTAAATCTTTGTTGGAAGTGAAAAGAGGATTTTAGATTACCATTTTATGTATTCTACAAAAATTTTATGAATTTTTACAAATTAAGTAAAGTGTTGAATAATATAGGTGTACTTGTAAAAGTAATTGTAGGCTCTCACAAATAGAAGCAATAAAGTTTAGGCCAAAAAAAATTAGGACTTGACTTTATAAAGGGGGGAAATTAGGTACAATTATTTTACTCTGAACACCTACTAAAAACGAACCATTCAAAAATCTTGTTAATAGTGTTTAGGTAGGTGCAAGAAAATTTGTTGCAATTGAAAAATCTTTAATTCAATAGTGTAAAATCTCCTTTTTTTTATACTTTTAACTTTAACCATAAAAATTTTGAAATTTTGAATGTATTGCTTTTAAGTGGAAAAATTGATTTTCATATGAGTGTTCCTTCAACTTTCTTCAACTTCACTGGCTCCATTTAAGTTAGAGCATACGCTATTATTAGCATCAATCACAAAAATTTGGATAAAATAACAATGAATAATACCAAATAATAAGGTAGATTTTATTCATTCAAAATGGTCAATAAGACAACTTAAATATTTTATTGAAGCAAATTGAAATCAATTTCTCATCATATATTAGTTCTAAAGGGTAGATAAAACAATCTAACTTTATTGGTAATCCAAAGAACCAAAAAAATAGAATAACATCTATAATGCACCCAAATCAATAGACACTATGAACCTAGATGGCATAAGTTAGATTTGAAGAAATTTTTATATATATTGAGGCCACGATTGAGGCTTTAAAATTAAAATTGCAATGTGCTCCAATAGTTCAAACAAAGTATAGAGCCTTGTATAGTTTTCATAAAACTAATTATCTAGGAAGAAGTTTGTATCTCATTGTATGACCACCAATGTATCATGTGTTTGCATTAATATCATTAGTTAAATTCAAAGTATTCAAACTAAAGAGTGTCAAGTCAAGTTTATGAAATCCTGTTAAATAATTGTATTTCTTCCAAAACATCGATATCATAGATTTATGGTGAAGTTTTGTTCTTTTCATTGATATACTCTATGATACACAATTTTTTTTGAAACTTCATTAGATGAAGTGCACATTTCAAAACATTCATCATCCACCTACAATAGTAAACAGTTGAGCATTAAGGGTTTGAGGTTTCTTCAAGGCTTGATTTTGAAAAAATTGCAAAAGTTACAAAGACTATCCAAAGAAAAGTACAATTTTCGTTCTTTGAAAATTTATGATATGCCTACAATAAAAAAAAATAGCCTTAAATTATAACTTAGACTCTAACTATGCACATCATCAGCTTAAATGAACGGTTCTCATTAGTTCTACATTAAACCTTGCAGATGACTCATTCCATCAAATTCCAAGCTGCTTCACGCAAGAACCCAACAGTGCCTTCACGATTTAATGAAAATTGTAGACTTGTACATGAATTTGCCCTTGCGTACACCGGCACAAACGTACAAAAATACAAGACAGGATTTCCCAAATTGACAAATTAAACAGGACTCAACTACTTGGGTGACAAATTTCAAGTTTCAAGAGTGGAGATAGTATTGAACCAGAAGGTGCAGCAACATGAAACACCGCTCTCAGAGACCTGCAGCTTGATTGTCTACGTACTGAATATTCCGAAATACCTGATAAGAGTTCAGCAATGTACGCAAACAACCTTGTTAACACCACGATATTAGTGACTGCGGCATGGGCTCGACTAATACCAAGCATCATCTGTGCGAACAACGGATAAACTCGGAGGCAAAGCATGGTCTAACCACCGCCACTACGAGCAATAAATACTTAGTAACGTGTAGAGTGGCAAATCAATGAACTTGCCATGCTCATGACCAGGAATCGGATGCACCACATGGATTGATTCAAAAGCAAAGTAAACTTAAATCAGGCCCCTGTACTTGACAGTCAAATGTTCAAGATACCTGTGCTTATTACGCACCATGTCATCTAGATCGTGCACTATTTTGAAAACAGCATCAGGCTGTGCTAACTTTCTGCACTTCTCTTTCATCTTTCTAAGCACGTCAGACTTATCATCAAACCAGTCTGCAATAATTCTAGAAATTTCTTTCGGTTCTTCACAGAAAGCACCGGCGCCATTGTCTACAACAAAAGATACGTTTCCAACTTCCTGCGCAAATGGAAAAAATGGCAACAGTTAGAGACCTGTATCACAAAGCAGCTAAATTTTCACAGGTTATCATGCAATGAAAAAATTATTTGGTGCTACAGGATGTTTCACCATTTGAAAAGTCCTAGTTCAACATCTTTTTAATTGTGAAGGTGGATACTCTCTTGAGAATCGAATTTTTGTGCATACAGTCTCTCTTAGCAATTTCATTAACCACTAGGGATACTACTTGTATGCTCAGTAAACGACACAGTTTCTGAGTGTTTCTGAAACCAACACAACAGCAAGCATTGTGAATATAAGAGAGTAAACTGTGGAAGAGAGAAAAATGTCCACCTGTCCCGCTATGAAGTCAAACAGAAGCATCGGAAGTCCCTTTATCATTGCTTCTGCTATGGTACCAGGTCCCGCCTGAGAAAGTAAAACAGGATTCGTATCTTAGATCAGAGACAGTAAGTAGCAGTAAAAATCGACAATAAATCCAAAAATATCCTAAACCAAAATGGCAAACTGGCGATTCGGGTTGGCAATTCAAGAAGTCGATTAAACAAAGCGCACAAGTCATGACAAAGGACCAAACAAACAAGTAATGGACCCAAGGGAACCCCAGTCAAAGACATTTGAAGGCAAAAACATGAGTAGAAACCACCTTGGTTATTATGCAGTCGCTGGCTGCCATCCATTCAGACATGTTTGTTACAAAGCCGTTGATCTGCACATGAAAGAGACAGCACCAAAAGTATAAGGAGTGAACGACGAATCCCAGATTGATGTATTTGTTAACAATATGAGGCAAAAGTATGTACAATACATGAATTGGCGATGACCGAATGTATTATAAATAAATTGGAGCATTCGGGACACACCTTCACAGGGATATTCCAGTTCAAGGCCTCTAGCTTCTTGACGAGGCGTTTATTGCGACCACAAACCACCACCAGTTGACCAATGGCTTTTCCAGTACTGGCATCATAAAGTGACTGCCCCAGAGCACGAGCAGTGGCTTCAACAGGACCCATGCCCTCTCCCCCGCCCACCAAAAGCACGGCGGGAAGATCCTCATCCATATCGAGCTCTTTTCGCAACTCATCCTACGGCAAAAACATTCGTATTGATTACTAGGTGACGACAACATTGCTCAAACTTAAGGAAGCATGAGCCAAAACCAAGAGCCTACCTTATAATTATACATTCCGAATAGCAATATACAACTCTAACACATCAAAATTAAGGCACAGATTTAGAAAATCTACCAATTGACCTTTGGTCTCTAATAACTTTTGCCACAAGGCATTCAGATACCGTGCCTCAACTTCAAATATGCTACGCCACAATTTGCCTACATAAGACCAAACAACCAGACGTCACTCGCACACAATCCTGGCTGAAATTCGCTTGGAAATAGCTCATCCTACCTTAGTTCCATCTGATACTGCAAACTAGTTGCATCCAAGAGAGCTCAAAATAGGGCGTAGCGTTCAAACCTTGGGACGAGTGGAGTTAGAGAAGGAGGGCCGAATGGGAAGCCCGTGCACACGAATTTGAGACGGCCGGAGGCCAGCCTTTAAAGCCCTCTCCGCTACTTCCTTTGTCGGACAGAAACAGGCCGTCACTAGCTTGTGAAACCTGCCCCACGCCAGGACTCTTAGAGCAATATGAACATCCATACATCAAAAAAGAACACCCATTAAATTGACAATGTTTTTAATGTTAAATTAATAGGCTGAACAGACTCTTCATGTACGCCAATCATAAACATAAATGGATGGAGTTCTTCTCTCTCTCTTAGGTTTTTCGGCTTAAAATTCAGAGAATCCTCATCTTGAGTTAATATTAGTTAAGTTCATGAAAGTATAATGCAAATGGTGATACCTTAATATCAGTGTCCTTGGTATGAACTAAATATAAAGCTAGCAACTATTAAGTTAACATGCCGATTCACAAAGTTGTTAATGGTAACTAACTTAGAATGTTAGATCGGTATTCAGATCATGTTAATGAGATTCTTTGGGATGTCAGCAACAAGATTCTGCCGTCCATTGACGAGGAATGCCTCTTCACATAGTTATGCATCAGCTGGGGTAAAGGGAAATCAACAAGAATCTATTGCACCTCACTGTCCAAACTTGACTTACCATGTTGGGTGGCAAGTGCTCAGATCTGTAATGACAGTTGTAAAGGGAATCTTGTCGAGTAAACCTTTTGCTCGTAGAACCCTCAATGGAATATGCTGCATCAATGGATGCACGCTAACAATCACATCTGGCTGGTACTTGGCCAGCCCCTTCGCTACCTCTCTGATAACCACCCCATAGCACAAGTTTCAGGATCAGAATCACAAAAGTCCATAAAACAAACGCATTTTTTTGAGTAGCCGTGTTCCAAAATAAACGACGTACAAATCCGTTGAGCAGCTAGTCACAATATAGCAAGGCTAAAAGTCCATGATGTCATAGAAATAAAGTGAGCAATTTGATCGATCATGACGTTAAAAATGTAATCCAGAACGGGTCAAATTTCACATCAGTTGCATGAGCCGAGTCAATAAATAAATAAAAATGAACTCAAGAGAGTTCTTATATGACCCAGTCAAAAGTGCAAACAATAACATAACGCCCAATTGGGTCCTCTTCGTCCTTTAGGGGTTAAAAACATAAAATCTGATTCCTACCTTGCAACGAAGGGAGCTGTTGCAGCCATTTGTGATTGATGTACTAGTCTGGGTGCTGTAGTATGAAAAGTGAATTTCCAAATAGTCTCATGCCTCACCATGAAACTGTAGGCTCGTGGAGCTTGGTTGAAAGGCCACGGCGTGTGTTCCTTCCATAGATCAATAATAAATACCTGGGTTTCAAACCAACCCACCAGGAGGTTGAGCCATCAATCTTCAGCTAAACCTCCATTGAATGCGAGCAAAGAAATCTTGAGAATGAATTAGGGCTTCATATTGCCTCAAGCGCTTCAGACAAAACATTGAGCCAAAATTTCACATATATTTCAAAATTTCACAGCCATTGCACAAAGGCACGGGGGAGCTTGCTTACAAGATCACGGTTATCAACCATTCAGCTTTAGTGCTCTAACCAGGACGTCGAAACTCACCTCTTCAGCTTAAACCTCCATTGAAACCCTAAACCTTGACAGCGATTTAGGGCTTCAATCAATTCAAGAGCTTCAAAAACAACATTGATCCAAAATTGCACACGAATTTTCAAAATCGCCACACCTGGTAGTCGTCTCCATACTCGAGCTCGAAAGTGGACTTAATAGCTTCCGCAGAAGCCCGATGACCACCTCCAGTATCACTCATAAGAATCAACACAGTCTTGCGCTTCTTCTCATCTTGACCCGAAGGCAGAGTCTGCTCATCTCCAACCTCTTCCACGGGTGCCATCCCTTCCCCTTCCCCGTTCGCGTTTTCCAAGAGCTCCCCGCCCGTAATGGAGGCAAATCCCATCGGCACCCTCTCACAATGCCTGCGAATCAGATCGTTAAACCTGCGTGCCACGCTCTCCTGCAAACCCTTGCTCATATACCCCTGCAAATCTCCCAATGTCGCCGTCGCCACAAGCTCCCGCCTCTGCTGACGCGCCAACAACCCTTCTGGAGGCGAAAACAATGTGCATCCACGCAATCCATGTGAAGTGACACCACTCAATGAGGAACTGACGGAAGCGTTCAGCAAAAAAGGAGAGAGACGCACCACACTGGTGTCTCCTACCCCGGCTAACTCCACGGAACACTCCATGGCTCACACTCAACTGCACAATTGCAATGGCTGCAACAATCTCTATAGGAAATTACGAATCCTGGGATTGCAATGCTCTGCTCTGCGAATGTAGGAAGAATCCTTCACGGTCAAACCCGTCGGCGCTCCATTGCGTTTCTACGGACATAGGCAGCCAGCTTTGGTGCCTGTGCAGGCAAGGCAAACTGCTGCGAAAATTGACTGATCGCAGGAAGGATTGGCGAGAGCTGTGTACAGCAGCACGTCTCGGATGGGGGTGCCATGGTGGCGGAGGAGTGACCCAGCTGGACTGCCACGCTGGCCACTCAAGCCACGTTGACTGCTGATTTCTCTATACAAAATAGTGAAATTAGATTGCCCCATACTAATTTTTCCACATTTGACACTATATAAATATTTTCAGTTATTGTACAAGAATGCACTACTTTTGAATTAGGTATTGTTGTAATTGGGACTAATGAACCTCCATGTATACAAATGAAAATATTTTTAGAAATATTTGTTGATTTTGATGGCTTGTAAAGTAACTTTCTTGTTGTAAGGCAATCTAATTGTTCAAGAAACCTAATTTCACTATTTTGCTGTAGATTTCAGTTCTAGGAACAAGCTATGTGATTGGTTTTTTGGCATAGGGAGTTTCATTTTGAGAATTCATAGAAATAACATGTCTTATCCAAAAATTCTAAATTTTTATAATGAAAATTCATGATTTTCAATTGTTAACACTACAAAAATATTTTTCTAGAAAAAGGTAACTCCAACTATGTTGAATTGCTTATTTTGATGATATTAGGTGTTTCCACCTTGTCCAAAGAAATTCGATTTATCTTCTTGTTACAATATAAACTAACATGTTGTGATATCATTTTATAACGGAGGGATATTTTGAGTAATGATATTTGCGAAGACTCTTCAACATGAATAGGGGAAGTACAAATATAATGGATAATATTGTAGTACACTTGTGTTCATTCCTTCATGATAAAAATAATCTTGCTCCCAAGGTTCTACAATTCAAATAAAAGCTATAAAACGAGATTCATAGAACACTTAAAAGCAATACTTTTTTTGGTTTCACTATCTCAAAGATTGAATGACCAAATTATGTTGATGAGGTTTTTAGCAAACTCAAGAGAAACCTCTAGAAATATTTCACAAATTTTCAAAGATGAGAACATATAGTAGTTCACACATAACACTAGACTCACCTTGAATGAATACCCTTGAAGTACAAAACTTTCAATGTTTGCTTCAAAAAACTCCTCACCTCTCATTTGTTGCTTTTGAAATGTTGTGGTGGTTTTAAATCAAGAAAATTACTGTTCATTCTAAGCCATTTTTTAGGTGTTGGAGAATGAAAAATTTTGCAATAAGATGCATCTCCTTTTCACAATAGAAGGTAAAACCAATTTCAATTTGTTATACACCTATTCAAAGACAATAAGTTTTACTATGAAAAGAATTAATGTGAGGAAAATAATTTCGTTAAGAAAAGGATTTATTAGTGCACAATAATTTATTTAGAGCTTCCATCAAAATTTGGTCACTGCCAGTAGATTTCACACTTGTCAATGCAACAAGTTAAATGAACTCTACTGACTTGAATTCAACGTAAATTTCAATTCAATGGACTTCCCAGAATTCACTGTGATGAAACATCTGTTGGGCTGTATGATAAATCCAGTGATATTCATCAAAAGACACTAAATGTTGTTTCCAAGGAGAAAGCCTCCAATGCATGTACAACTATTGCCGTCTACAAATGACTTAGTCATGTGAGCACAATGATCATTCAAATGAGCTCTCATGGCGCCAACCGCTGAGGATCACGGGGAAACAAGGATGTCTTCCGAATATTGCTAAGAGCGCAGAAGAGCATGACTACACGCTCAAGTCCGACACCAACACCACCGTGCGGTGGTGCACCATATCTGCAACACGAGTGAAAAGAAATGGTCTCAGTCCAACGAGGCAAATCAAAATGCAGTAAGCACTAACTTGGGTATAATGCCCTGTTACAAATCAAGTGCACATGTAAACAAAGGCCACTCTAGGTTGCACAGGTCGATGTCAAGAAGGAACAAGCTTAATATTTGAACCAACTCCATGTGCAAGCTTAAAATAATCCATTCAGTTAAACACCTTACGATGCATTAGAGGTAACAGGTGTCCAATCCACCTCAAAGAGGCAGCTTAAAACCTTGTCATCTCATATTATTAGCATGTCACATAGAAGCCAAGAAGGCACCAAGTTCTTGTGCTCATTCTTGGTACTTAAACTAGTGTAAAGTCGACATTGCACAAAAGGAAGGAAAGGAGATATCTCAAGCTCACTGCTTCCATCTGTGCAATCTAAAGTGGACCCGATAAATGACAGGGTCAGCTGTAACTACATTAAGAAGACGCAGAGTTCCAAATTCGTTAAAAAAAGGATTACCTGAAGGAGTCGATGTACGTGGATAGGGTATTCACATCAATTCCATACTCAGTTATTCGCTTGGTCAGTAACTCTGGGTCGTGTACACGCTGGGCTCCTGAAATAATCTCCTCCCCTATAAACATCACGACAACAAATTTTAGCACCCATGGTCATATGCCTAGTATACCCGAACTTTCTCTTGTATAATTCAACAAAACATCTAACACACTCAAACCATTCTATCCTTATGCTGATAAATTACAATGAAAACAGAAATATAAAATACGTCCCACCTCGAATAAAGACATCAAAGGAGTTGCTATATCTTTTGTCATCCCAACAAGGCATTGTGTAAAATGGTCGGATTGCTGCAGGGTAGCGATGTAGTATGTAGAAATCAGTCTTGTACCTGTCAACGAAACAGGCAACACTAATTTACACACGAGAATGGCCTGTGCCATGGAGCACAAGTTCAGCAGCACGACTTCGAGATCCAATAATTCTTGATTCAGAAGTTTAAATGGCGCAAACCAAAGTCTATAGACCTCTTGGACGTTACAGTTCTTTCATCTCAATACGACAAACAAAAATAAATAAACAATTCACTTTCCTTGACAAACAAACAAAACAAATAAATCAGTGTCGTTAATAATATTGATGTCTGAACGATATTATTATAATAATTGATTAATATGATATTGTAGCAGTCTAATTGCCGTAGGATTCGGCAAAGAATTGGAAAATTCGGTCATCATAACTGAAAGACTACTTTCAGCGTCTGCAAATACGCAACACTCTAAAGAAGAAGAATGCATTCGCACAGCTCACTATGTTTTCAGATCTCATAGGAAGACTTACTTTTCTTTCACAAGCTTCCCAAGGGTTTTCTCTGTTTCGGTATTGAAGTCAGCCATAGGATCTACCTCAATGCCCGCTTCCTGTAACCATCCCAACTTTTGAGGCAACGAATATAATCTAATCTCGCCACTTCTGATAATCAAGTTTGTCGTCAAGTGAGCACCATTCCAGCATTGAGATCCAACAAAAAGATACAAAATAATTCCTACTGACCTTGAGAATTGCAATACCCTCTGCAAATGTAAGCCTCAATGTCTGTCGCAAATACTGCAGAAAGCACAAGATGTACAAGGTCAGTGAGAAAAGATGGAATGACGTGGGTTCTTACATAAATGCACTCAAGTCAGAACTAAGAACAATTTGAACACGAAACACCTCCAGCACTCAGCATTATAGTAACCCTGCATCAGCGTGACAAACAAACCTGAAGAGGCTCAAATGGATACTGTTCGTTGATGGCCTTCAACTGCTTGGCACATTTCTCATTTAAACCATCAAAAATGGCAAGGAAGACTTTCTCAAGCACATCCAAAACCTGCCATCAGAGCAATTCCAAGAATTTAGTGCGACTGCTTGTCCGACTGGGGTCTCGTGTACATTCCAAAAAAATTCAGGGTGCAAGCAGGATGATTTGTCACAACATGAAATCCTTACTGAAGTTATGAGCTTTGTAACAGAATCAATGCATGGCTTTAAAAACGACCTCAAAGTAATGCTCCTTGATCTCCATCTCAAAGTCAAGGCCCGTGAATTCACACAAGTGTCGATGAGTGAAAGAATCCTCGGCACGAAACACGGGGGAAATCTCAAAAACGCGCCCAAAGTCTGCACATATAGCCATTTGCTTGTGTAACTGTGGTGATTGGGCAAGACATGCGGGCTGGCCCTTGTAGTCCAGCTTGAAAACTGATGAGCCTCCCTCACTGGCTCCTGCGATCAACTTGGGTGTGTGCAACTCCACAAAATCCTCATCAAGAAGAGCTTGTCTGAATAGCTGCAGTCATCGAAGTGCAATTATTAAAAATATTTGATCGAGAGTATGTGAAGAGTTGACCTTAAGAAACTGAGACAGAGCATTACAGAACAAAAAGCGTAGGATCAAACATGTGAGCATTATTGATTGTGTCTTAAGAACCTTGGCATTTTTCACAAATAAGAATTTGGATTCCTTTCGACACAATCTTGAGTTTATGACAGTCTTGCAAGATTGTCCGCATTCTCAATTGTTCAGAATTTTCATAGCTTTCAGTGAAAGTTCTCTACAGAATCGGAAATATTTTTCCAAATTGACTCTGCAATGGAGAAGGATGAGAACATTCCCAAGTGCTCTGGAATGTTCGGCCCGACACAATGATGCAGAAACAGAACAAATAACCAATAGTTGCAATAAAAATCAAAGGCAAAAGGTGCTCACAGCTGAAACTTGGCACTGGATACGGAAGATAGCCTGATTAGCAGGCGTACGTAAATCAATAACACGATTGTTCAGTCTTGTGTCTTGGCCCACCCGCACATACTGAATACCTTCCTGTTCAGTCCCAAATACAACATCAGTATATATGTAAACCTGAAAAAACTAGACCATCAAAAGAAGTGTACCTAAGCCCACAAAATTTTCAGAAGACTTGTTTACTCAAACATCCTTCAAGTACTGAGACCCTGCTCAAAGAATTCTCACATTTAACCCTTAATTGCCCTTAAATTGGCCACTGCCAAATCTGTAAGGGTTGAAATAAACCAGTTACGAAGCTTTCAAGGAAGGCAAAATAAAATGAACAACTAGAACGAAGATACCATACCCTGCATTTTGAACAATAGAGATATGTTCTTTGATAGAAATACGTTTGGGTTACGTTCTTCGATAGAATTACGATTGTAGAATTACTACAATCAAGTATTAACTTCCAAGGCAGACTTTTTATATTAGCTTGGGCACTTACAGGTTAACTGTTCCCTGGCTCTATTGCAGTAAAAAAATGAACTGCCATACGTGACAGAATAAAACAATGATCGAATCTAGGATGTGCACATGAGTAATAACCTGTTCGCCTTTCTGGAAGTCGGCTTCACTTCTAGCAGCATCTTCGAGGTTGATAGGGAGCTGAACTGCAGCTTTGCTAATGCAGTGAACCTTCGTAACATGTATCTCAACCTGCAGTGAAATTCCACAATGCCTCCTCAACTATTAGTGCTCAAATAGACGAAAGTCACTACCTCCATATCTATAGAAGTAAAATATACCGTTTCAGAAGCTTTAACGAAGGTGACAAAATGTATCAACAGAAAGAAGAAATCATGCCCTACATGCCCTACATTTTTGGATGATCAATTATGTTTCGGAAATTCCTCTAAACAACTACTCCTCCGTCCTGAAATGATTGTCCACTTTGAATGTTAATGTTTTTTAAGGTTGTTTTGAGTAAGTCAAATGGATACTTCTTTGTGGCTAATTTTATTTAGGTTGCAATGAACACATGCAATGTTCTTCATTGATTCTAGTGATATAAAATTTGGAACCTTACTTAATTATGTTTTTCACAATAGGATCAATGCAATTGGCATAAAAAAATCTCATCAAAATTGTGGACAATCATTTCGGGACAGAGGGAGCATCAGCTTCCAAAATGAACATGTTTAGTTCAGTTTGAGTTTCTAGTTTTAGTTGGGTAACGAGGAAGAGAGTACCCGAATCACCACCACCACAATTGAAACACCCTTTGTAACAAAATTCAGAATGAAATCAGAACTTACTGGCTGGGAAGTCCCCTCCACAGGCTTAACCGGAACAACCACAACGCCTTCCACATCCACAATACTCTCCTTGTTCAGCTTGGTCACAAATTTCACCATTCCCTTGCTCACCACATTTTCTTTTACTGAGACAACACACTGGACAGTATGACCCGCTTCTCTGACCACCAAAAAGGCCACACTACCTTTCCCACGAACAGTGTGAACTCTCCCTCGCACTAACACTGTATTTCCTGCAAGCCCTTCCGCTAAATCACCAACCTTGGACCATCCTCTGCCGCTCCTCTCCTTGCTTTGCAAATTCTCCAAGGGAACATCGCCGTAGTTAGCTGCCAAAGGATCCTCCTCCTCCGCATTCAATTGCACGCCTGCCATCTGCTTGAGAATGTTCTTCTTCGCCAGCTTTTCCAGCTTGGCCTTCTCCTTCTTGCTCAAGGGAGACACCGCCATGTCCTCCATTGTGACAAGAGCTGCTAACCCTCACACTGCACAGTCCGCAATCAATCTGGGCAACAAGATGAGCTCAAGGAGACTTATACCCTAAACGAAACGACACAAAACCCTAAACCCTGGTAAGTCCCAAATCAAAGCACATAAATTTCAGATATAAGAGTCACCCTCTTGTCCCTGTAAATGAACGCCGGGCTATTCACCGTGAAAATCATTCTTTTGGGTATGTGTGAATCATTTGCTTTAAAAAAAACAAGAGCACTCATTGGAGGTCGAATTTTTATGCAAGACCTTCCTTTTTAGGGTAGGAGGTTCAAAAACCTCACATTTTAGGGTTGGTCTGCTTTTTCCATGTATGTCCTTTTATGGAAATATTTTTAGCTTCTTTTCAATTAAAGAGAAATAGATGCAAAATGTAACATAAGTGGTTTCATATTTTTCAAAGCATTAGTGAATTAGTTATGAATTTTCAAAAGAGTTGTGTCCTAGGTCCCTATTTATGACCCTAGGTCTTCCATAAATTGTTCACTTGCAACTTGGAAAGAGAAATGGGGAAAGCAAGAACAATGATTGGCTCTTGCAATAAATTATACTTTTTTTCTTGATCCATTTAATGACTATGGAGGTCAATTTAAGGACCATCTCATGTCCATTTCAGAGCTAATTATAGGGGCATTTCAATATGCCCAAGTGGATTTCAAGACTCCTACCTCAACACAAAATTCCAAAGATGAACATTTGCACTTCTGTCTTACATAGAAGGATTCTTTGCCATTCATTGTCTAACATTGTTATGTACAAGGATAAGTAGTAGGTGCAAAGGGTGTAGCTCAATTGTGCCAATAAAAAGGAGGGGAGTGCCCAAGAAAGGAAATCATTGGATTTCTATTTTTACAAATTAAAATATAATTCTAATTTTAGAGTCACAAAGTGTGGGGCTAAGAAATCTCTTCATCCTAAGCCTATACTCTCATTAATCCTGCTAGTCATATCATCAAATATATGTAATTAGCCATAATCATGTCAGGGCAACTTGCAAGTAAAGGTAGACGTATGGCTATGGTCAAAGCCGCTTAAGGTCCCTATGGAATGCAAAGCAATGACAATGACATAGACAAAAAAAAACTAAACACAAAAGACTAGACCCCAATACCTTTTTGGTATTTGGTCATCTTGACATTAAGTAGAGAGCAGTGGGTTTTTATCCAGTGATTTGTCATCAATTTGCACCAAGCCTATAGAACAGAAATACTAAAATCTTGGATGAAATTGCCAAAAAACTTCAAATTAAAAAAAAATCTTCGATGAAATCACTAGATTGTGGATAAAAACATAATTATGGATATGTGATATGTGTTAATGTGATATTTTCTATCCAATATGTAGATGAATGTTAAAATTTGGAACACCACTAAAACATCTAATATCGCTACTTTGACACTTTACAAAAAATGAAAAAAACAAAAAACTGATAGAGAGTACATGACGAAGTCTCTCATTAATAAAGTCTTTGTAATTTGATAATGTTTTGGAATCTAAAAAAACATCTTTAGTTTACTATAATGCATTGAAATCATCTTTCAATTACAATTTTTTTAAATGTAGCAATTAAAAATATCAATATAACTTTGTACTTTGAATATTACTACTTGTTTTTTACTAGAATCTAACACCACTAAAAAATTGAAAGTTGTAGATTTTACAATTGACACATGTTTTTTATTCATCCTCATTGTCATTGTATCTCATTGCATTGGATGTTTTCTTTTCTATAGCAAAGCATTACAAAACTCTTGTAAGTCAAAGGTCTTATTTTGTTCCCATAATCAAAATCATCACTAAACAAATATAAATTTTATGTATAAAAATCTTCTAATATTAAAACTAATAATATAATTAAATCATATAAATTACAAAAATAACCAACTATGACTATAACTAAATCTCCTTTCATATTTTGTGCCAACCCTTCAAAATTTGTGTTTAATCCTTTTTTGTTGCAATAATTTAACTACATAACAATAGCTAACTAGAAGATCATATAAATATTAATTTGTACACCATCCACAAAGTTTCACCAAGATCCAAAGATGCTTTTTAAAAATTCCAACTATTGAAGTTGATTGAAAATAAGAAAATTAATTGTCTTCACCCAAAAACAACGGGCCCACAATTGTTTCTTTCAAACTTCAAAGTTCTTCTTTATATGCTCCCACTTCACAACTATTTATGATTGAATTTTTTAAATTTCCAAATATGTTCTTGTATGTCTTCTTTAAACCATAAGGATTTCAGATTTTCTGTGAAAATTTGGAAATTACTCTAAATTTTTGAATATAAAGTGAAAAAATTCATATAAAATATAAAATATTCTCAAAAAATATGATTTTCTTAAAGTTTTATATACGAAGTAATAGTTTAGAAAATTATAGTGCAAAAAATATTGATTATTTCATTCTAAAATTAAAAACAACACTCTATAGTAATAGGTACAAAGTTTAAATTGCAATAAAATATAGAATTATAAGAAATTTTCAAATTTTCAAATTGGAGTAGGAACTAGGCTTGATTATCCTCATTTCATGAGTTGATCTCAAATTCAATGAAGATCATTTTCATAACTCAAATTCACATCAAGAGCAAGGACCAATAAGATGTCAAAATACACTACGTTGTGCCCCATGGATTAAGCATCTTCATATGTAGAAAAGTCAACAATATCACAATGAGGCAATATTTAACTCTATTCTCAAAACATGTGTTCAAGAACCTCCTACAAAAAATTTAGATGAAAAATTGTGTTTTTCAAATTGTAGGTCTTCATAAAGTCATCCATCAATTGAATTTGGTTGTTGCATCAACAGAGGGTTAAAGGAAGTGGTTATCTTTTACTCTAACTTATTGCAGTGGATCATGTAAGATATCCCAAATTGTGCGTATTTTTTAACAAATGTTAAAGAGTCAAGAATTATGAAATACTCCATGAAATATATTATTTAGTTTTGTTTGTTTAATACACTAAGATTTAATAACATGTAAATCCTCCAACAATGCTCTTTGTACCATTTTGTAAGGAGTGCATGGACTTTGTTTCGTGGCATTTGGGTCTAAGGTGTGAAGGTTGTTGAATTTCAAAGTTTTTATGAATTCAAAAATTAAATTAAATTATCTTTTATTTTGGAAAACCATAACTTTCACATTGCATGTCCAAATGGAAGTCCTTGCACTCCTTTGTGCATGAAGCTTTCTATTTGCGGTATCAAGAACACAGCCCTATACCACAACAAAGCCCTTACACTCCTTCATGCATAAAAGATATTGAATTTGAAACTTTTTCAAATTTACAAACTAGAAAAATATCATGAATTTCATTTGGGTTGTAGCAACAACAAAAGGCACACTAATAATATCATATTTTTAAATGAAAATTGCTTTACATTAATCCCTAAAGGACCAAACTACATTTTTAGGCAACGTAGTGATTTTGAACTGCTCACTATGAACGAAATTTTTATTTTTTTCTTTGAAATTTTCACATAACATTTAGACAAGGTTTTTCTTTAAGGCCTTCTTTGAGGCCCACTTTGAAGCCTTCTTTGAGGCCCACTTTGAGGCCCAACAACTTTTATAAAATTTTGACTACATGGTTAAAAAGTTATTGTATAATATGTAGTTTTATACTCTACCAAGCAGTTTAGGGAGATCCGAAAAAATAACTTTTTCCAAAACAAAAGTTTGGATTCTCTACTCCAAATCAACTTTCTCTCAGTATCTATGTACATAGAAATTTTTGAATCATTCCATTGTGATTAATGAGATGATGAAAGTTATGAGGAATTTAGGATTTGCAAACAATTATGGATTCTCTACTCTAAAATAAACTTTGAAGTCCCTTCAATAACTCAATTTTCAATAAGAAAAAAAATAAAATCATAGAATGTCGATTGTTTCATACAACATAACAACCATTGGAATTGACATTTTTTCATTTTATAACAAAATTCATATCAATTTAGTATTTTTGAATCATTATCTATTTCTCTCAACTTACTATTTTTTTCTTATATGTTGTACAATTCCAAATGATTTGAAATTTTTTTTCAAGCATATAGCCAATTTGCCTTGAAGAATGAATCCAAGGAAGCACTACCAATTTGGACAATTTTCATACAATTGTGACTTTGTGAAGTTAAAGATGCTCTTTTTTTAAAGGGCCAAAAAAGAATTTTTGTTAATTCAAACACTTATATCTTGCAATCCACATGATGGAAATTTTTGAAATTTTTTCTACATCTTATCAAACCACCATACTACATGATCCTACATTTGCATATGTCTAAATATGGGTTTTTTTCTAAAATTTGGTACTTGTATTAGAAATGGCAGTTTGGGAGCGGTTTTGGTGAAAACATAGTCAAGGAACTAGCTTTAGGGTTAAAGTTGTTTGAGCACTAGTGAAATAAAGCATTCTAAACTTATGAATTGAAACCACTCAAGTTTTGTGTAACTATAATCAGTAGAGATGGCCAAGAGATGGTTCTCATCCTCAAAGGATCTTGAAGATTACCATTCTATTTAGTTAATTTGGTATGAAAATAGACACTTTGGTCCAAATAGGTACTGCATGAGGTCCTAAAATAGAAACTTTTATAGTTTTGGTTAAAATTATTTTTAAGAAAAGTGTCAAATGTTTCTGCTAATTCAAAGACTAAGCAACCAAATCTACAATTAAATGTAAAAGATGGTTTTCTAAAAATTTGAATAATTGAATACCAACCCTTTCAATCAAATACTAACTATCATTTGACCATCTACAATCAATATTTTTTTATAGGTGGTGAAGTGAAGAAATGATTTCTTAAACATTGTATGAGAAGCTAGAGTAGAGAGGTCCATTTTATAATGAAATCCATTGTTTGTCATGAATCCTCAAAAAGTATGGGACAATTTGAAGATTAGAGCTTGACCATCCATTGTCAAAATGAAGGAATGGTGTTCAATGTAGAACTTTAGACTTCCTTTTAGCATGGTAGAAGAACTTTTTTCAAAAATTTTGAACTACTAAAAGTTGGAAAATCAAACTAAATTTCATCTTCAAAAAGCCATCCACAACTTTTGATTGGAGACTCTAAATCTCAAATGGGTTTTTGAAAATGAAATTTAGTTTGATTTTCCAACTTTTAGTAGTTCAATTTTTTTGAAAAAAGTTATTCTACCATGCTAAAAGGAAGTCTAAAGTTCTACATTGAACACAATTCTTCCTTTTGACTTAATTAGGTATGAGCAGTTGAGCTCCTACTAATCCTAATTTATATATTCCACATGGTTGTTTGACCTCCTACCACCCCATTTGTATAAAGAGCTTATCTTCTCATTGTTTTGCACTCAAGAAGCGGCTTCAAAAGCTATAGGAAATGGTTGCCAAATACTCATAATGAATTTGTTCTAAATGCTAATTGTTCCAAAAAATAATATTTTAAAATTTCAAAGTTCATTTTGCATTCAAATTAAATATTCAGTACAAATGTGTTGAACATGCTATCCAAGTACGATAGTGTAGAAATTAACCCCTAAAGGACCAAGGCACATTTGGGACAAAAATTGTAAAAATCTACTACTTTTTAGGGTAGTGAGAAAAAATGAATTTTTTTTTCAAAATTGAAGCATACCAATTTGTACTAGTCTTTTATGGGAATGTGTGAAAAAAATTTCAGAAACTTTGACCTTATGGATTGAAAGATTATAACATTTAACGATAGAAGAAAGTTTTTTGTTCAACCTTGCTTGATAAGGCCACTAGACTTTCACTCCTTTAGTGAGATTTTTACACTATATATGTTTATTTTTTTAACATTTGCATTCAAGATCTCAAAAATTGTATATCTACCAAATTTCAAAATTACAGGAAGCATTTGCACATGCTACCTAAGCTACTTCAAAAGTTCTAAGACAATCGATAAAAAGAGAATTGTATTTCTAAGACAATCCATAAAAAAAGAATTATATTTCCATCAGGGGTTACATGTTCACCCCTTGAATCAAAATTAGAAGAACATTTTTTTTTTAAAATGACCTTAGATGCACCTGCCCAAGATCACATGCATACATTCAATGGTCATTTGGTCCTTTGGGGAATGAACACTTTGAATGTGCAAAAAGTGTACTACAATCGATGATAGTGTAGTAATTAAATGTGGAGGATACTCTTGAATGTCATTTCAGAAGCCAGTGAGGACTGAGGATAAGAAAGTATTACTGTACCAAATTTATTTGTAAATATTGACGAGTCATTTGTTTCAAAAAAAATTAAATAATAATAATAATAATAATATATATATATATATATATATATATATATATATATATATATTGATACTGATGAGAGTATAAATATACATCTTAAATGGAGGTTGAATGTACATTCATAATGTAATACACCAAGTGTATATTATGAATGTACCTTCCAGTGTAACATAAACAGCTTCATGTACTGTACAGTACAGCATCTAAGTTTAAATTAAAAGAGAAGGACGAACAACTGCGGTCATAATTGCAGCCAGCATGTCGTGGGTCCAGTGGTCCACGACTCCACGATAATGCTTATTTGAAATACTGAAATGTCCTAAACAAAGAAACAAGTTACAAGTCTCCACACACTCATGTCTTGCAGTCTGATGCAAGCCAATGTGCGTGGACCTAATTCTACCTAAATGCCTATTGTCATAAGTAGCCACTTCCATACGTACAGCGGATCATTTCGGAAGTTTCATGAAACAACGTAACAAATTGTACCAATAGAAACAAGAAACTATGCCTTACATTTTCTTTTGAAAGTTACTAAAATTGGCTACACGCTTTCACAGTGGCAGGACTTTCAATTTCAATTCAAGGACTGAGGGGCTAATCAGAGTGGGGCTGCATTTCTTACAACAGTCAGTGGTGTGTATATCCCGAGTGGCTGTGGCGAGAAGACCGGCGAGAATCAAACAGGATTTGTCGGAGAGAACCTGGTTTGTAGTGGTGTTCTGGAGCTTGGCCATAACCATGACCGTACTTAGAACTATACGTGTCGTCGTTGTCGTCGTCGTTGGGACCACGACTGGTGTGAGGACCTGCTGCAGAAGATTTATGGTTCCAAGAGGGTGTATAAAGGCTGTGCGAGTGCCTTGGGAACAACAACCGAAACGGGTTGTGAAGCTTTTGCGGCAAATAGTGATGATGGCGCTTCCGAATGTGCTTCAAAGCGTAGTGGATGGTGTTGGTATCGGCGCTTCCCGTCACAACCAGTTTCTTGTTATTGTATGCACTTACTACACTGTCCACGCCTGCAACCAATTTTGATTTGAAGCCAAAACTTTTAAAAATTATCTGGTGTACTCAATCTGGACGGGGCAAATGGCAACCCCTAGCAATCAAGGTAGAGAATAATAAATCGGTAGGGACCTGATGTTGTCTCTTACACTGACTTCTATTACCAATACATTGAACATACATACATTTGGATGGACTTATTAGCAAGTATTGAGCATGACATGGCTAACTGTTGGCGGCCACATTCTCACTTTTAGTGGTCTACAAACTCCCACTTTGATATTGCGAAACTCAAACATAGTGATGAAAATTTGACCTTCAAAAGATTTGGCTTTTTAACTCAAACATCCCTCCACAGCTCTATACATTTCCCCAAAAATCATGTCAAGATGCTTAAAGTCACACAAATAATATCCATGATCCACCAGATAATAATACTGTTCTCTTGAATCTCACCTGGAATGTTTCTCAGAGCTTCTCTCAATCTATCTTCGCATTTTGTGCAGCATTTTATTTTGATGGGCTGCATAAAACAAGTAGCAACATGTAAGATTGCGAGGAAGAGATGTTCAGAACCCTCTGCTTGAACTCATCTAGGTCTCCATCATTGAGGGACAGGTGACAACTGTAATTTCGAGTTTAGAAAAGTCTGATACCGGTTTCATGTCACGTGTCATATAATCTTGGGTGTACTGAGGATCCAATTCATGACGATGGTTGTGGTCGGTATAATCATAGTAGGCACTGTAACTCCACGCTGGCTCCATACCCTCGTAGAACAACTGCAAAACACACGTCTTAGGATTGCTTAAAACCTCAGCTTAACATTTTACTCACTTTAGATGACATCGGTGCGCAAAGCCCGTTCAAAGTGCAAATTCTTTTCGAAAACACAACTTCAGGATACAGGTGCTCACCTCTGTCATCATGGCCATGCTGCACGCTTCGGCCTCTCCAATTTAAAATTCAAAGCTCGATTCCGTTTCAGAATCACTGCCATTCAAGTGACCAGAAGAGCCCAATCTGCCCTGGAAAAAGAGGTTCAGTGTGATTTGCAGCAGAAGATTATCCCTCACATACTTTTCAAAAGAAATGGAAGGGGCATCAAGCTGCAGAGCCCACAGCGAGATGGGATGAACTTGGAAAGGGACGAAACCAGAGCACATATATAGTTCCGCACCAATCACGTATTCGACAGAAGTTTATTATACAACGAAATACGGCTCAAGAAAATGCTTAGACACGGAAGAAACGAATTTGAACTTCGCCACTGTTTGGAGGAGTTTTAGCGGAGAGTCGGTGGAGATTCGATTCCCATAACATTACCGACAGAAGCGATACTGGACGACTCCACATTCCACTGAAAGGCAGCCTGCCGAGCCGATCAGTGGACTAAGAATAGTGGTGGTACTTTCAGAGAATCCCGACTCAGAACAGGGATCAAGGATAAACGGCAGCACATTTGGTAGCAGGGCATCAGTGTTGGAGTGCCTCAACTAAAGGAACCGACAAACTCCCCCGGACAAGTTCACCGTGTACAAGCCATCTTCTTTCTCCACGTCTTCCTTGCATACGGTCGAAGGAATAAAGAACCACTCAACGTCAAACGCGTGAACATACGCCAACGATGCTAAAACCACGAAATCAAGAGTGAATATGCACTTACTACACTATTCTTTTAAAGTGAATATCTGCGAGTACAGATCGGGGAGAACTTACATAATTGGCAGTGCTTTCACGCGAGGGCAGACACTTTGGATCATGCTCCAAGGTTTCATATTCGCAATCGAGAGTCCTCTGGCGGCCTCGAACTCAGCGACAAGCCCTTAGAGCTCAGTGACAAACTGGTTATTTACTACAGACCACGGAGAAACCCTAGTTTGCGCGACACAAGCTCGCCCTTACTGAGAGCCCATGCTGGAAGCCTTTCTTGAAATCATCGTGGTCCTATTTCCCAGCGCTTAGGTCAGAATGAATTTCTCAAGGCCGGTTTCGCTCTCAGAAATAGTCCACATCGCAAAGGATGACAAAAGGCTTCGCACAAACATGCAAAACCTACTCAACCGACTCGTCCAATTCCAGCCTCGTCCCGGAAGACAGTCTCGCACTTAACGGTATGCCAGCCGTCCCGATGGCATTCAAACCTCAGAGAGTAGATAATCTCGGCAACTTTAACTAACTCTTTCACACTTCGCTCGAGACTGGCGCCAAGGGACGTGAGCGCATACGCGGTAAGAACGGCGATGAAAATAGCGACAGCAAGCACAGGCCACGAATCCGTCTGCATCGGTCTACGTTAACTGCCAAAACAATACTCGTGAACGACAAACCACTGCCTTCAATTTCAGAAACTGTGAAACACATCCTTGCTGCCACATAAAGAGCTGGTCAGTCTGCTAATTTACTTCCCCAATTTGCCACATTAAAATAGAGTTTGCAAATTGCTACATCTGCAAAGACCACCACTAAACTGGCTTGGTCAGCGAACCTTAGGAAGGCAGTTATGGATTAACAAGACATTCCCAAACCAATAGCGCACCAAAGTCTTACCCTCAAATGTACGTCCTTTTATAAGCAAAGCTCTGTACTTTTTTCCCTGTAATGAAAATATTTCGGTTCTCGCAAAACCCCATTAGCCAGTGCACTGACAGCAGGATGGGTGACGGAAAAAGTCGACGCACATACCATCTTGCAAGAAGTGGCTAAGGAATCAGAGAACAAAATACCAGTAGAAATTGAGGAAAGGTTTGCACAACATTGTACAAAATCTGTCACGTTGGAACAATAGTAGAACCCTTTGTATCCAACTGCACTATGTACGGTGTTCACAACATTGGTACAAAAGACCTTCAACAAATACACGTCGACCTCGACCATCTCTAACCAAACGTGCTCTGGCCATTTTGGCCACAAAAATGACGGCAGGGTCGGTTGCTGGCAAACCAGAGGTCAACAGCCTACTTCACACTACCGGTTGTCCTCTTCCATGCAATCCATAGGTGGATCTTTCTCTGAAGTAATCACTGCTTCGCCACCACTTTCAACCCCTAAAGGACTGGCATCAGCATCAACTGCCACCTCACTCTTGACTTCAGGTTTCACAACCATGACGTCAGGGGAACTGATGTGCACAACTGAGGAATCCAACAAAGACGCAGGCACTTTGCGAGCAGTATTCCATTTGGAGCGCTGTCTTTTTGGTACATTATCTGCTGAACGCGTAATAATAGGAGCTGGGGCACTGGGAAGAGCTTTGCCAGTCATCTGTACAGCACTCTTACCAATTCCCACCTTCAGCTTTCCTTTCCCGACAGTACGAGTATCACTAGCGCTTCTCTTAAGCGGGAGTGTGTATCGCTGCTGTCGTTCCAATAACTCCATTATAGAATGCCGATTTATATAATATTCATCTTCCGTATCCTGTTAACGATTCCACTCAAGAAATTCAGTAAGCAGTGTCATAGTACACCCCAAACTCAGATACGCCCCCTTAAAACCATTTCATTGATTACCATGACAAAACGCTCGTCAACCCCCCACCCACCCACACACACACACACACACAAATCTTACCACAAGAAGTGTAAATGGGACCTGAAAATCAAAAACAAAAATGCAAAACTAGATGGTGGCATGTTCTCATTGCTTCGAACCATAGTTGACTCTAATGCAGAAAAGAAAATAAGCAAGATGGTTCACTTACCTCATCACTAAATGACTCTTCGCTGAGTTGCACTGCTGGGTTTGCATTTTCTACGATTCTCCACAATGGAGTTTCAATATCAACATGACGTACTTGTTCAACGAAGGTGCTACCCACATTCACAGGCATGACCATATTATTGATGTCATAGTCAGAGGCTCTGCGTCGTGGCAACCCAGAACCTGAACTCGATCTTCCCAAACCGCCACTAGAGGATGATGGAGGCCCTCCCCGTGGTACAGCCTTTGGGGACGGCAACGCTTGACCAGATGAGCTACCTCTTTGAGGAAGAGAAGGAGATACACGTGGTGAGAGGTTAGGGACACCAGCTTTGGATGTCGCTGTACTATTCTTCCGAACAGCTGCTTCTTTCCTGAGTATATGCTTTTGCTTTTTCACGCGGACTTGCAACGCTTCAACTTGCCACAGAATCTTCTCCATGGAGTCGTGCCCAACAAAGGCAGTATCTGCAGTCTGTTGTTGTTCCAGGTATTCCTTCTCAGCAGTGGTTTCTGGTTCAACTTTGCAAACAGATCATCAAGTCAGTAGAGAGTTGAAAATTATTTACGAGCACATTACGCAGTGAGATACGTCGCATAAATGATCGTAACGGATATGAACAGAAAGGAAACAAAGGACAAACCAGGGGAGACAAAGAGACTACTTGCAAGCAGCCATATCATAAAACATTGTATATGCCAAATGCAGACTAATCGCTTGATATTACTGCACTTTGCGAGACATAAATTTACGCCAAATGCAGTCATGTCAAGTCTCGTTGTCACCAATAGCTCGCGACTATGATTGGGGTGTTAGGATGAGAAAGACCACAGTAAATGAATTTGCGGAGAACCAAGGTTAGAGACACACTTTCAAATTCTGTCTGTTGAACCTGCTGGCTATTCACCTTCCCTTGAGTCAAGCCAAAGTCATCGTCTGATTTCCGCTGAGTCTTCCTTTTCTCTGCGGCAAAAGTTGAAGAGAATAAGATTGTGCACAGACTCTTATTCACCTGATCATTTTCATCATCAGTCTCTACATAAAAATACACCATAATACTATCGTGCGCGGTAGAGTCGCCACTGTCTGAATCCAGTACATCTTACACACAGACTACGCTGCAAAACCTAGACGACCTAAGTTACATGTATCCTACCTTAAGTAGACACTACATGGTTTGAGACTTGTGCTCTGCAATCATCCATGACAAGCAGCCCATGCTCAACGTAAAACTCCAGACCTAACTAGAAAAACAGCACACCACATAAACTATAACAATTACCATATGAACCAAAATCTGTTGAAATGTATTTCATTCGTGATAGTTAACATATAGCATGTTACACGTGAACACTGCTCAGACATATCAGTGTTGCTAAATCTTTAAGTTCACTTGAGATATGACACTCGCAGTGAAAACGAACTATAGGAATATCCTTCAGTACCATATCGCGAGAACACAGGATGTCTTCCCAAATCCAAGTCTAGAGCATCCTCGGCTCTCTTGCGATGCTTGCGATGTATGACGTGGTGGTTTCGCAGTATCTTCACTGGCACAGTACGAGCCGATGTGCCTTCCCCAACCTCTCCTTCCCATCGCCAGATCTTCTCACTTTGAGCACTCTTCAATAATTTATCGTACTGAACTAATTTAGCCTGGATCGCCTGTGTTCGTAGCTCCAACCAATGACACCTCCACTCGATGCCACGTCTGGAAAGCCTCCAGTCTGCATCTAATGCCTTCTTTCTTCTGTTTACAGAAACATCATCTTTCCTCAGAATTCAATAACATACGAACATCTGCTACACCAGATTGTTGTCATAAACTTTCGACAAATAGACTATCAAAGGTGGCGCTATACCTCTCACTTGCGGGAAGTCCATCATCGTCATCAAGAAGCCCAACTGCTCCATTGCCATCACGTAAAACTGACTCAGCTTCGAACATTGACGGCATCTTGTCGGAATCAACTTCACCTTCCCTTGCACTTCCAGCCGAGTCATATGAGCTTGAAGATTCTGTGGCATCACCTTCTGCAGCAAAGCGCTGATCCTCTGACTTGACATTCATCTCTCCTTCTAAATCAACCTCTTCGTCTGTTTGTCCAAGTGCTGATGGAATAGTGACAGGTAACCCTTCTGAAAAACTGCGACAACTCTCTACCATTCGCACTTCCTTGCCAACATCTGATTTCAGAGCTTCTTTAAGCGTTGATGTTTCTACCGAGCCTATATCTGGCACTGGATGAAGGAGAGGCGTGACCTTTCCAGACATCTCATTTTCCTGTTTCTCTACTTTGGATCGCTGTGTCAAATTAGTATCCTTTCCAACTGAGGCACCATTGCAAAGTGAGGCAGCTTCTGAAGATGGAGGCATATCTTCAGCTGAATCGATAGCGGCGCTCGATATAGCCATCTTCAATTCTTTGGGAATCAAAGACTTATCATCCTGATAAACCCTAGCCTCCACACTTTCAGAATTGAAATTAGCCGACACGCCAAATTTGGAATCCACACTGGCATGTGATACACCAGTTCTATTCAATGCAACCAGGCTCTCTCCACGGCCCTCGTATTCCTCTAGGTGCTTCTTCCCACGACGAAGAAGATCATCAGCCGCAGCCCATATAATACTACGTTTCTGATTGCACCGGAGGGCATTGGAGCAAATCCGCTCAAAATCTCCCTGCAGACACAGGGAAACCACACGATAGTCTTAAAGAAGCAATTCTCGGTTATCAGAAAAGACCCTCACGTTAAAAAGTAAAACTGCACATTATAAGCATTATCGTTCCCTGGTTATTCTAGTCTGATATTCCATTGAACGTCTCGAAAGGTGAATTGTCTCAGAGATTTTCAGAACTACAAAGCCAACCATGATTAATCACAGAAACTTCACAATACTCAGCTCTAAGATTCCATAATGATCATCGTCACTTGCTCACAAAGCCCCAAAAATCTTTCGAAAAAGTGAACCGAATAGCTGGTACCACGCACTTATTGATGGATGACACACTGACATGTGAGGTTTAGATGGTTTTATCATATCAAATACCCTCCATGTTAATTGTGACCGGAGTTAAGCTCCAACATAACACTGAAGAATTACGAGTTTCTGTTTCAGAAAATAACGATTGCTGAACATACCACAAATACGCGCCACGTAAGATACTGTTGAGTTCGAATCTTTTCTTGCATCATTGCAAAGCACATTGAGGACTCGATACCCCTTGAGTGATTGGGTGCAGAAAATCCATCCAAAGAACCCATAAAATCTCCTCTGGAATCTAAGCTGGTATGCGCACGATCACATACGGGGAAATCAGAATTATCATGCGAAATCATCAATGAATACATATGTGAGAACCGGAGTTCCTACCATGTGCTTGCATAATGCAGAGCATCCAACACGCGCTTCAAAAATCTGAACGTCTATGTAGATGATCGACAAATTAGCTGATCAGGGGGCATATCATTCGATATGTAATTAGGAAGTTCAAATTCATCTGACATGCTCTAAGAAAAACTGTGGAAATGTATGCATGCACAGAAGCGCGAGTTACCAAAAGGTTTCAGTATGTAGCTGCCCAAAGCAAGCTCGTAGAACATAAACTCATAAAATAGGTCATGCGATGCAGTTTGAGAATCCTGGCAACTGTCATGATTTAGCAGCATAAAGTGTCCACCGGTACTTCAATTCTCTCGACCATGCAGTAATATGACCCACACTACTGACGACAAGAAGAACTTGACTTAATGGCCATGCAGAACATGAACACATCTTCTGCGAGATGACACGGATACATAACACAAGCTCATGCAGGAATTCTGCACAGCAAACCGAATCGAATGCCAAGGTAACCTCCACGACAAGTTCATATCTGCTGTCTGTTCTCTTCAAAGTCTACGTGTACTGAGGTTAAGACTGATACAAATCCTTTTTAGCTCTAAAAGAGAGAAGAAGAGACCAGGACGAAGCCAGACTAGAGAAGAACGAGCGATGAAATATTAACACAATTGAAGTGACCCAATACCTCATTAAAGATTCCAAGACACCAGAGAGATTCGTCACTTTCGGTACAGCAACGTTCTCCTCAACCGGTTGCATTCCGACTCCATTTCCAATATTGCTTCTACCATTCTTCGATTCCTGCTCTGCGGCTTCGCATCTGAAAACGTTATCCAAATGTTCCTGGACAATCTTGCAACCTTCGTCACTAGTCTCTACCAAGGCTACTTTCCCTGTTTTTATCAGCAGAGGATGAGCCAGCCCCCTCAGTAAGGTGTCACCTACTCCGAAACCAAGGAATACTTTTCAAAACTCTGCTTGGTGTCATGTACTAGCTACGAGCCAGCTAGCATTATGTCAGTGATCGCAGCTCGAATAAAATCTTGCAAGCGACCAGAAAAGACAAGACCACGGGAACAGCAATATTTCAAAACAAAGCAACTTGCGAAAAACGTAGACAGACCGCGACAAGAGAATGCATAATGCTGCTACCTGCTAATGGTAGGTATTTACCGCCGTACAAAACAAAAACAAAACGTACTTTCAACACTCCCTCGTCCTACTCCAGTAACACCAGAAACCTCACAAAATGCAGGCTCTCCACACGCTTAAGTCTTAAGGCCAGAACCCTACCTGCACCAGACTTCCGGACGCACATCAGCACCGCTGCTTCCTCACGCCCTGACAGCTTCAAGAACTCACATGTCCTCGAACTAAAACCTCAGGCACCTATTCCCGCGCGTCGCCATTTCTTCTCCACAACGCACACCACCCCCGCACTTCCCACCGGAGTAACAAAACCGCATCCGATACACACTGATTTCACAATGTCCGCCTCGCGCTTTCGCAACCTCCTTCCCCTTTCCCCTTTCTTGAACTTTCAGTGAAAAACAAACACTAACGAAGCTCTTACTTCCTCCCGCCTGCTCCTCGACTTCGTCGCCGAGCATACACTGATGTACTACCACGCACACAACAAACTCTCGACGTCAAGAACTCACATCGTCCAACGAAAACATCAACACCTATTCCCCGAGCCTCGCCATTTCGGCCTAAGAACGCAAGACCAAACCCGACGCCTCCACATGATAGTGATTTTTCAATTGCTTGCGCCACACGCTTTCTTGATCTTCAACTCCGAAACCCTCTCCTCGCAGCGTCGTTCGGGCTCCACCAAGTCAGAGCACATGTAGCGAGCTTTACAAACCCCAAACCTGGCAGCCTGGCTCCCCTGAAAAGCGCATGCAAGAAAGGGAGGCCTGGAGAAAAGAAACGGCTAGAAAGCGACAACGGGACGGGAGACACGGCGTTCAGCAGTTCCAAAGACAGACGAGGCGAGGCGAGACGAGACGAGACGAGACGAGACGGAGGCGCTTTCTTTCCCAAGGAATCGCATGGGCATTATTAGAAAAAGAGACTGGCTCTGCACGCGAAGTCCTCGCCGAACTAGCCAGCGACACTTCAGACCTTTCGTTTTCTTCGGAGGCGATGCAACAAAAAGACGACGACGACGATGACGCCGTGGGCGTTCTGGCTGGCAGGCACGGCACGAAGGGAGACAGTCCCTGACTGCGCGCGGCGACGACGACGACGACGAACAAGACGACTGTCCGAGGACGAAATCCGGCTTGGTCGGTCCGTTGGTTGGTCCCGGCCTATGGGCTGCCAGCGGTCGTGCCAGCTCACGTCCACAGCCGCCGGATTGCCAACGAATCGATTCAACCTCCCGGGCTGTCTGCTTAACTTACTAAGTTACACTAATTTGTACTATTAGTGTGTGTGATCCAATTAATTATTATTATTATAATCACTAAAACAATAATTGTATTTACAAAAGGCATGATTTTTATAATACAAACTAGCTTGGCTTGTGTTGTTTCATAAGTATATCATAATTATAACATTTATTAGTCTTTCAATTTGACTTTTAGTTATTTCTTCTATTTTAAGATGGAAAACTCTTGATTTGACATCTTTGGCCTTTGCACATTAGAGTAGCATGGATCTTGTTTCGTGGCACACATCTTCTCTAACCACTCAAACTAGATATATTTTGTTTTTCAAACTAACTTTTAAACTCCACATCATCCTCAAATCTGAACACCAATAATCATATATGATTCATTGAATTCACATTATGCAACAACAAATATTCAAAACAAGCTATACCGACTAAAACACTAAAATATCAAAACCTCTTGACTAACATACAAAACCACTAATAACTATTGCAACCACAATTGGAAGAATATCATATATACAATCCATCCAATCTATACAAGAGAAATTCATTGAAATCTCAACAAAAGACACTAAAAACACTCTTAGGAAGTATTTAATATTTCCTTCCGCCAATGCTTCCACCAAAACCCACTATACATATGTCACATGAGAAATTCAAACCTCAAACCATTATGTCACTATCCCTGAAACACTGACAATCACATCAAGTATTGGTACCACTACTACCAAGACATTACAAACAACATATAAAGCAAAATGTCATATGTATAATCAAAGCACTCAACCACAATAGACACATTTGCAAATATTCTATCTCAAATGCTCAAATACAATCAAACAAACCTTCAAAACATATTCATAAACACACAACAAAATCACAAAACCATTAGTTCTCATGTCAATATGGGAATGTTAGTATAGGAAAGAGTCTACCCTACTACAAAGATACATAGTTGTTGTGTCACTTGCAATGTTCTGTAAACCTTATTCTGGAACTTCAATTAAATACTCTCTATATACACCAATTCAAAATAAAGGACAAGAGTTATTTGATTATTTATTTTTATACTTGATTTTTTAATATATAAATGATTAATAATCTTTTGAAATGAATTGATATTATTCAATGAATCAATTAATTTTTTTAATTTTATAGATATCAAACTTAAATCACATGAATGCTTGTCATTTTATTTCTTAATTTTTTGTATAAAAATAGGCAACTAGAGTATGACCCTAGTAATTAGTGTATTCCAATGTTTGATTCCAATGTGCAATTAGAGTTATCACATTTGCATAATAATTTAGTATTGTGAGAACCAACAAAGTCAATCTATTGATCATTTCTAGAATGTTTCAAAATTAAAGTACACCAGTTAATTTATAGAATCTTATAGAGTGCAAATTGTACATGAATTGTGTTTAGGCAAAATGTTACTTCTAAATATATTTCAAAAACACCATTTAACAATTTAGAATCAAAGGAGGAGCTCAATTTTGAAATTTTATTTGTTTTCAATATATATAATAAATTAACAATCTATAAATGAAAAGTCTTTGAAACCACAATAAACAATCAATCCAAGGGGGGCGATGAGACACTTTAGATTAAGTTTTAGGTGTGATGAATGTTTAAATATAAAATATAAAATATAAAAATCCTTCTTCAAAATAAAATTTCCCTAGATCCAAAACAACATTTATTTATGGCTCACCTATAGTTCACATCTTTTTGAAATTTCAATGTAAAGCCCAAATATATTAAACATTTTACTAAAATTTCATATTAACATCTAATGATCCAAGGGGTCTTGGACAACATTGCGCAAGTAGCAAGGATAGGACTATATAGATTGCTGATTTTGAATATACATATTGATTGGATGGACAAATGATTTTATGGGCATCAATAAAATGGTGGAGGGGGAAAAAGACGTAGGCAATGGAGCCACTTATGTATGTGTAACTCTAAATCAAGGTCAAAGTTCTAACCTTATAATCATGCTTTTCATTCAATGCAATGCAAAAAAATACATATGAAGGACTAGAACATAAAAGAAAGGATAAAGGTCATCAAGAATTATAAAGAAAAATAATCATTACAGAATAATTTTTTTTTTAAATACAGGAATCGAGAACCTAAAATTTTAAAAATCTGCAAAGAAAAAAGGAAAAAAAAATAAACATGACTTGGTAGACAAGTATTATAAGACATAGGAATTGAGGTATGAAAACAAAAGAGCTAAAGAAGGGGAAAAATTAGAGGGAAAAAATCTAATATCATGAAAATGAGGAATAAATTAAGCATTAAAAAATGAAGGGATAAAGGGAGAGAAAGAAGGAGCAATGAAAGTACTAGAAAAGAAAAAATAACAATAATAATTTTGGATAAAAGATAATTCAAGGAGAAGGAAGAAAATAATTGAAGTAAAAATTAACAATGGAAATAGAGAAACATGAACAACACAAGGTAGATGTGTACTCCAAGATATAGGATGTGAAGTGCACAAATAGATTATAGAAAAGGAAAAAAGTGCAACAAGGAAAAATGAAGAAAATAAATAAAATTTAGAAAACCAAGGAGACTAAGGAGAGGAATGTTTTGGGACTTACCTTTGGAAGGCAAATTATGTAGATTATCACTTTTACAAGTCTAGTCTAGTCTTTTGAGTTTCATCCTACTTCTACATTTTTGTAACATTCTAATGACATGTGGAGAGGTTTTGATATTGGAGGTATGTTCCAAGTATGACATTTTTATTTTTGTAGCCTCTTCATACCTTGTCTTCTCTAATTGTTTCATATCTCTAATATATTTAATTCCTTAACCCCATAAAGATCCATGCTTACAAATACTTGTTGTATTTTGGTCTAACTCATTTATAACTTTTAAGAAACTAATTTTGGTATATGATCATAATTAATAATAAAACTAAAACTTAGAAGTATCTTGCTTCTACTCTTTTTAAAATTTTAAAATATTCCAAAAATTATATTAAATTCTTGCAATTGTCATCTCTATGTATTAGAATTCAAATATACTTTCTTTGGTGTTTTTCGTGGACATAAATATTGGGGCTACAATAAGGCTCCATGGTTTTCTTTGCTGATAATTATGATAAATTTTGTGATTTATAATTAATTTACCCCCCTAAAGTTTCATGACTATGTTTTCACTGAAAATGCTCCAAAACTGCCATTTTTTTACAAGTACCAGATTTTTGAAACCAATTTTTTTTGACACATGTAACCATAGGATCTTGTAGAATGTTGACTTTAGAGAATGTGGTAAAAATTTCTGAAATTTCCACCATGTGGATTGCAAGGTATCAACAATCAAATTCACCGAAATCATTCTTTTGCCCTGCGAAAAACAGGGCAGCTGCACTTCACAAGCTCACTTCTCTATGAAAAAATGTCCAAAATGGTGGTTCTTCTTTGGATTCTTTTTTGTAGACAAGTTGGCCACATGATTGAAAAATTTCAGATCATTTGGAATTGTACAACATATAGGAAAAAAATAGGAAGTACAAAGAAGTAGAGAATGATTCAAAATACTAAATTGTTAAGAATTTAATCTTGGAATTGAAAAATGCCAATCCCAACTATGGAAATGTTGTAATCAACAATCTACATCCTTTGATTTTATTTTTTTTCTAAAAATATTGAAAATGGAGTAAGATAAAGGACTTAAAAAGTTTATTTTAGAGTAGAGAATCCATAACTGCCCACAAACAAAAACTCCTCATAATTTTTGACTCATTGATGAAAATGGAATGATTCAAAGCTTTCCAAGTACATATAACTCTAAAATACCAATTTCAAATTTTTATTTCTAGAAAAAGTGATTTTTTCTAATTCACCTGGATTGCCCATATACGAAAAAAAATAACATATTAGGCCATAAATTTTGACTCATATTTCCAAATGTCATGAAATTTAGTGTATGTGAAAGATATTCCTTGTTCCTACCTTCTATTAGAATTCGGGCCAAAAATATGGAAATCTCTAGCCATATGTACCTACCCAAAATTGCTATGTAGCCAAAAAAAGCATGTTGGTCCTTTAGGGGTTAAAATGTTAAAAATTTAGTATCTTGGAATTATGAAATCTATAAACTTATAAATTAGTAAATTTTCAAATTTCTAAACTTCTAAACTTCTAAAATTATAACTAAGAAATTTAGAAATTTAGAAAATTGAAGATTGAACAATTAGAATTCTAGACTTCTTAGGTTACAATGATTCAATTTAAAGATTTAAAAACTAACTATCTTATTGGAAAATTAAATTAAATTAATAATATGGAATCTATTTATATTTGAAAAAATTATTAAATAAGTTTTGTAAGTTTTATAAACCCCTAAAGGTTGCAGATTTTCTTAAAGATTTTATAATTTTCAAAGATTCATGATAAATTAACCCTTAAAGAATCAATTTCATATCCAAATTTGAATAAAATTTCTTTATAAATAATTATAGATTATTAATGATATTATATTATACTAATTAATAATTATAGATTATATTAATGATATTATACATAGTAATGATTAGATATGTCCAAATTATCACTAATAATTCTATAGTATACAAATAAATTAACAGTAATGAATATTTTAAATGTTTATCATGGACAAAATTTTGGATTTTCTTAATGGTATTTCTTAAAGCAAGATTGAAAATTAAACTCCAAGTATGATAAATGTTTTAAGTTTAATTTTTAATTACATAGTAAAAATTCATAGAATACTTCAATTCTAAATATTTGTAGAATATATACATACGAACTTCAAAATTTGTGTAGTGAAAATTTGAATAATTTGTATATTCTACATAAAAAATTAGAATGGATGAAATAACAACGCCCAGTGGATGAAATTCTTTTTTCTACCCCTCCTTTCTTTGGGAGACATTTTGACCGTTGGGATTAAAGTATTTAAACAATGTACATGATATTGGAAGGAAATATTCTTTGCTACCAAATTATTATTATTATTATTAATGTCAAGCAAACTATTAATAATACAAATAGATTTTAGAAAAATCGATTGACTCTACTTCCGGTAATTCATTATTCTTTGACATTAAGAGTATTAATATTTGACTTATGATATTCTTTGACATTAAGATTTAAAATTTAGAAATTATACCTTTAACAATTCATGTATATATACATACATTATAAACTTTTGAAAAATATCTATTTCAAATAACCAACCTTAATCATTCAAATTTAAATATCATAAATTATAAAGTACAATTGTAATTCTCACAATGAAATCTAGTTTTTGCCAACACATTATAAAAATCCTATTAGATTGAAAAAAACTTCTATGTTATTTTAGCAATGCACCCAAAATTGATTAGAAAACTAAAATTTAAATAAATTTCAACACTTTCACTTGCAATTTATTGTTTTATTATCAATAAATTAAAACACTTTCATAACAATTGAAAGATTGGATGATGAATTTTTTATTGTAGCAAATTTGGTTGAAAACAAGAAATGTTTGTCATATTTTGTATATTTTGTTGTGCATTCAACACAAATGCAAGTGTAACTTATTGGGCAATCACTCAATGTATTTGAAATTAATAATAGAATTTTGTGATACAATTACAACTATAGTTCATATTCTTTTAATAAAAAAATCATATATTATTTCAAAGTCAATTTTTTTATTATATAGAAATTTGCTATTTTGATTGGGGGGGGGTACTTCATAAAGTATCCAAAAGAACAAATCACACTTGGAAATTTAGAAATAATTTTTTTTCACTAGGATTACAAAATTTGTCAAGGGTTTCTAAAAAAAGTAAATTCATTGCCCTCCACACAGCTGCAAAGAAGTCTTTCTTGTATACACATTTTTAGCCACTCAGCAAGGTTTTTTCATAATTTCACTACTTGCATCTCATCTCCATAAAGTTCTTATTTAGAATGATTTTATTTATTATTTATTTTTTTGAATGGTTTTACTATTTTCTAAAACTATAAACATCAAAACATCTTCTAGCATGAAAAATTTCGATAATCTTATTTTGCACATAATTTATATATATATATATTTATTATTATTATTATTATTATTATTTATTTATTTATTTTTAAATTTTAAATTTTTAAATTTAAATTTTTAAATTTTTAAATTTTTAAATTTTAATTTTAATTTTTTAATATTTAAATTTTTTTTCCACAAGCTCATGGTATTTCCAACCAAAATAGCCAATGCTACAAAATCAAGATATGCTTCGTGCTTCATGCTTTCATCCCTCTAATGTAATATGAAAACCCATCAAAAACATTTTCTACAAAACATGTAAATATTTAATATGTCTTTTTAAACTACTTAAAGACTAGACATTCAAATAGCAAACAAGATGATCACAAACTTGTACCAAGCACATAATATCATGGTTTTTTTTTATCCATCCCACTGTTTGTAGATTCATATGTTAGTTCTCTTATATTTGCATGGTGTAGATTCTCTAAAGTTTTTGAAAAATATCCTATATTTTAAAGGTATTAAATTATTATTCTAAGTTACATTATATAAAATACCGTAGTGTGACAAGGATTTCATTTTTATTAATTCATTAACGTCAAAATCAAATTTCTATTTTAAAATTTGAGATAGAGAACAAAAATTTTGGAAAACAAATAAGAGCTTTGTCAAAAACTTCATCAATAAAGCCTGGCCATAGTTGGAAGGATTTTGAATTTGTAGCCAACATACTCACAATGTAAAGAGTTAGCGCAACACATGAATCACACCATTCGGCACTCATATTCGCAAATATCAACATGCTTTTAATAGCTACTTTGTCCATATACATCACATATTTACTATTCATTCATTCACTACTAAAGAACTAAACAACTACTATTACCTTGAATTGTTTCAAAGTCTACATGTATTTCCAGTAATCTCTTTAAAGGCCATTACTTAAAATCTTATGTCTAGAACTATACTTAAGAACTCGCTTAAAAGACCCCTTTCTCTTGTAGTGTTTACAATTTATTTAAATTTGAAAGGACATGACATTTTGATCACAATGTAGAAATGACGAATCATGAAATAATTACAAGACTACAAGTCCAAAATCACCATTTATTCACATAAGTTTAAATGAATCATTTTGGGTGAAAAAATAATTATTGTATCATTGCAAAGACAAATATCATATCACACTATGGTATCTTTACAATTTTGGACATCTAGAATAAACTCCTTTGATCCTTGGTGTCTATTCACCTAATAAGCCAGTCCAATTAACTAACTCTTTTTATTTAACAACACATATTATAGTACAAAATATTTAGGTACATCACCCTTGACTCCAATGACATCGATACTTTAAGATAGATTGTTTTGTTTTGTTTTGTTTATTTATTTGTCACGTTGAGATCTCCTAGACTGCGTGTCCCCTAATCAAGTTTTTGGTATTGTTGGAAAGCCCTCGGCGAGGAGGGGTGCATGGGCTTTGTTTCACCACATTTGGACTTATAGTGTAAAAGTTATGGAATTTCAAAGTTTTTATGAATTAAAAAATTAGAAAAATACTTTTACTTTTATTTCAATTGTGGCAACGGCATAGGGCACACTAGTGGTGTTTGAATCAAAATAGAAGGTTCCAAATTTTTTTTGTGAACTGAGATGTAATGAATATCTGAATCTTTTTTTATTTATGATTCCTTAAAACTTTTTCATGACTCAAGAAGATTCAAAGTTTAATATAACTTTTCTTGATGTCAAATAGTGTGAAAATCATAATTCCATTGACAACCTTTAAATTGAAATTGGTTTTTGAATTGATGTATTTAAACGATGTTCATTTGAAGAATTTGAGGTGCACAATGTTCCTATGCAAGACTACATTTCTCAAGCTCTAAAATGTTAAAGCCACTATAAAAGCATGACATGAAACCCTATAATTTTTGAAGTCACACCCTTTTAGTTATATAATTGAATCTACTAATGTTTTTGTGCCATTCCTATATATAGCTTTATTCTTTATATTCCTACTTTAGAGTCCTCTTCATCTATCCTTACACCTTTTAGATTCTACCATGTGAATGCATTTCAAACAATAGTTGTTTCAAGTGCTAATGACTTTCATCCATCAATATACCATAATCTACATTTTTCTTGAAGCATTAGCTTAAATTATCTCAATGAGAGAACACATTATATATGAAATTGCATCAAATAGTAGAAAATTTACCACATATTTCATCACCATAACTTGTTCCAACAACAATTCTTTTCAAACTTCAATATTTCTATAAGAACATTTACATCATTTCCATCTTTGAAGTTATTCAAATTCAAAATCTTCAATTATTATAATAGTCATTGATAACAAGGAGAAAATTAGAGCCCTAATGTCTACTAATTATATATATATGACTTATTATAATAGTTATTCAAATAGAAAATAACTCAAGGTTTTAGGTTAAGTGGTTCATGCCTTAGTGATAATTTGTATATATTTTATACAAATGATGTCAAGTTGAATTTCATCAAACACTTGTATAAAAAATAATCTAATAAGGAAGCAAGTGTTAAGTGATGATTTTGTTGTGTTCCCCTTAAAATGAAAGTTTCAAGCCTAAGAAGGAAATTATCATTGACTTACATTATCTAACATATTTTTTATAATTTTTAATCAAAAACTACTTGATGTGGCATTGATGTGGCATTTGCATCTTTGTTTCTATAATAAATAAATTTGTCTTTATAAAGAATGAATACTCACTAAATTTGTATGGAGTAATTATCACTATACATGTAATGAATATAAGCACATATTTTATTTCAATGCAATTTGTTGTCACAAGATCTTTTAATACTTATGAATGTTAATCATTTGATATTTACATACTAGATTCTTTACAATTATAAACCCTTGCCAAGAATTGACCCATTCTAAAGGCAAACAAATTATTCCCTATAATCTTCTTTTAATGCATGAAATTCGTGTAATTGGTGATTATAAAATTTTCATTCAACAATCATATATTTCATCCATTTTTAGATGTTTAAATTGGGCAATCTCCTCGTTCTAGAAAATCTTGACAAAAAATAGACATTCTTCTCGAGGCTTTGCTTTCTTCATTGTTGAATAGAAAGACCTTGCCTTGGGAAAACGTGGGGCTTTTAGCTACAACTAGACGTAGCTCGAAAAATGAAGGATCCTGTAATTTTACAACTCATAAACATAATGATAAAACTTCCTACAATGCCATGTAGGCCTACGTAATATTACATGCCTACATGCCCCCATAAGATGCCATAGAGTCCCAAAATATCTCGCATGTTTGTAGAAAGATAGAAAAAGTTGTATATAAACTGCATAGACTCCCTTTGAAGAAGTAGCCAATACAAAAATGAGTGTCAAAGCCACTCTACAACTCCAAAATAAGCATGTGATAGCTATTTAGAAAGATGACATAGATATCTAAAATACCTTCAAATTTCACTCAAAATTAAAATACTTTTCAACTTTTATAGTTGTTCAAAGTTCATTCTCTCCAACTCAAAGGGAGCCCACCTTTACTTTGTTTCATAGCCCATAACTCTCACATACTAACTCCAAATTGGTTGAATAATATCTTTATAGAAAGATAACACAAATATATTTAAGTCCTCTAAATTTCACTCAAAATTAAGATATTATTCAACTTATACAGCCAATCAAAGTTTTCTGCTTTCATGGTCCGCAATGACCTTAAACTACCCCGGGTAACGGCCAAGGGGAAGGGACTTCTGTAAAACCCAAGAGGTTCCCGATTCAACTCCCCATGCTAACATTGCTTGCATGGGGCTCCCCATGTTGCTTTGTTCGCATAGGGAGGGGGTTTGTTCCTCCACTTGTTCCCGACGGGGATACCCAAGGCGTGTAATTCCCGGCGAAATAAACCAAGTTGCCTTGGTGGAGTCGTGTTAGTCTAGTTGCGGCCCTTGAAGGCCATATGTTTCAAAAAAAAATTCTGCTTTCAAAAAAACAAACTCCTTGCCAAGCTTATAACAACCTCCCAAAACTTCAGAGCCGAATTCTTTGTACATCATTTTCAATTTCTCACCAAACCTACAATCCAACTTAACAAAACTCAAAACAACTGTGAAGGTGGAGAAGGTTGACCCTTCCTCCTTATCTTCCTTCCCAAAAGACACATTAGCCAATATTTAGCCACATGGGTATCTTTACACCTGTTGGTTGACTCATTTTCCCCCCATAACTCCAACTCAACATCCTACGTGGTCTACAAATCATTAAAATTAAATAAAAGGAAGGTAAAATAGTCTCTATTCTTTTTCTTACAACATAGATAAACTAATTTCATTCTAACCTTTCTTAGTAGATAAAGGGTAGGGGAAAAAATCAAGGTAGGGTCCTATGGTCACAACCAGAGGTATAAAACCCTCAACAATCAACAATTGGTCGCCAAGTCACAAACTTGATTGGTTGTCAAAGTCCATTAAAGACCAATCCAATTTCAAATCCTGATAAGCTTATTGTGTGTCATAGGTGATCCGCGACTTGGCACTTGCTAGTGAGAATAGGAAATAAATAGCCAATGAGACACCTACCCCCCCTTCAATTAGTGACAAGATGCAATGAACCCAAAATTTGTTAATAAGCTTTGGTATTCACTGGCATTGAAATAAACCATGGTTTTCACCATGACCTCATCTTTTTCTAACTTTCATTAGAAGAGATCTGGCCAAATACAAGGCTGCGAGTTCCCGGCAGTGGGGAACTTAGAGAATTGTGTGACTACAACGCGCTAATGTGGTCGGGAGGCAACCACATCAGATTTTTTTTTGAATTTTTTTTTACTTTTCTTTCGATTTCAAGACCAACTTTTTTTTTGTAAGAATTTTTTTGAATTTTTGTTGGTTGACTCTATCAATCGTGCCCTCACTACTGTGGAAACATCATAGGGAACAGGCGTGAAACGGCCCTGTATTTGGCTAGATCTCTTCTAATAAATCCCTTCCCTTTTAAAGCTCTTTATTCAAACCAACAAACGCAATACTAAGCAATAGTCATAAATAGTATACATATTTTCATCACAACACCATCAACTTGTTTTTGTCAAGTGTCTCTCTGCCTCAATGATTGTCCTATACATACAACATTTTGACACATTAAACTAATTTATTTTATAAATATTTATATTAAAATAAATCATTTCATATTTGTAATACGGTTTTTAAGTAAAATTGTTAGTGAATTGACATATTTTATAAAGAAATCATGACCTCAATTGCATAGATGCAATGTAGGACAAAAACTTCAAATTTTGTGTTTAAGACAATACCTAAAAATTCAATTCAATTATTTTTTTATAAAATATAAAATAAAAATTGAAAAATGAAACTTTAAAAGAGAATTTTTTACTTCCACATACTTTGTCTCCTAGTTCTACTCTTGTATAATGGTAAGAAAATCATTTTCTATACTCATCAATTGGAGGTAAAGATTCACTTAAATCTTGAGATAGTTTTAGTATGAACATTTCATTGGATATTTTTTGTCCATTAACATAATTTTTAAAAATTTGATCCAACTATAGCATGATTGTATACATGCACAACATATTATGTAAGAAAAACAAACAAAATTACACAATATTTGGATGTGAAATGCAATCAAGTAGCATCTAGACTCTACAAAATAGAATTGGTTGGATTAGACTTTAAAGTTTAACAAGTGCTTCATTATTGAAAATTAATTCTCTTCAAACTTAAATAATTATTTTTAATTTTATCATACTATTGATAGGCTAATTGTAGAGCAATGGTGATTTGGTTTAAAAATTGAAATTCCAACGAAGTTGCATTTGAGGTAAATCTTGTAACTTAATGACTAACATATATTTTGTATATTTATTAGATCATAAAAGATTTTTGTGATAGTGATTAGCATCATCCAATCTTATTATGAAAGTATACATTTTTTGGCAATGAATAAATAGTATATGTCAATAATAAGCATTTTGTTGGCCTTTGCTATTTAAAAATAATCTCAAGATTTCCAATCTTTTATTTTGTACTTATAAAGGTTGGCCATTCATATAATATAGAATATAATTTTCAATTGAAAGTCTTAAAATTTCTATTAGAAAATATGTAATTTAAAAGCGCTTGAAAACTAGGAAAAACGTAAATAAGGTGTGGCTTTGTTGATCAATGTGCTAGATTTGCCTACTCCTGCATAGGTGGTTCAACTTGGCTAGCAATACAACCAAAAACATAATGAGTATACAACCATGCGTACCTACTTGCTCATCACCCACCTATGAGGCTTTTTCACCGCAAGGCAAAGAAACCTCCAAGAGTTGGCCAGCAAGGATTGTATGGAACTCCTACCTAAATTGCCTTCCAAGCAATGGACTCCAACAATGAGATTTTTGGTGAATTTTGACCTAAGTAATTCTATGTAAGAAGGGGGCAGCCCATCTCACATCACCAAATACACCTCCTAACAACCTCCTATCATTCAATGAAGCACTCAAACAAATTATAGCAACTTTGTATGCCAAAATCTACCTCAAATGTAGCATTTGGGGCTCAAAATGACCTAAATGTGCTTCTAAGTACTAATCACAGCACATCACATCTCATTCAAACCCTAAAGAAAATGAAATTCACATTTATGCAATTGCAATCACACCACCCATTCTAACTCAACAAACATTACACTTACAACAAATTTTCTAGCAAAGTGCAATGAAAATTGAAATGATTCAATTATAATTGTAAGGATTACACAAAAAAACTCGAATTCAGCTTCCTCCAAGGGGCAACAGACCCTCTTCCACAAAAACAGCTTCCATTTTCTCGTCCTTGATCCAAATAGGTCGATCTTACACTTTCTAGAAAGCCAACTTCAAAGTGCACCACCCCTCCAATTTTCTGCTAATTATGCCCTATCGTTCTCCTGTTGTTGCTCGCCAAAGTTGGCAGTCTTCCATTGTTGCAGCAGCCAATCTCCCTGCACAAAATTGTTCCCCACCGTCGCATTTGGCTCCGAATTGGGCGAGCCACAGCTTCTTGGAAAGCTAACTCCAAGGCGCTCCATCCCTTTAAATTTCAGCTTCATTCAACTCTCCACGTTCCTGCAATCAGCCCTTGAAGTTGACCCCTCAATCTCAACTTACATTTTTCCCCCCTTCCCAAGCACTTTCCCATCTAACCTCACACCCCTACATGTTTCACTCATTTTCTTTCCAAAAAAATGGTGAAACCTACTCAACAAATTGTCCTAATCTTCCCCTACCCTACTCTTTTGCAATTCATGCTTCAGAAGCTCACAAATCATAACCTTCCTCTGAAAACACACATACATCAAAAGTTCACACAAAAGTTGAGAGAGTTGAGAGAGAGGGCTCCAAACCCTAATTTTGCCCATATCCAAACTTTCTAAAGGATGAGTTTTCTAAAGTACTTTCATCCTACACTAATTCACTATTAATCCGCTAATTTGGTGCAAAATGCGCCAAATTAGTGCAAATCACGCTAGGTTACTGTAAATCCGCTAATTTATTGTAAATTGCCCTATTTTAATGTTCCACCCCCTAAATTATTGTAAAATCCTCTAACATACTATAAAATCCTATTTTAGTGTCTCTAGCACTATTTTAGTGTTTTACTCACTACACTAGTGTTTTCATCATAGTTTTAGTTTAACTAACTTCTCTTGTGTTTTTTTATTATTTCTTATTTTTGTAGATTTTAATTTCCTTTTAGTTTCATTTCCTACTTCTAGTGTTTTGTTTTCATTTTGTCATCATTTTACCATTAGCCTAATTTGGTTACTCTACCAAATCTTGCTTAACCACTTTTAAGTTTTAACTCCCCTTTTTTTTCCCTAAAATTTCCCCTAATTTCTGCCTAATTGCATTTTTTAGCATCTTGTCCTAACCTCTTGAAGTTTCCATTGCTATCTAGCTGAAAACTCCTTAATTGATGATTATGGCTTAATCCGGAGTACTAACACTTTTGGATTTGTAAATTCATGCCTAATGTTTATATTTTTGGGTTTTTTAATAGTGAACCAATATTGTGGTTCACACCACATTCTGGTTGGTCATGGGTGGTTGCGGTTGGTTGTGATGTATATAAAAAAACTCAATGTTATCAATGATATTGTTGGGCTTTTGCTTCTGATACTGTACCATTATACAGGCATGCTTCATACTAGTGACCAAAAGTCAAGACAAATAATTGCCTTGGCCATGGCCCTTGTTGAGCTTTCACTTTTGTTATTGTACATGTACGTGGGCTTTATATTAGTGACAAGAAGTCAAGACAAATAATTCTCTTGGCCATGACCTTTGGTCTATGAGCTAGTTTTCTCACCTACTAGTTCTGAACAATCAATTGCCAAAAAGCATGTTAATATTTTAGAGTGTTTCTACAATGGGATTAGAAGTAGAAAATAAGTTATAATATAATAAATCATATCCTACAATAAAGGACCAAAAGTTTAAAAAATGTTTTATCTTTAATCCCTAAAGGACTAAGGCACATATAGGGTAGAATTGTGAAAATTGTCATTTATTAGAGTAGTAATAATTTATTTATTTTAAATTAAAAAATTTAGTTCTTCAAATTTGTACTAGACTACTATAGGAATGTTTGGAAAAAAAATTCAAAAACTTTGACCATACAAATTGAAAGATTATAATGTTTGAAGTTAGAAGAAATTTTATTCCAACCTTACCTGATTGGGCTAGTGGACTTTAACTCATAGAGTGAGATTTATACACTAAACCTAATCATTTTTTTAACATTTGCATCTTGTAGTATGTAAGTTACATACCTACCAAATTTTAAGAGTTTTGTACATACTACTCAAAATTGCCCACACTAAACAAGAATTTTTGGGCAACATAAATTTTGATCCAAACACTCCATTAGAAAAAACATATCTCGCCTCTAAAGGGATACAAGTTCTCACCTTATTTCAAAATTTTGTGAACATCTAACCAAAATTGACTTCATAGGAATCTACATGACATTTCTTACACACGTTGAATGGACACTTGGTCCTTTAGGGATTAACAATAATTCCATAATTAGTACGACAAGCATTCTTTTTTGAATTAAAATTGCATTCCAATTCTATACTCAAACCAATGTTTTAAGATTTTTCTTGCATGTACCTACATAAAGAAATAAGTATATATGACCAATCAATTTTGGGGCAAGAATAGGTTCATCATTTAAAATTCCTACAAGTGATCTCACCTTAAAATTTTGGTAACTATAAAACCTTCACATTTTTTAACAATTGAGATTCTATAAAAAATTTCATTTATTTTGAGCCTTGACTATATAGCCTTCATATGAGAGGCCTAATGTAAAGTGAATTGTAACTATTTCTCTCCACTAACACTTAATATAAAAAGTAAAATCCACTCACCATCTATCTTCCTTCCTTTTCTCTTAAATATGACAAATTCTACAATAAACAAAAGATTCAAGTTCTTTTGAAAATAGTTGAAGTTGAATAGTGACATACAAATATTTATATACTCGAGTATATACTTCATTCCACAAGACCTATCATTAATACTTCAATCCTATTACAAATATAGTCTTTATCAAAATTCTCATTTAGCATTTCAATCCATCCAAAATATCATATAGCCCCACAATGTATACTACAAATAACTTTTATGTCTTTTAGCTTTGCTCACTTTAACCCCATATACTAGTTGTCTAAAGTCCCAAACCTTACAATAGACCAATAGTTCAATAAACTCTTCAATAGCAACCATTGCACCTATAACTACCTCCAAAATGTACCAAGAAATTCTTACTATTCTTTAAAATCTATGTACCCACCTATCCATTCTTTATATATACTCAAATATTGATATTTATATAATAGACCATATTTGTATATAAATGTTGGCACTAACTTCAATCTAAAAAAAATTAATTATAAATAGGATATATGTGAACCACCATATTGGTTCACTATTTTAAAATCCAAAAATATAAACTTTAGGCTTGAATTTGCAAATTTGAAAGTGTTAATACTCCGAATTAAGCCACAACCATCAATTAGGGAGTTTTCCGCTACAAAGCAATGGAAACTTCAAGAGGTTAGGATGAGATGCTAGAAAATGCAATTAGAAAAAAAATAGAGGAAATTCTAGAAAACAAATTGGGATCTAAAACTAAAAAGAGGTTAAATAAGATTTTGTAGAGTAACCAAATTAGAATAGCAGTTAAATGATGACAAAATGAAAACAAAAGACTAGAAGTAGGAAACGAAACTAAAAGTAAATTAAAAACTACAAAAATAATAAATATGAAAAACACGAAAAAAGTTGGTATACTTAAAACTACTACTAGAACACTAAAATAGTGGTAGAACCACTAAATTAGGCTAAAAACAATATTTTAGGGGATATTACAGCAAATTAGCGCAGTCTACACTAAATTAGTGCACTTCTAATAATTTAGCAAGATTTGCACTAATTTGGCATGTTTTACACTAATTTAGCAAATTCTTAGTAAATTAAGGGGGGATGAAAGTAGTCATGAATATTAATTTGTTAGAAAGTGTGGTTATAGGAAATTAGGGTTTGAAGCCCTCTCCCTCTTAGTTTTCCCAACTTCTTGTGTATGTGTGTTTTGAGAGCAATTTTGTAATTATGGGCATTTTTTAAGCAAGAGAAGCTAGAAACTAAAATGAGGGAACCAAGGTAGGACAATTTGTTGAGTAGGTCACTATTCTTTTGGGAAAAAATGATAAAGGAATGATGGAATTGACGTTAGATAGGAAATGGAATGGAGAGAATTAGGGTTTGTTTGAATTTGGAGGGGACTGTCAACTTTGGAGACCAATTGTGGAAGATTGGAAGTGCAGAATGAGCTGAATTTTTAAGGGAGGATGAATAGGGAAAGGTCAACTTTTCAAGAAGACACGTCTCGATCAATTCAAAGCAACAACAAGGATAGGGCAATCAATTTAGTGCGAGGGGGTGAAGTTGCCTCCGCCACGGAAGACTGACAACTTTGGTGAGCAACTATGGGAGTTTGGCAAGGCATATTGACGTGAATTTTTGTAAGAAGAAAGATGGGGAATTTAGCTTTCCAATGGAATAAGGCTTGCCTAATTTGGAGCAAGGATGAAGTCATGGCGACAATTTTAGTGTGAAAAGATTTATTGCCCATTTGGCAATAAGTTATTTGAGTATTTAATTTATTTCTTGTGATTCCAATCGAATCTAAATGTATTACTAATTACAATATGATTTTGTCTTATAAATCTTGAATAAATGATTCAATGGCCATGTATAGAATTCTCTTGTAGGACATGAATGTCTAGAAAGGGTGCATGAGGTTGAGTTAAATTTTTTAGGGTTTTTGGGTGAGCGTAAAAGCATTGTCCAATTTGGGGTAAAATTAGGGTTGAGATGTTAATGATGAAACAAGAGAGGAAAGTTAATTGGTCTAAAAGGAATGTATGGATGTGTTAGGGATTGAATCTATGGAATTAGGGAGGTGTGTGGTGTCAATTTATGAAGTGGGTTAGGATTTTGGGTGATTGTGGAGTGCTGAAATTTAATTTCAAGACACCAATTTGACCCATTTGATGCTCCAGTGGCCAATTTTAGGCAAAGTCAAGCTTAGTAGCTTGCCCTAACCTTCTAGAGTAGGTACTAAGGTCATTTGGGGATTTTAGGGTGCATATTTGGGTGATGTAGGGGTGTTGCCCCATTTTTTTAAATTGATAAAAACATTTAGAAGTCCATTGCATGAAAGGTGAACTAGGAGGAGGTGTCCCATACATTGCCCACCGGCACAACTCTAGAAGGTTTCTTCGCCTTGCAGTGGAAAAGCCTCATAATATATAAAGATGTTGCTAGATTTTATGAAGTCTCTATGTCATTAAAACTAAGGTAACTACACCTAATTTCAAACCCTTTCTAAATTGACCCATACATATTCTTGCCTAAAATATACTTCCACTATTTATGAGAGTCTAGGATTGGTTTTGAAAACACCTATTTGAATATTCATAGGTTAGTCATATGGTGTCTAAAAAATGCATTCTAAGAGAATTTTCAATTTTCTTTAGACTACCAACAAGACCATACAAAGCTGTTTAATATAATAATGGGAACCAAATTGAATTGCTTATTTGATCAATTTTAGATGTAGTCACTTTATGTAGGGACTCAAAGTGCTCAATGAGTGACTTTTGAAATTCTTGTACCTATTCATCCTTTGTGAAAGTTTCCATCCTTTCAACATTTACTTCTTTTAATCTAATAAAATTGTCGGAGTAATTCAATTTTGACCTTAGACCAACTTTGTGAATGAACTTCCAATTGCACCACATCTAAAGCATTGACCATGGCCTTAGGTCCTTAAACAAAGCCCCCTCGAGTGATTATGGTTCAATCTAGCTTCTAACCCTTGAAGGACCAAGACCTTTTTTTGGCAAAAAATATACTCAAAACTGCCATTTCTACAACAAAGAGTAAAAACATTGAAAATTTTATTTCTTTCACATCTAACCATGGGATCTGACAACTAACTAGTGTGAGAATGCATGGAAAAAATTTCAGAAATTTTGACTTGACATATTGCAAGATATTTGCATTTAAAGTGAAGAAAACAAGATTTTTAGCACATTGCGGGACTAGGATATTTGACTTTGAACCTTCTTAAATTTAATTTTTTCCACTACAGAATTTTAGCTTTAAATCTTTATGGTGGAGAATTGAGTTGAGAGTTTAGGAAAAAAAATAGAACATATATGTACAAATTGTTAAGTAGAAGTAGGTACCAAATAGAAGGAAAATCAAAATTATAAATATCTCTAAGATGGAATTAACCCCTTTCGGACCAAGAATCCATTCAACGTATGCAAGAAATCTTAGGTAGGTTCCTACGAAGTCATTTTTGGTCGAATGTTCATGAAATTTGGATTCAATATAGTTGTGTACCCTCTTCCTAAAAATCTAATTTTTTTTCTAATTAGGTACTTGGAGCAAAAGTTATGTAGCCCTAAATTTTGTGGGCAACTACAAGCAACATGTGCAAAACTCTTCCTATGATTTTGAAATTTGGTGGGTGTGTAGCTTAAATGATACAAGATGCAAATGTCACAAAAAATAACCATGTTTAGTGTAAAAATCTCATTCTAGAAGGATTTAAAGTTTGCAAGCCATGTTAGGCAAGGTTCAAAAAAAACTTTTTCATCTAACTTTAAACGTTATAATCTTTTTATCTGTGTGGTAAAAGTTTCTAATTTTTCCCACATATTCCAAAGAAGTCTAGTACAAATTTGTACGGATGAATTTTGAAAAAAAAAACTTTTTTTCATTTTTTTCTTGCTACCCTAAAAAGTGGCAATTTTTGACAATTTTTGCCCCAAATGTGCCTCGGTTCTTTAGAGGTTAAAATGCACTAATCCCAATGGTGAGATTGTTCTAGCAAGAAAACTAAACAAGGTGGACCTTTTTTATAGAAAAATTATAAAGCTTGCATTCAAAAATGAATCCTACAAGTTATTTTTCCAAGAGGATGCTTTAATTGCCTAAAAAACAAGATTGTTCATAACTTTCTCACAACAAATCCAAATAGAATGAATCAAATCTTTCTATGTAGACAAAAATATAATATATGAGGAAAATCAAGAAATAATATAAAATTCAAATCTTTTATATTTTTGTTGCCCCTCTCCCTTGTCTTGAGCTTATTCGGGCATAACTTTTGTTCCTAGGCACTAAATGAAAAAAAATTATATTCCCACGAAGCTAATCAATTTTTCTATATGTTTTTTTAAAATCAGGACAAAAATTGAGACCATAGGTACATGCTTGAAATCCCATTTGTCCCCAGAAAGGACAATAATCCTTTAGAGATTGACCTTGTAATACAACTATGGACACTAAGTGTCCAATGGATGATAAAGATCTCACTTATATGAAACAAAAGTGTGATTGTTCAGCCTTGGAGTTTTGTGCAAAAGGGGGAGGTCTTACATAGTAGTACAACCTCCAATGAATACTTTTTTTTAAAAGTAGATGATTCGCACTGCTTCAAAAAGGAGGATTTCCATGGTGACTAGCCTGTCCTTACAAGGTTAACAACTACACGTAGTCATGTACATAGTCTTCTCCAGAATCGACACCTTGAGAGAAATCATCATAAAGTGCTATTTGGAAGAATATTTTGGAAATAATATACAGATGAAAGTTGCAGACTATAAGTTTTAGATTCCATTCATAAGGTTAGATTCACCAATGCCATCACCGTTATTTTTTTATAAATTAGAAAAATAATTCAAAATTCCTTCTGCGAATGATTACAACCAAAATCTTATCATTTTTTGAGTAAAATTTATAGGAATGGATTTGAAATGAGGTTCTCTTGACATGTTGATTTTTTGAAATTTTTGTGTCCTCAAAATCTATGACCTCATTTTTGCAAATCTACTTTTGAATTAGAGTCAATGCATTATTGACTTGGTCAACCACTTGACATACTTGCACATTTGCAATTTTAGAAAAACATATATTCTAGTAACACCAAATGCAACGGTTAGATAGGACAATAACTTGATAAAGTATTTCCACAAATTATTGGGGTGACTTTCATCCAAGCACTAATGAAAATGAAACTTAAGTTTCACTTTGATCATTGTCCATAAAATTGATGTCGGAGTACTTAGGGGTTAAGTTTCTATCCAATCTTTAAGTTTTTTATTAGAAAATTTTCATAAAAATCTTATCTAGAGTTTTATTAGAAGATACAAATAAACTAGAGAAAAATTCAACTTTTCAAAATGAAATTGCCAAAAATATTTCTAGAGAATATTAGATTCACCTGAATGTCAAAGAAATTTATTAACCCCTAAAGGACTAAGGTGTGTTTTTTGGCAACATAACTTTTTGAGGCAGGTACATGTGACTAGAGATTTCCATGTTTTTGGCCCAAACTTTAATAGAAGGTGTGGAGAAGGAATATCTTTCATGTACACCAAATTTCAGGGCATTTGAAAATATCAATCAAAAGTTATGACCTAATATGTAGTTTGTTTCTCAACTCGGGCAGTCTGGGCAGTTCTGAAAAAATCATTTTTTTCAAAAATAAAAATTTGAAATTGGTTTTCTAGATTTCTAAATTCATAGAAAGCTTTGAATCATTCTATTTTAATCAATCAGTCAAAAGTTATGAGATGTTTTAGTTTGTGGGCAAGTATGGATTCTCTACTCTAAAATAAACTTTGAAGTCCTTTATTTAACTCAATTTTCAATATTTTTTGAAAAAATAAGAACCTTAGATGTAGATTGATTATTACAACATTACAACCATTGGGATTGGAATTTTTCAATTCCATTAATAAATTGTTAACAATTTTGTATTTTGAATCATTCTTTGCATCTTTCTACTCAGTCACCATTTTTCTTTCTATATGTTGCATAATTCCAAATGATCTGAAAATTTTCAAGTATGTAGCTAACTTGCATTGAAGAATGAATCTAAAGAAGCACCACCATTTGGGACATTTTTTCATACAGATGTGAGCTTGTGAAGTGCAGCTGCCCGTTTTTTCACAAGGCCCAAAAAAGGATTTTTGTCACTTCAAATGCTAATATCTTGCAATCTACAGGGTGGAATTTTCTGAATTTTTTTCCAGACCTTCTCAATCTAGTTTACTACAAGATCCTACAATTACATGTGTCCCAAAATGATATTTTTCAAAAATTTGATACTTGTATAAAAAATGGCAGTTTTTGAGGGTTTTGGGTGATAACATAGTCAAGGAACTTTAGGGGTTAATTGTAAATAAGAATATGGACAAAAGTACACCTAAGGTGGATTCATGTCAAAAAAATGAACAATTATTTTGATTGACCTTTAGTTCAAGACATAGGTTGTTGTATCAAGAAGAAAATAGAATTAAATTTCTTTTGTCCATATGGAAGAAGGGAAGTAGCTTAGAGGCATTAATAAATAAGGTAGGAGGTTCTTAAAGTACCCATTTAAACTCTAAATTCCCAAGTCCATTTTTCATGAAATTCTATTCAAAACTACAATTTCTATTGCAAAGTACAAAAAAAATTCTCACATTTCTAACCATGGGGGCTTGCACTAGACTAGTATAAAAATGTGTGGAAGAAATTTTAAAACTTTAACCACATGGATTGCAAGATATTTGTGTTTGAAGCAAAGAAAATCCTTTTTCTTACACCTTGCATGACAAGATTTTCAAGCTTTGAATCTTCTTCACTTAAAATTCTTGCACTACCAATATTGATTTGAAAAAAAACTTCATGTTGAAGACTTGAGTTGAAAGTTTAGGAAAACAAATTCAAAAAACACACACTTGATTTTCATTCTTTAAAAAATTATCAAGGAGAAGTAGGTATGAGATTGAAAGAAAAACTAAATCGTTAATAGCCCTAAATGGAATTGAAACACCATAATTCCAATGGTGTGATTTTTCTAGTAAGCAAACTAAACCATGTCACCTTTTTCTTAATTGTGAAAATTGAGTTAACGCCTAAAGGACCAAGTTGCATTTTTAGGCAACATAGCAATTTTAGGCAGCTCACTATGAATGGGATTTTTTTTTTCTTTGAAATTTTCCCACAACATGGGGATGAGATTTTTCTTTTAAGGCCCAATAACTTTTATAACTTTTGACTACATGGTTAAAAAGTTATTGTGTGATATGTATTTTTTTTCCTTGATCGGGGAGTCCGAGCAGATAAGAAAAGAAGTTTTATCAAAAACAAAAATTTGAAATTGATTTTCTAGATTCCTAGGTACGTAAAAAGCTTTGAATCATTCCATTTTGATCAATGAGATGAAAGTCATAAGGAGTTTTAAGTTGCGGGCATTTATGGAATCTCTACTCCAAAATAAACTTTGAAGTTAGTACTTTATTTAACTCAATTTTCAGTATTTGTGGAAAAAATAAAATCATCGGGTGTAGATTGTTTATTACAACATCACAACCATTGGAATTGGGATTTTTCAATTCCATAACTAAATTCTTAACAATTCAGTATTTTAAATCATTCTCTATTTCTTTCTACTTACTAATTTTTTCCTATATGTTATACAATTCCAAATGATTTGAATTTGCTAAGCATGTAGACAACTTGTCTTGAAGAATGAATCCAAAAAAGCACCACTATTTGGGACATTTTTTCATACAAATGTTACCTTGTGAAGTCTTGTTGCCTTGTTTTCACAAGTCCAAAAGAAGGATTTTTGTCCATTCAAACGCTAATATCTTGCAATCTACACAGTGGAAATCTTCTCAAATTAAAGTGATACAAGATCCTACAGTTGCAAATGTCCAATTTTTTATTTTATTTTTCTAAATTTGGTACTTATACTAGAAATTGGCAATTTTGGAGTCTTTTTGGTGAAAACATAGTCAAGGAACTTTAGGGGTTAAAAAATGAATTTTTTTCACAAAGATGTTTAGATTGCCTCCAAAACAAGATTCTCTATAACATTCACATCACCAATCAAAATAGAATGAATCAAATCTTCCTATGTAGGCAAAAATACTTTCTGTTGAGAATCAAAATTTTGAAATTTTTCTTTTGAATTTTTATGAATTTTTTGTATTGCCTAACAAACCCCATTTTGGCCTTAGGGGGCATAACTTCTTCTCCCATGCACCAATTAAAAAAAACTATATTTTTAGAATGCTAATGTGTTTTCCAATCTTAAAAAAAATTCAAAGATTCATGACAAAAATTGAGATTGTATGAACCTACATGAAATCCATTTTGTCCCCCATAGGGAACACTCAGACTATATGGGATAAGAGATGCAAATTAATTTGATGAGCTTAGACTTCTTGAAATACTTTCCACTAAATTGTCTTTGAAAAGACAAATGGAATCATCATCTAACCCAATTCATTTCATATTTTTTGGAGCTTTGTGGAATTTGTTATGAACTTTTCAAGTTGAAATGCAATGGTCAGGACATGGTGGACCTCTTAAAATATACACTATTTGTACATTGCTAGCTCAATGAGAAAGCAAAATGTACCTCTACAGTAAGCTTGGTACCCCCTAAACCACCATTTTTCCCTATTGTGCCTCATTACTATTATTAGATTGGTCAAATTTTCATATTTTCTTGTTGACAAGTGAAAAAAGAAGTTCTAACATACCAAAGAATGCTACATCTGAATGCATATGCAAAAGTAATAATGGCTCACAGTTTTTTTTGGTAGATGTTCCAGAACTGTTTTTTCCATATAGGTACATATTGATTTTGGAAATGTACACAGAATGATGATGGCAATTTTAGGCATAGTGCAATTTTAGATGTGCCCACCTTACAAAATACTTCAATAAGAGCCCGAGCGCTTTATGGACCTCTTATCACAATAGTGAATGCCCCACTACACTAAATAGTGAAATTAGGTTGCCCCTCACTAATTTCTTGACATTCGACACTAAATAAATATTTACAGTTACTATACAAGAATGAACTACTTTTGAATTTCATATCGCTATGTTTGGGACTCATGAATCTCTATGTGTACAAATGGAAATATTTTTAGAAATCTTTGTTGACTTTGATGGCTTGTAAAGTAACTTTCTTGGAGTAAGGCAACCTAATTGTTAAGGCAACCTAATTTCACTATTTAGTGTAGGTCCGGCACATGGAGCAGTTCTCTCCTTCTCACGTCAAAGTTAGTGGTAATTAATGACAGGGCCCTGTATCGTAGGGAGTCCCGGATGCTCGGCCGGCACAGTACTATGGTGCAGCTATGGTGCAAAGAGCTTCGCACTACAGTAGTGTACAGTACAGAAAACTGAAGAGACGTCGTGGAAGATGCCGGCTGGAGTGCCGGGAAACGGCTATCGTTTATTTTAGCAAGCGCGTTGGTCAGCACGGCTATTTAGAGTTGATCTTTAACAAATGATTGATTGCTTGGGAACAACGTTCTCTTGAAGGATTTTTAAGAAATTCTTAAGGGCGACAACAAAATCCATCTTGTAGACCTTTTAGGATAAAATCATTTTCTATCTACATATTCGTACTTCAGATCAAGCAATTTTGATGATTTCATCAAGTTTTCAATGATTGTCATTTGGCAAAAAAAGGTGATTTTTTGGACAAAAACTCAAAAATTTTAACAACCTTCTTAAATTTTTGCCTTTTGGTGAATTGTTGCTACTCAATTTAATTTAGTAGTGACACTTGGAGAATTGGTAGGAAGTGTAAGAACATCTTCACTTCTATAGTAATCTTTCAATTTGCCATATCAACACTTCACTTTTTAACCCCATAACATTGTTACACACACAAAGTGTGTGATGGATGACAGAGAGTCCATCTATGTAAAAAGAGAAGTGGAGATGTTCAACCTTGGAATTTTGTATAAAAAGGGGAAGTCTTGCACAACAATTTGACCTCCAACAAATTCTCTTGGATTTTTTCAAGCAAATCAATTGCATATGATAATTTGCTCTAATTCTGCCCCTCTTCATAAGATTGTTCCTAGTTAGGGTTTGAAATGGACATTAACAACTTGTAAAATGGATATGTGTAAAACATTGAATGTTTTGTCAATGATGTTAGAGTAGTTTAACATTTGTCAAATGTTCCTTTATACTTTGCTAGTGGATGGAATAAGAGCCAAGGTGGGTCTATTTCTGAATTGTTTACTTGTATTTAAAAATACTTTTCCCCCACAACTTTGAATGCTAATATTTCTCAATATGTACGATCAAACTTGATAAAAAAATTTACCACATGATCTCATACAAGTATAGTACAAGATCCTATGGTTGGATTTTTTAATTTTAATTTTTTTTGTTTCTTGAACAAACGCAACAAAAATGGCAATTTCGAGTGATTTTTGTCAAAAAATAGGCATGGGCCCTTTAAGAGTTTAGTTAAGTAAAGGTAGCATTTTGGAACCTTGTCTATTACTTTCTACATGTTGCAATGCTTGTTTTTGGTGATGCCACATCTTTTTTCAGACTACGCATGTGTGGGTTTTATCTGGCCTACGATCAAGAAATAGATACCTATGGCAGAATTCTTTAGAAATTCATAAGTAATTAAAAAATGCTCCGAAAAATATAAAACCACTTGGGATAGATTCCACATCAATTTTTCTTCAAGTGAAAAATAAGGAAAAATAATTTCGTACATCTATGAACCATCGAAAAGGCCAACCCGCCCTTATAGGGGCGCTTTAAGAGCAGACTATCTAAGTACCCGAAAAGGATGGTTTCCACCATTCACAACCATAAGAAACTACAGTCGAATATTGAAGTTGGGAATTTGGAGGTCTACAAAACTCCAATTCATGAAACGAACAGCATATGCTCCACGCGCCCATGCAACTGCAATGCCCGACAAGTATCCATCCCGCCTGCTACAGTCCCCAACAAAGGCTTTAGAATAAACGGCAGGCTCTCCTTTCATGGTAGTATGGTGGGTACTTCCCCATATTCACTAACATAGTCTGTAATTATATGGAGTCCATTGTCCCCCAAAACCCATAATTCTTCTTCTTCTTCTAAGCTTTTCGATTCAACCAACGTGTACAAATCTGGAGATTCTCAATAATGTCTTGAAGCATTATTGCACATCAAGCATGTCTCTAGTGCACGTTGAATGAGGGTGATAACTTATGGACGCACTTCAATAACTTAGTTGGATTATCAATTGAGTCGATCGTCCCTTGCAAACGGATTCTGTGGTGTGTCAGCTATGTCAATTTGACTTTAGCTTAAGAGGAGCTACCGATTTTGGAAAAGCAGTTGGACTGAGTCTTGAGATACATTCATTCATGTTGTGGATTAATGCTTTTGCCTGGGTCTGGAATTATTGGTAATAAGCTTACATGCGGTTGAAGAGGTCACTAACAAGTCACAACAAGCATAACATTCAGTAGCATGCACTTTCACTGCCTTGGCTCTACACAATAAACATACACATTGATCGGGGAGAGCTGGCATTTAGTTTAAAGGTAGGAGGTCCATAAAGCGATCATCTAAGAGCTGAAACTGGATTTGGGGAGGTGAAACTTCTTGAAATATTTTTCAGTAATTTTTCCTTGAAAGACAAGTGGAATTGTCATCTTATCCAAGTTGTTTCATATTTTTTGGAGCTTTGTGGAATTAGTTATGAATTTTTGAAGTTGAAATGGCATAGGGCTCTTAAACTGCCCACCTCCTAAAATGTACATTGTTGATACATTCTTGTAAAGATGAAAAAGCAACATGTACAAATAATGTACATTTCAGGAGGTGGGTAGTTTTAGAGCTTGAGCGGATTTCAAGCCTCCTACCTTAGTATGAGTTGGTTTGTTTTTCCAAACTGCCAATTGAAAACCAAAACCTTAGATAAATAACTAGTCACTATTTCAATTTTTTAAAATATATATTTAAAGTAAAATGGCTATAAGGAATAGTCCAACATTATGAATTAAAACTTGTAATCTAGTAAAAAACTAGGGATATTAGCTAGTTGGACTCATATTTTCCTTGAACACTAGCTCTAGAAGAGATGGTGTGGAATATTTCACACCCAAGAGTACTTCATCAATAGCTAAGTAGACAGGTGGAGGTTCAATGTGTTGAGTAGGGTGCATGAAGGAAAGGCCATGGTCATGAAATGGGCTACAAAATGTTATGAGTCATGGCAATCCAAGTTCTTTTTTCTCCAAAACCAATTGAATTTCAATTGCAAGAAAACTAATATGGTAATTGAGGTTTCAAATTACACCCCCCCCAAAGGATATTTCCAGCCCTTTAAGCATTCCTACATTGGAATAATCAAAATTGTCAATGCAGTAGTAATGGTTCCTTGATTGGCAAGCTTGTTGTAATCATATTTGCACAAAGATCACATATATTGTATTGGTGGATCACATTTCAAAATTTTTATTTACATAAGGGAGATTGTTGGATCCAACAATTGAATCATATAAAGACCAAAGATCCTACTCATGGAGAAAGAGTAGTAATAAACAATGCATGAGCAAAAACTCCCCTTGTTTCCTTGTACTAGGATAACCTCTCTCATTTAATTTCTCAACTACTCATTTACTCATGCCTATGTTCTAAAATTTCATGCGATATATACTAGGCAACTCTATGAGAAGTGAAATCATCCTTTAAGGACTTAACCCTGGAACATCAGGTTGGTCACCATAGAAATCATCCTTTTTGGCACCATGTAAACCATTTGCTTAAAAACATAGACACTTATTGGAGGTCAAACTATTGTGCAAGACCTCCCATTTCCACACAATATTCTAAGGATTAACTTCTAGACATCTATCTCACATAGAAGGATTCTTTATCATCCTTTACACACTTAATGTCCACAACGACATTACATGGTTAAATACATTGTCATGATATTTCATCTAGCAATGATTTCAAGATCCTTAACTCTACACTGAATAGGAGTATTACAGGGGCCAAAAAATTAAAAGGACTAATTCTTGAAAACTATAGATGTTTGAAACATGATGTACATCGCTTGTACACTTCAATAACTACTAATGTACAATACAGGTAGATATTTGTATAGTGTAGAATGTCGATTAATTAGTATGGGTCCCCTTAATACCCCTATTCAATGTAGAAGGATTGATCCATGACCATTGATTTTAGGCCTCACTATTCATTATTATATTTATTGCAATTGAATATGAATGAAATTTTTTATATTTATTTTTTAGAGATGAAGTCATTTGTCTACAACAAATCTTAAAGTTATCAAAAAAAATTTGGAAAAAATTGAAAGTATTGTGAATTTTTTAAGAAAGAAATGAAGAGATTTCATACCAAGTACATCATATACTCAAAAAATCTAAAATTTTCACCATATATGTCCATTACAATGTATAACATCATGGTATAATACAATATTATTGAGTCATTCTAGAATAAAAAAATCAACAAATCATGATTATAGGCCCAAAGTTCACATTGCTATAAAATATTGAAATTTATAAATTTCTCTAAATTTCTAATTGGAATAGAAGTTGTACTTGATAAGATTCATTTTACTAGTTGGACTCAAATTCAAAAAATATGATTTTTACAACTAAAATTCACATTAAGAGTAAATAGCATGAAATGACCAAAATACACTACAAGGGTAATCAGGGGATGAAGCATCTTCTTCTTTAGAAAAGTAAAAAAACACATAATGAGGGAATTTCCAATATTATTCATTGAAAATTTTCTCAAGTAATTTTAAAAGAAATTGGATATAGCATACTTGAATTGGTCTTGAAGCAAACAATATTTTTGCAATTGGGTTATAACTATTGTAAATATAATTTTGTAAGTGTAATTACTACAAGTTTAAAATGTTTGTATACTGTATCAATTTCCATAAAAACAAGATTTTGTGGTGACACTGATTTTCTATATGATGCTAATTTATCCAATTCACTACTAGGACAAATCAATTACTAGTACAAATTTGGGCCATGCACACAAGGGAATTGATTCTCAAGAAGATCCACATGACAAACTTGACTACAATTGGATCTTCTCGTAGTCATTTTCAACCCAAGCTTCCACTAGTGAGTATAGTGGCTCCAACCTAACAATTGTATATTTGTTTATATTTAGAATGACAATTCACTTGAATTCACCAATCATACTTACATGAGTGTCACTTTATGACATTCTAAGTATATCACCCTAAATGTACCACCCAATAATTTTTAGGGGGATATACAATGCAATCTTTTTTGGAGGGAGTGTTTGACAAGAAATTCCTTCTTTTTGTAATGGATGAAATCGTTCAATAGCTATAAAATCTTAGGACAACATCACTAATTTATAGGTGAATGTACACACTTTTGGATGAATGCATATGCTTTCACTCATGATTTTCATGTTTCCTTTGTATCAATGGATGTCAATAGCTCCATGTCTCCATTAGATATCACTTTGTACATTGCCTAGAAATATTGAAATAAGAAAACGCTTGTATTGTCCAAAGGTTTAGGATCTTTTTTTGAGTTTTTACAGACTATTTTTTTCCAATTCCTAAATTGAAATAATTTTTCAAAGGTTGAGTATGTTTTTTTCTCTATTTTTTACTTTGAATAGAAATTTTATAGATTTTTTCATGGAGTTTTTTCTTCCAATGTTTTCAAATTGCTATTGGTTTCCCCCCTAATTCCACTAGCTAATAACAAAGAACTCAATGTTTTCAAATTGCTATTGGTTTTTCCTCCAATGACACTAGCTAATAACAAAGAACTCACTAGTGATTCTCCCAGTGAATATATTTTTACCACCCTCTATATCCCCCTTTCATTAATTAGGAGCTTTTGGACATTCGTTTTTTCATAAAACCATTCATTCAATCCTCCTTGTGATTGTTCTCCTCATCTTTCACTAGGGGTTGTCGCAAGTCCTCCAAGAATGAAACTCCTATGAAGAATGAGAAGTTGTGGAGAGAAAAGAGGAGCCAATTGAGAGCCTTTTTCTCCATGAAGAAGATGTGACACCCCTTCTTATAACTATTTCCATGTGGCTTCTATCGGCAATGGTCTGATAGACGGTTGCTATCCCCTCCAGGTCTCCAGGAAAAGCGCCGTGAGGAGGAAACTGCTCACGTCCTTAAGATAGTCCCATGTTATTACTACGGTACTCTCCTTTTTCTAATAGCGAAAGGCACCGCTCTCTCATAATGCACATTCCGGGACCTCGGTAGAACCGTCGTCACTCGTTTTCCCGCCTTGGTCGCAGAACTTGCGCAAGAGATTCATAAAAAAATCACAAACTTCTACATTGGGAACAGAACACGGTAGTTTTGCTGGGACAGAACCAGAGAGACACAACAGAACAGAACCAGAGAGAAGACTCCCAACTTCGCAGTAAGTGGAACTAACGCCTTTGTGAAAGCCTCTTAAAACTTGCAGTTTGCTATTGCTGTGTGTGTGTGTGTGTGTTTTCGTTGACAGACCATGTTAATCGAATGCTGCCGAAATTCATCGTTAGTGATGGCTAGTAGAAGCAGCAGGAGCTGTAAGCTTTGGAGCTTTGGAGTTGGAGATTCATGCGGATGATTTTTTGAGAAGATTGCTGTGGTCTCAGATCCAGTTTGGCAAGCAGATCTCATCAGAATGCTAGCTAAGCTCTGCAATGGCCAGGAATCCTCTCGCCCGGGATCGAAGCTCAGTCGCCTTTGGATCGTTTTCGGAATCTAGAATGACGGTCCTTGTGTGAAGGCGCGGTTTCAAGTAACTATGATGATCGGTCACTGGGAAGGGTATGTGGGGGAGTCTCTCTGTTCCTATGAAGATGAAATGAATATGATCTCGTTTCTTTGTTGAATTCGTGAACTTTGCGGGCCACTTTCTTTCTCAGAAGTTGTGCACAAGTGCACTGTATTGTGTGGAATGCGCGCACTGAGGAGAGAGGCTTGCGGAATGGGGTTCTTTTGTATATACGGAGATCGTTTTTTAGATATTTGCGCAGGTAGTGTCGATCCTTACTGAAACCGCGAGATCCTGTTGTGAAATACTCTTGGAATGGTTTTCGTTGTGTTGACATGAACGCATGTGCTGATTGCAGGAATGACAATCTTGGAAACACCCCATTTAGCGGTCCTGGATGTCATGGCAATGTGCAATAATCTGGATACTTTCGGTGTTCTATGTCTGCAAGTGGCTTTTCGTTACGAGCTTGATGTTCTTTGGTGGCATGGTGGCTTACTATGACAAGAAAGAGAGTCATCGTTGACAGGGTTGTGTGGGGAAGATGTGAACGTAAGGCAGAGTAAAACCATGAACCACTTGACATTACAGAAGCAGGTTTTGGGCTCTGTAGTAGCGATGCAGCGAGCAGCTTGCGTTCTGGAGCTTCCAGCTTTACTTCTGCGGATTTCAATACTTTCCGAAGGTTTCTACCATGTCAAATTCTACGGGGGGGGCCATCACCAAAGCTCCAGTTAACGCTCCATCAGGAGCTCCTGTTCCAGCTGCTACGAGTCCAGTTCAATCTCTCGCTGCAGTTCCAGACTATTTTGCGCCTCCTCCAGAGGTGGGAACTTTGTCTGCCGCCAAATCTCAGGCATCTCTTTCCATCTCATGGATTGGCATTGCGGGCATCCTCGCCGCCTTCCTCATCCTGGTCATCATCGCTGTGGCGTACTTCTGGTACAAGAGAAACCTCTACAAGAAGGCCTTACAGGAGCAACGAAACTTCTACATGCAAAACGCCGCCAGCCAAATCCGTGAAGACTGGTCTACAGATGAGGAACAGAACCGCAATGGCAACGGCAAGTCCAAGCGCCGAATCAATGGCTCTCGAGATTCTGTCACAAAATCTGGCGAAAGGATTGTGGACATTCCAGTCTACGCCCGCGACCCGAAAGCGCGGCGTTCCAGGGACAAGATCATCCCGGGGAGCTTCCGGGACAAGCACATGACCGATTCTTCCCAGCAGGGTGAGGTTTTCTACACGGGCGAGGAAGGCTCCCAAATGGGAGTGCGCTACAGCCGAGAAGAGCTCGGCAACATAGAGATTCTCACTCGCGTTTCCACTCCCAAGCACAAGAGGAAAGCGGAGAGCGACTCGACAAGCTTACTCGGAACCCTCAACAGATCGCACACCATAGCCGCATCTCCGACCAAGGAAATGGAAGCACGCAAAAACCTGGGAAGATGGAAACTGCGTACCTTCTCTCTGCCATCTTACCATCGCAAATCATCTCGAGAATTGGTGACAAGCTGGGATCCAAAAGGAGAACGCAAGATCGAAAACGGCAAAGTGATTTCCCCTCTCACACCGCACCCGGTCTCCTTGCCTGCTTCCCCTTTGGGACACAAACTCGCTGCCGCCCCCAACCCTAAACAACCCTCTCGCCTTTCCTACGCCAATTTCCACCACCCGACGTTCATCGTTCCCCCTTCCACACCTCCGCCTCCTCTCCCTCTCCCCACGACTCTCGATGAAGCGCCAGAGAAGACGTTGCAGGAGCTTCGTCGGGCGATGAAGCAAGCGGAGTCGAAATGGACAATTGAAAGCTACTGTCCGGCTCCTCCACCACCTCCTCTTCCTGTACCATTTCGGGCGCCAGCTTCTCCACCACCTCCACCACCACCTCCTCCTCCTCTTCGCCGTGGACTCGTAGCTCTCTCGGATGGAAATCCCAACTCTAATCCTCTCTCGTTTCGCGATCTCGTTAAAGCTCCAGGGGCTCCTCCGCCTCCACCACCGCCACCACCTCGTAGATCAGCCACATTGCCTACGAAGCTGCTGTTCGGGCCTCCTCCACCTCCTCCACCTCCTCCTCTGTCGTCTCCAAGTCGAAAGCTTACACCTCCTCCATCGCCACCTATTTCACCTTCTTCTTTACCACTGAAGCCTAAAACACCGCCTGCTTCTCCTCCACCCCCAGCTCTGCCTGTGGGTGTTTCAGGCAATGGCCTCTCTAGGCCGAAGCTCACGCCCCTGACGTTACCAGGACGACCAGATTTGGCAGAGAATTTGGAGGAGTTTCAAAACGAGACACGGTTGAGCAAACGGCAACAGAAGATGAGGCCTCTGCATTGGGACAAGCTGAAACCAGATGCACGGACTGTGTGGGATAAGATGAGCGATTCCACGGAGTAAGTCTTCGGATTTGCTTGGATTGATCTTACCTCATAAGTTACCCGTATTATTTCGCTGATAAAATGGCGGATTTTTGTGAAATTGGAGACTTGCTGAAGCCTAATTTCTGTTAGCATTCCCAGTGTTATGAGCTCTGGGCACTTGAAGATCGCAGTCTGGGCGATCTGAGACAGGCCATAGAACTTTAGTTCGTGTTTTATTGCAGCGGTCGACTTGGAATTTTGTGGAAGGGGATGGGACTGATCTATTTTGATTACTCTGGTATGCAGTCTGGATGAGGAAATGATCGAGAACTTGTTTGGTATGTCGTCAAGAGTCACTGCTAGCAGTGTCAAGAGATTTGCGTCTTCTCCAGCTGCCTCGCAGAAGAATGAAATTCTCGATCCCAGGAAAGCTCACAACATTGCTATACAGCTGCGTGCACGGGGCTTATCACGAGTTGAAGTCTGTGATGCTTTGATAGAGGGTGAGTTCCGTTTACGTACTTGAAAACTTAAAAGTTAACCTTCTGTTATGACCAATTTGATGAAACCGAGGTAAAGAATATAGGTAAATAATACATTTGTACAAAGATGCAAACCAAAATATGCAAATTCCAAAAATAGTTTCAATCGTTAAAGAGGTAACCTCCAAGTGCCCAAATTGTCAATAGTGATCTCTTGAGTGATTTCTCACCGGGGGATTCCCTCGGTTTCTGAATTTGTTTGGTACTTCATGTTGCTTTGGAGTATACTTCCAATGTTCCAAGAGAAACAGAGAACCGAAAAGTGTTTGCCTCCACATCTGTAGGGAGTTCGAAATGAATCATTCAGAAAGTTTCAAGGAAGATCACAAAAACCTATCAATCTAAAGAAGAAATCACGTCTCACATTTTTGAACTACAGAACCACGTTTCAGACATTATCATATTCATCTATTAGCTTCCAATCAGTGCACTTCCTGTTCTTAATGTGGTCCCTTCGTGGTTTTGAAACTCATAAAATTTCGAAGGCATGAGCGCAACCTTTGTTGCATCCCCTTCTCTATTCTTGCCATGGCGATTGAGGAGTGAGTTTTGTTCCCATTACAGGCGATGGTCTAAGCCAGGAGACGCTGGAGCTTCTGGTGAAAATGTCGCCCACGGAGGAAGAGGTTTCCAAGTTCCAAGAGTACAGAGGCGACTCCTCCCTGCTGGGTCCAGCAGATCGCTTCATTCTGGGAATTCTTCAGATTCCCAGCGCGTTTGAGCGCCTGGACGCTATGTTGTACAGGGCCTCGTTCAAGGAAGAGCTTCAAAACATGCAGGAGACAATACGTGCACTTGAGGTATTGAAAAACACTCTTCAGCTCATCTGTTCTAATCTTGGGGTTAATGAAAGTAGAGTCTTGTTATGACTTTGCCTTGAAGTGGGCTCCGTTGAGGTTATGGGCTAGGTAATGTAAAAAGGAGGGTCTTGGTATGAGAAATAACATTCTTAGTCACAGGTGTGGCAGGTTTTTTTATCGCTCATAATGAGACTCTACTTTTAAGTTACCGAACATAACCTCAATGGTCAAATGGTTGTAGCCTAATTGTGTCAATATCAATACCAGTGGTGCGCACATTTCAATATTTGACATGTAAACAATGGGTGCATAGTGACACAACTGAATTGTGGCACAAACAGGATGGCATTACCTTAATGTAACTGATTTTCATTAGCCGACCAATTCTAATTTCTTCTACATGACATGTGATGGTAAAGATGGCCTGCAAGGAGCTGAAGGGGAGCCGCACGTTCACCAAACTGCTGGAGGTCGTGCTGAAAACCGGCAACCGGCTGAACATGGGCACGTTTCGAGGGGACGCCAAGGCGTTCAAGCTCGACACCCTTCTGAAGCTTGCTGATGTGAAAGGCATGGACGGGAAGACGACGCTCCTCCACTTCGTGATCCAAGAGATCATCAAAGCCGAAGGAGCTCGAGCGGCGCGCTTGGCGGGATTCTACGATGTCACCACCCCCACCAGCGTGAGCTCCACCTGCACAACTCCCACCAGTGCTTCCTCTCCCTCTTCGCCCCTTTCACACTTTGCCCGGAGCATGGAAGCCGAGTTGGAGAGACCATCATCGGAATACGACGACAGTAAAGACGACTTCAGGAAAATCGGCATGGATGTCGTGAAAGGCATTCCCACGGAGCTCGATCATGTCCGAAAGGCCGGGGGTGTGGACATTGTAGCTCTTGGTTCGGCGGTGAGCAGGCTCCATGCTGGCTTGGAAGACATGAAGGCCACTTTGGAGAAAATGCGCGTGTCCCGAGAGGAGATTGTGATGGTGGAAAATAGTACCACCACTTACGAGCTCACGGATGATGTGTTCAGGGAGAAGATGATGGCGTTTGTCACGGAGGCCGAGGCGGAGGTGGGGGTGGTGCAGAGTGACCTGGAGATAGTCTTAGCGAGTGTAAAGGATATTAGTATTTACTTCTACGGCGAGGCGGATACAGCCAAGAGCACTCAGCCTTTGAAAGTGTTTGTGGTCATGCGTGAGTTTCTGGCCATGTTGGAGCAAGCTTGTAGGGACGTGATGAACACGAGGGGGGCTGCTGCTTCCCTCACCCACTTGCCATCCTCCAAGCGCCTCAGTCTGACCCCGCCTGCAAAATAAAACTGCAAGTGGGTGGGTTTTTGGACAGGGCTTGTAGATACACGTCTGGAGCCTCATTGTGGCCCTTTGTGTCTTGTACCATCGACGCCGGCTTGTTCCGTTTCCCACAAAACAGAGATGTATTAAATAGATGAAGCACCATTTCTAGCAGAGTGGCGCTTGTAACACCCAACAACTCACTAATGTGCATAGTTACTATTATTATATTGGTCAAAATTCTCATATTTTCTTGTTGGTAAGTGGAAGGAGGTTCTAACGCACCAAACAACATGGCATTTGGATATTGTATGCAAAAGTTTTTTTGGTAGAGGTTCTTAACCCCTAAATGTCCAAGGTCTTTTTTGAGCTTCTTGGAATTCTCTCTAAATTGAACAAAAAGACAACATTTTGATAATTTTTGTCAATGTTTTTTTTGAATCATAATGGTACAAATCCAAACTAGACATGTCAAAGATCACATGGGAAAAGAAAATACAATAATATCACTTATGGATTGAACCATTATAATGTTTAATCACAAGGGTGTTAAAATTGTGAAAGTGATTTGAAATCTTTCAATCCTCTTTTCTCATGTCAAATCTTAAGAATTGGTCTCCAAAAAAAATGGTGGTTAAAGGGCATAACATGCACAACCCCACTTAATTTGGCCAAGGTGGATTGACCCCCTCACTTGTTCCCAAGGGAAAAACCTGAAATTTTTTATTTGCCATGCATGATAAAATTTGCAAATTTTGAATTTATATTTGCAATTAGAGGCCCCAAATTAGCTAGTTGAGGTACAAAAGATAAATGAATGAAGCAAAAAATAGGGGGGCTTTTCTTTACATGCCCCCCCTGGATTGACTTGGGGGACAAGTGAGGGGATCAATCCGCCTGGCCCTTAATTTTCAACTTCTTAAAATCTATTCTACACTTTTTTTAAATGAATTTTTATTGTGATTTTCCCTCCAAGATCTAGAGTGATTGAGTTCATTTCCAAGAGCCCTCAACACTAAAAAAATCGAGACTTGTGATGGACACCCTTCCACAAAATCTTGAATAGAAAAATCCTAATCATTCATTATATAAATTGGAATTTTGTTGCTAAAACCAAACTTAAAAAAAAAATTCAAATATATAAATGACTAAAAATCGTAAATTGGTAAGGTTTTATTTAATTTCAAAGTGTTGTTGACACCATAATTTGGTGCCTCAAGCATATAGGGGTGAATTGTTTCTTCCACATTGGTACATATTGATTTTGGAGATGAACCCAAAGAGATGATGATGGTTTTTGAGTCATTGGTGCATTTGGAGGTGCTGACTTTCTATCACATTATTTTCAATATGAGTTTAGTTCTAGGTATATTGTTGATTGACCAAACCCTTTGGAAAAGACAAATCAAAGTTTGAAATTAGTTTTTATGGAAGGTGTGCAATAATACAAAAGGGAAAGTATCATAGAATATAGTGAAAAAAATTCTTACTCTGAAAAACCTATGAATTTATTTTTGACTCCAATAAGGAATGGAAGTTTGATCTAAACAATTGGCACAAAAATCACAAAATGTGAACTTAGTATTTATGTACTAATATAAATGACTTCTATGAAAGTGATAAATGAGCCATCTATAGACACCATGAAAGCATAAAATGTTTCAACTCTAATTGGTTGCTTTTGAAAAGTTGTGATGGTTTTGAGTCACAGAAATGTTAATTCAAGGCCATATTTTAGATGGTGGAAAAGCTAAAATGCTACAATTAAGGTTGAAGCACCAATAGCTGATCATCTAAGCAATTTTGGAGTAGATCATGAGCAATATGAGGTAGTGAAAAATTTTCCCATGTAGGAAGATAGGAAATATAGGGATTGCAAAATTTTCAAAATTTTGTTCCCAAAATTGAAGTAACTGTGAATTTTGGGAGTGAAAAAGTAATCATGACCTATAGTCAATGTCTAGACTCTTCCAATTCCAATCAATAAAGAACTACTTTCGTGCTCACTACTTCCTACTTTCTTGCTTACTATTTGGGGACATGCATCATAACCTTATTAAAGTAGCCAACCCATTCTCAACCCATCCCCCATTGTTAAAATCTAGGCTGATCTATTTCCAATCAACTCCGGTTTTGGTGATAGGTCAGGTAGTGCAAGACCATTGTAAATGGTAGAAATGTCCAAGAAGTGTATATTAAAAGTATAGAATGATCACAACATGTACATTGAAAGTCACAATTATCACTTATATTGATTTTGTAACCATCCTATGGTTGAAAATAGAATGACCTATGTAACAAGAATAGGTTTTACGGAATCTTCATGAAAAAAAATTGTGATGATTTCGTTTTTGAAGAAAAAAATATAAAAAAATTTCAAATCCTTCTGAAATCTCTTTCATTACATAGGGAAATATTTTCCCTCACCAAACCCATCCTTCATCTGAGGTGGGTATCCCCCAAATCGCCCTATGCCTGAAAGTGTCATTTACAGCAAGTGAACATTTCTAAATTCAGTTATGTACCTATTTGCATAGAGTGCTTTTAGAAACAAACTTTGACCATGAATAACTTTTGCATATAATATCCAAATGATGTGTTCTTTGGTGCATTGGAACCTCCTTTCTTTTGCCAACAATGAAATATAAAAATCTGATCAACCCAATAACAATAACAATGCATAGTACCAATTTGTGGCACTTTTGGATGTACCTACCTTACGCTCAATTCCTTCAGTGGTTGGAAATGGATTGTAAGCTTCTAGTCCCAACCTTGAAAAGGACCAAAAAAACATACATTCCAAGCTTCCGTTGTAAATCTGTTCTAGCCTTGCTTGGAAATACTCCCCCCTGCAAGTTGGGTGCAAAACTGGGCGTGGTTGAGAACTGGTGCCTCTACCTTTCATTTCAAGGTACACTTCTCAAATGGGTAGGTATTGGACATTAGCTTTTGTTGGAGGTTTGACCTGCTTGTGTACCATCACTCAACCGAAGCGTGCTTATCAACATGTAGAAACCGTATGAGAACCATCATTCACCAGATAACTTCATCATATAACTTCCACACTGTACCCCTACTCCCCCTGAAGATCGTGATTTTGTATCAACATGGAATCCTATTCAACAAATTGACCCATTTATGGCTCACCTACCACAGCACATCGATCCTGTGGTTGAATTCCCCTCTCCCAAGTTTCCACACGGTATTCCAATCTCTACAAGCCGACTAGCTTGTAATAAAGGTCTAATTGGCTGCCCATGTATATTTCTATACTAGCTATCTTGCGTTTGCTGATTGTTTAAGAAAGCTAGTCTCACGGCGATCGATGGCAGGACGACGACCCCACGTAGCATGCGCGCTGCTGTTTCTCACGATCTGGAGCTCGGGAGCGCACCCAGCCGAGAGCTCAGCGTGTAACATCTATGCACTGGCTTCGTGCTTGGCGTATTCCAAGTCCGTGCAACTGCCCAGCCGCGCTTGCTGCAACTCTCTGGCGTCGTTGGGGGGCGGGGTGGTGGGTTCTCAGTGTCTTTGCTGGTTGATGACCTCGCAAGTGGCTCGCGAGTATGGAGTTATTCCGCAATATGCCATCGGCATGCCCAACCGATGCGGCATTCCGGTGCCGTGGCATGAGACCTGCAACGGTATGAGTCAATTCTTCTCCTCTTGCAATGTTTTTCTTAATTGGGTCTGGAGTATGAAGGCAAGGAGAGGCCTTGCATTGACAAAAGCTACATCTATAGTGAATGTGGGAAAGTTTGAGTAGGTTGCCACTTGAAAAGCTAGTCAATTAGTCAATTAGTGACAATTAATGTATTAGAACCTCTTGTTCTGCAGTTTGAAGACCACCTATGAATCAATTGAGTTTCACATTAGAAAAGTGTTTGAATTACTTTTTGATACACACAAGTGAAGAGAGATACATTGAACATCTAACTAGGAATGATAGTGGGATGTCATTAATAGCATGTTGTAAGCACATATATAGTATTGAAAGAAAGTATAAACAATTTTTTCATAGTTACCCAAAACTCTCAACACATTTGTAGACAAAAAAATCTTCTGATGTAGCGCTTGATTGTAGTCAATACCCCATCAAAAACTATAAAAAGGCGTAACTTGACTAGTTGGGTGTAGAGGAAATTGTAGTCTTGTGGATTTTTTGTGGTGTCTAGATGGGTGAAAGATTAGAAATGACATATACTCTTTTCGGGTATTGTATTGTACTTCAAACTAAATCTATTAGTTGGGAACTCGATTCCATGACAATGTCGATAAAACCATACCTTTGAAAATAAGTACCTAATCTCACATGTAACTAAACTTTGATGCCTAGCAAGGTATTCTCTTCTATTTGCTCTTAAATTTGTTTTATTAGTTTCATGTATCCAACTATATTCCTAATATTGTGCAACAATGGAACAATGGAGCCAAGGTGTCATTTGAGTCTATTCCAAGAAAGACTATTCAACTCAAACCATATTTTAACAAAGATCAAAATATGGTCCAACCTTCTATTACTCTTTCATAAGATTCATGAACTTCAAAGGAGAGGACCCTTTGCTTTCTATGAATCAAGGTAGAACATCTTGAATGCAAGCATGCCCATGTATTGTGGACCACTATAACACAAAATATATTCTTGTTGTTGTGAAACTATAGCTTAGTGTAGAAGGCCCCCTTTGCCTTCCCTTCAAGAATATCATATTCTTTGATTTCTTCTCAATTAACTTTTCAATGCCCCTTTCTTCTCTACAACTCCAACTTCTTCGTTGAATTTCTAGCACTTCAAAAAGATAGAATATCGTGCCTCTAGAATTATATAGGGGAAAACTTCTAGCTTTGGTAAACAATGCTTTGTAGTTGATAGTGTTTTTTGGTCAAATGTACTCAAGCAGGAGCACCCAAAAGCGTCAATATAAGCAATTCAATAAAGTTGGAGGCATCTTTTTTTTTTTAATTATATTTTTGAAGTATTAGCAAGTGAAAATTATAAATATTAAAAAAAAGAAATAGATTTTTTGGTTGTCATATGTAATTTCTATGATTTTTCAAAGTGTTGGCTCCCTAGACCATTGAATGTGTCACGTAGGTGGACCCAAATCTGAACTCTCTGAAAATCAGCTATCAGCGAATCACAGTTAAGTATCTGTCCTTCACATGTGTCAGCCAATCAAAATTAAACATATGGAAGACACATTAACTAAAGTCTAGGGACACACTTAGTGATATCCAGGGTACAAGAATGGGATCAGGGACACTAATGAGTGTTTCTACCTTACTGAGCAATACTTAATTGATGTGCTGTACCCAAGAGAAGACTGTCTGTCCAAGGTGGAAATTTCTTCTGATTTGCTTGAGCTTTCTTCAGGTATGAAAGTTCCTGGAGGCTGGTAATCGGAGGCTCAAAACCTGTGCATATTGAAAGACCGAGAGTGTCTCCGCAACTGCGAGGAAGAACTAGCCTTCCAAGCACCATTGGATTTTCTGCCTGAAAAACAAAGTAACTGGGCACTGGGATACTAATCCAATAATTGCAGAATCCTTTCTGCTATTGGTATTAACAATGAAACAGACGTAATGATTATGTGCCACAGCAAATTTTAGTTATATGTTCTACACCAAATCGTTCGCCTCATTGGAAATTTTCCACCCTATGGAGTCAATTGAATCCACTTGAAGGGATCAATTGAATAGTTACCAATCTTTGGTGTTGACATTGAAAAAATTTGATCCTACAAACATGTCACGAAATTAACATAGTTGTAAAGCTGAATGACTATTTATCAATTCAACACCACCACTTCAATATAAAACTTTCGTACCATGTTCTGAGTTCGGGTCTTTTTCCTTCTTCTAGATTCTCTCTACAAGCACTGACACATTGTGTAAGGTATGTGTGCCTAGAATTTGCCTCCATTTATGAATGTTGGAAGCCACTGAGAGAATATTCTACCTCTTCCCTACTTACCCATAACTGAATAATGTTACGTTCTGATGAACGTGTTTTCCAGACAATTTCCAGATGTTCTCCAGTCAATTTCCAGATATTTCCCCGTCAATTCATGCGCAAATCTCTGAGAAATTTCAGTTGACATTATTACAGTATCCGTAGTTCTCTACAGACACTGGTGGATTCTGTATGAAAACTGACAAGGGCATTGAAAGATACTAGAATTCTGGACGTTACGGTAGTAGGCTCATAAACCGTTAATCTAAGGGCTGGTCCACCTTTTTCATGTATTTCTTTTCATGGAAATATTTTTATCTTATTTTTCAGACAAAGAGAAATAGATGTAGAGTGTAACACGAGTGGTTTCATATTTTTTGAAGCATTATTGAATTAGTTATGAATTTTCAAACAAGTTGTGTCATAGGCCCCTATTCATGACACTAGGTCTTCCATAAATTGTTCACTTGAAGTTATAAAGAGAAATGGGGAAAGCAAGGACAATGATTGGCTCTTGCAATAAATTATCCTTTTTTTATTTCAATCCATTCAAATGACTGTAGATATAGAGGTTGATTTAAGGACTATCTCATGTCCATTTCAAAGCTAAAGTAGGGGCAATTATAAATGCCCGAGTGGAGTTCGAACCTCCTACCTTACTATTATTCTGGCCTTGGTTACAAGTCGGATAAAATTCGAAGAAAACAAGAGCAGCTGTGCTAATTATGCCGACCCTCCTTACCATAGTCTCTTAACCACGTTCCACAATTTTCTAGGCTGCGTAATCAATAATGACCTAAACGTATTCAATCTCCTCCGAGGTCCATCTCTGTAGTTTCAGCTCAAGAACAGTCTGATGAACAGTCAACGCTACGAGTAAGCAACCGGGAAATATTGACAATGTGCAGTCAACGAGAATTTCAATGCCTTATTCAAGTGAGCCAGCACTTTCATCATTTGCAGGTATGGCCACCCATCCGGATTCCAAACCAATGAAGTAGGAATGCCTGGAGTGATCTGAAGTGATAATAGCACATGGAGAAACCACGAATCAATTGTTTTTAAGAAAAGGAATGGAAGTGAAAGTATGGATTTATTATGAATTTTTAAAGCGTGCTGCCCTGATAGCTCATAACTGTTACGAAGCCACTGTCACTTATGGTGGCTAGAACATTAACTAAAAACCAACATACACTCGAAAACTCTATTGTTATCACTTTCCTTGCAAAAATCCGACTACGGTATTGCCCAGAAGGTAAGAATTCTATAGTGATCACTAAGTCACTCCAAACTTTTATTTGTGGCACATTCACGCCCCATTGTGGCACACATAAACATTTCAGGAGAGCACAAATTCAGAGCATCCCCAGTTTGAACTTCACAACTTCATCACTAATTCAATAAGAGTCTAAAAATATGAATCATAGTAGGTTAGATGCAATTTAATCTTGTATTTAAAGGAAAATTGACTGAAAATGTTTTGAAGCGCGCAACCCCGGAAAATCCGGATCAGTGCTTAGAGGGCGATCCATGAATGCCCCACCTTACCTCATAATGAACTGCTCAGGAAGTCTACGGAACAGGAAGCCAAGCACCCAGTACAATAATACGAGTCCCAAATAACCTAAAAACTCAAGAGACTTTGGAAGAATTGAGTACCTCAAAACTTGGATGTCTCTGCAAATTCACCAGCCAGCGTCTTCTCAAAGCATAATTGCTGATGGCGTTCATGGTAGGTCCTCATTGCTTCGTACCCTCTTGCTCAAGATGCAGATCTAAACGACCAAATTCCACAACCAATCTACCCTCACAGTCGTCTATCTGGATAATGAGTCGATGGCAAGAGCCCACTAATTTGAATAATTTCACAGTAAGAAAGTACACAGTAATCACATACAACGATGCTAAGGTAGAACGAACAGACACTCTTGAATAATGGCCCTTTTCAAATAATGTTGCAGACAGGATATGTTTTTCCAAACATCAAAAAATCAAACTCCAAATACATGTAAGCTCTCGAACCCTCATACTGAATCACCATTGCTGTGTCCATCCAGCAAGTGAAGTACATCCCCACATTCTACCGATGACAGCTGCTAATTATCTCTTGAATCCCAGGAAACTCAAATAGAAAGGTTTAGGTTAGTAGAGATACGTGGACACAGTGCTTGAGTGCTAAATTCACGCAAATTTTCGAGCTCTAGGCGTAACGCAAACTCTGAAATGGTTCCAAGAGCCTTCGCAACCCTAGCTCAAGAAGTGCCCAGGGGTGGGTTTCAATTACTGCAAAGTAGATAGAAGACATTGGCCATTCATCCTCAAAATCCAACACGAGACATTCAAATACGCACAGGGAGCAACACACGAGGACAGGCGAATGGCAAGCCGCGTATAAAAAAGTAACGTAAGAAAGTTGAAATGAAGGACATTTTTGTCCATAAAAGAGTGAATACAAGAGGTCACCAATGGCAGCCGAAAAAAGCTGGATTGTGAAACCTCAAGAGTCGAGATTGTCTGAACCCAACCCATACAAGACCCCCGCGTACTTTTCCGTTGAGCCCTTGAAGAAGCCCTCCTTCAATTTGCTAAACGTGCGAGACGTGAGCAAACTATCGGAGCCCGCCTGATGGCAAGGTCCAATTCGCTCCACGTCCAACGCTTCCGCCAGCTTGTTGAGCCCCCCGTGTAAATTGTCGCAGAACTTCATCAGGTACTTGATATCATACAGAATGGGGAAATACGTTCTCAACAAGTTGAAAAACTCATCCTCACTGGCGGGCAAATTCTGGCATGTCAGCAGCTTCAACAAGTATCCAAAATCATAGCCGCTATGGAAAGTCACCCAATGTACATTCTCATTCAAGACGATCCCCGACGACATCAAAAGCTCCCCGAACCGTTGCGAATCAATCCCTCGCTCCTCGTTTTGCTGGAAATCGATGCCACTCTGCTTCAGGAGCTCAATGGAGTCGTGTGCGTACACATCCTCTCGCAAATTGAACTCGCGGAAATTGAATTGCCACACGCAAGAGTCGCGCGAGCCGCACTGAGGAAGCACGTCCTTCTCGTCGGAGAACGTTAACCCCAACTGGATGAGCTTGAGCATGTCGACGTTCGCTCGGAGCATTTGGTATTGATACTCGCCGTTGTTCTTGAACGTGCCCACGGGACGGACCACGACACCTGGAAACTCCGTGTCCATCGCGACGTAAGGATACTCGTCCACAATTTCACGGATCAGCTCGAACTCATCTTCCAAGTTGTCGGCCCAAACCTCCCGGATGAGGAGGGAACCTCCGTTGGCAACTATTGACATGAGGTGCTTGGGGTTTCCTGCTTAGGGTTTCGCCGTCCTCGTGGTTCGGAACTCGCAATCGCCACCGAAGGCGTTGCATAAGCCACGCGCGTTCGGTCCTGCTTGGCACCTGCGCCTGCTTCCCTTCCTGCTCCGCCACTTCCACGCCTTGCAGTAGTACCCTCAAAGTTCGCCCACACCACATAAGAAAAAACCGACGAAACCCAGAAAATAGACGCAACCCAAACCCGAGCGCCACAAACGAGAACGCGCGCCCCGTCGCCCCTCACTCGTAATCGTCCACTCATCCACCACGGAATCGAAATCAATCGCCACAACCAAAGCAGAGCACGTCCCAAAGCGATTACGTCTGGAAGACAACGACGAGCATGAATCCGTGCGAACTGTGCAGTCTACTGCGAGAATGGCAGAAAATTTTGTTGGGTTCTGTGCGACCTGAGAGTTCGGAGGAGACCAATTGCATCGAGAGAGAATCGTTGGCGACGGAACCACAGGAGGAGCAGAGGAACACAATGCTAGTAGGCCGCTGCGTACAGACCGAGCTTCGGGACCGAGCTGCCGTGGTTTTGGACCGAGCTTCCTGGTGGACCGACCGGGCGGGCTGGTCGGTCCGATCAGACTTCGTGGGCAGCTTCTGGAAACATTTTAGGGTGTCTGACCGTTCCGAGGGCTCCTTGAGAGGGGTGCTTCTGGACTGACCGACGGGCTGGGCAGAAGGGGAGACGGGACCGGGCAGACCATTCCTGAAATGTTTGGTACACTGCCCGGTAGTGGAAAAGCATGGCCGTGGAACTCGGCCACTCGCGCCCCGTCAGCACTTTTGGCCTTTACGCCGTCGATCGCCGTTTGTGCACCGTCGATGCGGGGTTGGCGTCATTGGTTCGATGGTGTGCATCGTAAGGGACGCCGGCAGTATCAAACTCGGTTGTATATCTTTGACTTCTCCTTTTGGGTGAGAATCTTTGTAATTAGACAGTTGCATGGATTTTAATTACAAGTTTTTCGGGTTTATTTTTTTAAATCAAATGAAACAGAATTTCATTGCTTCTTTTTAAGTTTTCAAGGAGTTCTAGAAAGCAAAAAAAATTCTTGTGCTCTCATCTCTTGGGTGCAAATTAGAGAGAGAAATTTAGATTAGATTGCTAGTGACTTGTAGAGGAATCCAACCCAATTTGTTTCATAAATTTTTAATGCTCATTTAATATTCTATGGATTATTGAAGTTCAATTAAAAGTAGAGGGTCCCCTTGAAGCACGAAATGCTTCACCTCCCATCAGTTGCCCCAAGAATCCCATGAACTCCTACTCATTGCTCTTGAAAATTTGAGGTGGTTTTATTGGGGGATGAAGTGATATTTTTTCAACCCTTTTACCATTCTTTTTGGACCTTGTCATAGGAGGCAATAAACAAAAGGTGTTGATATTTTGGATGCTCCTACCTTAATGTTTGCAAGAGTCAAATACAATAAGGAAGTGATGAAATTGAATTTCCACGTCAAATTTTGAGAGATTCTTATTAGTGCTATCCAATCACAAGTAGACATGTATCATATTAGACATAATTTACTTTATTTTTGCAATATCTAATTCTTACATAGAATATTCTAACTTTGATTGTAGTAATGAAGCCATCAACAAGCTTGTTTCAATGTTCATTGCAATATTCATCACAAAACAAGTAGTGATCCTATTTGACAAAATTGGAGAAAAAATAGAATCAAGTACTTTTATCTTAGATCCAAAATATGCAAATTATGGACGAAACATCATCTATTCATCCAAAAAAATGTACATTCATCCAAATATGGCAACATTATTTGACTTTGAATTTTTATAGGGTGATTATTAGTGATTTTATTCTTTCAAAATATTATAAATTTTTTTGCCCCAAATCACCATTATGTGATAAATGACCACAAATAAAATCCTTGCACAAGAAAGTCCAAAACAAGGTGGATATTTCATTTATTTTGGACATTGAAGAATACATTCTTCACTAGAATGATGAGCTATTTACATCTACAAGCCTTGTAGCAATTTAATGATTTCATGCGTTGAGAGAAGTGGAATACTTCTCCATTTCTTGTATTTATCAAGCTAATTGTTCCTTGCCAAAAAAAATAATCTTAGGTACTAACACAAATGATAGTGAATTGCAAATGCCTTCTTGGTTGATGTTTGGCATTCCATTCCAATTCAAAAAATTCAAAGTTCAATTTCTCTTCAAATTCAACTATCAAATTTTTGTAATGTAATGCCATTCATTAATTTCATAGATTAAATAGTGAGATTAATATTGCTATAATTTTCTTGGAGATTCTATGTTTGTGCCAAAATTGAATATTTTTTTCAAAATATAAAACTAGAAACTTTTAAAAGTATTCATTGAATTCTTTATTTTCCATTCCTTTAAAAAAAAGGAATTTTTATTTTTCATTTATTTTTGGAATAGTTTAAGCCAAATTTGTTATCAAACTACTATGGTTATATATATTTTTTCATTTTCCTTACAGAAAATTGGTTTAACATGGTATTTGCAATAAATATTTGAAGAAAAAGATATTAATTACAAATAACTTCTTAAAATTTAATCTCTTAGAAGTAAATTAAATTGCAATGGAAAATCATATAAACAATTACATTTTTATAGAAAAATTTGGTCTAATTATGGAAAATAATGTAGTTTGGATTTTTTCCAACTAACTTACGAATGCATTAAGTGATTAATATTCTAATCTTTTATATACAAATAGTGAAATAAAAAATAGACATTTAACAACTTTTATTATAGTTGAATTAAAACTAAGAGTATGAAGCTCAAAGCCAAATGGAACCACTTTGTAAATAAAAGACTTTTTAATTATAGAATTCAATGTCATTCTTAGAAGTGCAACATTCATTAAAATTGATGATAACATGCATCAATTCTCAATAACTAAACAATCCTATATATCATTTTGCAACAAAGAATACAAGGGTATTACTACAAATCTATGAAGAAAAACAAATTCAATCATAAACATGGGTAATTGAAAATTGAAAAAAAAACATGTGTATATTCACACCTTAGTTTGTTAATAGATTCATGTTTAAACTTCTAAAAATAAATCCAAAAATTTTAGAATTCTTTTTCTAGAATAAAAGTATTATATATTCGCAAAAAAACTCATTGAATAAACCTTACAAATTTGACATTTGTCTAGTCTTTTTTTCACATAAAAAGTTTAATTCAACAAATGAAAGTATGATCTATAAAAAATTACAATGAACAATAGAAATTTGTTCACTAGATCATACTTTGTACTTCTTTTGTATTGAATTCTTTTATATCACAATCCAAAAGTATTTATGTACCCAAACATCATATTCATCAAAGAATATTTCTACACTTATGAATTGAAATGTAAACCTAGAATTTTGAAGTTTAATATCTAGTTGTTATTCACGTGAATAGGATCAATTAGGCAAGCTACTTTCCATTTTCAAGAGTCAATTAGAGTCAATTTGCACCAAAGTCAAATATGTGTAAGAGTATTTCAACCATGATGAATTGACTAGATAATAAAATAACGAAATAGTCTTGGTCATGTTTCACCAAGAGGTAGAAGAGTCATCTTGCCATTTTTGAGACTATAAGTATAAAGGTTGAATTTTCTTAAAAATAATTCATATACATATAATTCATTGTACATGTGCTACTTCTTCAATTTGAATTTGTTGTCAAATCAGCTCTTGCTTCAATTTGTGAAGCATATTTGCAAATGTGGTGAACCAAGTCAATTGTACAATGACACTAGCATGTGAGCCTATGAGCCTTGAGCCTAAGTGTAGGTAAATATTCTACAACTATTGAAGGTGTTTATAACATACATACTTATAATATGAGTACCCTATAATCATATAAGGTGCTTGTAACATAGGTACCTATAATATAAATACACTATAACCATGTAAGGTGCTTGTAATATAGATACCTATAATATAAATACACTCTAACCATAGAAGGTACCTATAACAAAGGTACCTAAAGCATAAAAATCCATAATATAATTAGGCACTTATTATATAAACATTCTATAACCATAAAAGGTGTTTATAAGATAGGTACTTACAACATAGACACTTATAATAGAAACATCCTATAACTATGAAAGGTGCTTATAACATAGGTACGTACAACATAGACACCTATAATTATAAATATCCTACAACCATGGAAGGTACCTAAAATGTAGGTACAAGTAACATAGGAGCCTAGGCTTCTAAGCTCATGGGCTCAAGATCCTAGGTTCACATGCTAACAACTGTGGTCAATTGTGTAGAATTTTCTAATTCTTGATCATCTATGTCTAAACATCTAGTGTAGGGATTGTGTTGACTTAATGTATGAGAGAAATCAAGTTTTGTATTAGAGTTTAGACTTAACCTCTAAAGGACCAAGCTATGTTTTTTAGCAACATAGCAATTTGGGGCAATTCACTATGAACAAAAAAATTCACTATATTTTTTGAATTTTTTTTGGATATGGGGACAAGGAGTACCTTGCCGCTCTACAAAAAAAATTTACAATCAAATGTGCCTATGAATAGTTATGGGGCAAAATGTCATTTTTCATGGACGGGGTAGCATGGGCAGGATAATTAACACTACAGGAAAATTTGCTTCGGAATACCTGGAAGAGCTTGGGCAGAGTCTGGGGCAACCTATCGCCCAAGTTCAGACTAGGATACTTCTTTGACATTCTCTGAATTAATAAATTTCACCCAATGTACAAGGTGGTGGTAGGGAGGTAAATTCTCTATAGCTTCCTTCATCCTAATAGAGAGGTTACTCCTAATTACAAACTGAAATAGAAACAAAAACATCCACAACACCACTTGATTCAAAAACCAATATATTGTTTGACAAACAACCATCCAAAAAAAATTTGATTGTTAGTAGAATCAATTAATTATTTGAAATGTTGTAGTACAAAGAGTGGAGAGGTTGTTTTTATAACCAAATCCATTGTCCATTATGAATTCTCAAAGGGTATGGGACAATTTGAAGATGAAAGCTTGACCGCTCATTGTCAAAACATAGGAATTATGTTCAAAGTAGGATTTTATACCTCATTTTGATATAGTAGAATAACTTATTTCAAAAAACTTTTGACTAAAAAAAGTTTGTAAATCAAGCTAAGTTTAATTTCCACAATCCCATTTGTGATTTTGAGCCTCCAAAAAAAAGTTATGGACAAAATTTAGAGAAGATGTTTCAAAATGTCAATGAAAATGTCCTTTCCAACCCCTCTCTAAAATTTGTCCGTAACTTTTGATTGGAGACTCTAAATCCCAAAAGATTTTTTGAAGATGAAACATAGCTTGATTTCCTAACTTTTCTTAGTTCAATTTTTTTGAAATAAATTATTCTACTATGCCAAAATGAGGTCTGAAATTCTACTTTGAACACAATTCCTACTTTTTACTTAACTTTGACATGAGTTGATTTCTTAGTAATTCTAATTTACGTATCCCACATGGTTTGTTTTACCTTTTACCACCCCACTTGTATAAAGATCTTCTCTACTCCTCACATTCACACGTCAGTGTGTTGTTCTAAAAGTAATTAGAGAGTAAGTCTCAACATCTCTATATACCCAACAATTATTGTAGAATATCCTAAAATTCTACTCCATTGAGCAAGGAACATCTTCAAAATTAAGGGAAAGTGTAAAATCTTCGAAATCAAGGGGATGTGATATAGTGTCAGTGAGTTCTAATGATGAGTTGCGCTTCGCTAACCCTAACCCAACCTCCTCCCTTCCCAGGCCGAATATGCCCAATTGCCCCTTCACTTCAACATGGATACAAATTGATCAAGCTTGTGGAAGTTTGATATTTTGTGCGCTTTTTAAAAAAAAAATTCCTCCTCTAGAGCTAGTTGAAATCTAGAACTCCACCATTCAAATTTTGAATAAATCATTGTATGTGCAAGCCATAAATTGTTGAAAAAGGGGCTTTGTATGAGATTTTTTTGAAGCTAGTTCCCTATTGGAATTTTTTGGTACATGTTCCCCAATTTAAAATATGATAATTTTTTTTGAACATGTGGCCAACTTTATTGCAAAAATCAAGCAAAAAAGTGAAATCAACTTGTCCAAAAGCCTCCCCGAATTAGAGCTACCCGGAATTTGGATGCCCCTAAAAAACATTTTTTTCAACTTTAAACACTATAATCTCACAATTTGTGTGGTCAAAATCACCCCTTTTTTTACTACAATATAATGAAGTACTCTAACATAGGATCTTATGGTTAGATGAAACAATTTTTCATTTTTCATTTTTATGGAGCCTTTGCCATCAAAACAACCAATTTGAGTGTTTTTTGGTGAAACATAGTCAAAGAACTTTAGGGGTTAATGTGTATTTTAAAGAGAGTGATTAGATGGAGTTGGCCTAATCATGGTATGAAACAAGTAACAGATAGCTAGGGATTGTTTTTATAAGAGTATGTGATTGATAATTTGCCTTGAAAGGGCTACAAGAATTGAGGTAAGCCAATATATTTATATTCGTTGTCTAATTTGGTCATCCTAGTTTTGTCCCTGATTTTGTTCCAAGACTCATTCAAATTTGTTTATTTTAAGACAAAATCATTGCATTAATGCCAACAAGGGATAACATGTCAATTTTGTAATATGGACCCTTAAGTACCATTTTGGTGAACACTTAAGTACCATTGTATACATGGAAGAGTGGTTATCAAGGTTGTTTAGAAGATGCTTATGGCATCATTGTATAGGCAACTTTGTAATTTCAAGGCAAACCACTTCAAAAATTACAATTTTAATTGGAAAAATATAAATTCCACTTGCGTTTGATTTGTGAAACAAGTGCATACCTTGGAAAAAAATGTGTTTTTCTTGGAGTTGGCCCTTAGTTATTCAAATTTCTAATCAGGGTGGTAATAGGCTTGTCTACCTTAGCCAATAGCCATGGATTGGCAGTCTGAGTGAATTGCCTTAGAAGTTGGCATAATATTTGGACAATTATTAAAGAAGAACATAGTAGTTGAATTATGAGGGACTAATCATCTAGTTGAGTAATTTCAATTTATAGAATAAAATATATTGATGAGAAGATTTTATGGAGTTGTATTAATACTAGGTCAAGTAGAATCTGAATGAATCTTTAGACAAATTGCCAATGTGCTTGGTTGTTTTTAGTGAGTGATTGTTGCCTAACACTAAACTAATGCATCATGTGTCGTCACAACCTAAATAAAAGTAAAAGTAATTCTCTAATTTTTTCATTCATAAAAACTTCAAAATGTAATATCTTTCACATTATAGGTCCAAACGTCACAAAACAAAGTCTACACATCCTTCCTCTCAAAGAACTTTTCGATAGTAATAAGAACAAAATTGGACGACATATAATTTACGAGATCTCATTGTAACAAACAAACAAAACAATATAAACAACCTGATTTAAGGTATACTAGTGTGCTCAGTGTTGTTGCAATAGTTAAAAGTACAATAAAAGTGATTTTCTAATTTTTTGATTCTAAAAAACTTTGAAATTTAGAGTATAATAACTTTCAATAACTTTCACACTGTAGGTCTAAACACCACGAAACAAAGCATTCACCCCTAGCATAGAATTTTTTGACTATACCAAGAATGTGACCAAAGAATGCACGGTCCAAGAAATCTCAACGTAACAACCTAACTTAAGGTATGGCATTAGATAAATTTTGGATTCTCTAGAGGGCTACCAGGAAGTGCCGAGAGGGACCCTTAGTGCATTACATTTATTTTGCTTGAGGAACTTTTCCCCAGTTTTTGCACTTTGTTACTTCCAAATGTCAGAGCATTCACTCTCAAGTACTATTAGTTATGGTTGTGACAAGTGTTGTTTTGATATTTGAAAGCATCCCCGAAGCACCTCCCTTTGACAATTGTGGAATAGAAAACTGAAATACACTTTTGGAACTCCCGATATTCACACAAGGTGAATCTTTGTTTTGTCAGAAAATTCCCTCTTCTGAGTAGCTTCAATAGGCTCCAGAAATAGACTGGCTTGTCAAACCCTGGTAGCCCTCCGAAGAGTTCAAAATTTCTCTAATGGATATGGCTAGTTGCTTGCTAGTAATGCAAATTACTAAAAAAATTATGAGCTAATCACTAAGTATTAATCTTCATACAAATTGCATTATCCTTTCAATTTGTGTTACAAGAATTAATTTTCCCTAAGCAACAATCCATTAGTACATTACAAATTTGATGTTTGAATTAGTTTGCATTTAGATTGTGTGCATGTAAAGCAAATTGTGTAAAACTAAATGATATATAATTGAGAGAAGACAAGTCCATGAACCCTTGATATTAGATGTATCTCATGAGTCTACATGCCCTTTGATGTTGACCCATCTAAGCTCTAAGACATTAAGAGCATAAGTATCTCTACAAGAACCGCCAAAATCCACAAAAGTCAATGCCATCTATATGATGTAAATGTACAAATCAGAAGTCTTCTATAGATTGATAAAATAGCTTTCATTCTTCACGATATGATCTCGGACCGTTGACATTAATCAACAATGAGTGCAAGCAAAAAACATTTTAGACTTAGACAATATAGACCAATATTTTAGAGCTCAAAACAAAAATCTAAATCCTAAACCTCCTCGTACTTGCAACACCATCATATAACAAATCTTGTAAACCTGAAATTAGGTAGTGAATTGGAAGTCAATTACATTTTTGATCTATTTTGATAGCTCTAATCTTGGTTCCCATCTTTCATTCAAATCATTAGGAGAGAATAGAACTAATTGAAAAGCTTTGAGATTTCTCACTAATCTTAGTACTAATTGAAGAGAGTATGAGATTGTCCACATCATCATTACTACCACTATGTAGGAATACTAAAGGTTGGTAGTAGCTACGTGGTATGTGAAAATTTGTAGAAGGTATGTGCTAGTCACCCTTCATGACTAAGCCAAGAAATCATGGAGATGGATTGGATAATCATGACGAATATTTAAGTCCATCATCCAAATCATGGTCCAATTAGTGAGTTGAGAAGGTTCTTTCTCACCAAAATTTTTATTATAAGGTAGGAACACTCATAATTCTCGATTTAAGCAATTCAACATAGTTAGGGGCAAATTTTTTAAGAAAAAAATATTTTTTAATATTGGCAATTGAAAATCATAAATTTTAAAAAATAGAATTTTTGGATAAGGCATCTAATTTCTACAAATTTTCAAAGTAGAACTCCCTAGGGCACCTATAACCACATTCAACTAAATTTGCCTTAATTCTAGCACCAAAATCTTAAAAAATTAGAGCCCACTAACTACAATTAAGTATACAGATGTTTTTTGAGGTATTTTAAATATGGTTTCGAAGTACTCCGGGGAACACTTTGAAGGGAACTCTACTCTCAAAGTATGGGTATACTAATAGTTATGGGTGCTCCTAATTTAAATAATGGACCCTTCTTGGTAACAATTCCCCCCTAATGTCTATCTTTGGTTATGCATTGTATAGTGCTAGTATCTAGTTTATGCAACAATAGTAAAAAAAACCTAAACCATAAATCCTAAGAAAAAAAAAATCCTAAAGCAAGCCCCACTTTGACCAAAACTAGAAGGAATCACAACCAATTAACACAAAGACCCAGAGCACCACTACAATGGGGTAATAAGTAATCAAGAATTGAAGCATTATAACATGGCAAGAACTAACAAGTTGCTAAATTGATGCATTAGAGTACTAGACTGAAGTTGGAAGGAATCTACATGAATGGATTCCCAAACAAAACTTGAAAACTCTTAAAAATTTTAAAATGGTTCCAAAAACAAAATTCTACTATTGAATTCACGCACTCACCTATGTGATAATAGGTGATAGAAGCATTGGAAGCAATGATCAAGGACAACAAGAGTATTAAATGGAAGCATTAGAGTAGATCATGAACTAATAAGAGCTTAACTAAATTGAAGCATTGGGGGACAAGACTTACGTTTTGCAGTACGAGGGAATTTCGGGTTTAGTGAAATTGCATAGACTTTTGCACTATGGAAATGGGTCTATGGACTTAGTTTTGGATGCCTTCAGTGTGGAGATTGGTGCATGATTAGCGAGAGTAATGAAAATTTCATATCTTGAGTGCTGCATTCCGGGTTCAATACGTGAAATTGCAGAGACTTTGCACTATGGAATTGCATCTATGGACTTCTTGGATGTCTCTTGTGTGAAGACTGAGGAAAAGATTAGCAAAGGGTACTACGTAATGAAGAGCCTTCATTGTAAAGGATTTGGGAAGAGGAGGTGGGTACAGGAGACTGAGTCAAGTCTTCTTAGGCCGTGACATAGACGCCGTCGCTGCAATTGATGTCCACAAAGAGTCGGTGGGGCAGTCGGGCTGGTCCAGTGACTCGGCTCAGGAAGGCTAGAGCAAACGTGGCCTGCCATAAATGCACACTGAACGTCACCAGGCCGAGCATGGTGCTCGTGAAATCGCCAAGAACTCAAGCACCACTTGATCAGATATCTATAATTGGAAAAGTAATGTAGAACATCTACCAATAAATCTTTCAAATATGACTTCGCATATGCAATCCAAATAATGCGTCCTTCGGTGCATTGAAATCCTCTTTCATTCACCAAATGAACATAAAGAAACTTGACTAGGAACTCTCCGAATAGGAAGTACGCTGCACAAGAGGAAATTTTGGATGTCCCTACTTATAAGAAGGCGTGTTGGAGATAGCAAACTAATTCGATACAAATAACCCAGTAACCCTACCTATCGGCTTCAAAACCGTGCTGAATATCCTGCTCAAGATTGCGTAATGCCACATGAGCTACTACTGATCATTCAACCCACGCTCCCAAACTGCTATTTGGGGAGTAGAAGTTTGAGCCGGCAACCATACTGGCCACTAGCAGCAGTCTGAATGTGTGAGATTTGAGAGGGTCCAGGAGCTCTTCCTTGACGACCAGCAGAGCTTGACAACAAACAAAAGCAAAGCCAACAACAAAGCCAAACTGAAGAAAATCTACCAATTCAAGATGAGAAAAAACTATTTGATGGAAGTCGGAACCACTAAAGAAAGAATCTTCTTACCTCAGTGACCAGAGTATTTGAAGGTAAATCACAAACTTCGTTGTTCGCAATCAACACTCTCGTATCAAATTTTGGAGCAATTCAGAGGTTTTATTTTTGAACGCGCGCTTTTGTTTCGGTGACGTTGGTGTTTCCGACTAACTCAATTTTGTCCCACGTCTTCCGATCCAAGTTATATAGAATGGCCCTCTCCTCAGACTCCAAGCAATTGTACACAAGCACATGCTCACCAAAAAAGGTATTCCGAACATTTTGGTGCCCAAAACCCCTCATTATCCATTTACACATATCTATGGGCATGCAATCAAACACAGTCCACGATTCGTCAAAATGGGTATTCCTCTCCCATGCCGTAAGAACCGAGTTGGGCTCCATTCCAAACGCAAACCACCGGTCTCGCCACACGCCAATGCCGCCGTACTCCCACTCACCGGACTGTGGAACCTCAAACACCTCGTAAGTCCACACACAATACTCGAGATCATACGTGTGGACAAAACACCCTGACACATACGACGGGTCCTTAACCAAAATATACAAAAACTTGTTATAATGTACGCTCGATAGTGTGGAAGGTAAGGGCCCCAAGTACAAATCATCCGACGACTCCCACGTCCAAGCTCCGCTATTCGAATCGTAAATACCGGTTCCAAAGTCCTCGGTCATAAAAACCCTAAATCCGTAGGGAATCAGGGTTGTGTCCACCGTCATCCCCACCATAGAACCATTGTCCTGCACAAATGCCGGGTACATCCAACTATCATTGCAAGAGCAACCAAGCGAATGCACAAATTACTGATTCAAATTAGGGCAAAAATCACTGAAATTTCAGAAAACTCTCAATCAAAGAGACGGCTAACCGAGATAAATCAACACACGGCCGGTTCGTCAAATTGATGTCCCGGGGACTGACCATTGTCATCCTGGGGGGAAGAGGCGGCAAAGAGTAAAACACGCGAGTGTGAAGATCGAAGACGCGGTTGTGGTCGGAGTCTTCGTAGAGCAAGCCCGACACTTCACATCGTGTCCGAGGCAGAGGCGATGAAGTCCACGAGGAGTCTTGGGAAGTCCAGAGGCGGTGTCCCGTTCTTCGAGCGACGACGAAGTAAAGGTCGGAAATTGGAGGTTTGAAGGTTTGTTCCAGAAATTGGCGATCCGAAGCCAGGCGGTTCCATTCCTTGCAGACTTGGCGCAGGCGGAAGAAGGGCGCCAGGGGGAGCTTGGCGTAGATCAGCGAGAGGTCAATGAAGCTCTGCAGCTCGCCCCAGAGAGAGGCATTCATATCGTTGTAGTCGCCGTCACCATCGCCATCACCAAAGCTTGGTGGTGTGGCCATGGTTGTGCGTCCGGAGCGCAACTTCATCGGAGCGGTGCTTCCAGCGCAAGGAGGGAAGGAGGTGGAACTACAATTCGCAAAACGTGGACAAGCTCTCAGGAGCGTCAAAGGTGTCGTTGGAGAGCCAGCAAAAGGGGTCTCGAACTTCCACGTTTCTGTTAAAATCCTTCAGATGGGTATCCATAGGCGAGCTCCGTCTCCGATTACTCAAGCTGCTGGACATGGCCATGCACGCTCCCATTGTGCCCTAACCCTAAAAGTTACATTGAACTGTGAGTGCAGCGGATGTACCTAAGCAACGGTGGAGCTCTATTTCAAGCTTGAGTGTGGCAGCTGTGATGGGAAAACAAGGCCAAGTGCTTTCTACGACGAAAATGAACGGTTTCCTGTGGTGCGCGATTTCGCGTGGACGATATCTTGTGGGGTGCGCTACCTTAACCACCAACTCACAAACAAAGTTGTGATCTCGCTTTCGCTTGGCTTGCTCATTCCAGTTGCCATTCCTCTGCGGCACTCTTCTGTGAACTCCATTTGCGCAGTCATTCAGTTTAGGGTGAAGGTGATTTCTTTGCTTTCGGCATTTGTCATCGTAAGCAAATTGAGCAAGGAACCGCTGCATTTGGTGTTTTCAGAAGTAGAAGTAGTCTGCAAATTCTTGGAAGTGTTTGTGCATTGCTGTGATTAGGATTGAGTGATATGGTTACTGAAGGATTTCTTACTTTTCTGTCTCCTTCCTTCTTGTGCTCAAGATTCTGCTTTAGTCATACTCTTGAAAAAATCATTGCTGATGGTGAAAGATTGTTGTCTTCCACTGCCAAATCTCGTTAGATCAATTTCATTAATGTGTGAGAAAGCCCTACTTTTTTCTAATGAATAAAAGTTTCTTAATTTTTCACCAATTGGTATGCATTTTCAAGGTGTTTTTGTGTTGTAGACCTCTCCAAGACAATAAGTGAGTGAACATCTTTTGTTCATTCAAAGATTTGTAGATTTGTGTTCATTTAGTCAAGTCATGCTTGCACCCAACTTGCTAATAAGTCTAACCACATGAATGAATAGATGAGTTCTAGGAAAGAAAGATGATTGTCTGATATTGGAGTAAGGTCCATATTGGTTTTTGTATCTTCTTATTTGACAATGTCTTAAGTTTGTGTGTCTTGTGGTATCCATAGATTGAAATATTCTCCTTCATTTAACAATTTTTTTGAGTCACATGAAAGTACTTTCTATTGGCATTTCAATTGTTGACAATTGTAGAATACTCTACCTTTTGTTAAGTAGAAGTAGATATGAGACTTTAGGAAAAACTAAATTCATATTAACTTTGAGATGGAATTGAAACACACTAATCCCAAAAGAGAGTTGTTTTAGAAAACAAAGTAAACCTTGTAGAGTTTGTTTTTTAAATTGTAAAAATTGAGTTTGTAAATAAATCTTGAATGCCATAATAGCATGCAAACAAGAAGCTCAGAACTTCTACATCATTAATAGAATGAATAAAAACAACAAATTATGTTAAAATGGTGATGTTCCAAATGCCGTTTTCAAACCACTTGGCCTAAACCATCTAGGACATGTATAGATTTGAGATTGTGCAATCTAAACTATAAAAGTGCCAAAGTTGTGGAATGATTGCCATTTTAACAAAATTCACTATATAAGCTTTCCATAGAAAAAATGACCTATGAGAAACAAAATTTTAAAATTTTTATTTCAATTTTTTGGTAGATTTGTTTGTTGCCCAACTAGTTCAAATTTATATTGTAGATGACATTACTTTTTATCCCAAGTACCAAGTGAAATAACAATTATATTACTCAAAAGTTAGTGTCAAAAAAATTTGCCAAAATTGAGATCATAGAAACTTATCTAAACTTTCATTTGTCCTTCCAAGGGACAATGGAACTTTAGGGATTAAATAAATTGTTACAATAATTTGAGCAATTCAATAAAATTTGAACCAAAATTTAAAGTCCATCTCAAAATTAATTGGAGATTGAAAAGGGAAAATTTCTTACATTTTAATAGAGACAACTTACATCATAGAAAAATCCTTACCCTTTTGCACCCATGTTTCTACCTCTTGCTTTGAGAGTTGTGTAAATTTTCAAGTGAAATAAAGGTTTTCAAATATTTTCCTAAAACTAGCTTGTATGAACACAATTGTATCCTCTCATATTGTTCTCAATTAACACTTGAAAGTGCCAATATTGAATACCATAGCCATCATGAATTGTTAGACACTAGAAGTGCTACTTTGTTGCCTAATAGTGGATCCAATGTTATAGATTAATTACCAACCCCCTTCTAGTGATCCAAAATTGCCATATTTCTCACCTTATGTGGCTACCAAATTGCTATAAAAAATCTCCACCAATAATATATTTGATGCACCTAAACTTCAAAAAATAGGATTTTCTAGTCCTTGAAGATGAGGTTTTGACTTTCTACATTTAAAGAAAAAGACACATATGTTTAAAAGTTGTGCAATATAGCTAAGACATTGAAAAATGGGTTGAAAATATCTTTAAAGAAATTTAAACAAAAAAACTTTCATATTTATATGTAAAAAAATTATAAAGAAAAAGGTAGTAGTGGTTCAAAGAAAAAAACTAAACCACTAATAACTTTTACAAGAAATTGAAAATTATTATTCCCAATGTTTAGAATGTTCAAGTAAACATTACCTATAGTTTTTCAAATATTTATATGGAAATTTCAAAATTAAGTTAAAATGACAACTTAACCCCTAAAGGACCATTGTTCCCTAGGGGGACAAATGGGATTTCAGGGATGTACCTAAAGTCTCAATTTTTTTCTTGAATTTTTTAAACTTTTTAGGAATATAGAAAAATTTGTTGTCTTTGTGGGAATATAATTTTTTTCATTTGGTACTTGGGAACAAGAGTTATGTCTAAATAAGTTCCAAAGAAGGGAGAGGAGGCAACAAAAAAAGAATTGAAAAATTTGAATTTGAATTTCTAAATTTTCTTTTGCTTAGAGATAATATTTTTTCAAAATGTCAATCTTTGATCCATTCCATTTGGATTTGTAATGAGAAAACTGTGGACAATCTTGTTTTTCAGGCGATTAGAGTATCTTTCTGAAAGTATAACTTTACAAAATTTGTTTTTGAATGCAATTTTTACAATTTAACCCCTAAAGGACCATAGTCCCTACGGGGGACAAACGAGATTTCGGGCAGGTACCTACGGTCTCAATTCTTGTCCTGATTTTTTGAAACTTTTTATAAAGATAGAAAAATCGATTATCTTCATGGGAATGTAATTTTTTTTTCATTTGGTGCCCGGGAACAAAAGTTATACCCAAATAAGCTCAAAACAAGGGAGAGGGGGCAGCCAAAAAAAGTTTTAAAAATTTGAATTTTTAAATTTTTAAATTTTTTTCCTTATAGATTATATTTTTTTCTACTCGTAAAGCTTTGATTCATTCCATTTGGATTTGTTATGAGAAAGTTATAGACAATCTTGTTTTTCGGGCACTTAGAGCATCTTCTTGAAAAAATAACTTGTAAGATTCATTTCTGAATGCAATTTATACAATTTTTTTTTAAAAAAAGGTCCGCGTGGTTTCGTTTGCTTTTTAGAACAATCTCACCATTGGGATTAGGGCATTTTAATTCCATCTTAGAGATATAAATAATTTAGAATTTCCTTCTATCTTGTACCTACTTATACTTAACAATTTTTTAAAGAATAAAAATTAATTTTTTTTGTATTTTCTTTTTTTTCCTAGACTCTCAACTCTATTCTCCACCATAAAAATTTAAAGCTCAAAACTCTGTAGTGCAAAAAATTGAAGTTATAAAGGTTCAAAGTCAAATAACCTAGTCCGGCAATGTGTGGAAAAACTTGTTTTATTCACTTTAAAAGCGGATATCTTGCAATCTATGTGGTCAAAATTTCTGAAATTTTTTCCACACATATTCATACTAGTTAGGTGTAAGATCCTACGGTTAGATGTGAAAAAAAATACAATTTTCAAATTTTTTTACTCTTTGCTCTAAAAATGGCAGTTTTGAGTGTTTTTTTGCAGAAAAAAGGCCTTGGTCCTCTAGGGGTTAAAAGAAAAAGGAAAAGTTCCTCGCGGTTTAATTTTCTCACTAGAACAATCTCACCATTGGGATTAATGCATTTTCATTCCATCTTAGAGATATGAATGATTTAGATTTTTCTTCTATCTTGTACCTACTTCTATTTAACAATTTTTTTTGTATTTTTTTTTGTATTTTTTTCCTAGGTCCTCAACTCAATTCTCCACCATAAAGATTTAAATCTCAAAACTTTGTAGTGCAAAAACTTAAAGTTAAGAAAGTTCAAATTCAAATAATCTAGTCCTGCAATGTGTTGAAAAACTTATTTCTTTTGGTTATCTCATGTTATGTTGAATAGTTGAAAATGAAAAAAATTCCATAGGGGACTTGGTCCTTCTATTATATCAAAAAATTTGAAATTTTTTTCACACATTCTCATACTATTTAGGTATAAGATCCTATGGTTAGATGTGCAAAAAATAAGATTTTCAATTTTTTTCACTCTTTGCCATAGAAATGCGGTAGTTTTGAGTGTTAATTTTTCTCACAAAAAAGGCCTTATTCTTGTAAGGGTTAATATATTTAACTACATTCATTGCTTGCAAAATAACACTTGCTAGAACTTTCACCTAATAATCCATTTCATGAATAAGACATCCATCAATATAGTTTAATAAAATAACTAATAATTTTTTATTATATTTTTAGTTGCCTAATTTGACATTGAAATTAAAAAATACTTTGCAAATTCTGCAATATCTATCAAATTTCAACAAAACAAAGCTTCATGTATAGATTATGACGATTTGCATTCATCCTAAGAATTTCATGCAAAAATTTCAAATTATAGTATGAAGTTGCCAACTTTGGCTCTAGATTATGCTACTAAGCTTGGCTAATCATCCACGATCTTCATAGTCCATCTACTATCTACACGTTTCATCCTCAATCTACCTATTTCATCTACATTTGTGTATATAACTTTGGGAATTATATTTGTACGTATAGCTAAGGTAGGCACCTCCAAATGCACCATGAACTCTAAACCATCATCATCACTTTGTGTGCATCTCCAAAATCAATATGTATATATGTGAAAGAAATGATTTTTGAACCTCAAGATTTGAAAAAAACTTTGACTCTTCATATCTTCATAACTTTTGCATATGGTATCCAAATGTATTGTTCTTTCATGCGTTGGAACTTCCTTTCACTTGCCAACTAGAAAACAAGTGAAAAGTTGACGAGTCTAATAATCATAACAACTATGCACAGCAGCCAAAAGTGGCGATTTCGGGGGTACCCACCTTCTCTCATCTCTCAATTTCAAATAAACTGTGTCTTTTGATTGTTGCAGCTGCTGCACCCCCATCATCCCTCGCCAGTGTGAGTAGAACCGTTCCGACCCCGGTAATGCATGTCCAGGAAACTTCTGTAGATCTAGCAAAGGATTTAACTTACTGGTACCTTATTATATTGGGACTGGACATGGGTTCAATTCCAGCCAGATCTTCTGCCGTTTTCCTCAACCTGTCCATTGCGAATTGCCCTTTAAAATACACTAACTCGGCCTCTCGGAGCTTGCACTGCACCTTTGTCGAGCCCTTAAAATACTTCGGAACTCGTGAATAAAACTAAAGAAAGCCTTCGGTGTTGCTGCTCAGCTGCTGCAGGGCGGGCGGACGGGCGGCCTGGGACTCTGGGAGGGAGAGAGAGAGAGAGAAACATGCGAGCGTCCCTGGTTGGGGCCCAACTGAAGCAAATATGACAAAGCAACGGGATCATGTCCTGGGCATTCACGTGGGTCCACGTGGGCGCAGCATCGTTGAATCCGTAAATGGGACGGTATTGGCTGCCTCGGCGGTAGTCCCACGTGCTCGTTCCCACACGTGTCAGCGTAGTTGACATGTCTGCTACGAAACTTTCACTCGCAGGAAGCTTAGAATTATGTGAAAATATATATAATAACTGAAGTTACCAGGAACTCAGTCCCGGCTCAGTCCCTGATTTCTTATTAACTTAAGTTAAGAGTGCCGAACTGTTGCTTCGACGTCTGTCCAAACTCCAAAGCAGGCCTTTCGTCAACTTTGGACTGTCAGAACCGACTCGGGTCTCATGAAGGATCTTCGGCAGAAATTGCGATGTGGGCTAAAAATAAAAGGAAATCTTCGGCAGCGGCTTCCAAAGTGGTCGACTGATAGTACGATTCAACTCATGCATGCACAAGAATGATTTAATGGTCCTGGAATAAGGTAACTACACTGATTTTGGACCACTTTCTAAAACCGACCACTATGGATTCTTGTCTAAAATGTACTCCCCCAGTATTCAGGAGAGGCTATGGTCGGTTATAGAAACACACCTATTTTTTCATCACTATGAAAATTCATATGGGTGTTAGAAAGAAAATGCATTTTGAACCCCTAAACGATGCAACAAACATTTTTTGTCTAATGAATGTCAAGGAATTCTCCTCTGTAGGACAACATTGCAACTATTCATCCTCGGAATTAGGGGTGGAAAGAAGATATCTTCTACAATAGTTTGACTTCCAATGAGTATTTTTTATTTTCTTAAAGTAGATGATGTCACATAGTTCCAAAATTGTTGATTTCCACAGTCACGAGCCCGGTATTCAAGGGTTAAGAGAATCTACACCAAATAGTGAAATTAGGTTGTCCCTCACTAATTTTTCAAACATTTTACACTATATGAGTGTTTATTGATATTGTACAAGGATGCAATAATTTTCATCAACCTAGGAGCATGTGCGTGGCATGGTTGGTACATTGGTTTTAGTGCCCAATTTAGAGAGTCACATGCACCTCCATGTGGACAAGCGGTGAGTCATGAGGTAATTTTTGGGGGTATTTAGGACAACCTAATTTCACTATTTGGTGTAGAATTCCCTTTTGACTACTAAAAAGATCCTACAAAATGTTTTTTTGTATAATGATGGGAATTGTTTATTTGTACAATTTTAGGTGTAGTTACCTTACTGAGTATGATGTATGTGATTGGCAACCTTTTCACCCCATTCAAGGTGAAAAATTACCATTCATTCCAATTTGGGAATTAAGAATTGGTAGCACAAGATGGAAAAATTTGCACCTTAATTAATCTTGAAAGGACCAAGTGTTTATTTAATGTACGCTAGAATAAAATCTTCGGTAGGTTCCTACAATGCGGCACAAGGTGTGAACATATACTCTACTAGTGGCAACATGATTTTCTTTCCAATTGAACACCTCAATCAAGAGTTATGTTGTCCTAAACCTTTGGAGGTAGCTTGGGAAGCATGTGCAAAATTCCTCCTATAATTTTGAAATTTAGCAGGTATGTAATTTACATGATGCAAGATGCAAATGTATCAAAAATCAACCATATGTAGTGTAAAAATCTCACTCAAAGAAGAGTCTAAGTTTTTTGGTTTTGTCAAGGAAGGTTGAGAGAAACATTTGCTTCTAACTTCAAATGTTATAATCTTTCAATCCATTTGGTTAAAGTTTTTGAAATTTTTTCCATACATTTTCATAGAAGTCTACTAGTACACAATTGTATAGTTGAATTTTCAAAAAAAATATATATATATTTTTTATCTTTTTGCACTATTCTAAAAAATAGCAATTTTTCACAATTTCCACCTTAAATTTGCCTCAATCCTTTATGGGTTAAATATAGATCCAAAAGTAGAGGTTAAATTTTTTTCAAGATAAACATTAGTTGCTCAACATAAATGCTAGAGCATCTATATAAACTAGGATCTAAAGTAATTTAGATTTTTGACAAGATATATAAAAAAAATCATTCATTACTAAAAATAGCCTCGAACTCTACATTAATGTCAACTTCATGTTAAATCAATGTCAACTTCCTACATAGATGTTCAAATTTTTAACCAAAATTAGAGGTTGACTGATTATGTCACGGTACTCAATGTATATAAATGTTGGTGTATTTTAAACGAGTGCTATAAACGTTGGTCAACATTAAGTACTTGACATCTATGTTGATTGACATAGATGATGAATATATATATATATATATATATAACATCAAGGTTGTAGCATTTTGTAGCCTCCCTAATAACTTTCCAATAGAGGAATCCACTTCAAGTCCACTTTCAAGAACATGATGATTATCCTTGTCAACTCAATATAATTAACAAATTTATGTCCATCTCTAGGTGTCATGATGTATGTAGATGTGATCATTGGACAAAGATGCTTAAGTAATTGACATAGATGCTTAATACATATGTTGAACATCAAGGTTGTTACATCGGGTAGGTCAATTTGGGATGCAAATGTAGTTGTTAGACAGACAAAAAGACCTCCCAAGGTTGTTGCATTGGACAGGTTTTGGGACATAGATGTGGTTATTGGACAAAGATAGAAAGACCTTCCAAGCAATCCAAATGGAATAAACTCATATTTTAGGATATTTATTTATGTTTAGGGCAAAAATATTATTGATTGCAAGTATTTATCTTTATATTGTGGCATGACAAATGTCTTTCTAATGTGGATTTACACATTGGAATTTTGGGCATCAATGCAATGGTTGGATACGCATGGAACAAGGTAGCAAAGCATAGAGAAGGGCATTGACTTAGTGGACAAGGTGAATACATAGGGATTTGGAAGGGAACTCAATGACTTAGATGACAATGCAAGTAAAGGGTTTGGAACTCAAGGAATGGGGAAGATATTCAAGGGGTACATACTCAAAGGGGCAGATATTCATGCTTATGTGCCTACTATATGCTTTAAGTCTTGCCTTAAATGTTTGCTTTTCAACTACTTTATTATCCTAATATATTAAATATCCACCCATTTTTTTTTGTTTCTCCTTTAATCTTGAGGTCTCACCCTATCCTTTTGAGTTACCACCCAAAGTCCAATCTATGCATCATTGTCCAAGTCCTATGTGGTTCAAACCCTAATTCTAGTGGCAAAATATGCAACACAAAGGATAAATCCACATATTCATGATTTATAGTTCTTCTAGTCTATTTGGCATTGACTATATTTTAGTCCAATTAGATAGTTATCTCAGATGGAAAAATGGACATGATTATTAGGCATCTTGAACATCCATGTTGGATATAGATGTTGAGAGTTGACATGACGTACTTAATACAGAGTCTTGAACATGTGAAATATTTGATATAGATTCTCAAAGACTTGAACATCATTCTTTAGTTACTACATATTTTAATATGACCTTCACTAAAATGACATTATCTACAAAATTACACAAAATTACAATTGCTTTTGTACGCTTTGATACTTCAATTGCTTTTGGTTAAAAGTTAACATAGAGAGTTGCATGTGTGTCTCCCTGCCAGGTCACTTGTGGCTGGTGGGATTGTAATTTCTCCTTTGCAATGAAATTCCGTTTCATTTGTTTCAAAAAAAACCAAAAACATAGAGAGTTGCAAGGATGAGGTAAACAAGTGATTCAATGATTCCGCAATTGCTTCACCCTCTGTAGAAGGGACCTCATTGTCTGGGACTTGCTTTAATTACCTTTTTCTGCAGTTGAAATCCGTTTAGATTTGTGCAAGTGATCTCTCTTTCTCACGTGATGAAGTTATGCTGTACTGGTGGAGATGCTCCAACGGTAAGTATGCCGGTCAAGTGATGTCGCCATTATGGAGGCAGGGTAAAGCCTCAAATGTTGTACCCTAGACCCCCTAGTCGTTCACAATTGTGAAGGCCCAGGGGGGAGTAAACTGTAGTAGTAACTTACGAGTTCTGGTTGTAGCAGGGAATGGGTGCGTCTGTGGCTCTGCGCTCCTCGGAATCAAGTTGACATTCCTTCACAGTTCTGTTTCTGTTTACGTTTTTGCGGTTGTCGAGGCATGCTGTCTCCATGTCCCTCATTACTTTGGAAACTGACAGCAGGATCTTGGCCTGAACAGTAACGTTTGAAAAAGATACAAACGCAGGATCCAAGACCAGTTACTATACTCTTTTTTCTTTTCTTTTTTTGAAACAAATGAAAGTGATTTCATTGCAAAAGATTAAAATACATACCCGTCAACCACAAGCGGCCTGACGGGGAGAGCAAACAACAGACAAGACAAAAGAAGACAAGGCAGGAGACTCGAAGGACAGAGAGGCCGACTATACTCTTGTTTATGTAAGTTAGAACCCGGCCTGGCTTGTGTGAGTGGTATGCGCCACAAGTTTGCGTGTTGCGCATTGGCATCGATCGCCTCATCAGGACCACTGTAGCTTGCTCTTCAATGGCGACCCATTCTTACTGAGACCCACACCCAGTGGCGAATACCCAGACATATGCAGACATGCACACATCTCTTTCCAGGGTTGTAACTTTAGTTGCGTTAGATATAGATCCTCAGAGCAGAGTCATCGAGTGCAGGCTCAGAATCGAACTGTCAGTGCTTGGAATAGAGACTTTGATGCCCCAAAGATTGAGTGACGAAGCTTGTGACGCGGTGTTAGGGACTGGAGTTTCATGTCGGTGACGCCATCCGACGGCGACATAGAGTCTCCCAGTTCCAGACAGCTTCATACCTAGTGAAGTTCTCTAGCTAGGCCGTAGAGCTAACTAGGTGAAATATTAATGAGCCTCCATTATGAATGTACCGCAGGGCCCCTGTAATGCCATTCTCTCGATCTTCCTCCAGATTCAAGTGCCCTGCAACTTAACGGAGTACGGCGCCGTCTAGTCTTCATCATCACGTGGCTACCGCGACCAGTACGGGTTGCGAAGGAGACTGAGCCCAATCAACTCCCGGTCTGCGGACACCATCAATGATCCATCAGCAGGGGTTGGCCAGGGTAGGGTCGGGGTTCACTTGTAAGTTCTGTCGCTAAGTTAGGCCCTTGCATGATCGATCTGGACGGACTGCCTAGTGTAGTTTACGGGGGAGAAGGGCGTACAGTTTGGTTGAGAATGCAGCAGCTGCCGGCGTCGTGGAGGCAGCAGCTCCGATCGGGGGCTTGGTGGCGCCTCAAATGAACCTTAGTGACGATGAAGAAGCTCCAGTTACGGTACTGCTCCGCCCGCCTGCTTCCCTTCCTTTGCTTAGCTTGGTTTGTGCATCTGTTTAGCTAGGGTACTGACGTTGAAAGGTTAGAAGCATGCACTAGGGTTAGCGCGTAATCTAAATTGAAGTTACGAACAGTTCCCGAAGTGCATGTTCAAGCTGGTTAGTAAGACTGTTTCGTGCGAAAGCTTCTGGTGCTCTAACGGCTTATTTCAGATGTGACTGTCTACTTTGCTTCCAGTACCTTGCTGGCCTAATTTATTCCTGGAGAAGGAATTGAGCCCGACAGTGGTGAAGAGATCGGAGCATGATTTGAGTCTAGGAATTTGTAGTTGACAAGAATGTAACTTCTTTTGCTGCTCGATCGGGAACCTACAGCTGCAAACTGACAGAGCTCGGAACGTTTCAAATTTTCTGTCTGCAAGGGGAAACGGAAAATTAGCGAAGTGGAATTCCGGAAGTCGCGGCCTTCGAGTTTCAGGTACTTGACATCTTCATCTGCACTTGAGACCTTCGGTGACCTTAAAGCTTTCACTCTTGACAAGTTTGGTGCCCTCAGAGACGCGGAGTACGAAAGACCCCACGTCTACCGCTGTGTCCAACCCATCGTTGACTCTAGTACCGGATCGTTTACTCCCGGAAGAGTCGAGGGTGACAAGGAGGGCCAAGACACTGATGCGAATGAGTCCAGCAGCACATGGAGCCAGTATATTGATTTAGATTGGAAGATCGAAGGGACAAGCGACCCTGGGGGCAGCGATCCATCTTCGCATTCTTCGGTACCCATCTCGTGCACTCTCCACGAGAGAAGGTCCGGAAGTGGAGGCCCGACCTTGCAGGAGCTTCGCGCGCATCCGCAACAGGTGAGTGCGTGAAATCAGTTCTTCTTACCTGCCAGTCTGAATTGCACTGGAGACTTGATATATCCTCCGAATGGTTGTGTCTGTGCTTGCTAAAGCGTAATTGAGGCACCTAGAGTACCGTACTGGTGATCGACCAGTGTTTGAAAGAGTTTTCCCGACCTAAATTACTGAAACGGTTGAGAGAACATTGAGTACTATCCGATCCCATGGACTCAGGAACGTAACCATGGAAAGTTGACCGTCAGGCTAGAAACACCAGGAGTCGGAAAACTTTCCAGCAACCTACACGTTCAGGAAACTGGTAGTGCAGCGTTAGTTCAGGAGTTGGATATAACCCAGCTTTAGTACTGTACGTAAACCAGACTGGTCTTTGGCACACTTCCAGATCGCTATTTCAAATAAGTTAACTCAATTCACGTATATTCTGGTCGGAACCTCGGTAGGTCAAGGAGAGATTACCCCGACCCGTGACTTCAAGAAGATTATCTTGTGGTGAAGATCGAATTGAAGGCAAGAGTCATCATCGCACTGGAATAATTAAAACCCTTCGTTTTCCAGTCCGTGATCCGACATCCCGGCTAGCTATAAAGCTGTTTCGCTTTGTGTGATAGATCTCACATGGATTGCTGAAATCAAGCATGCTGTCAGTACGCAATTAAAAATGTGATTGCTTCGATCTTCATCCGTACAGATCGTCCTCATATTTTGCGCCCTTACAGTCAGACGTACTAGAAGAAGGCGCCCCAGTCTTTAGATCAATCAAATGAATGTGATACAACAGCTGCAGTACGTACGTACGTCAAAGAACTGGCAGGTTACAGAGTGCCACATGTACCCAAATCTCTGGACAGCTCCCCCTCTAATCCACTGGTGGCTCGAATTTCCTTCGTTTGAACATTCTGGTCCAGATCGAACAGGACGAGGACAACTCTCATGGAGAATTCGAATTGGAATTTCCTCAAACTGAGGTGGTAGAAGTAGCGTCAGAGCTCCGCAATGATTCAGAGCCAGGGGTCAATACAGCAGCAGCAGCAGGATCACTGCCAACAGCCCTGTCCAGACACTCCATTGATCATTGTCCCAGGACGACGACATCAGTCCTGCATCTCAGCAGTATCGACAGACGAGCTGCCATTCCAGATCTGGCTCAAGAAGGACCACTGGGCAGAAACATATCTCCGTCGTCGCAATCTAACGACCTGCCGAGGTTTACAAGGAACATGGAATCATCAAGCTCGGAGGGCGCAAGGACCTCTCGCCAGTCCACTGCTCAGTATCCTGTGAGGATTAACTACCGCTTTGCTTCGGCAAGCCTCGAAGCTTCGTTGCTGCAGCGCATGGAAGCGCGTCAGAGACTGCAGGTGAGGGTTTGTTCCATTCTTACCATCAAGCTCACTATTTTCAAAGCTCTGTAATACATAGCCTTGAACTGGGTACTAATCCAACTTCGTTAATTAACCCCTAAATGCCACAGGCCACAGGCCTTTTTTGAGCTTCTTGGAGTTTGCTCAAAACTAAGCAAAAGCCTCGTTTCAGATTAGTTTTACTAATTTGAAAAAAATTATAATCGTATGAATTCAAAGTAGATGTGTCATGGATCACATAGGAAATGAAAACACAACAATATCACTTATGGATTGAAATATTATAATATTTGATCTAGTGGTTGTTAAAATTGTGAAAGTGATTTGAAATCTTTCAATCCATATTTTACAAATCTAAAATTGAGGTCAATCATGAAAAAAATATGAGCGAAGAACATAACGTGCACAACCATAATTGATTTATGGCTTCTCAAAATCTACTCTACAATCTCTTTAAATGAATTTCCAATGTGATTTTCCCCTCAAGATCAAGTGTATTTGATGCTCATCTCTATGAGCCTCTAACACTAAAAAATTCATGAAGATTTATAATGGACATCCTTGAGTACAATCTTTATTAGAAACATCATAAACAATTTTTTCCAAAATTGGATTTTTGATGCTGAAAATAGGCTTTATATGGTATTCAACTAAAAGAACTTCCAAAAATAATACTTCAATAAAATTTTATATAACTTCAAAGTTTAGTTGAGCTAAGGTCTAATTGAACTGTAAATTAACATAGTTTTCTTAGTTAAAATGACGTGTTTCAGAGCGCCAAAATTGCCCGCAAATTTGTGACCTTCAAGTGCTCGAAGCTCTAAAATCTAGGAATGTCTGGTAGAGATTTGTGGTTCAGTGAGCGCCAATTTGCACTGAAATCCGCCATTTAACGAGGTTTTAACTCTATTTGGGGTCTCTATTAAAATCTGAAACTTTTGAAAAATAATTACGTCGTAGCTCTGAAAATAATTTGAAAGGTTGGAAGATCTAGATTCTGGAGATTAATCCATGTTAATTGTGATTGTATCCTAAGGTTGGGTAATGTAAAAAGTAGTAGTAAATTGAAAAAGTTTTTAGGGTTGGTTTGATATTCTCTAACTTTTTGAGTTCATTTTTGGAATACTAGTGCTCGATTACTCAGAAGGGTAAGGTTAACTCTGTGGTCGGGGCTGTTGGGCCAACAGGATGAAGCTGGAGGAGAAGAACGAGTTTGTGGACACGTTATATCACCAGAGGTTAGTACAAATTGTTAACTGACATTTTTCAAAAAAACTTGGCTTTTGTTTTTGAAGTGATCGATGCCTCTTTCAATGCTGACGGTGAACATATGCCCCACTCAAGGAGTATACAATTAATGGTATATTTGAACTAGGTAATAACTATGTTCCTGAAATAATAAAGTCGAATTTCTATCTCGATTGCGTAGCCTGCCTGCACGTGCCAGTTATTATACATTAATTATATGCATGAGAAGCATTGAGTTGTCTCATAGCTCAACTGTATATAGACCTTCAAAAATTGAAGAGAAAAGACATGACCAGAATCAGTTGTAACTATGCATATAAGTGGCATATGAGTATATGGTACTGTGTAACCTGCCAGTTCTTTGACGAACAGACCTGAAGTTCCGGAAAGTGACTGTCTCATGAAATTTCGCCGTTGCAACGAATTTGACGTTGCTTTCGCGTGTAACGAACGGATTCTTGAAGAATATACGGACTAGTAATCACAGGAGAAATCCAAAATGTCTATCTATGGGATTTTTGAAGAATTCCTTATTCCATATGCAGTGACGATGTAGTTGGATTCACTAAGACACCTTAGGAAGTGAATTAGGACACAGAAGGACATTTCTTTTTCCAATTAATTTCATTCCGTTTTGGAATAGAATTCTCCTCCGATCGAGTCCTTGAATTTTCCGTGACCGTGCGCATGCAGGACTTAATCTGGGGCAGCGTGAAGCACTATTGCGGCATGGTGCTGGACCGGGAAACCCGAGCGCTGCTGGGCACGGCCAGTCTGTTCATGCCGCCATATCAGTCTGAGCAGCAGCAGACGACGAATACGACGGCAACGCAGGGCCCGCAGCAGCAGCCATTGCAATTGCAAGGAGGAAGTCCTGGTCCTGGTCTGTCGAAGGCGGCGTGGGTGACGAGCGTGAAAGTGGTGGAAGGTCGGACAGAGGTGCTGATCAAGACCAGCAAGGGCGCGCTCCATGTGGCGCAGCTGGTGCTCACCAGCACGACGCTTGGCCTGGCGCTGTTCAGCGTGCATGTGTGGCAGGCCACCTTTGCGCTAGCCTTCCTGAGCCGAGTCGCTGGGCCAGTCCGTCTGCCCCACCGACTCTTTGTGGACGTCGATCGCAGCGACCGCGTCTATGTCACGGCGTAAGAAGACTCGACTCACTCTCCTCGATCATGTCATAAAAACAGTAATGAATTTGAATGTAATCATTCTTTACTTCTGCGCTACATTTCATTAAAAATGATGAAATAGAGTTTATAATTTGTGTTAAACTTTGGTATGAATGGTCTAATGTACGTATGGTGAAGGTTGAATTTAAGGTTGAAACATGATGCCACAAAACTGTGACCACATCGTTGATGTGATCACCGTACAGAGAGAGTCGGAAAATCGCCATTAGAAGTGTTTATGCGAGAATTTTATGTAGATCACCCCCTCCTCCCCGTTCCTTTCGACTCTCCCACTACGTCTCTTCATTACTCTTTGCTAATATAGCTTCATACCAATCTTCACTTCAGAGACATCCTAAAAGTCAATAGACACAATTCCTTAGTGCAACAATGCAACCCGAAATTCCGCACTCACGCTGTGAAATTTCATTACTCTTCGCTAATCTTCACACCAGTATGCACACCAGAGATATCCGAAAACTAAGCCCATACTTAGACCGAATCCCTCATATAGTGTCAGGTCTTCAGGAATTTTTGGATTTCTCTGGTGTCACCAATCTTTGGAAATTCTCGCTCTCACTATCTCATTAGCTGATTTTCACTCTCGCTACCCACATGTTTCAATTTTGTTCCTGTCAAATGTATTATCTTTCAATTCAGTAGCCTTGTTGCCCTTGGTCATTGCATTACAATGCTGAGAAAAATAACCTTGGATCACATTACTATAGAGGAATCAGAGTACACGGCTTCAATAGCAGGATTTTCTTTTTCAACCGTATTCAAATTTTCAAGTGTTTTCAAGTTTTGTCTGAGGATCCCCTCTCATTGCAGAACGCAAGTTTTGTAATCGAATGCGTCAATATGTTTAGCTTGTAAGCTCATGCCACAATATAATGCTTCAATTTAGCAGCTTGCCACCCTTGGTCATTTACATTACCCCGGATCACATTATAATAACGAGAATGAGAGTAACTTCAATAACAGGATTTTCTATTTTGAACTGTTTTCAAGGGTTTTCAAGTTCTGTTTGAGAATCCCTTCGAATTTGCATCTCCTCTTATTGCTGAAGTCAAATCTTGCACTCCAATGAGTCAATTTAGTAGCTTACTCGCTCATACCACAATATTATGCTTCGATTTAGCAGCTAGCTTGTAATCCCATGGTTGTGGTGCATCCGGGTCCCTCCGTCAATCGGTTGCGATTCTTTAGGGCTGAAGTGTTTAGGTTTTTCTTCGCTGTTAGATCCCGTGTTGGACATGGCAATTGCTACTTGCTGTAGGTTTATGGGAGCGAATGGGTTAATTCGTGGTGATGCAGATACGAGGTGTTGCAGTCACAGTGGCACCCACTTTGTGGTTTAAGGGTTTTAGGGTTTAAGATTTTGGTGCTGTTGGATCATGTTGGACATGGTATTTTCTGTTCGCAGTAGGCCCACAGTAGTGTCTGTGTGCTGGTAATGCAGATACGAGGAGCCTTGGGAGTCTGAGTCCGGGACCATAGCTGACGTGCGAGTGCGCCCCGGACGCATCGTGGACGCTGGAAGGCATGAGATTGTGGAGATCGACTTCACTGCAGGTCAACTGGGCGGTTCCATCAACTCTCCGGCGGGCTTCCGAGGCGGCCTGGTGGTGCGAGCGGACGGACACTTGGCGGGTGTCGTCACGGGAGAGGTTTTGGGCCGGCATCCCACCAACATTGACTTCTGTTCCGCCTTCAATGTCTACTCCTTTCTTGAGGAGCTATAAATAGTAATTACAGTACTCATCTCACAGATGCCTAAACCCTAAAACTGTCAGTCTTTTCTAGAAGGATGGTTAATGGTTTCAGAATTTTGCTAGGCAACGTTCTTGTACGTAGCTGTAACTGAGAATAAGCAGAGCTCTTGGCGAATGTTCACTCCAGAAGTTTGTGCTTGTGTTTGAGGATCTGTGTTCATAGTGTCTGGTTCTCGAAGTAAACGCCAAACGTACAAGTTGGAATGGTCACTCTCTCTTGATTTCTGCATTGAAATGGATGTGATGTAATACTGGAGTATTAATTGAAGGTGTTCAACTGGTATAGCAGATGAGTAATGTGATCATGGTTCTTTACTAGTTCTGAAAAATTTACTCTTGATGCTAGTCACTAAGAAAATTGGTGGTTTTAATTTTTTTGCTTGTAGTCCTCAGCTACACTCTTCATTCTATGTAGTGTGGTCCACACTATATAGATAGCATTACAGTATTTGAGATCATTTTGTTTAGTGTTGCCCTATGATTTAAGATATCCACACTATTTAGTGATTGAGTTTTTCTTTTTCACTTTGAATAGTGTTATAATTACCTGTAGAGTGTGATCTTTGCTATGAGTGGTGTTTGCAATGTAGAGCACCATTTTACGATCAAAAACCTGGGGTGAAGTACAGGTTACAGTAATTGATGATAAAAGTTCTATTTATTGTTGCCCTGTGTTTGCTGTGTTTGGAGGAGTAACACTATTTGAAAAGCAACAGTAAAGGGAATGAAGACTGGAAGCCTACTGTTGACTTCCATGGACTGGTCCTTCAGGTCTGAGAAGGTCCGAGCTCTGTTGTAATGGTACTCACATTCTTTTCTTTTGAGTCCAATTGTAAGGCAAATTCCAAAAATTAGTCCAGAGTGTTGCAGATGTTATGGAGTATAATTTTGTAGCGAAATTTGATGATTGTATCTCATGAATGTGAATTGACGTATTGATCCAATTGTATGATACATGTGGTGTCCTACTATGGGTATTTCTAGTCCACCGAACCTTAGCAATAACAGTAACTAAAGGATTTGTAGCATCAATTCAACTATAGCCATATCCATTATTTGGACAAACGTCCATTTAATAGCACATTTGGATAAGCGCAATTTAAGTTGTTGGCATGTAACTAGGGGATTTCTGTACACTTGACTAGTTGGAACCAAATCTATGTCTATGGTCTTAGGTCTGTGTCTTACCTCTGTGGTTTCAGATTTCAACTGTTATTTATATACTTGGAACTCATTTGCCACCGCAATTTCTTTTCCAACGAGCTTGTAGAAGCTCGACTTACCTCTACATCATACTCCCGGGGATGACTAACATCCACCACTGGCACCAAGAGACATTCTTTCGCATCACATAACTTTCCTCCCGTCTTTCCAATGTTGGGCGCCGAAGTTTCCATGGCATAGGCCGACAACGACCCCGCTCTTCTCTTGACTTTGAGATTGTACACATTACAGTCTCCAGAGATGGTGGTGCAGAAGAAGCGATCTCCATTTTCATCTTGATCCCGATGGACGAGCAACAGGACATGATTCTCCACTTCCACCATGACGAAGTCTTCCGAGGCGGACACGAGGAATTTCAGTCGCGTTCTTCGCACGCCATGCACTTCAGCCAAATGCGAGGGCAACGCCAAGCTCGGACCTTCGTGCCAGCAAGAGGGATGTGGACATGGGAAGGGCTTGTGCTTACAGGTTTCGTTCTCATGGTCCTCTCGCTGGGCTCTTTTGGTGTAGTGCAGCATTTGAGTGCAGCCGTAGGGGGAGTGTTTGCAGGAGACTTGCAGGGACTCGATGATCTTCTCCACACCCAGGCAGCGGATGCGACCCGTGGGTTGAGAGCATGATGGGCAGGAACAAGTTCGACTCCACGTTGGTCCCTTGGTCAGCTTCTTGCAGCAGGTTGAACACAGCATATGACCGTTCTCGCACTGCAAAAGTACACAATTTGAGCATTTGAAGCATTGATTTGCTACTCTTATTTGGTCTCAGGAAGCATAACGTTATTCCGCCATTAAGGCTAACTTTCTGGTTACTCTTGTTGATCTTTCATGTACCAGCTGACCTTGCAGTTGGCGGCCGGCTCCTTATTCTGCTTGAATTTACTTAGATTAAAGTTTTGGAACCTACGAAAGCTGGTCTTCCTAACCTTGAAAATCTGTTTGTTGAAATTTTAGTCATTGACTGAGCGAGTTAGAGTATTTTGCTTCTACTGTGACTCTCGGGGACAATCATACTAGTAGAATAATGTTATGATCCACGTATGTTATTGAATTGGCAAATTTCTAGGAAATGGTTGATTTGGAACAGTGAGCGTTAGGAGGAAATCTGGATAATAGATGTTAAGAGAAGGCATTTAGAACTCGAAAATCTTCTGACGTCATACACCAGTGTTTTCTCCTCTGAATATCAATAAAACAGGTCATCTACTTAACAAGCAGGTGATACTTGCTTTTGGTAGCTAGATGAAAAAAATACTCGCTCAGACTTTGACAATTGACACGTGGACGGTCAGCTACTTAGAAACGAAGTGAAACTTGGGGACCAAATTTGCAAAGTTTTATCTTAATAATGAAGTTTCATGAAATTGGTGAGCATAGTAAGGTTGAGTTGCCCAATTGCTACTGAAAACTGGAGCTCAGCTGACCTTCATATCTATACCAATCCTCAAGATTTTAGAGCTGATGATTCCAATTGACCACCTCAAACCCTTCCTGAACTATTGAAAGTCCTGATTTCCAAACTTCTTTGCACTTAAGAACACTACACATTTCCGTGCAATAACAAGAGGACATGATAATTCTAAAAGAAGCGTAGTTTTCACAGAATATAGCACTCGATCACATCTCACATCTTTGGGTCTCTGAAATCCGCCATTATTTTACCAATAATGATCATATTTCCAGAAATCCCCAGTTGAAGAAAAGGATGCAAGCCATTGTACCTGATACACGGGCGTAGAGAGCGGCTCTGTACATATAGGGCATTCTAGATTCTCAACATCTAGAGAATACCTCAAACCCCAATTCATTTCCATTCTCAGCTAGACCTCGATGTTATATACTTCCAAGACGACAAAGGTAACGCCGGAGAAACACTGCAGCTCCTCTTTGCTTCAAAATACGAGATGGTGCAGCAATATATTGGCGGTTCGATCAATCTCTGCTTCCGGGGCCCTCCCTCTCCAGATCAGTATTGAGACTCGTAATTGCCACGAAGAGGAACCTGATCAATAATTAAAGAAGCTAGGCAGGAACATCTATCCAAATAAAGAACCCCAAATCTTAGAAAGCTCCGGGATCTACTTCAATTCAAAACTCCAAGATCGGTTCCTTCAAAACTGAAAAAACGATCTGCAAACGTCGTGCACTTATCAATTGGGATCCGTGACTTGCCGTTTAATGCTGAGAGTCTTCAATTGATATATTTGTATCGCATTACCGACACCTTTTGTCTGCTTACTCGGAGTTTCGGTGAATTGTTTGTGTTCCAGTTCTTACGTGGAAGCAGCAAAGACTCTTCGCAATAGGCGTACCGACTAAGATTGTGCCGACATATCTACCTATTACCTATTATCAATCCATCTCTTATATGAAATGCAAACTATGTCACGATTTCATGGGCATAGTTTTTCTTTCATTTTTTTTTCATAATATTCGCACGTCATTCTTCTCAAAGAAACTGTGCTACTTGATGAAATTTTTTAGGTGTTATTGCATTGCATTAGGCTCTGTTTTAGTATTCAATGTAAATTGTGTCATGATTTCATCTCTCTTGTTTTCATCCTTTTGTTATTATTGAACCCTACTGACATGTCCACAACTCCACAATGAAACCCTATAGGTTCTACTTGATGAAACCTTCTTGGTGTAAGTTGTTGCATAGAAACAAGATTTGTTTTAATTATATTAAATGCACATTGAGTCATGATTTCATCTGTTGCATTTCCCTCCACATATGTTTTCTTTCATTTGTTTTTGCATGACCCTAATGACCTCCAAACGTCTTTTCAGTGAAACCTTTCAACTTGATGAAACATTTTATAATTATATTCTTACATAGCAAATTTATGATGTGCTCTTTTATAGAATTCAATGTGAATTGTGTCATAATTTCATATATTTCTTTTTATAATATCCTAGTGACATCCTTACAATTCTTCAAATGATGAGCCCCTACAAGATGTTGAAACCTTCTTGGTCTTGTTGCATAAAATAAAATTCATTTTATTTATATCAAATGTAAATTATGTCATGATTTCATTTGTCACAATTTTGTCACATTTTTAGCTATTCCTTCTTACTAAACTCTAATGACATCCCCCACGCCTTCTAAATAAAAACCTCTAAATTGATGAAATTTTTTCTGTGTTGTGCATTGCAATGGGATCTATTCCAGTCTCAATATCTATTTGTCTATCAATCTCTCTCTATATATGCGAATATTGTCATGACCTTTTATTACAATGACCCTATCTCCATCCATAATTTTCATCCATTAATAGAATTATTTGTTCATCAATACAAATCTTGGTCATAAATAGGGTAAAACCTTAAATCGTATTTCCTCTATCCCAAAATGATCTTCCTGTTAGACAAACTAGTTTGGATTAAGGTGAAAAATAACATTTTTTAAACCAGCCATTTCACATTGTAAGTAATGTTTGGTGCACTCCTAGTGTCCTAAAAACTTTGAGTTTCAAAACCCTTGTCAAAGTAGAGATTTGGACTTTTGAAAAGTGAAATTTTTGGGCATTTTCAAGGAGTACCGATTGGACATATGATTGTTTAGTGTAAAGTCATTGTTTTGTAGGCACTTAATATCGGCCCCAAACCATGTGTGGAACTTTGTACCACATCCCAAAGCTTCATCTCCTTCAATTAGGAAACACTCAAAGAGATACAAAAAATAAGTACAAAGAATGTTCATTGACATCTTCAACCCTTTAATTTTTCTTTTGATTGATGATTGCATAGATGGAAGGAAAACTATTGCTCAAAGCTTTTTTGCTACTCCCAAATAGCAATCAAAAGTTGAATTTGACCAATTCTCATGTCATAAAGTACAATAGGAAGATCATTTTGGGACAAAGAGAGTAAGTAATAAGTTTCTAAAGTTTCTGAAAGTGGAGTTAGAACTGCTTATGCAAACATAAGAACATAAGCAAATTAACAGCCCCTATGTTGGTCTGTTATGAGCCATTGGGAGAGTGGGAAGTATGATACATAATTGATATTGTTACTTGCCCATGTAAACACTACAACATTAATAAGTGCACAAAGGCTAACAAGACCTTGATTACAATTATATAATTTTGAGTATCTCTATTTTACAATACGCAAGAGTGGTGGTTTATAGGGTTTATATTTTTCTTTTTGCAATGGATGAAAGTACTAAATTTCTCAAAAATCTTGAGATAATATTGCTCTTACTAGGATGAATGTGCACACATAAATGGATTATTAATTAAAATTTCATCCACAAGTTGTAAGTTTCATGGAGATAAATAGTTTCATCCATTCTGAATTGCCCAAAGTAAATGACATACGGCCTTATTACCAACTTAAGGGCCAGTTGCCATTGGGGAATTGGAGGTCCAGGAACCGGAGGGAAACTGGAAGCAATCTGGACTTCCGGTACTCTCCACTGGCTCTCCATACGCTTGCCTCTGTGACATCTCAGCCGTGCATTTTCAGGTCGCTACAGCGCAGACAACGCATTTAGAGGTTGCTACAGTGCAGAACCGCCCATTTTCAAGTCGCTACAGCGCAGACAACACGTTTAGAGGTTGCTGCAGTGCAGAACCGCCCATTTCAGGTCGCCCATTTTCAGGGGACATCCATCCAGCAGATTTTGGTTGTTAATGAACTTTGTTTTTTCTTTCAAATAACTCCTCCAGGCTTCCGTCCAGGCCCTCCAGTTCTGCAAAGCCGAATTGCAAGGGCTGGAGGCTGGAGGTCCGGCCGGAGGGGAGACTGGAGCTCGAACAGTAATGGAGGCCGCCTGTACCTCCAGTTACTGGACGTCCAGGCCGTCAATGGCAACCGGCTCTTACCATACAAAACCCTGGAGGTCTGGTGGTGGACTGGTGGGCCGCTTCTTCTTCCTCTTTCCGCCTCTCGTGCACGTCACTGCAGAAAAGGAATTCTAGTGAGTTTTTTCTTCAGATTTTCTGTCGGTACGCGTCTTGCAATGCTTTGCGTGCGGCTCTTCCAGGCATGATGCATTGTTGAGGTTTCAGAGATTCCTACCGACAGACCATGCCAGACATGACACTGCAAAGCATCATCACCTTCGGTTGGTTAGAGGTTGCGTTTTCCTTTGCAGTGATCGAATTGCTTAAGGCTATGGAGCGTGGTATCTGCGACTTCTTTGCTTCGGGGTGTTCGAACTTGTTGTCGATCAAGTTACGTGTGGAGAGTCGATTTCTTGCGCCATCGCGGTGTCAATTCGCTGAAAACATGTGCCACTGGTGACGTGTGAAGCTCTAGATTCAAGCTGCTGGTCCTGGCGATCGAGTTCAAGGTAATTCTTGGGGAACCGCTTGCTCGGCCTTTACGTATTTCTTCCAATGCTTGTGTTTCAGGGTTTGATTTTGCACTTAGGGCTTTGATTTGGGTTTCAATTCAGCACGTGTTTCAGAGGTTTCAGTTTCCTGGGGCTCCACCCCTTTTCCTGGCCTTCAGTCTATGCAAGTTGGACTGGCCGGGCCGGGAGTCTATTTAATAAACCTTACTGTGCCCTTCTTTTCGGTATGTTAACCTGGTGCTAAACTTGATTGCAGCTCTGGTCTGTTCAGGTCTCTTCGATTCTCACGTACAACTGAAGCTTGGTAGTTTGCATTTGAATCCCTGTTTGAGCGTTTAGGGTTCCCCTTCACAAGGCCTGGCGGGAGGCCTGTCACCTGTTCTAGAAGATTCGAGACTAGAGACGGGCATGGATGAGAAGTTGCGATATTGTCTGGATGCCGACATTCTGGACTGTCCCATCTGCACAGAGCCCCTGTCGCTGCCCGTTTACCAGGTTCGCTTCACCTCCTTTCAATGTCTTACCCTTTAATATCTGAATACATCTTCTTTTGGATTTTTACACAATTTTGCTTATATCTTCATGTATATATGTATTAATTCTATTGATTTCATAAATTGGTCATAAAGAAAGGTCTTCTTTTAAAGATTCAAACATTACCTTGGATGAATTAGAAGATATTTGGAAGAATCACATTGGCTTGAAGCCCTTTGTTCATCACCCAATATAAGATTGTTGAAGCAACTAGGGGTCAACCTTCCTAAGTGTGGGAATGAACTCAACTAAGTGTTTGAATAAAAGAGTATGGTCAAATATATCTCATAGGATTCATATCCTTCTTTAGTGTGATGGTGTACTTGAAACCCTTGACTAAGGTCCTCATTACACCCAAATTGAGAAGCCTTTAAGAAATCCTTTTAAAGGTCCTTGTCTTGTCTTTGAGAGGCTGGCTATTGGAGGTCATGACCTTTGGAAGTAGTGTAAAGTAAGAGGAGGGCACAAAAGTGTCCAATTTGTTGCTTTAATATATTTTTAAAACTAGAGTAGTTCACATTTCACAATGTGAGTTCATAGGGTAAGATTTAAACATCCAGTTGATGGAAATCACTGCATTGGCACTTTTCCAGACCCCAGTCCGGAAGCTTAAATCTCTGTACTGATCACAAGTTCTTAGAGCTTTCACATGCGTGAATGTCAGCAATATGGGCCACTGTAACAGATTTGACTAAGCATCATGCTGTAAGTTCCTTTGTACTTAGGAGACGGGCCTTAAATCTGAACGTTTTGTGGGTCCTGCAGTGCGAGAATGGTCACTGCGCTTGTTCCTCGTGTTGTCGGAAGCTCACCCAACAGCGATGCCCATCGTGCACTCAGCCCGTGGGTCGTATCCGATGCATAATGGTGGAGAAGATCATCGAGTCCCTGCAAGTCTCCTGCAAGCACGCTCCCCATGGCTGCGAGGAAATGCTGCAATACAGCAAGCGAGCCGAGAGAGAGGAGCACGAGAACGAAACGTGCAAGCATAAGCCCCTCTCGTGTCCACATCCGCTTTGCAAGCATGAAGGTCCGCGGTCAGAATTACCTTCCCATTTGGTGGCAGATCATGGGGTGAAGACCTTGCAACTCGGCTCCAGTAGAAGCGCCAGTAGAGGCACCACATTTCAGATGGCCCCCTCCAATTACTTAATGATGGTGAAACTTGATGACGATGGGATGATGCTTGTTCATCGTGGAGCCCAAGTGCTTGCAGATGAATTCTTCTGCACCACCATCTCCGGAGCATCCCAACTGTACAACCTCCAAGTACGGCGCATTGGTGGCCCAGGCAGGAAGTCCGTCTACACCATCGAGACCTCTGCTCCCAACATTCAGAAGGTTGTGGAAAACTATTGCAATCCGAAAGAATGCCTCCTGATTCCTGTTGCTAATGCCAATCATCGGACGGATTATGAAGTGAAGATTAGAATCCTGTCTCCTTCCGTGCAAAAATTTCATGGTCTGGCGTCAACCAACCCTTTGTTGTTGTTTGAGGTTGAAATCCAACAAGCTAGTGAATTGGAGAAGATATACTAGCATCATGCAGTGGCTAGAAGGATGTGAGACCAATATCTACCATACATTCAGGTTTGATTTGGCACATTGGTGTTGAACTAATTTAATTTTAGAATTTCGACAATTCGGGAGGTGGATAGGAATTTTTTGCTATTCAGCACTTTCATCTAATTTTGGATTGATTCCTTCTATTCTTGCGGAAGTGTGTTCCTTTTTCTAATTTTTCTCAGGAATAATTTTTCAGATTTTTAGAAAAAATTGTAAATAATCTATTTATTTTCGGCATTTTTCAAATTTTCCCGAGTTATTTATGAAACTGACCTACACATACAGTATGGTGAAGGAGCCTCGACACTTTTACCAAATGCTTTTCTTTATTAGTTATTTTTCTCATATCAATGAGTTAAAATTTTCTTCCATAAACCTCATAGACATTCTACTATCATCTCTAAAGAGAGTTATGTTTGCATAATTGTATTCATGTGTAATTTTTCAACAAATTAATTCCAAAGTTGATATCTATAGAGTTGTGGAGCTGATATTGATATTTGGTGCCCTTGAAAAGGGATGCCTATACTATTTTGTCACATTATAGTTTATACTTTTATGGGTGTATTTCTCACATGGTATACTCAAACCTAATTCCAAATTTAATTCTTTCCATTGATTGTCATGGATAAAGTAATCGTGTCTATCTACTTAAAGTAGTTAGGATTATTTCTCTCTTTCTATTTCTTCAAAGCAAAAATCATTCAAAGCAAAAATAGTCACTAAGATCAAGAACATTGCAACAATATCACTCCATGGATAATCTTGATAATTTTACAAAATGTGTATTTTATAAAAGATATACAACTTAGACAAGTTTAAATATGTGATTGCAAGCCTTTTTCATTCAATAGTGAGGGTGTTTTCATCTTGCATTCAATATTACATACTATTAATTTCATTTATTTATTTTGTAGATCGAATCACTTCTCTTTTCTAAGTCAGAAAATTTTCAAATGATTTTGGGTGACTGCAAGAAGCACTTGTCCTATTTTTTGTCCCCTTGCCCTCGGATATGTGGTTTTCTAGTCATAACTTTTGCATCGTAAGTATGTTTGTCTTGAAATTTGGAATGAAGGTATACATAAAAGTTTCACACATTTTGTAATTTTTTTGGTTTTTTAAAAATTACTTTACTATTTTTAAGGTGCCTCCGATTGGATGTCTACCTTGGCCATTTGTGTGTGGGGTGGGGTGGGGTGGGGGTGGGGTGGGGGGTCTAAAGTTGTACCCAAAAATGCGAATTGAAAGCCAAAAATTGGAGAAGCTGGAGGTGTACTTGCATTTCAATGAGAGACGAATAGTTTTTTGCAAAAAAACTTTGCGTGAGGTGTCTACATGGGGCCAAAGTGACCATTGTTCGCACACATTTTTCCGGCAAGAGAAAATTTTCCTTGAAGAAATTTTTGGTGCAATGTGAGAGTAGGATTGTCTACAAAAACAACTTTTTTTCTGGGAATTTTTTGAAATTTTTTTGAAATACTAAAAATGAAAAGGTCTGTAGACCCTTTTTCTACTATTTTCTACTCCCAATGGCTTCTACAGTACTTCATAGTAGTCTATATTACTACATAGTAATCTATAGTACTGAATCAATGGTTTAGATCTGTAGGCGACCCAAATCAATGGTTGAGATTCGCAGGTGCACATTCACGCTTGAAATTGATAGTAGTCAATAATACTGCCAGTCCTACGGTCAAAAATCAAGTTTTTGAGCCAAAAACATGAAATGTTTCTTGCAATCACCCTTTTATAAAGATTGGAACCAGAGTGAATCTTTGAAGGAAAAAGTGAAGGAAATTCATATAAAATAAAGATATGATACAATATTAGTTTAAATAATTTGAAAATTCACCATATATATAAATTATAGTAGAGAATATTATATACCAGATTTCCACTTTTTTTTGTATTTATAAAATTTGGTTATAGGCTCTCAATTACAAACTATAATCAAAAGTATAATTTGTAGTAATGTTCGGAGTTTGGGAATTGACTCAATTGAGTAGAAATTATTCATTTACTATGGTATTTACGACAACAACTAGATGTAAGCCATCCATTTATTAGTATGGATAAGAAATGTTTGACCATTTGTAAGTCATTTTTTGACTCTTCCAATCTTACAAGGTTAAACCATCCTTGTTTTAGTTGGTGTCAAGGATACAAGAACTAGAGAACAAGAAGTACAATAGTACACAAGAATAGCTCCTACAAAAGTATATTGCACTAAATTGATAGCTAAACAAGATACAAGACAAGGCAACATTGAAAAAATGCTCTAAAACTGATGTTGGGAAGATGAAGAGTCCCTCATCTTACCTCTTATACAAATGGTTGGAGTCTTTGGGAGGACTTCTAGAAGATTATGGAAGCTTCTAGAAGTCTTTTTTTGTATGCTTTTACAAGAAACCCAAGAACAAAATCTTGCAAAGTAGAATTTGAATGTAGTCTTGATAAACTGTTATACATACTTACCATAAATATAAGACAATAAATATTCTTCAAAACAACATTGGATCTTAGATTTCAAGAAAGAGTACAAGAGCATAGCTAGAGCAAGAAGCTAGAAGTGCAAGAGATGTGTTGCCAAGACTAAGGATCATCTTAGCTTCATCATCCTTTTTATACTAATATACATCTTTTATTTATAGTTCCTTTCTCAAAGAACTACTACTTTAAGATGATTGCTCAATTCAAAAAACTACTACTACTAGAGAACTATTGCTTCTAGAAGGTTCTAAGGAATATATCTAAACTAGAATAATATTCACAACTAGTTAAAATTAAAGTAGATGAAAAAAAGGTAATGAAAGTCTAGCTCATGATGATTGCATGAAAATGATAGATGTATTGAATTTGGTTCAAAAGTGGTATAAAAAATATTTCTAATACAAAACATGTTTATATGAAAATTTTAGGGAATCCATATTGATTGTTTCTCCATCAAAAAGATTTAGTTGAATCATTGTATGTAATCAACCATATACCTAGGGTATTCAACAGCCTTACCAATGAAAGAAAATGTGTAACTTTGGATGTTTATAGTACTATTGTTATATGTGACACTACATTTGGCATCAACAAGTATAAGGTTGGATTCATTCTCTTACTATCCCCTGAAAAGATGCAAACACCCACACTGCCCTCCCCCCCTTATGCTTGGAAAATCACCAATCGTTGATCATGAAAAGAAAAAATCAAAACCACCCTTGAGGCCATCGATCATGGAAAATCAGACGACCTCCAATACTTACCATTGGATCTTAGATTGAAAAAAGAACTGCAAATCTCCATCATGTGACTAGGGTTTCAAGAGTTTGGATGCCAATAGGTTTCCAACTTCAGACCTCGCACTCTCAACTTCAAGAACTCAACACACTCAATAATTTCAGATTGTAATTTGAGGTTTGTATGAATCCTATCTCTACTCTCCTTGATCTTTGATCTTGTATTTGTGGTCAATGCATAGTCACTTGGAATCTTTATGAAAAATTTGGTTTTGACATTTCCTAAATGTCAACTTTTGTTCTTCTGTGTGGAGTGTTGAAGCAAATGTAGTCTATATGGGCAATTGGGTTATGGGGCTCTTGGAGTTTTCTAGTTACAATTAGACTTGCATTGAATAGATTGAAGAAATTAAACATGAACTCTTGAATTTGTGGCCTGTTGGTGTGGTTGTTGAAAGAATTTAGCATCGGTCCAAACCCAAGGTTCAAACCTGTTTCTCAATATCATTGGTATGCATTTCTTATCACCCTCTTTTCTATCTTCTTAAGGTTGAGAAGCTAAGAAGAGAGTTCTACATAATGTGCACTGATGAGAACCAAATATACTATGCAAATGCTTGAGGGTGGAGGTGATCAATTTCGTCTGCTCTTTGTGTGTGCCTATAGGTTTCCTTATTCTACCAATTGAAGATGACATTGTACAATTGTGAGGCAGAAGGTTTCTCATAACAATTCATTTTCACCTATATTTATATTTATGAATCCTTTCTCTTCATCTGTGTACAATTTCAAGAATTAGAAGGGGCCAAAGAAAGAGAAGATGATAACATTGAAAATGAGGTTGACCTAGAGATTAGGGTTTAGAGTTTAGAGAAGTTGTGAAGGTCTTAGGGTTGTTCAAGATCTGTATATCCAGAGATTAAGCTTTGAAACAATTGTAGCATATTTCTTTGCATAAATTTTTTGAAGTTCTTTTGAAAGAAAAGACTAAATTTTTACCCCATTGAGAATTTGGGGAAGTAAACATTTTACATTCAATGGAAAATGAACATGTGTACTTCTTTTAGAATTTGTGAAAAAGTTTTATAACCAATGGGAACATGACATGTGTACCCTTTGTATAATTTTTGTGTGGATTTCTTTGAAAATGACCTGTGCCTCACTATCCACTATCCATCCAAAAGACAACATACACTCATACACTCGTACAATCATATCATTCATGAATAAACTTTCAATTTTCAAAAACAAAATTTTGCTCTTTTCACTATAAGAAAATTATGTTGTAGTTAACAAAATTCAAGTGACATTTTTTGAAAACTGCATTTTAGTGAACGAAGTTTACAGAAAATGTCACTTGGATTTTGTTAACTACAACATAGTTTTCTACTAGTGTTTTCACTAATTTATAACTTGAAATTTTGCAGTATCATCTCTTCACCCTTATGGTTTATAATTCATTTCAAATGGGATCATAGTGGTATGGATTATAAGAAGCAATGAAAATTGATGTAGTAGATATAGCAACGAGTATAATAATAAGATTAAATGCAGTGAATAAAATTTTGAAAGAATTTGATACTATGTGGAGATTCAATTACTACAAGAAAAAACCTTGGCACGTGAAAAGGAATCCCGATTACCTTCTTCCAAGTTCAATTTGAAGAAGTGAATCCCTCTAGCCAATGACTTATTGTGTAAGTCATATGAGATATTGCATCAAAGCTATAATTTCATTTAATTTATAAGATTTGGCATGACTTGCTATGAGATTTGTTCACTCCATTGCTTCTCAAAAATATTATTTGGTAGAATTGGACATGGAATCTACCCAGCTAAGGAAGAATCAAAAAGTCAAAGAGCTCATAGACTTGTAAGTCCCAAACTCATCACTTCAGGCTTAGTGTTTTTTTAATTTTAACTTTTATATTAGGTTTTATAAATAAAAATCCCTACAAGGAGTGTTAAAATGCAATATATTTTATAGGAATAAATTTTCTTCAGGTCTAGAAAAGCTCATAATAGGAATAGTTTGAATTACTCGTCATTTTAAAAGAAAATTAGAAACTTTGAAGATGAAAATTCAAGTAGTGAAGAATGGTGCAAATGAAGATTGAGAAAAGGTGCTTTCAAGATAAAAACATGCTAGGAGCTCAACGGTACAACAATCGGTTTGTCCAGATTTTCCTCTAATCAAAAGATTTTTGGTCCACCAAATTTCCAAAGAATTATTAACAATCAAGCCTTCCTATAAAAGTGTAGAGTGAGAATATGACTCTACACTTAGTGCTTGGGACTTGTTTAGAGGTAACCTTAAGAGTTTGGGATTTTTTTAATTGGAGAAGTTAGTTTTCCGGAAAGTCAACCACTTTAACTGATGTTGGAAAATTCTTCAGAATTATCCAAGTTGCAATGAAATTACACTAAAAATTAGAATATAATTTTTTGTCATAATAATGTGCTCTAATAGATTTCAATGCATTACTAGTCAAGCAAGCATCTAAATAGATAAACCCAACAATTCCCATCTTATAAAAGAATCCAAAGTGGAGTCTTTTTTTACTCCAACAACCCTTTTGAACACTTGAAAAAGTCAATATTATTGGAAAATATAAATTCTTTCATCTGAAATTTTATAGTTATATATTTTGGCAATTTGAGACTTTTAGTTTACAAGTTTGAATGGCTTGAAAAAAGGTGGAAGAGAAACACTGTGGTTAATTTGGGCTTTCTAAAGCCAATAGTGCAATTTGTTTGGCATTTGGAGGTTTTGTCCAAAACTTAGAAATTAGTCCAATAAGAAAATTGTCTTTTATAGTAATTAGAAGTTAAAGACTAAAAATCTTCGGTTTAAATAAGGGGATGCTTGTGGGCAATTTATAAAATTCTAACCCTTCTCTCCTCAAACCACTTCCATATTCTAATATTGAAACTTTGGCATTTTGTCTACGTAGTATATTTTTGGCCAGTTTAGCCAACTCTTTGTCCACATTGTGTTTTAGGAGAGCTTTTAGCTCATCTTTGAGTGGTTTTGGTGCACTATTAGAAGATGTGGGGTCCCTTCAACCTTGGTACCTTATGATTAGTTAGATTCATATTGTTGTGGATTTTACTTGATTTTTGGGTTGTTGTTTCTTTGTTGTCTTACTTTAACTCCTTGGTGAGGGAATTCCCAATTTAGAGGAATTATCCCTAGAGCCATGACCTACAAAATTGTGATTTGTATCAAAATATTCTTTTATGTATTACACCTTTTGTGTTTAGTTGCTAACCAACAACAAAACTCTAATCATGCCACATTTAACTACTTTTGGACTTTTAAAAGTCCAAAATTAATAATGGTCATCGGGAGAAAAAAAATAGTCATCAGGGGATAATCCCAAACCTCGGGAGATCTATGCAAAATATCTAGAGATCTCCCGATGATATTATTTGGAAATCTCTTGATTGATGTTAGTCCAAAATTCACTAAATAGTCCAAAAGTAGTTAAATGTGGCATAATCCAAATAAAACCAAAAATCAACTAAAATGTCTTCAACTTAGGGAAGCTTTATACCTAGAAGTTGGGCTAATTTGATAGAAAGAATTTTTTATTCAAGAAAGATATGATTTAACATGGCCCAAGCTTAGTGAATTGTGTGCATCAAGAATGGAAGGCCCATTATTGGCCTCAAAGCCAATGTCAAATTTCAATTATATATTTTTTTCAATAAAATGTTTGTTTTTTTCAAAAAATCAAATCTATTGGATTTTGTGCAATCAACCTCAAGAGGAATTAGCCTAGCTTCTGGGTGTAAAGTGATCCTTGACTCAATGATGTGGCTATAGCATCAATAAAGTTGCATTAAAAAAATCCCAATCCATGTCCCTCAAGCTAGCTATGGAGAGTGGTTTTGCTAGTCATATTTTGATGTATCTATCTCAAGCTTTTGGGCATGTCTTCAAGCTATGGTGAGTGGTTTGGCTAGTCCCCATCCATATTTCCATATTGATTTCAAGCTTATGTCCGTGTATCTCTAGTTGCAATCTGTCGGTTCTTCTAGTTGTATTCTACCGTTGATATTGATCTCAAGCTAGCTTTTGTTCATATATCTTGACATTTGATGTGTCATTTTTCTAGTCTTATTTTGCCATATTGATGTCAAGATTTTATCCATGCATGTGCCTCAAGTTGTGGTGAAATCTCCCTGGTCCTATTTAGTTGGTTTTGTTTTCCCATAATGCCAAATCTAGTGTTTGATCAAGGCATCTAGGTCATTGGTTCATTAGATAGCTAAATAGGGGTTATCATGAAACTTTCCCCTCAATTGTTCTCCTTTATCTAAGCCCCTCCTCTATCTAAATCCTTAGATCAACTAATTATATATGCTTGCAATTGAGCAATCAAACTTGGCATCAAACTTCAATTTTGTTAAGTTGGTGGTAGCCATTATTTTGAGCAAGACACTCAATCGAAAACTTAAACCTACGTGTCTTAGATTTTTGAGCTTTGTGTATATGTATGTAGATAAAATGCTGACCAAATGAAATAAATAGGGATAGGGCAACCACATAGTATACTTTTGTAAAAAATAAAAAATTAGCAAGCTAATGTGGCAATTGAGTGGCATGGCATATAATGAAGATAACGTGGCATGCCATGTCATCACATTTCAATACCGTCTGAGAATTCCAATACTCCGTCCATCCCAAAATGATCTTCTGGTTCCCCTTAAATTTTTGTTCCAAAATGATCTTCTAGTTGATTGTTGTGATGTGGGAAGTAAGAGGCAAGTGGTAGTTTCCAAAACAATAGGAGGAAATTTGAATTAAAATTTGTATTGTAGTGAACAATGGTTGCCATGTATGAGCTACAAGTCTATAGTCAATAGAGTTTTATCATTTCATGTGGAGAAAAGACTTATGATAGGCAGTTCATGTTGACTTGGTAAGGAAAACAAGCAAACATTGATATGCATTGACATGTCAAGTGGAAATCTGGTGGAGGTACATCCTTTGCAACAAGGTGATCTCCTTCCTAGGCCACACATGGGCATGGGAAAGACCATGGCTCCGAAGCTATATATCCAATCAATGATTCTAGGTAATAATTAGTGGCCACTAGTGCTCTTTAAAAATGCCCCCAAAATTCCAATTTTGACTACTTAGAAACTATATTTTGAAAAGAGCTTTAGAATTCTAATTTTCTTAAAAATTAGGGTGCATCAAATTCTACTTATAGAGTTATAGCTCGAAAAAATGAAAAATTGTTATTTTTAAGCTTAGTCCAGAACATTTTATCTAATAGGAAGATCATTTTAGGACAAAGGGAGTACTATTTTTTTTGATGTGACATCAACTAAGATGTCAACAAAAACATTTAGATGTTTTTTGCGACATTAAATTAGATATCCAAATGTTTTTTGATACATCAACTAAGACAACAGAGTGTTCATTAGGATGTTCATGTGCAAAATTCAACTTATAATAAAATTCCTATGCTTAACTTCAATGATGCTAGTATGTGAGTTCAAGAATGTGAGCTTGTGAGCATTGAGCCTATATTATAGGTACCTATAATATAGATACCACACATTATAGAAGGTTTATGTATCATAAACACCTATAATACAGGTATTTGTAATATATATATACCATATAATCATAGATAGTTTCTATGGTATATACACCTATAACATAGGTGTGTAGTATTATAGGCTCATGGGCTCACACTCCTATGCTCATATAATAGCAACCCTCTGTTTAACTTATCCTATATGGTTTGTCTTCTTCCTACCAACCCACTTGTATATATACCTTATCTTCTGATGTCAATATACTCACAATAAGTGGCTTATTTAGCCATTGACATACTAACTAAATATGGTATATTATATGGAGTATTGTATATGATGTACAATATATGGCATATTGTGTATGGTGTTCAATGAATCACATATTGTATACAACATGTTGTTTTGCTTATGAACTATTCTATATGGCATACATCAAAGTGAACATCACAAAAAACATCTAGACACCTAAGTTGATGTCTCAAAAAGGGCGACTCGTCCATCTACCACATCATTGAAGACATTGTTTGTGACATTCTTATGTCTCCCCAAATGTGCTGTAACATATGGCACATGTGACATGACATTAAAAAATATAAACCTCGTGTCATTGTGGACATCCAAAAAAACATGTCTGCATCAAAGTAGATTAGCATATGTCCTAACAAACATGACCTCGGACATGATGCAATTGCCACATCATTAATTGCCTAGATGAAAAAATGGTTGGCAAGGCACTACCTACCATGTTGGTGCTAACATGGAGGTGAGGTGGCATCGATGTGGTGACATTTCATGACCTTGGAAGACCATGTTTTGTGAGATATCATCCAAAGTCTCCTTCAAATCAAACAACGCTTTATGAGATTTTACATTTTGGGGGACTTGTCCATTATAATACATTTTTTTAACATCCTTGTTCATGTGGTTGATGTCCAAAATAATGAACTTAGCACATTGTAGGCTTGTCAAAAAAAATGTGGGTTTCTTTTAGTAATTTGTACCCTTCTTTGGACTCATTAGCAAGTGGAGTAAGCATAACTTGGCTAAATGTCTCTAGTTACATATCTTTGAAATGAAATGGGGTTATCTATTGTTAGTAATAGTGGTCTACAACCTCCCTCATTGAAATTGCATAGGAAATTCATAGTGATAACAATTTGATCTTAGATTCAGCTCTTGCACCTTTAAGATCTCTCCACAACTTTATACATCTCTCTGAAATCACACTCCAACATATGTTACATGCATAAAGTGACGTACGAGGCATCCTCTACCTTCATAGGTCACTTTCATTTGCCAACAAAAAGAGTACTATTTGTAAGGTTTAGACAAAAGTAAGACAAACTTTTGAGAACTATAAAAAATCATGTCAAATGAATTGCACTCAATTTTGAGTGTGGATCTTTTGACCATGTTTTTATGCAAGCCCACTACATGTGCACTCAACTTCTTTTGTTGTTTCCAATTGCAACCATAAAGACCTTTCCAACGGTATATGACATGCTCCAAAATTCTAAAAATTGCAATCAGAAACAACAAAAGAAGCTAAAGGCTACTATATGCGTATGCTCCAAAAAATGGTCAAAGAACCACACTTGATTTTGAGTGTATTTTTTTACCATGTTTTTTTTTGTAGTAGGGCTCTATAACCCCAAGAACCAAGCCACATATCTAGCATTTGCACTTGAAGCCTATTCAATACTATTTGTTCCAACAATAAAATTGGCCATTACAAGAATGATAGGACCCATGAATATGTACCTTGCGGTTAGGGCAACCTTTGGCAAGTCTCAAACCACAACATCCCACTTCATTCCACATGCAAGTGTAGATTTCATATATTACCTTAGATCTACTTTCACAAAGTTAATCAAGTTTGCATCTATCTAGTTCAGTGATGCATTGGCTTTTACAAATTCCAAAGTAGACAAAGAGGAGTCCACACTTGTTACAAAAGGGTACCAAAGAAGAGGGTACATGTATTAGTTGAATGTCATCTCTATGGTTATTCACTGTCAATACATCAATCCAAGACATAGATACAAATATGCTTACTTGTTGTACGTGAGGCACCCCCTAAAGTAGCATTTAATGCAAAGCCATCAATGTAGTAGTACAATTCTAGCGCAATCGATTTGTTTGAATGGAGGAACAATTGGTTGTTACATGGATCAGTATAGAATCTTATCTTTTGGTCACCTAAAATATTGGATGCTATTTTCTTCTACTTGGAGAACCTCTCACAACCAAGTTCAAAATGGTCGAATATTGAAACATAGCTTGCAAGGTTAACAATGCTCTAAGATAAAGTTCATTTTTCATTCCTTGTAATTCAACACTCTTAATCCATAAGTACACAAATGACTATAGAAATTTATGAGGCTTTTTCACCACAAGGCAAATAAACCCCCATGAAATGGCCAGCAAGGAGTGTATGGGACCTCTACCTAAATTGCCTTCCGAGCAATGGAATCCTAAATGCTTTTTTTTTTTTATCAATTTTAAAAAGTTAAACTACTCTAAGTGAAATGGGGGTAGCACCCCTACACCACCCTCAAATCCCCAAATGACCCTAGTACCTACTTTAGAAAGTTAGGGCAACCTATTAGGCCTAACTTTGACTAAAATTGGGCATTGGGACACCAAATGGAACAAATTGGTGTCCTGAAATTAAATTCCAACACACCACAACCACCCCAATTCCTAACTCACTTCCAAAATTGATGCCAAACACCTCCCTAATTCCATAGATCCCATCCCTAATATATGCACACATTCACACATTCCTTTTAGGCCAATTAGTTTTTTCCTTTAATTTCCTAATCCATATCCTAACCCTAATTTTACCCCCAATTTGGGCAGCACTTCCATGCTTGCCCTAAAACCCTAAAAAATCCTTATATACCCTCTCTAAACATTCACACCCTACTAGAACATTGCATGCATGACCATTGAACTATTCCTTCAATATTGACAAGAAAAGATCATATAGTAATGAAAATTAAATTTAGATTCAGCTAAATCACAAGAAAAAAAAAGATGAAATACCCAAAATAGACTGCCACCACATGGGTAGCAGACCTTGTCACACTAAAATGATTGCTCCCACTTTGTTTTTGCTCCAAATTGGACGAGATTGGTCCCGTTGAAAAGTTGACTTCCCCATCTCTCTTCTCACTAAAATTCATGTTAATTTGCTATGCCAAACTCCCACAATTGCTCGCCAAAGTCATTGGTCTCTTGTGGTGGAAGCAGCTTGACCTCCTTGCACTAAATCAGCCACTCCGTCCTCATACTTGCTCAGAATTCATCGAGACTTGTTTCGTTGAAAAGTTGACTTCCCCCTCTCCATCTTCCCAAAAATTCAGCCCATTCTACTATTCCAATCTTCCGGAATCAATCACCAAAGTTAGCAATCCCCTCCCATTTCAACAAAACCCTAATTCTCTCTACTCCAATTCCCATCTGACCTCATTCCCATCATTTTTTCACCATTTTTTCACCAAAAAATAGTGACCTACACGAAAAATTGTCCTAACTTGGTTCCCTCATCTTAGTCTCTAATTTTTCATGCTTCAAAAATGCCCATAATCACCAAAAATGCTCTCCAAACACACATGCACACAAAGTTGGGAAAATTGAGAGATTTGAGAGAGAGAGAGAGGGCACCAAACCCTAATTTTGCCTAAATCCAAACTTTCTAACGGATTAGTTTTCTTAACTACTTTCATCCTATACTAATTCATTGTAAATCCACTAATTTCATACAAAATGTGCCAAATTAGTACAAATCGTGCTACATTACTGTAAACCCGCTAGTTTAGTGTAAATTGCGCTATTTTAGTGTTCAACCCCCTAAATTACTAAAAAACACTCTAAATTATTGAAAAACTCCTATTTTAGTGTTTTACCCACTACACTAGTGTTTTAGTCATAGTTTTAGTTTAACTAACTTCTTTTGTGGTTTTTCTTATTTCTTATTTTTTTGATTTTTAATTTACTTTTAGTTTCATTTCCTACTTCTAGTCTTTTGTTTTCATTTTCATTTTTCATTTTTTGTTTTCATTTTCTCATCATTTTACCGTTAGTCTAATTTGGTTACCCTACCAAATCTTGCTTAACCTCTTTTTAGTTTTAACTCCCCATTTTCCCCCTAGAATTTCCCCTAATTTTCTCCTAATTGCATTTTCTAGCATCTTGCCCTAACCTCATGAAGTTTCCATTGCTATTTAGCAGAAAACTTCCTAATTGATGGTTATGGCTTAATCTGGAGTACTAATACTCTCGGATTTGTAAATTCATGCCTAATGTCTATATTTTGGGGTTTTTTGATAGTAAACCAATATGGTGATTCACAAAGTTGACAAAATCAAAATTGTTTAGGAAATTTTTGAGAAAAATAACATAATGTACCTATAAAATGATCACATCCCAAATTTTGGAACAAAAGAAAGATGTTTTAAAAGTTATTATATTCTTCTATTTTAGCTTTAGGAGTTAAAGCATAGAGGTGATTGCAAAAAACACTTCAAGTTTTTATCTCAAAAACACAATTTCTGGCTGGAGGACTAGTAGTGTTACGGACTACTACCAATTTTGCCCATCATCGTATGCCTGCATATCTCAACTATCAATTTAGGGTGCCTACAAATCTAATCCGTTGATTTCATATTATAAAGTACGGAGTACTATAGACTACTATAAAGTACTACAGAAGCCACTAGGAACATAAAATAGCTAAAAAGAGGTCTATGGATCTTTTCATTTTTAGTAATTTAAAAAAAATTCCAAAAAATTCCACATAAAGTCATTTTGCTAGAGAAGATTGCACTTGCATCACACCAAAAAATTCAATTAGGAAAATTTTCCTTCTTCGTAGACTTTGTGCAAAAAAAGGTCACTTTGGTCCCCAAGGAGATCACTCTTTGTAATTTAAGGTATACACTTGAGTTAAGAGGGTATTTGATGTGGGTCTATTTACCTTAATTATTGCATTTAAGATGACTGTATTTTTACATAAAAAGCTACGAGAGCGTATTTCTAATACCCTAAGTTTTTTTGTAAATTCCTTCATTCAATTTTTTAAATGGGGCTATCTTAAATATAATATTTAAATGTCTAAATTTTTCCTAAAACCGCCCTTCTTTCCAAATTTTTTCTGACCTCCACTACATGTATATGTAGGCTAGGGATACACTATGAAACCAACAACAATCAATTCAATTCAAGTGTCATTGACTTAGTGATTGTTTATAATAACAAATTTACCATTGAATACTTTAAAATCCCCATTGAAGTAGTTGTAAATATCCCATTCAATATGATTGAGTGTGTTTAATACATACAACTTCAAAAATTGAAGTTAAATGAACTATAAACTCTATCCTCATATTGTATAGTTTTCGGGGCATTGAATCCATGAAGGTAGACCTCCCTATTTGTGCAATGTGACAATTTTTGCCATTTGTAGTCAACGTTTTACATTTGCACTTAATTTTTTTGATATATAAGCTATTAGTACTATGGCAAATTTTTTGTCAACCACCCTTCATTATAGATTTTCTTGCAAGTTCTTTTTATTGTGTCTATTTTATCATCCACATAAAATTATTTGTCCTTATCTATGTTCATAGAACTATGAAAAATTTACACAACTCGTATTTGTTCAGGCTAGCTTATTAATAAAAACTCCTACTACATGATGTTTTTATGTAGCCTAATTTATATATATATATATATATATATATATATATATATATATATATATATATAAGAGTACATAGAATTTCATGGACCCTATAGTAGCCCTACATATTATATAAATTTTTCCATCTTTGAATTAAATGGACCCTATCTTTTAACTCACGTAGTTTTCTAAAAATCAAGAGTAATCTCCTTGGGCTTTGGTCCAATGTGGGCAACGAACATGTTACTATTTTCACAAAAACTCATCACAATGATGTTGAGTCCTTGTAGTGTTAGTAGACCTCCAACATGTCCAATTTGTGGCTTCGAATTTGCATTTTTGGGTCAAAAATAGGACTTCAATCCCCCTAAAAGGCCAAAATAGGCATCCAACGGGTACATGTTAAAAGTAGTAAAATAATTTTAATTTAAAAAAAAATTTACACAATGTTTGAAACTACCACATATGCCTTCATTCCAAATTTCATGCCAAATGGACAAATGATGCAAAAGTTATGAGCAAAACCCCACCTATCCAAGGGTAAGGGGACAAAAAATAGGACAAGTGTTTCTTGCAATCACCCACCCACACAACTTTCATTAACTCTTTCTGGACCCACATTTACAAGATAGACCATGTTTAGACCATTTCATTAAGACTTAGCACCATCCTCTTCCTTATAGCTTAATAGCTTTAATAATTACTACAACAACAATAAGCAAAACTAATCAAGATTACCAAAAAAATGAGTTCTTAGTGTAGGTAAAACATAAAGATAAGACAAAAATTAGTCCAATTCCCTCAAAGTATCAACAAAAACAAGTCCACTCCCTCTCCTCTCATTTGCTTGGCTAATTTAGCCCAATAGGTACATTCTTTGTTTTTACATTGAACAATGTAGTCATTCATTGGACACTTTTGGTCCACAATGTCATAAGGACTCTACAAACCTAAAAGGTCCAATGGATGACTTGTTACAATAGAACTTCTAAGTGGTTAGACTAGGACCAATCTGACACATTAGATTAGAGAGGTTATTAGTATTACAGTAAGGGGGTTCATTTGCATTCATGACACTTGTATGGGGCCATGGTCAAGTCTAACACATTAAATTAGAGAAGTTATTAGTATTACAATAAGGGGGGTCATTTGCATTCATAACACTTGTAAGGTAGGAACACCCAATGGCATCCCTTTCTACGTTAGGAATTCATTCTAGAACATAACTGTAGTTGGACTATAGGCCTCTTATCATTTTTGGTCAAAAAAATAAGCTCTTTATAGCCTGAAATGATTATGCTTTGTAGAATATGACGATTTTGGATATAGGGATGCCATTGGGTGCTCTTACCTTATAGGGGCCATGGTCAGGATCGGCTACTTATTAGAAGTTCTCTAGTTAGAAACAAAGAATGCACCAATTGAGCTAATAATAGGAGTAGGAGTATTCAGTTTGGTGACTACCTTGGTCAGGGGGGGGGGGGGGGGGCGTCATACTAGTAGACCTCTGCCTGAAGCTTTTCAGGAACAACCAAACAATGCTTCAGCAATTATTAAGCTTCAATGAGCTCTGAGTGAGGACTTCATAAACAGTGAGATAACCAATGCCACCATAGTGAACCCAGAATCTAGACATCTTTCAGTACACCCAAAGTGCGTCATGTGAAATTCCACCCACAATTTCCAGACAGAATGCACCACTTCACGCACATATAATAAATGTGTTTTTCAAAATTTCTGTTATGAATTTGCAAGCTCTGTACAGTACAGTACACTGGAAAGACCAGGTTACAAAAAACTATCCAACAACACCGCTTGCTCCCCAAGATTTTCTGCAATGGCAGGACACTGCTCTACAAATTGAGTATCACTGCGTGAACAAATGCTTCGGATCAAGGACTCCAAAACTGTGGACTCTAGGTGACTGAAAAAATGCCTTCATCTCACAAAAGATCTCTTTCACTGCTACAATTTGATGACGTTCGAACAGGCCCTCCATTGAAAGACCCAGTTTTAGTTATTAGAGGCGCATTAACTAAGTCTTTCTTCAGGAATCTCTCCAGCAAAGCGTGCAGTTGCTTCTGATCAAGCGGCTGCCAGGGACACACAGAAACCTCGAGTCATTAGTTTCGCAATCCTAAGCATCATTGAATGATGAGGTCTCTGACGTAAACAGTTCGATGTATCTGGGTTCTAAACTAAGTGAAACACATTTATGAAAATCATTACATGCTAGAAACAACACATCAACAAACCAAGAAATTCCAACCACCTTAAACTCCACAGAACGGATATAAGGAAGAGTTAAGTAAAGACACGTAAAAGAGATTTTAGAGCTATACTCGATGCTTATTGATTTACTGATCAAACTTCTATGGATTCTTATTCGTGCATCTCAAACCTGTAAGGCAAAGGACCGAAGAACAGGTTTCTCAATGTATTCCATGGAAAGCGGGGTACAAGTCACTTCTACGTGAACAATGTATTGAAATCATACAAATCAAGCACAGAATACATGAGGAAAATCTTGGGCATCTTGGATATTGTACGCAAAACCTACAAGTGCTCAAAGTTTTGCTTATTGATGAGTTACAAAACTAACGTGAACTCTGATATTAATAAGGTGGAGTACGATCTCAAAATCAATATGTACTCATCATGCAAGAGGTTAAGGGTGTCACATTTCGGATATATGTTGCAATTAGATACATCTACCTTTGTGGCTACTGCAGAGCAGGTGAGTATCTTACCTTGGTTAAATAGTCGTCCATTCCTGAGGTAAAGCATAGTGACCGCGTTTTCACCACCACATCTGCCGTCACAGCAACGATAGGGAGTCGATGATGAGGGCAAAAATCCTCACTGGAATTTTGACACAGTTGGCAAGTCTCCAGCTCCCATTTTCGTATCCGACGTGTCGCTTCCCAACCATCCACCTGCCCAATCCAAAACTCGTTAAATCCTCTAACGCTTACATTCTTTCCTGAAGTTTTGCAGATCTGTGCTTATCTTTTTGTACAAGCACACTATTTACATGAAATCCATGAAATCGGTTATCAAGGAAGGTTGCTCTTTAAAGACTCGAGCATTACTTTGGAAGAATAAGAAGCTGTTTGGATAAAACATCACCCTGAAGCGCTTTGCTCATCATCCAGAATACGGACTTCAGGGTTGGGTGTCAAGATTATTCACCCAATGAATAATATCACAGAATAATAATGTTCGATACAAATTCATTACCCTTGGCCCCATATTGCCGCCTCTTTTCCGTTCATTCGGTGGAACCAGTAAGTTATAAGATGACGTGAGAGTTGAATTTAGAATCACATATAAGTAATACGGAGTAGTTTTTATTATGGATTTACCTCTGGCATCTGAATATCCATCAATACCAAATCAAACTCCTCCCCTTCCTTCTGATTTTGCACAGCCGTGACAGCCTCCGCACCACCATCCACTGTGGTTACAGTGGCTCCATATCGTGACAGCATCGAAGAGGCTACTCTTCTATTGACCATGTTGTCGTCCACCTGGACATTAATCCACCAAAACAATGGGCTCTAATCAGGAACCACCAATTGGTCTTTTGAGGAACCTCGGACAGCAGTACGTAAACAAAATGGTGAAAACAGTGCGCTATCTATTCACACTATGTGAACATAGTTTTCAAGAAAATTAAGAATTTTTAGATTGATCAAGGGTAGAGGCAAGATAAGCATAATGCAATTCATGGAGAGACCTTCCCATCATTCATAGGAAGACCTCCCTATGGTCCACAACTTGTACAGACTTACAAAGATGCTCATTATCACTATTTCAAATGCTTCGTTCACAAGCATTCAACACTTCAATGGCAGGCCCCCTCACTACACACACATCTTTATGACTAATGTCCAAAAATCACTGAAAAGTCTCGATTTTCTAGAAGCCCATTTCCTTGGGGTGCCAGCCCAGCCATGAGGATTAATCAAAGAACACTCACCACTAAGAGCTTTCGTTCACTGAGCATATTGGCATTGGCATTGGGTTTCTTCATGGGCACTCGGGCTGGCACGCCAACCGTTTCCAACAAAACCGTGGCGAGAGTAGCATAGCGAAGCGGCTTGGCAATGATGTGCGAGATTCCGGCCTCCTTGAGCTCCTTCTCTCCATCCGGGGTGAGGCCCATGGACAGAGCCAGCACAGGCAGAGTCTTCAGACTGGGGATCTTCCGAATTGAGGAAGCCAAATCCAAAATAGAGTCGTGAGGTAAGCCTTTGAGGTCCACGACCACCGCGTGCACTTTCGTGCTTCGCTCCCTACAAAACCCAAGCACTGGAATCAGCAAAAAGAGTGACATGTAACGCTGAATATCTCACATAGCCATTATCAGGACAATCTTCTGAATTGTATTCTGATAACAATCTTGGGCACAGAAGCTTTGAGCTTTCTCAAGCAGGTGGCGACAGAAACCCTCGACATACTCCCTCCGTCCCGAACTGATTGTCCACTTTGAATGTCATGTTTTTTTAAGGTTGTTTTGAGTAGGTCATATAGAGACTTCCTTGTGCCTAATTTTTTTAGGTTGCAATGAACACATGCAATGTTCTGCATTGATTCTAGTGATATAAAATTTGGAACCTTTCTTAATTATGTTTTTCACAATATGATCAATGAAATTGGTATAAAAAAATCTCAACAAAATTTTAGACAATCATTTTTAGACGGAGGGAGTAGTATATCAGGATGGTGCCCATAGCTGCAGAAACGGAAGGCCCCAAGGACTAGATTCAGCAATGGCTTTACCCAAAGCCGACATCTCACGTAGCCGTTATCAGAACACTCCTCTGATAGTATTCTAATAACACTCTTGTGAGTCGGTTTGACACACGGACTTCGCAAGTATTTGTTCAAGCATGTTGTGACAGAAACCCAGGACATATATCCGAATAATGTCCTCAAAAGTGAGACATTGAATGCCCAAGCACACGGCATTCAGCAATGGCTCTCTCTCCCAAAACTAAAGCCCTTTCTGCTCCGACATAGCCGTTATCAGAATACTCATCTGATAACACTCTGGTAAGACTCGATGAGCGTCAGTCACTTTGCGGATACACGCGCTTCGCCAATTCCCAAGAATGTTGTGACAAAAAACTTGTACACATATGAAATAGAGTCCACGGCAGCCGAAATTTACCTTTTCAAAAAATCCATAGTGGATGCCACGTCCTCTGTAAATGAATCAATACTAATGCCTAAGCACCGCAAATAACTGGCTGTCACTTCCTGCAGAACCATGGGCATCAATTCAGCACATCCGCCGCACCCATTGTCATCACCAAGTCACCAAATCCAACCAACATTTTTCTTACCTGACGAACTGTCCAACACTTTCTGTGGAAAAATTACTACTCAAGTTAATTCAATTAGTGCAAGAAGCACTACATGTTTTATATTGCATTACTCTACTGGAACAAAATTTACTTCCAAATTTTTCATGGCGTAGATGATATTCCCGCTTAGTGCAAGTAGACAATAAGACAAATAAATAAAATGATGTCTAACTAGTAGATAAAATGCAAAAAATTAGAGTGTCTCGCACGTCTAGTTGAATGAAATTGAGTACTGGAGAAAGATTACTGACGGCGTTTTCGGGAAAACTAAGACATGAATCATAAGGAGGTCTCCCTATGAACAATTTCTCTATATGCTGTCTGAGAAATCCTGAAACACTAAAATTTTACTGTAAACCTGGTTCATTACACTGGTTGCTATCCACAGAGAGATGTTAATATGATAATTACAGTACCTGGCGGACAATATTGCTGTCAACAAGAGCGACGTGTAGTCCTCGCAGTTTCGTCTTATCTGACATAGAAGCTTTATGACAGCTACTGAGCTTCTCATCAGTGGTCTCTGGAACAGATAAAGGGAGAGTGAATTCAAACACACTTCCTTCCCCTGGCTTGCTCTTGACAGTGAGAGCCCCGTTCATCAATTTGATTAATTTCTGTGCAATCACACATCAGTGGATGAGTACAACAAAACCAACTAATTAATTAATTAATTAATTAGTGTGGTCCTCATACAACCAGGAATATGTATGCAAGGACAAGCTGGCAAAAATAACACAACAAAGAACAAATTTGCATCTCTTGTTCGGAAAGAGGGCCTTTCTTACTTGGCAAATTGACAAGCCAATGCCAGTCCCTCCATACTCCCTTGAGGTGCTGCTATCAGCTTGCGAAAAGGGTTGGAACAAGCGGTGCTGGTTATGGAGGGGGATGCCAATACCTAGAAAAGAAAAATTCTAGAAATATCAATAACCAAGGCGTTGGCACAGTAATTTCTACAGAGCTAACATTTAGTGAATCACACGTTGCAAATGTTTTCGGTCATTGAATGAAGAGAAAATATCAACCCCGAAGTCCCCCAACGGACCAAACTGGACGCTTCCATATCTACTGGAGTTGGAATCTATCATTTAAGAAGTTTCAAGGAAGGTAACAAAATGCATCAATAGAAACAAGAAATCATGTCCTAAATTTTTGTAAAAATAGAACTAAGTTTAAGGAGTTACTGTAATCAACCAGTAAGTGCACTTCCTGTTTGGGCACCTGGGGTTGCCGGTTTGGCATAAAAGTACTACGAGAGAATCTTTGGTTTAGGTCCCAAAAAACATGAGCACTTCTAAAAGGTGAGATAATCGAAGAATCTTATAAACATATACATGACCATACAAAAGTTTTGAAATTCGAATTGAGTAAGTCATCACCTGTGTCTTCGACGGAAACTATAACTGTAAAGTCCTTTGGTGGCTTGCACGTCCTTCCAGAAATTGTTGTTAATTTCCAAGCCCTCCAAGCTAGCACGGCTTCTAAAGTGTTGGCATCATCTCCAGGATGCATGCTTAGCCTCGGAGCCGTATTCCCTCTTCCCAAGTCAGACTCGTCTCTTCTTAAACCTGTCTTTGGATATTGGTAGCTTTCATTAGGGCTTGAGTTGGGCACCACCTGGGAAAGCTGTACGGATGCGGGTTGCTTTGGAGTTGGATTCACTATGAACACGGATTCAGAGGCTGGAAAACTTTCATCCTCTTCCGAATGAGGATCCATCACGCGTACAGAAACCAGAACACTACCCTCCTTGGTGAACTGAGGACACAAAGAACACAGTAGAATTAGGTTAAGAATAATACAAAACAGCAGCATATCTACAAGCATATGAAGCTGAAGGTTGAATAAACCGACGCAAAACAAGGTTTCTTGGTAAAAAATTTAGATAACATTATAGAGAAAATCTTTGACATAGGATTCCTTCCCATGTATCATGAGAAAGCCTCCGTATGATCATTGCGACCACAAAGAGATCTTCCCAAGAATCATAGAAAGATTTCCTTAATGATGCTATCCAAAGCTCCCGAAACAATCTAAGCTAACTGAAAAAACTGTTGCAAGCATTTGCTAGCAGTCTAAATTTGAGAGCAACAAGGGAATCTGTACAGGCTGTCAAGTAGAAGGGCAGAGAGCATGAGTGTATGCTCAAGATGTACTAAACAACATGAAGCTTGCAAAAAACAAAAGATTGATGAGAAAATTAAATATAATTAGACAGGGAAACTAAGACCAAGGCGTACCTTCAAGGCGTTACTAACAAGATTCACCAGAATCTGCAAAAATAAAAACATACTCCAGTATGTCAGATGTTTTGTTCTCTTTAAAAAGAAATATTTCAGGACTTTGCCAAAGCTAGAAAACTTTAGAATTGTACGATGAAGTCCAGTACCTGACGAAATCGTCCAGGATCCCCACATACACAGTTCGGCACAGCCTCATGTACCAGCATGAAAACCTCAAGCTTCTTCTGTTGTAGCTTCTCGTCAAACAAAGTGAAGACACTGTCCACTTCCTTGCGGAGGTTAAATGGCACCGTCTCGAGCTCCATCTTCCCGGCCTCAATCTTGGACAAGTCCAGAACATCGTTGATGAGCGCGCTAATAAAACCACCGACAAAACACCGCATTAGCAAAATCGAAAAAAACTCCGTCACTCCAAGAGAAGTGAAAGTTGATAAACCATTCTACTATGACGCACGTTCCCACCAATGGCTAGTTCTAAAACTTGGGAATCACTACTAGTAACGGTGGTAGGGAGATGGAGGTATACATAAGCGCATTCCCGCTTGCTTGAGCAACTTTGACATAATCAAGCTGTGTTGCTGTCAATTCTGTTCCCATCAGCAAATTGGTCATGCCTGCAAAACACCAATAGAGATCACACTTCAAATAGCTTGAATTGCCATCCACTTTACACTAAAAGGCATTACCACACTCAGGACATGCTTGCCATTCCTCTAATGAAGAAATCAATTGGTCATCTAGGACCAATCACATACTACCACATCACAACTTTTCCTTTAGTTTTTTCCTAACCTAATATTCCTCCAGATGAACTCATAAATGAAGGAGGCCAAACTTAGGGCAAGTAATTGACCAGATATACTCACCAATGACTCCATTCATGGGCGTCCTACATCAAACAGGCACGAATTGGTCGTCAGTGCTGAGCAAACCCACAAATCGAAAACGAACGACGAACATAGACACAATCCTTTCAAATCCTGCAAACTAGTGTCACCGGAGCCACGTAACTAAATAGTTAAACATCCAGATATTAAGCCCTAAGAGTCTCTGGTAGGAAGGCGGGGTGTAGATGTGAAGCTTTTCAGGCAAAATAAATTAACGCATGAGAAATATCTAGAGATCAGATCATTTTTGTCAGTTTTCTTTTTCTTCCCATCTCTACATGCACAATAATCAGGGAGCACCAAGAGCCACGCTAGTTACATAGCTAAAGAATAGAAAAAAAAAATCTTGTTTAACATACTTCATGAGTTCCTGTAGCTCTCATAGTAAGCTCTTGAAAACATTCATAATCCACCCAGTGGATGCCAGCCCTCTTAGAGGTTAACCAAAAAATCACAAGTGGAGGCCATTCTCCACAACAACAAGCCACGCTTCGCCATCTCATTGAAGAAGAGACACAAAAGGCAAGCCCACAAGGCACCTGATTTCATGTGAAACAGTTGCCAGAAAGCTAGACTTGGCTTTGTCGGCCGCCTCCGCGGCCAGTTTCGCCGCCTTGAGATCCTCATTCATGTTCTCGAAAACGGTGCAGTCACGCTCAATCGAATGCATGCGCTTCAGGACGTAAATGACGATGATGGAAAAGAAAAGCACCACCAGCGACATGAGCAACGGCCACGCGATGATATTCCGGAGCGCCATCAGTTTCAAGTTGTGCTTGGGAATGCAGCGAAGCTCGAACTCCTGCGTGCCGTACACCCAGCTCACGGACGCCATGCCCATGGCTGCTGTAGTTCTGCCCGCAGGGTCGTACAATGCCAACACACAAGTGGTTCCCGGGGTGGAGCTGCAGTCGTAATCGCCCTTCAACTCGAAGTCGTCCTTGGCGGATTGTTCCACGATGTACACCGCTACCACGTCCATTTCAACGTCGTCGATGAACCTGGACTCCCACAACACACAATTTTCCTTCTTATGGGCAACTTTTCCTCTTTATGTGCACGCAGTTGATGAGTGGTGAATGAGATTACTGAATGCGTCGTAAGAGATGCACATGTTTCGTGAACCATTTTGCTTCTGGAAGTGTTAAGACTCAATCATCGATACGTGTAAGAGGGTTGAAATCACTTCACACTTAAAGTTTTGGGTGTGAGGCGAATGGCATGATTTACAATAAGAGAAGCAAACCCTAAGAGATTGGAATCTCACCTTCCGGAGAGATTTGGGGAGTTTCTCACTAAATGCGTCATGGGCGATACACATGATTCGGGAACCATTTTACTCCGGGAAGGTTTAATGCTTAATCATCGGCAATTGTAAGAAGCTTGAAATCACGTCAAGCTTGAAGATTAGGGGTGTGCAGTGAATGGCACATTTAGCAATACGAGCAGCAAACCCTATAAGACTAAAATCTCAGCTTTCGGTGAGCTCTGGGGAGTTTCTCACTAAATGCGTCATAAGAGATATACACGATTCCTAATCTAAGACTGATCAATCAGGGATACTTTGAAATCACTTCATCCTTTAAGATTTGGGGTTTGAGGAGAATGGCATGTTTAGCGTACCAGGAGCACGAGAGCACCAAACCCTAAACGGATGGAATCTCACCTGGACAGCACTCCGGCGAAGATTTCCGTGACGTTGAGCACGGTTCCGACATACCCTTCGCACGCCTGCCTTCTCGCGTCGTCCGACGCGAACGACGACGCGACTTGCCCTGCACCATAGTAAGCCAGATACGCGCCCATCTGCCAGGCATTCAAACCAGCTTTCGTCGCAGGCGAGAGCGTGAACAGACCGGTGTCGCGAGCGGCGAAGATGGCGGACCGCAGCACCGGGTACGCCGCCTGGTCCAGAAGCGGCACCGGTGCGTCCGTCGGCTGGGATTCGAACACGACGGGCGCGTACTCAGAGAAGTTGGAGCGCACAGATGCAGTATTGTTACGCCACACGCTGATGCTGCCGTTCCATTTCCGCTCGAAGGCCGCGCGCTCGCTCTGTAGCACGCGCTCCAAGTACACCAGGCTCTTCACGTTGGGGCGCAGGAAGAGCGTTTGTAAGGCGAAGTTGCGCCATATGCTTTCGTCCACGTTGGGGACGCTGGCCACCAGGCCGATGATGACGAAGGACGCGTTCAGGTTGTTCTCCACTTCGGCCTTGAGGATCTGCCATACCGTAAAAACACGGGATGCATGTAAGGTTGTGTGTACGTTCGTAAACATGGCTTGCATCGGAGCGCCAACATTAGTGGATGTCAAGATAGGAGTCAATGCTCTTGATATGAGTGAATCCCACAAAGATGGCTCACAAGAAACACTACAACGTGGGAAATGGATTCACATCGTCGCAATCGATAATCATAGCCATGTCCTTGAGGCTGTTACTAGCAATGTGAGCAGTATTATCAAACCTTCTTCTTAAAAATCGAGTGAACCCACTCTAGAACCCACTGTTTTGACATTCAAGGTATGCAACAAGTGCTTTAAGAAAAAATAGACATGCGGTTTCAGGTGGGCGTCTGAGACTATGCCAATTAAGAAACTCCGCCATTTATCCTCACCTCCTTCCGATTCTCGCACTTGAGGGAAAACTTCTCCTTCATGCTATGCATGGACGCTCTCCAGAGCCAGAATCCGACGCCGCACGCGAGTATCAGCCCAAACAGCACCAGCATCGCTCGCGCATACTTGTTCTTCATGCACGCGGTCGACTTTCTGTGCCAATTCTTCTGCCATGAAGGGAGCAAGGGTTTCCGCGAGCTCCATCTCTCGCTGATTCCACCCCCCTCCATCGCCTCAATCTTCACTCCGAATCGCCATTCGCCACAAATCTAGAATAATCCCGGAAGCATAGCAACTGTGCCATCTGGACAGGAAAACGAATGTCTCGTATCACCGACTTTCGACATCTTGCACTGAAAATACACCCTGCTCCAAGCCAATGCAACTCCCTCGATACATCAACGCTGCTAGATATCGAACCTGGTCGTCACTCGCCGCGAAGCTCGCAGACGGAAACCCAAGCACCAACAACTCATTCCCACCCAACGATCTCACCATCTAATATCACAAATCACATTCCTAACACCACAGAGAAAATGTCAAAAGCCCTCTGCCTCCGGGTGCAATCCACCTGAAAGCGTGACCGTGTCACCAAACTCGGACATCGAGGTACGCCCACATTCCCATCTGTGCACGGCACTGTGAACACACAAGCCTAAAATCTCCGACAAACAGAAAACAGTCGAGTTTCACATCTGCGCCTCGTGCAAAGTCGGGATTCATGACCCCAGTGCTCCTAAACTACTGTCTCCATGGACGCCCAACCTGGCTTCGATCTAAATCCGATTTAATAAAATTAGGACATACGATTCGCTCCATTCTGAGATACTGTACGCCGTTGTGGCGTTGTGGGGCCAAAAGATATGATCTCCGTCTAGTACCCTACGCGGTAATTGTGTGCAGCAGACTGACTGGTTGCATCAAAGAGTTGCAGAAAGTCTTGAAGGAAGGAGTTGGTATGTTAAGATGGACTGCTGGAGATCGTCATAAAGCTGCCACTCATGGGGGGAGACGGCGATTAAGACGGGAAGAAATTTAAGAAAGTGTCGACAAAGTTGCTAATTTGGAGAATCTCTGAGACGGAGATGCGGAAATAGCAAATCGAGGGAGGCTGTTGCCTTTTGGCACCGCAGTCATGATGGAGTGGGCTCCAAAATATCTGCCAGACGAAGTCATGTTAGCATTCATTGGTCTCTGTCACTAATTGCCACCAGAAATGGAATTCGTAACCCCCTTTTCTCTTGTTAACCCTAGAAGGGCCTGAAAGCCCTCTGCGGCCATATAGTATATTATGTATTTGGTGGTATTTGATCAAGAAAACATTGACCAAATACTTTTCAGTACAAAGTAAAATATTGATCATGATATTATGTAAATAAAAATGTATAATAACTCATCTATTAAACCACAATTGAAGAGTTATAAAGCTCAATACGGATCGTATAGGGAGACCCCAAGGGCCTTTCAAGGATTAACCCCCTCTCCAAGGCAAACTAATAACATCAGAGTTTACCTTACCTTACATTAAGCTTACCAAAGAGGCAGGGCTGGCAATGTTCATGAAGAACCGCGGGTTATAGCATTGTTATAAGTCTAGTTGGAATTGGGGATAAGAGAGGTTGCAATTTGAGAACATCAGAAAAAAGAACGGTGAAAAAATCTTTAGAATTTCTACTTAATGTAAGAATTCATCTAAGAAATAGAGAAAAAAAAATAGATTCCGTCCTTGAAAAAACTAATTCTATGTAGGAATTACCCCTAATTGCCCAATCGACCATATATACTCGTTTTGTTGTGGGCAATAAAATTCCTTTGACCATTTAAAAAAATTTATGGGTTGTTTTGAAGGTTAACTATTGAAAACTTTTATTTGTGATTTATACTTATAAAAAAAATTGCATTATAACAATTACAAGGTGGATTGTATTATGAGTTTGATAGCTCTTCATTTGAACTTAACCTCTAAAGGACTAAGGGGAGTTTTCAAGGAGACATTGTCAAAAACTGCCATTTGGGGGTATGTTATTCAAAAGTGAAAATTGAAATTCTTTTTTTAAAAATTCAAGCATTCAAAAATGAAGTAAATTATTTCACCAAATCATGGATAAAATTTCAGCCCATTTGACTATGCAGATTGAAAGATTATATCGTTTGAAGTAAGAAAAATAATAATTTCATTCCTACAAAAAAAAGATCGGCAGGCTTCAAGCCCTTTCAGAGTAAACTTTTTGCTCTACACAAAGATGAGGATTTTGACCACCCATATGTTTATGATGTTAGGTTCAATCATGAAAAAATTTAGAAGCAAATATGGAGTTTAGCTTACTCTAAACCACCTTGCAATGCAAGAAGGTTAGGTGAATTGGCAATACACTAGTCATTTTTTGATGATTTCTTGTGTAATGAAGAAATTTTATGTTTGAAATCTGAGCAGTGAAAAGTTAGAGACAAACATTTGGAATATGTGGAAAAAATTTCAAGAATTTTGACTCCAAAAATTGCAAGATAATAGGACTAGGAGATAGAAGAAAATATTTTTTCTTGAAACCTTCCCAACATAGCTAACAAAGTTTGACCCCTCTTAGAATGTGATTTGAGGACTAAAATTTTTGTTTTTTTGGAAAATTGTATGCCATATTGTATTAGTTACATACAAGACAAATTTCATAAGTTGATGAGCCTTTTGTAAAAGATTCCCCAAAGATTCCTAAATTGTCTGAGCTGCCTCAAAAGTTCAAGGTAGCATAACTTTTGATCCAGGTATACGTCCGGAAAAAAATTTGGTTTCACATCAAGGAGGGACATGTCTACACATTGTCTTCAAATTTTATGAACATCTGACCAAAAATGACTTCGTAGGAACCTACCCAAGATTTCTTGTATATCTTAAACGAACACTTGGTCCTTTAGGGGTTAAGGTTTTTCAAAGTGCATTTTAGTATGGTAACACAAATTATAGTTGTTCATGTCACTTCTAATTCCAAAAAACTCTAGTATGCAAATTTCTCAAACATTGTGGGCAAGGGAAGCATATTTAAAATAGGATACAAACATGTCTCTTGTTATAATCTCACAACTCCTATGCAATTTTATACTCAAATTTAGTACACACTCTAATGAGCGAGCTCTTTAAACATCTATATAGTTAGATTTTGAAGAAAAAAACAATTTACCTCATTGGGGACAACTATAAGCCCATATTCTTTTTTCAATGGAAAACACACTTGGAAAGGCTTGGGCCTTTAGGGGTTAAAGGAAAATAAATGATAAAATCTAAAATATCCTAAATGTTGGGAAGGGACCTCTATTGTATCAATTATAAAAAGCCCCCTATAGTGAACAAATTTGTCTTATATGGCTTCTCAGCTACCTCAAATCCTTGAATTAAGTGATAAGTTTCTCTTGAGTATCTAACAAAGTATAATACCTCCCCATTACCTAGTTATACAAGGGGCTAGTATTTGGCTTCTCACTCAAATTTTGTCTAAAGTAATCCTAACTAGTCTTTATATATTTACCTTTTCTAAGCTTCAATTATCATTGATGTACAAGTTTGCCCCTATTTTGGGCCTTCAATTTTTTTATTTTGTAACCTTGTACTACCTAATTCAAGTTTTAGGATTCAAAATATGAATTCAAAAATTTTTAACTTTATCATCAGCAAAAAATAATTTGTTTTTGCTAAAAAGGCTTGTAGACTAAGTTAGTATAGAGAAGTCCCTCTCAACTATTCAATGGTTCAAAGAATTTATTCAATGTTTTTACATTTCAAGAATTATTACAAAATGAATTTCAACCTATTGGATTGCTTAAATAGAAGTAGGAAAGTTAGAAAGTACAATATATCAATACGAACCCCTTAATGCCCGAGGCCTTTAGGCACCAAATTTTGATGTTGACAATACTTTGAAGTCAAACAAAACCTAATCAAGTTATTATTTTTAGTAGTCTAGTTTATATTTTTGAAGTCTAGTTTTAGCATCAAAAATCCAATTTTGAAAATGAATGATTAAGATTTTTCTATTTAAGATTTTATGCAAGAGTGTCTATTGCAAATCTTGATTTTCTAGTGTTTAGGGCTTTTGATAATGAGTCTAGAATTCACTATATTTTGGAGAAAAAAACACATTTGAAATTCATTCAAAAAAATTGTAGAGTAGTTTTTGAGAAGCAGAACATAAATTGATTGGGAGCATGCATCTTATGCCCCTTAACCTTATATTTTTTTGGTGACTAATTTCTTAGATTTGACACATGAAAAGAGGATTGAAAGACTTCAAATCACTTTCACAATTTTAACACCCTCATGATCAAACATTATAATCTTTCAATCCATAAGTAATGTTGTCAATTATCTTTCCCATGTGATCTCTAACATGTCTAGTATGAATTTGTATGGTTAAAATTTTTAAGAATTGATAAAACTTATCTAAATGAAATATGATTTGAGAAGAAACAAATAACAAAAAATGCCTATTTTGGACAAGGTACAATAGAAGACTTGGATATTTAGAAGGGATTAAAGCATTTTTCATCTATTTGGCTAAAATTCAGACCCTCTCAATAGAAAGGTTTGGATGCTTTGAAGAAGACAAGTTTTGAAAATACATTGAAAATCAATATCAAAAATTGTTTTGTCCATTAATTAGCTTGAAAATAAACTTTCTTGAACCATTTGATGAAGTTGATGTGCATTAGTTTGAGTAAAAAATGACAATTAGTTGATATTTTTTGCTTGTAGATGTACATGTATTTTTTGGAAAACTCTTTTGATTTTTGAGAATTTCAAAATGAAGACATTAAAGAACTTTAAAGTTTCATATACATATAGGTAAATTATATAACCTCTAGAGGTATGTATATTCTAAAAGTGAATGCACCTTCGTCAACCATAATAGCAACTTTCAAAATTACCATTTTTTGACATTTGATTAAAATGCTCATTCTAACCTACAATTATGATAAAAATTTCAAATTATATACATTATTTTTATTTTTTTCATTTTTTATTTTATTTTTATTGCATGAAAAAAACAGAAGAATTTGATTATTCCATCAAAAAAATATAAGAAAATCAATGTCAATAGTAAATACATTCGTTCACAAGGGAATATCACAAAATTATATTTATCATTATATAAAGGATAAATTCAATTTGATAGTGGCATTTGACTTGGATATCATTGATAAGGGTATTTTTTATGTAAAATATATAATAACCAAGTGATAAATCTTCATTGCTACTAATAATTCTTGAAAACAAATCACATTAATTGAATTTTCTTTGCTACATCTACTAATTTATTTCCACTTTTGCTACAAATGATAACGATGGCCATTTTTCAAAAAACAATTTGAATTTCTTACAAAAAAAATTGAATTTTTTCACAGTGATAGACAATGTATAATGATTTATTAAAATATAAGATTCATATTTGAACACAATTTAAAAGGATAAATTTAGATCCACCTGATATTTGACATTTTGTAATATCTCTTACCCTTTAATTTTTTTATTTTATTTTTAAGAATCAAAACTATTCACTGAACATTCTCTTATTTTATATCCAAATTGTACCATGTGTGAAGCTGTAGACCTTCTAAAGTAACATTTTAAAGTCTTAGTGATAATACTTCAAAAACCCAATGCATTACAAAAATGAAGGATAAATTATTCTATGTATTTTAACTCTACTCTTATAAAGATGGGCCTATAACCAAATTTTGAAGCTTCAAAACTTTTTAATTTTTAAACTCAATTTGGCTTCTATAACTAAATGGACATGTCATATCTATTTTATTAACAAATGAAATCACATTTCTCCAACAAGCCAAAAATTTCTCAAAAATAAAATTTAGGAAATTTGAAATAAACATCATTTTTGTTAATCAAAATTTTAAAAATTCTTATCAAATCCATATAAAAAACTTAGACCATTAATATAAATTTTATAGAATTTTACAATGCAATTTTTTTAATGTCATTCAATACTTAAAAGTTTGAGTGTAGGTTTTCTACTTTTCATTGTAAGAAATTTCTAAAGTTCTCAAAAATTACAAAAACTAGCCTATGAAAGCTTTGTTTTCTTAATTTTGAGCAAAATCCCAAAAGATATTTGAATGTCAAAGTCAAGTTTTAAGAATAAAGAATAAAAATGATAAAACACACATTTAATTAGTAAATAAGTATTTCATTTTAATTTGATAATTATTAGGATAGTTATCACATTATTAAAGTTGTAAACAATGAATTAAATGAAAATGATATATTTCCCAATATTGACAACAATTTGATGATCATTCCTAAGATTTTTTAAATCCCTAAAGGATGTTACACCTAAAGGACCATTGTTCCTTCAAGGGACAAATGGAATTTGAGCAAGTACCTACAGTCTCAATTTTTGTCCAAATTTTTAAAACTTTTCTTGAAGATAGAAAAATTGATTAGTTTTGTCGGAATATAATTTTTTTCATTCAGTGCCCAAGAACAAAAGTTATGCCCAAATCAGCTCAAAACCAGGGAGAGGGGGCAACAAAAATAAAATTTAAAAATTGGAATTTTATTTCTTTTTCTTTTTCCCCTCGTAGATTATATTTTTGTCTACAAGGAAAGCTTTGATTCACTCCATTTGGATTTGTTACGAAAAAGTTATGGACAATCTTGTTTTTCAAGCAATTAGAGCATCTTCTAGAAAAAATAACTTGCAGGATTCATTTCTAAATGCAAGTCTTACAATTTTTCAGGAAAAAAAGGTCCACATGTTTTAATTTTCTTGCTAGAACAATCTCACCATTGGGATTATTACATTTTAATTCTATATTAGAGATATTAATAATTTAGATTTTCCTTCTATCTTGTACCTACTTTTACTCCACAATTTTTTAAAGAATAAAATAAAATTCTTTTGTGTTTTTTTCTCTAAACTCTCAACTCAATTCTCCACAATAAAGATTTAAAGCTCAAAACTTTGTAGTGCAAAAAATTAAAGTTAAGAAGGTTCAAAGTCAAATAACCTAGTCCCATAAAGTGCTAAAAAACTTGTTTTCTTCACTTAAAACACAAATATCTTGCAATCTATGTGGTCAAAATTTCTAAAAAAATTTCGACACATTCTCATACTGATTAGGTGTAAGATCCTATGGTTAGATGTGAAAAAAAATAAAATTTTCAAATTCTGTAGTCTTTGCTGTAGAAATGGCAATTTTGAGTGTTTTTTCGTAGAAAAAGGCTTTAGTCCTTTGGGGGTTAAAAACGTTTACTTTCATGGTATACAATTCACATTTGATGATACAAAGATGTATTTGAAGGTGTAAAAAAACTCAATTTGACTTGAAACTTTTTATGATTTCTTAAAGTATCAATGGGAGAGCTACTGTTTCTTTTCTTTTTCTTTTAAGGGGCATTGTTACGCAATTTTTATAAAAAAATATTATACACACTATAGGTTGAAAATAGTGCAATTCTTCTTATATTGTCAATTTGTTAGGGCATGGATCATGGAAAGAAGACCCAAATCATGTAAAAATTCTTGCACTCCTTAGACATGTCAATTGTGATAGTGGCAATGCATCTTTTTTGTAATGAACATCACAAAGAAATTTAGTAATTGTATACACAAGATTGTGTTTGAAAACACCATATATTTGGTTCATATAAGGAGAACAATATGTGCATACATGGATGTATTGATCAAATGACCTTGTAGCACTTGGAGGTGAGTGTTTTTCATCCCTTGAACTTGTACTTCAATCCATGATATTGAACATTTATTCATTGTAGGACATGAGATAAATTAGTGGATTCAAAATGGAAGTATTGGTCATTGTTTGTAATAGTGCACTATTGACTTGCATATGTAGTTATCTCATGGAGTTATGGTATTTGAATACACCTCACATGCTTCATGAGTTTATATTGCATTTAACTTTAGTACAAATACTCTACCACATAGTGTCTGGCACCCATTCACTATCATGAAAATCCATTGTTTAGTTGTCGACGCCATCGATCTTGTTTTTGTTTGCTGGAGTCGCAACACATCTTGGTGGTGTTAGATAGTTGTCTTCACTTTCTCCTACTAAATTGGTGTCATTGAAGTTGGCTACTTCCACTGCTGCTTGGTTGAAAAGATGGCCGATGCTACCTAATCCATTGCTCACAAGAATCCCCTCCCCATCTAACGCAATGACTAGCAACTCTACTCTGCACCAATCAAATTGTAGATCCTCAAGTGTAGTACGCGTTGGACTTGCTGATTTAGCAGTTAGGTCTATTATCTTATTGATCCAATTTGATATTCTTGTGGCATTATTGAATACAGCTTGAAAATTCACAGCGCGCCCAAGTGGTGGTAACACTAGCAACTGTCCTTGCTATAATTCTCATGCGTGACCCAATGGTGACAATTTGGTGTTGCCAATTGATCCCACTTCTCTCATCAAGCTCCTAGATCCATCCAAGGAGCATGAAAAATGCCTTACACAAGACTGCTTGTAGCTGGTACCATTGGGCGAATTTGACGGCAACTTCGAGAAGTTGTGTTGAGTATGCATGGATTCAAAGTTGCCCTCTGTTGCAAGATGTGACCTTCTTGCAAATGGAGAAATCACCTAGGCTCTACTACCCCGTATTGTTGATCAAAGCCTCATTAGCAATCTATGACCGGCAACTATCTTTGGTGGTAACCACCCCATGGCTTCCATGGATTTCCACTTCGCTTGCCATGACATCCCCCTCCTAATCCTCCATGTCTAATGTGTAGATGCAACAGTCTTCCTTGGTTGCCTTCTCCTACTTCACTGTTAAACACCCCTAAATTCAAGTTTGTTGTTCTTGAATTTATGAACCCTAATTTTCATCCCATGCCTTCATCATGGCTCATACACTAGAAGAAAACATTGTTGGTTTCAACAAAATCCACATGATGCAAAATACAATTTTCTGCCAAAAAAATGTAGAAACTGCATCAGCTGCAACCTAGTTTTCTAAAAACTGTGTTGCAACCAACGCAATTTCTACGTTTTTTGGCAGAAAATTGCATTTTGCGTCACCTGGATTTTATTGAAACCAATTATGATTTCTTCTAGAGATGTAATCTCCAACATTCCCTTCATTCTCTGAAACACTCCCCACCCCAACAATGTCCCCTCTATGTCCCTACCTGTAAACAACTAGCCTCCCCCGAGCACCCTCTTTTCCACATCCCAGCCCATAAGCACCCAACCTCCCCCGAGCACATTCTCCTACAACCACTTGCTTTGCCACTCTTTGTGCTTCCTCCCTATTGTTAGAGCCACCTAGAACAGAGGTTGTGATTGTTAGTGTTGTCTAGGTCTCGTTGATGAAGACGTTTTCCTATCCATTTATTGCCCTTGTTGTAGCCAATGCTCTTTGAATTCGCCCTCGTTGATGTAAAGGCCATGTTTGCAGATCAATAGTAGCCATCATCCTCACCTCATTCTTCATCGTCCTCATAATTGGGTCACTACTTACTTCTCAAGAAAACATTCAGAAATTCAAGAACCCCCCTTGGATCACCTATTGGATATTGCTCGGGCCAACCTAGCAACCTCCCAATGTGTCGACGACATAAGTATTGCCAATTGCAATTCCCCGGCTAACTAACCCAATGATGTTTCCCTTGTGGTTGAGGCAACGAAAGCATGAAATCTTCTTGCAAACAATTTACCATTTTTTAAGCAATTGCCTTGGGCACCTTTGTCAATCGCCCAATGGAACAATTTATCTTGTACATCAAAAACCTCTTCTTTCAACACACGCTCAGCCCATAGCGTAGTTGTCATCTTGTCAGAAATCCATAAGGAAGGAAAACAGTTGCTTCAAGGGGGTTGTAAGTGAGCATCGTGCACCAGCAAGAACACCCCCACTCGCAAGTCGTCCAAAGCTGCCCAACCCACAACACAATTGCAAAAATGATGAATAAAGGCCATATTCGTTATATTAGGATTTTTCGCAGATTTTGAGACAAAATACTAGTTATTGAAAAATTCATTTAAAATTATAGTAATTGAAACCAAAAATAAATAATGCTCAAATAGTGATCCTATAATGAAATTCTAAAATTTGGTGTAGTTACCTATTTATAAAAAAATACTAGTAAAGAGATAAAGCAGTTTATCTTGAGTCAAGGATAAAAATGAGACTACGAAATGTCTCAAATTAACGAATATGACCTTATTTATTCCTCCCCATTTCCCACTCTCCCTCCTCAAACTGTGAACAAAATGTATAAATGTGTCATCATAGCAACTTGAAATCCATGTAGCCTTGCCACTAATTTGCCCTCCGATGAACCAGGTTGATTCACCAATCACCTTCGCCAAGCTAAAATTGATTGTTGCACTCCCACACTGCGACAATCTGTGCGGCACCCTAAAACCTACAACGTTGTCTCCTTCTTCTTTATGAGATCCAAGGCCCAACAATCTACTACTAGCAGTGACCGATCAGTTTTGGGACATTTGTCCAAACCACCAAGTCCTGGGTTTTCTTCTTGCATAATCAACCTTCATGGCAATGCATATGTAATCACCCTAAAACTAGAATTACAACGGCTCTATCCTTCTAACCCTTGAAAGGCCCTTGGGGTCCCTCTATACGATTCTTATTTAGTTTTATAACTTTGCAATTGTGGTTTAATAAATGAGTTATGATACATTTTTATTTACTTACTATCATGATCATTTATTTACTTTGCACTAAAAAGTATTTGGTCAATGTTTCCTTGATCAAATACCACCAAATATATAATATAATATATGGCCAGAAAGGTTTTTCCAGCCCTTATAGGGCTAAACGCCCTTATTTTAACCCACAAATAATCCCACTGGCCCACCCACATCCAAGAGTGCACCAAGCCCTTTTCTCATTTTCGGTGGACAGAATCCGTCCACTTGGGCGGTCTAGGGTTAAGTTACCCCTTGTAACCGCAAAACTGAAGCAAATTTGACGCATAAAAAAAAAAAGGCTCCGTCCGTCCAGTATAGAGTGCTACAGAACCTCACGAGCTTCAGATTTCCACGAATTCCACATACCGCAGGCGGGTGGTTCTCTAACGATCCTTCGCATCACCACCGCGGCGAAGGAGATGAGGACTTAATGAGTTGGTCACTTGACTTGATGACTTGGCAAAAGCTTTAAAATAAGCTTACTGATTTGCTCGCTAAAGTCTCCACAGGACTTCTGTAATCTTGATACGTGGCAGTTGCGGAGTGGTGGAAGACGGAATGGAATGACGTGGCAGACACGTCACGAACATTCTGTACGTATACTGACTAATAATGTTGCCAAATTGTGTTATTTTTACATTCTCCATATACTTACATGATCATCGAACAGTGAGTGCTTTCCATAAAGATCAGCTTTCTTCAATCAATATCAACGTCGATGGTGCTCAACTCAGGCTCAACAATTAAACGTGAAAAATCTTGTAATTAAGCATCTATTCAATTACTTCATATGTTCGCTCGAAAGTAGTCGCGTGGGAGCTGCCACGATCCAAGCAAGGATTTGATAATCGGATCCACATCCCTGCGACTGTGGTACATTCTTCCCAGTTGGGCAAGAACTAGTTTCTCCTTTTGTTTTTGGCGAATTTCTCAAGGTTCACTACTGTAGCGGTATTGCACATTCTATCGGAATTACCTTGTTTCATGTTTTTGATAATAGATCTATGCAATGATTCATCCACATTTCAGACTACATGTGTTTTTTTCGCAGAGTTTATCTGTTCCAGGGCTCATCATTCTGCAAAGTGTCCAACCGTGATTTGTGTGGGAATTGGATATATATTACGCCATCTCTGAAATATAGTTATTTTGAAATCTTCTTTCTTGGGCCAGAGGCTGTGGTACACTATTTGCAACTTTCTGGATAATTTTTCTCAGTACATGGACCTCTTTAGTCCTTCTCACAGCTTAGGAACACCAATTGAAGGAGAGTAAACGAAGTTATGATACATTGTGAGTTCAAGCAAAAGTGACACTAAGGAATTAATGAGGTTGTAGCAGTCAAGCCAAGAAGGTGGCTTAGAACCTTTCTACATTTGTCGAACTCCTTTATTACTGCTTTTGTATGCACCCTCTTCTGACGAAGAGAAGTGTGATATTGAGAATACAGTGAGAATTTCGTCCATTCCTGTGGGTTTGGTAAAAGAACAGAGCGTATGATGTTCCAGAAGGTGATATAAGAGAGGAGTACGTGTATGCAAAATTACTATCTGTTCATTCGCAAGCTGACGGAGTGCATCACAAATCTCTAAAAAAGATGACGATCACTAATATGTAAACAAAGTATTTGGAACCAACTGGCATACAGAATACCCAACGCAAGCTTGGTTTTATTTCGTTTATACATTGAAACTCTATTGAAAACCATAATCACATGGGATTCATATCAATTGCTTCCTACGCGACAGAGACTCCATGTGATTTTTGTTGTAAAAAACTTCTCATTCTATTTTCGGCTCCTAATACTGGCAGAAAACCAAGCATGCACTGCGCATGGGCTCGTTCAAAAGATTCTTGCTCAGAATAGTCTTCCTGGAAGTTTCCTGATGTGATGTGCAGGTCTGGCGCACTGTAGGAAGCAGAAATTTGTGCTGACGGAAGTTTCAATTTCGTCTTTCCCAAAATGCGGTGAAAGCGAGGTGTCAGCCGCCTGACACAGAATGCTGCAAACTTACGAAGTTCAAGGGCACTCCCCTGATGTGCGAGTTTGCAACAGCGGTGTTACTTCTCACACTGCGAAACCATGGAGCTGATGCATTTTCAAGATCGCAAAGGTGGGATTATTGAGGAGGCGCAGGAAGAACTGGGTTCCGTCCTCTTTCGACTACGGTCTCCATCATCACTCTGAGTGATGGCAAGCAAGTATTTAGGGTTACATTTCTTTTCTTCGTTAGGGTGAAGATGGAGGATTGGCCATGAGAACAAGACGAAGGTTGTGGCTATGGCGTGGGTCGTGGCGGCCAAGCCCGCAGGAGGTCCTTGCAGTGCGGTCCACGAATCCTCCTCTTGTCAGGACTGCAAGTGGAAATTTATTAAGATTTTGATTCTCCCCTCTGCCACTCAAGTTTTGAAAGGGCGATTCTCTGAATATTCATCGTCATTTTCAAGAATTTCATGCAAAATTAGGTTTAGGGTTGGGATAAAAAATTTGTTTCTGAAAGGGCCTTGGACTGAATGGGCCACAGATGGGCGGTCATTTTGCAGACAGTGTAAAGCCAAATGGCAATGGGACTTTTGGATATTGGTGCAAAGCTTAGGAAATGCAATTAGGAGAAAATGATGAGAAAATTCTAAAGAAAAAATGGGAGTTTAAGATGAAAAAGACTTTAAGCAATATTTGAGGAATTAGACAATATTAATGTCTTTTAATAGTAAATTAGTGGGAATGAAATTAGTGATGAAAAGTAGATGGTTAATGGGATTTAATTTATTAAAATTATGATTAGGAGCTCTCTCTTCTTTCTCGATTTTGATTCTTTTAGGTGTTTGATGTTCTTGAAGTTCTTTGGGGATTATTGGCATTCTTGGCATGAATTGGAGAGATTCTTGTGAGAGAATGATGTAGGACAATTGGCACACTTGGTTTGCAACTTAGGAGGACAAGATTGGAAAGATCACATAGAATTTGGAGATGAAAATTGGTTGGATGGTGTACCTTCAAGCTAGCTTTCTATCAAGCCTAAGTTTGCCCCATTTGGATTAAGGATGAGGCAATTGTAGCCATTTTTATGGCAAAAGATCAATTGTAGCAAGAAATTAGGAGCTGCAACTTTAGAGGACAAAAATGGGAAGACCACAAAGAATTTGGAGCTGAAAATTGGTAGGTTCATACTCCTTTAAGCTTGCTTTCCATCAAGCCTATTCTACCTCATTTGAAGTAAAGACAAGGTGATGGCGAACATTTTTATACTAGAATTTTTGATGCCCCTAGGAGAAAGCAATGACAAGAGGTTCTTTTTAATAATATTTACATTTGTATTTGAGTAATTGCAACCTTCATTGCTCCTTAGTATTGAAAATTTGGTTATATGGGCTTGTCTATAGTGCACAATGATGTTTGAGCTTTATAATTAATTGTTTGTGTTTGTAGTTTGTGGTTGTGTGATGGAAAGTGTATTGTAATTAATTTTGAAGACTCAATTTTGCCCCAATAGGTGCCATGCTAATTGCAATTTCCATAGAGATTTTTGCATAGGATGTTGCTTTAGCCTCCTTGAAGAGATATTAGATGATGGCATGGCATTAGGCATCCTTTAGGTGATGTTAGGGTGTTGTCTTCATTTGACTTAGGGTCATTTGGAACAAAGTCAATGAGCATAAATGAGAGGAGTCCAATGCTTAGAGGCACATAAGTCACAAAACTCCCACTAGCCCAACTCTAGGATGTTTTTTGCTATTTGGGTAAATATGCCTTAAAGTACCATAAAAGAATTTGGTCACTTCAAGGCCTTATATTGTAACCAATTTCAGAAAATATTGTTACCATTTTTTATGGGTAAAACAATTGTCATGAATGCAAGCACTTTCATTTGGTTTGGGCCTTTGGGGGTTATTGTGGCAATTTGGGGCTTAGGGCAATTACTTCAAAAATTCTTACTTTGTTAATAAAAAAAGCTTTCCTACTTCTTATTTTTTTTTACTTTTAACACCATTCCTCCATTGTAAAAAAAAAAAATGGTCCTTCTTCAACTCTCTAAGAGTTGCACCTTAAAATTGTAGCCATAATCCATTTTTTAGAATGTTCACATTGAAAATTGAAAATTGAAATCATTTGATATAACAAACTCATCTCTATGGATGAAAAAACATTCAATAATAATGACTTTGTTGTGTTGCTTCAACAAACTTTTGGTTTTCGTGATTATACCAAGCCCCTCAAACCACACATCTTGCCATGCTTCTAAGAATGATTCTAGATGGATCCTTGAAGTTGATTACACTTGTAGTTCCAATAATTTTATTTTATTTTGTCTATTTGGCCTTGCAGGTGTAGATAGAGTGAACAAATAGCCTAATTTCTTTTGTAGTATGTGAATTGGCCAAATATTTTGTAGATAAAGCCAAGAGACATATTAATAGATTTGAATAGGTCCAATAGGCTAGGATATGAAGCAGGTCGAATAGATGAAAGTACATTTCCAGTGAACAGTCACACTTGTTGTCAAATTTTCTTTTGGGACTATAAGTCCAAATGTCTATTTGTATTCTCTCTCTCTCTCTCCAGTGAAGAGCCCAAGCATCTTAGTGTCAAATTATCTAGCACTGTACTACTTGTCAAAACTTATATAAATATATTTGAGAATTATTCTAATTGTCTTTTGAGCAGGTAGCTCAACTGTGATTGTGTTGTGCATTTCGAAGTTGTGTAAAACTCACAGGTGGTGAGAAATTGTTTGGTCAAATCATGTGACTAGTTGCTGGAGTAAGTCAATTAGAAATTGTGAGTAATTTTTGAGCGGTCAAATTCTGTTAATTGTGTATGTTTGAAGATCAAATTGTCAGGTCTAAATTAATTTGTGTTAATCCAAGTAATTATTGAGTACTCACAGTCGGTGAAGATTACTGAGTCAATTTGAATAAGTATTTGTTGCAAGTAGAAAACTGTGTATGTGAGGTCGAATTGGAGATTAATAGAGCCCTGGTGGAGTGAGATCAAGTGGCCAATAGTGTATGTCGATTTGGTGGGAGTTTCCCTGTAATTTAATTGTTGTGATTGTGTGCTCAAATTACTGGAATAGTCGAATGGTGAATATTAATTTAATTATAATATTAAGTGTGAAATGTTTATCAAATAAGTTAAGCAAGTTGAATGATCAAATTTTTAGAATATGAATCAGTGTCCACTTAGTTGGTTATGCAATTATCAAAGTTGCTTGACTAGTTAAATGGCTAATTGCTGAAATAGGGAGTGAATCCAAGTGTGTGAGTTTGTGAAGTATAAATTCCAGCTTAGGTAAATTTCATATGTGTGATCAAATAGTCGTGAGCAAAGGATCTAATAGACGATTGCAAGGTATAATAGCCTGTGTGAGTCTAGTTGGAAATTTATAGAATAATTTCATAGTGTTGTGTGATGAACACAAAGATATAATTGACTGAGACTGATAGTATTTGATTAAGATGTGTTAAAACAAGTGGACAGATTTAGAAAATGCTCAAAGATAATTGTATTCACAAAGTAGTGACAGTATGTTAAATTTACATATAAAACAATTCGAAGACAATTCAGTTTAGTCCTGAGTTATGGACAGTTGGTCAAATTGCGAGTTTACTACATGTGTCCAATAAATAGTGTAGCCAGAGTTACGGGCTAATTGACTGAACAGTGGCCAGTAGTCGTAGAAAGCACAGTATTGGGTGCTAGTCCAGTAGTCATAGAGTCGTATGGTCATTGGACTCTAGTCACGACAAATTGATTGAAATAAAATTTGGAATAAGCGAAACTGCAAAAGATAAATTGTTTGGAAAAGCTAAAGCTATGGGGCTGATGTGAAGAATAAATCGACTAAATAAGGAATGAAATTCTAAACTTTTCATACTCTACATACTGATCAAATGGATAGAAAATACGGATTTAATATTTGCATATTAAAATTAGCAATTAGGCTAATAATATAGTACGGATTAGACGAGGGAAAATAAAGAGGAATTAAAGTAATTTCCCTAAAAAGTTTATTGTATTACAAATATATACCTTGGTGCATTTGATTACGTTGATAGTGCATGCATTGTCAAGACAAATTGATCAAACTTGAGGAATTGACCAGAGGATTTGACACGAGCCAAAAATACTATGTAGGACTGGGACCGCATACATGGAGTCTATTATAAATAGCATTTGGGATGGACTGAGACTATTTGACTAAGAGTGTGGGTTTCTTTGTTAAAACTCTAGAACAAAACGTAAAACCAAATAGATAAATATTCAAAATACGAAAAACGAGTGACCTTAGTCATGCAAACGTTAGACTTATTGACCTTTCCTTAGGAATTACCCCCTATACTATATTCCCTTGGGTTTTGTCAAGTAGGCAAAATCTACATTACAACACTTGTGATGAAATTTTGTTTCATAATTCATGTTTGATCCAATAACTATAAATTGGACACATGTATCTGGTAGGCGAGTAGCAAGTTTGTCCAAAAATAATTCTAAAAGGTAGTGTCAATTTTTTTCTGAAAATAATGGTTACATTTGTTGAAATCAAGTGAAATTCAAATCCCATAATGTTGAAAATGTAATTGTTTGAATTGGATGAAGTATCACAAGGCACTACTAGTATTAAGATTTTGTGTAAGGTGATATGAGAAACTTAATTCATAGATATGTTGTAAGAAAGAAAGGTGGAAATGCCCTTTTATAGTGAAGTTCATCGTTCTTCATCAATCTTCAAAGGATATGGGATATTTGAAGCAAGGTGGGAGCTTGACCACTCAAAGAAAAACCCAGAGTACTTGTGTTCCTATCTATACTTTAAACCTCTTTTAAGCATTGTAAATCAATTTTTTTCTTCAATTATGGTCAACTACAAAAACGTAGGAAATGAAGTTGAATTTTTCCTACAAAATCCGTTTGTGATTTGAAGTTTCTAATAGAATGTTATGGACAAATGCAAAGACAATGTATGATAATGTTTTTCCCTACCCTTGTTTGAGCTTTGTCCATCACTTTTGATTAGGCACTCTAAATTACAAACAAATTTTGTGGAGTCAAAAGTTTATTTTCTTTTTCACATACTATTAGTAGACCAATTATTTAAGAAAATTATTTACTATGCTTCAATGAGGCCTATAGTGTAGTTGTGAAAACATTTAGTGCATTTAACTTGATTATGAGCAATTGAACTCTTTTGTGTCCTAATTTACATATCCCACATGGATTTGTTGTACTTCCTATCTTTCCATAGTTTCTATATAGTACTTGCCTTCCTCCTCAAACTAAACTTTGAGACTTGTGAAGATGAGTGAGATACACATAGACAAAGTGACTTGCTGAAATCTACATTTATTGAGTTAACAAAATGTTGAAAATTTTATAAAATAAAAAATTGGATGTCGAACCTACTTTCTTTACTTTTAATAATTCTTTGTTCAATGTTTGCCCATGGTAGAGTGTTATAGTCAAGGTAACAGCACCTACTTGTGACCCCTTTAGATTCTTGCCTAAATTATACAACCTCTATTTAAAAGAGTTTAGGATTGCATTTCGTTACATCTATTTTCAACACTCTAAAATGTATAGTTAATTCAGATAGTGTCCAAAAAATGCATTCTAGAAAAATCTACAATTTCCTTTCTACTACCCATAAGGCCCCCCCTCCCCCCCCCAAAAAAATCAACATAATATTGGGAACCACTAATAGTACACATTTAGGTGTAGTAACCCTAATAGATATTTGGATCTAGGGAATTGAAATTTTGGATGAAATTTAAATTTAAGGTAGTGTGTTCAAAAAGCAACCACTTGCACAGAGGTACATTTTGCTTTCTTCAATGTAGTAGTAGTGTACACTTCAAGCGTTAGTCGTTTTTAGTGACCTCTGTGTTTCAACTTCAAAAATTTGCAACTAAGTCCACAAAGGTCCAAAAAATATGAAACGACTTGGGTTAGATGCTAATTCCATTTATCTTTGTAAGAACATTTACTGAAAATTGTTTCAAGGAGTTTTAGCTTCCCCCCAATGCAATCAGCTTTTCAAAGGTTCGCTTATATGAGCACACTACCTTGGATGCTCACCGGCAAGGTTGAGTAGATTGACTTGCGTGGGGATTCCCACTCTGCGGCTACAGAGTGTGGGCCATCGAACAAACAGACAACGTGGTATGTTCCAGTACAACGCAGAGGAGCAGACACTTTTGTCATTTGTACAGGTGTTCAATTATGGGAGCCTCGAAACACGGTCCGAGACTCCCAGCAAGCCTTTTCAGATCCAAGTGGGCAAACTTTTTGAAATCTCAATAATGATAACTCGTACTATTAATCCTTAAAGGACGGACTGGTGACCATGGAAAACATGGCTTTTGGAACCATGTGACATGATCTACTTTAAAAAAACTAAAAATATCCATTGGAGGTTAAATTAATTGTAGAAGATTTTTCCTTTCCACCCTTAATTTTGAGGATGAATAGTTGCCTTTCTGTCTTATGTAGGAAGATTCTTTGTCATCCATCAGACACAAAATGTCAATGTCGACGTTTGAGGGTTATTCATTTTAGGGTCGGAATATTGGCCAAATAAACCCTCTCTTAGTGCATGGTGCTATGACTGAATTATGTTTTAAGAGAGGTTTTGTGCATTCAGAGAGGCCATATTCACCTTTTCACCTTAAATCACCGCAAACCTACTTACCATATGAAAATCCTCTTATTGCATATTATGCACTAAGAGAGGTTCTTCCTTCCATTATTCTAAACTTCATTGTGGATAACTCCAACCTCATTTTGAGGCAACCTTTACGTTTTCTGTGACTTCGAGTTTGTGTTTATCTAAAGCCAAATCCCCTCAAAGACAAGCTGCAACTTTTGTGACTGGTGGGCTTTGTACTTTGCCCTCTGCAATGAAATTACGTTTCATTTGTTTCAAAGAAAAAAGACTAGTAACTTTACCGTGCAACGGTGCACCTTCTCCCCCGTCCACCCCTGCAGAAGTCAACAGTGGCGGGGAGCTAGAAAGACTAACAATTCTCCTCGAGCGCATCTAGAGTGGAGGGCCGTGTATTGTCGGCATTGGCGCGGCGAGCCGGTTTCCGCGCTTCCACGAGAGTTGCTGGTGCTGACCCACTACTGGAAGTCACTACAGTAGCCCCATCGCAAATCCCCATCGTGAATCGGCGGGCAAGCATCAGCGACTCTCCTACACTCAATCTCCGTGCGGTTAGTGTTAGACGGCTAGAAACAAATACGCCCCTTACCAGTAATCATCAATGGCCCCCAGCTCAGTTCAGAGCTTTCAGTTATCCGAGGGTTGTCCCCGAAGCTTCGGGCTCGCAAGCCCTTTTGGAGCCAGCCCGTAGCAACTAAGCTTAAGCTCGATTGCATGCGCATGTGCAGCTTTCTCACGAGCAAATTTTTTTTCTTGTCGTTTCGTTTCCTGTAGTTTATTCTCGATGGCGGAGGATGGAGATGGCGATGGGGATCAGCCTGGTGTGGTTGTGACGGCGAGAAGATTCGCAAGAGCGTGTGAAGGATGAGTGCCGGCACAGGGCCAGGGCCAGTGCACGGAGATGGCGATGGCGATGGTGATGGAGATGTCGCGGGCGCTCACGATGAAGACGGTGCCCGAGAACAACGACGAGCGGGAGGGGGCGTCGGCGGGGACGGGGGTTCAGGGCTCACGGGATTCGACGATCGTGGCCAGGATCTCGCGGACGGAGCCGCGGCGAATGCGCTTCCTGGGCCGCTGGTGCGCGCTCAATCCGCTGCGTTGCTGGTGGCTGCAGCTGCTGGGCATCTTGTGTGCGGCTTCTGTCGTGATTGTGGTGGGGATCGTGGTGTACCGGAACTCGTTGACTAGTAAGCGCCAGGAGATTTTGCTCAAGTGCGAGAATCGCAAAGAGGTACTCGAAGACCTTACCCTTCGTATTTTAGATGGACACCCCTTAGAAGATTTCGCATGTACTGGAATCGTTCAGGGCCTTGAGAGTTGCCCTTTTGATTGTGACGCCGCTATTCAGGTGTTCAAAGCCGTGTCTAGGTTCTGGAATTGGTTGCCGCTCCCTGCACGATGAATGCATTCTGTAGCGTTTGCTGAATTCGCCGGAGTTATTATATTAGGGTCGTTGCGTGATTAGACGTGAGCCCACCTCCACTTCCGCAGCCTTCTAGTTGTGATTCCTCCTAGCCCGTAAATCGCATGTTTTGTTTCCAACCGATTGCACTCTAGGGTGCGTTGAGGACTTGAGGTTGGTGAGCAAATACATTCCAATGATCATCTTTGTTCAAATTGCTGTGTTCCATAGCGCCGTAACTGTGATAGTCAAGGCCCAAAGCTCTGAAATTGAGGGGATTTGTGTATGCGAGGTTTCAGTCGGGCAACCGAAACTCCGCCAATTTCTCTTAGATTCAGCATTTTGACGAATCTGAGGTTTGCAGCAAGAGGGGTTTTGATTCTTTCAACTGGAATCCTAGAATGTTGCCTTCAGTTTTAAGTGCAACACGACACGATTCAGGTGAGGTCTTAGAGAGTCATCAGCCATGCCTAGGTAGATTCTGAAACTGGTTGCAGAATGCATTCGTGTCCGAATAGCATTCAAATGATGAATACACGCTGAAACCTGCCAGGGGCTCTCGATTTTGGGCCCTAGAGTGATTACAAGCATGGAACATCAACAATGGGTTTTACACTGCAGTGCCGAGGACACGGAGAAGTCGGTTTTGAGTAGGTTTCGCTTGCCATGGCGTGCGTTATCAACTTGCAGTGTTTTTCAGGCTTTCTTCCTCGTAGTAACAGCTAGTATGTAACGAAGCATGTAAAAAACTCCAGTACTACACTCGAAACCATCCATATTGCTCAATTGTCCCCAAGCTAGCCACAAGTGAAGGTTGGTTGGATTAGGGTATATTGCCCAATGTCTCAATTACTAGCCAATAAGGAATATTTGTTGACTAAAGTATTGCGCTATAAGCTTGCCTGTCGGTTTGGGTGTCAGAACTCCCTGTTTTGGATGTTATACACGAGGTATACACTCAAGATGGCCAATTGTTACCAATAGAGAATTAGCGGTCGTAGGAAATTGTAACCACGCTTTAATCTTTGCCAAGTGGAACCGGCTTCAAACTTTGTACCTGCCCTGTAGACTCTGTTTAGATAGGGTTAAATCCTAAATCCTGCAAAATGTAATGCGACTAGATTTCAGAACAGATCCAGGTTGGGTTCTCTACTAGCTCGGGTCGATTGTGGAACTGATTTCATGATACCGGCGGTAAGAAGCACCTAATGTGCGCATCCATGTTCTCAAGTGTGGCTAAATTTAGCAAAGTTTTCACCAAATTCTGTGTATAGCTACAAAGAATGTGAGTATCACGGTATCCAATTTGAATGTTTAGAACATCTCTCCGTGTTTTTAGCAACTGGAGCTAATCTCGAAAATCTTATTTGGGATCACGGATGTGCACGGTGCAAGCTGGGATCTGTGCACCAAAGTGCGTATCCATGTTCTCAAATGTGGCTAAATTTAGCAAGATTTTCACCAAAGTTTGTGGTATTGCTACACAGAATGTGAGTATCACGGTATCCAATTTGAATGTTTAGCACATTTCGCCGTGTTTTGAGTAACTGGAGCTAATCTTGAAAATCTTATTTGGATCACGGATACGCATGGTGCAAGTTGGGATCCAGATGAGATAGGGTTAGTTCTTATTTGACTTTTCTGTTTCAATTCTTCCACTATAGGTCTTCATTTCCGAAATCGACAACAATGTGGGTGCAGCCTTTGTGATCCTTGGCTTGGTGACGAGCGTCCCGGACGTCTCCCAGTCCACCTGGCTGAGCTTCACGGACCAGACGCTGTTCCTGCGTCCTCACGTGCGCAGCGTGCTCTACTGCTTGCGCGTCTTACCCGCCCAGCGGGCGGAGGTGGAGCGCCAGTACAACGGCACCTTCTACACCACCGATGCGAATGGGCAGCACGTCACTCGCGGCGCTGAGCCCGAGTACGCGCCGGTCATTCGCGTGTCGGCCAACATCACGACGGTCATGTTCGACGTGTATGGCTTCCCCTACGTCACGATGGCCATGTTCGACGCCCGCGATACGGGAAACTTCTCCCTGTCGCCGCCGTATCTGCTGCTCGGGCAATGGCGCATGGCCGCCTTCCTGCCGTATTACGGCGATGTGGACCCCAGTACTCTCCCAACGGACGAGGACCGGCGCGCGGCCTGTCTGGGATATATACTCACCGTGGTCAACGTTGAGGAAATTTTTGGGGCCGTCATTTCAAGGTTGGTTACATCAAAATTTCGCTCGTTTTGACAATTCCTAGGCCCTTCTTTGCAGTGCAACTCTAGCATCTGGCCTTCTTCGTGTTTGGGATCACGAGGACTGTTGTGGGCCAATATCTTGACTTCACTTTTCACCTTTAGTTCTACTCCTATATTTGGGCTTACAACGCCATTTTCTAGAAATTGGCGCTGAGGACCCTGAAGAAAGGAAGGAATTTAAGTGATTTAGGGAGCCGGGAGGGGGATGGCGGTGGAAGTCCTAGCATAGTTGTGCACAATGCTGTGGATGAAACTCAATTAGCATAATGATTTGTATATCTATCGGCACAGCAAGCTAACGGAAATGTCAAAATGGCGCATGAAAATATCGTCCATTTTGAGGCCCTGTGATTCTGAATCCGGTTCTTGATTCCGGTTTAGAATGGAGGCATACTTGAGTTTACAAAGACTTGGATAGAGGCTAACATTTCTGAGAACATCGATTTCGATTTCGAGACTTTCAAGAAAGAGACTGATAGAGGCTCTGCTACAGCGTTAGAGGAGTAAGGGTTAGTAGGCGGCTAATGCGGAAGGGAGGGAGGGTCTGGAAGTCTCAAGTTTGTTCACATTGGACAGAATCAAGAGCCGAACTCCTTAAATCAAACAGTTGGGATTGTGCCGCATGTTGAACTCCTTGAGCGAGGTTGTTGTCTGGCATGGGCGAAGCTCTAAGTTTGATAGCAATATACAGTCACCTGTAGTCCTTAGTTACAAGTAAAGGCTGCTGCGTCATGAGCTCAATTTGATTTGATCCCAGGGTTCTGATTTCAAAAGACGATTTGTGCAGTTTCAACGACGAAGACATCGACATCAGCGCCATCGCCCAAGTGAATTCCGCCTTGGGACTCAACGAGTTCTACAACTGCACCTCGAATCCGTGCGAAGTTCGGTTCGTCGGTAACCAAACCAAGTCCAAGTCGCCCGGGACCGTGAGCGTGGCGTTCAATTACGGCACGCAAAGCCTCGAGCTCCAGTGCTCGTACGCGTCCAACATCCAGTTGCACGTCTTGCGCAAGATGATCGCGTGGCCGTTGCTCATGTTGGCCGTCGTGGTGTTCTGCACCATCGCCGTCTACCTCGTGCTCAAGCGCATGTCCACGGCTGAGAAAGACGTGGACGAGCGGGAGAAGATCCATGCCAAGCTCCGAGAGGCCAAAGTCGTCGCGGAGGCGGCGGACAGGGCCAAGTCCAGTTTTCTTGCCACGGTTTCTCATGAGATCAGGCAAAGGCTTTCTCCACCCTCCAAATCGGCATATCTTTATGTTACTTCCCTAATTTTATGTTGGAATCCTGTCTCGATGTCATCCAAATTCGTTGTCAAAGTTTTTTTCATACTGCTATTCATCCCCTATGAAATTCTGCTCATATTCTGACAGCGTTATCTCGAAGGAGCTTGATGCGCATTGTAGCAGTGAAATGAAAGATTGTTGCAAGAAGCTCACAAAGATAGCATTTTGTTTTTTTTGTGCATTGCAACGGGTCCTCTTCATATACTAGATTATAATGTCAGGTCCAGTGTTCAAGGGTGCTTGTCACTACTTCTTTGGCATCTCAGAAGAGTGCAATAACCCTTACTCCTTCTCAAGCCCTAGATCAATCGAAAAGTACAGATCTGGACGTCTTGATTCCGTCGAGAGATGTAGCATTATGTCCAATTACAGAGAGACTATCGTTGTTTCTCTTTTGGTTAGCTGACTGTCTTTTTTGTGGTGTGTTTTTATTTCTGCAGGACTCCCATGAACGGTGTAATAGGAATGACCAACTTACTAATGGGAACGGATTTGACTCCCCAGCAGCTCGAGTATGTGAAGATTGCCCAGGCTAGTGGTAACGCTCTAGTGTAAGTTTTCTTTCCCCCTTGGTAAAATTTCAGTCCGCAACGATTTTAAAGGCATTTCTTTCGTTCCTTGGCCACTTTCAATTATTGAAACAATTCGTTTTCTCTATATACTTGCATACTACATGCATTCAAAATTTTGTAAGAATGGTCTTGAGAGGCTTGCAATGGGGAAGGCTCAGGACCTTATATTATATGCTTGCTTTTCAAGTCAGACTCCTTCCAGGTTGTTCAAGAGCTTTATCTCTATATGAGATTTAAGATTGACAGGGAGCCCAGCTCACCGTTATAATGTTGCACACTTTATAATGATGTGGTTTATAACGTTGTGATGTCCATATCCTCCCGAAATTGTTGCGTTTTCCTTTCCCAGGTTTACGCTTTGCACTAGCCAGTGCCAATTTCCTAGGATGCATGTGAGGTAAACTTTTGGATGCTAGTATCTCACAAGTGGCGACGGTCACTCTTGCAGGGCCTTGATCAGCGACGTCCTGGACCTGTCGAAGATCGAGGCGGGCCGCATGGAGATCGAAACCGTCCCCTTCGACGTCCGCGAGGAGTTGGACAACATCCTCTCTCTCTTCGAGGAGAAGGTGCACCAGAAGAAGCTCGAGATTTCGGCTCTGGTGCACGACGCCGTCCCCGCGTGGATGTACGGCGACCCCGGCCGCCTCCGCCAAGTGCTCATCAACCTCGTGGGCAACGCCATCAAGTTCACCAAGCAAGGCAGCATCTTCCTGTGCGTGCGCCTCGTGGACCCTTTCTTGTACGACACCGTCTCCCCGTCCACCACACAACAGTTCCTCGACCTGGTGGATCACAATAAGCGCGGGATGATGCCGGGCGAACTACCGAGTGGGATACCGAATGGGATTCCGGAGTTTGTGGAAATTGCGACGGGGGACGGGCAGAATGAGATCAGTGTGAAGGGCGCCATCGCCATTCGAAGCTCCTTGTTCAGGGCGCGGTATCCGCACATGGCGCCGCCTCGGGTGAGCATGAAGGCTACGGGGCATTTGAGTAGCGCAGCGTGTGTGGAAGAGTGGAGGCGGTGGAAACCGATTGGGGGGTTGGATTTTGACGAAGTCACGTGCATCATCTCCATCGAGGATTCGGGCATCGGGATCCCCAAATTCATGCAGACCCGGCTGTTTGAACCGTTTGTGCAGGCGGATAGCAGCACGTCGCGTGAGTATGGCGGGACTGGGATCGGATTGTCGATTTGCCAGGTGAGGCTCCTGGCACTAATCCTGTACTCTTGGTGTTCGCGTCTAGATGAACATTAGTAACGACTAGGGCGTCCATATCTAAAAGAAGCACTTACAAGCAGAGTTACTTTTATTTGAATGGTCAGCTTTCTAAATATTCTTGTTGAGAAAGCAGAGAGGATTACAACGTATCTAAGAAAGCGTTATTTGGATAGCACATGGAAAAGTTACAGGTTTTAATGAGAGGCCACGTAAAATCGGAGGAGCTCTGATATTAGATTGGTCTGGTTTTTAAATATTCTCGTTAGCAAATCAAAGAAGGTTTCATCGCACGAGAGAATGCATGATTTGGATACCATATGCCAAAGTTGCAAGGGTTTAAAGTTTTTATTAGGAGATGACCTAGAAACCGACGGGAGTTTGGATATTGAGTCGGTGTGCATACTCCAAGGCAATTTTGGACTCGAATGTTGTGCAAGATTTTGGGGTGTTACATTTAGATAGGTGTCACAATTAAGTGGGCAACTCTACGTGATACCCTCAAAGTTGTCTGCAAGTCTATGCAATCTAGTTGAGCCCATTCGTAGTATGGCATGCAAAAGTTACAAGGTTTCAGAATTTTATTGGTAGATGACCTAGGAGCCAACATGACGAACAATGTTGAGGCTGTGTACGTATTCGAAGTCAACATGATTTCATTGTTCAAGAGTTTAAGGTATTGCAATTTTGGTACATCTACTTGCGGAATTTCGGGATTTGGGGTTTAGGTTTTAAGGGAGTATTTAATGCGTTGATGGGTAACATTCTGGTGTCCTGACTGGATTTTCTTCGGGGTTGTCATCTGGTATTTGCAGAAGCTGGTGAGGTTAACGAGAGGTGACATTACTGTAGAAAGCGAACCGGGCGAGGGCAGTGTGTTCAAATTTTCTTTGGTGTTGCCAACTTCAGGGCAAAGGGGCAATTTGCAGAAGCTGGCTCACGCCATGAAGCGCGTCTCGTCAGACTTAGGGGACAACCGCATTCGCGGAATCAGGGTTCTACTGGTGGACGCTAATCCTGTGCGACAGGTAGCGTTCAACTACAAGCTTTTGTTAGCTGTCTTTCAGAATTAGTAGGGTTCACGTTTGTCTGGCATAACTTGGAGTGACTTCTATGAATCTCGGATTGTTATGTTTTCTACCTTTACTGCTTTCTTTTTAGAGATTCCTTTGATTTTTCTCATATTTTCTGGGGGTTTCCTGTCTGGACATGGAGCAGGAAGTTGCGGCAACCTATTTGCGAAGAGTTGGAGCACTTATCGAGTATGCTGAGGATGGGAGCATTGCTTTAGAAATGTTAGCAAGGTAAAGACTTCACTCCTACAGTGCCCACCTTGGCGTTGCTGAAACTAAGGGTTGGTTTACATTTTTCTGGACAAACCTCAAAGACCATATCTTAAGAAATCTCGGAATGTGTCAATTCAAAAGTTCGAGAGTTTTTCCTGGAAGATATTCACTTTGTCTAGACCGCCATGGAGAATGAATCTTGGCAATGGATGTTGCCTGACAATATAATTGTGAGAGGTTTTGTCTGTTTGACCACTTTTGGGTTTGCTTTAAATATCATCAGCCAACAAAATGGTCACTTGGACAGAAGTACTTCCTATTTTATTTTTCCACGTCTTGTCATCTAAGTCTTAAACAGATAATTTGTCTTGCCGTTAACTCTTAGCTTCTTCTCAAGACTTATCCAAAGAAGTGTAGTCCTGCCCTACGCAGTGAATTTCTTAAGTTTTTTCAAAATTATCAAAACTGTTACACCCTTAGGTTTTGATAGATATTTGAAAAGAATTCTCTAGATCCTTTGATGAATTTTTAGCAACTTATTGTACTTTTTACATTTTGACCTCATTTTGACCAAATTGGATAATTGCATCCAAAAGTTCTTTCAATGAAATCGGCCAAGAATTTTCCCTTCCATCCATTTCGCTAAAATTCTTGCAAATTTTAGATCACTAGCCCTCAGTGTAACTATGTATGTAGAGATCAGTGTTTAGGGTTTAACGAATACGGCTGCTGTCTATGCTGCAGGACGGACGGACCTCCATTTCAAGCTGTGATTGTGGATCTGCAAGGGATGGACCACACGTCATCGCTGCAACTGGTGCAACGATTGAAGGAGTCGAGGTTCAAGGGGATTCCCGTTTTGGCACTTTCGATTCCACCGGATAGCACACTGCAAACGGAGTTACATGAAGCTGGTTACTTAAACATCGTTCACAAGCCACTTCGATGCACCACGTTGATATCAGGGTTGCTACAAACTCTGGGCATCCAAGTCACGAATCCGTCTCGGAAGCAGAATGCCAATGAGAAGATGCTGGCCGGCAAGCGCCTGCTTGTGGTGGATGACAACATGGTCAATCGAAGAGTGGCCAGTTCAATGCTACAACGTTATGGCGCCACTGTCGTCGCTGTGAATGGGGGGAAACAGGCGATCGATGCTGTGAAGAAGCAAGAAGATGACCAGCAGTTCGACATAATCTTAATGGACATTCAAATGCCTGAGGTACACGCACATTAATACTCACATTCAACTTTTCTCTTTTGTTTCAGAAGATCTAGTACTCTCTGCTTTGTTCAACGCGTTTTGAGGTGTACTTTAGATTGCACAAGTCGCAGCAACCAGTTTAAAATTCGAGCCAACATCATTTGCAACTAGGGGTATTATAACAAGTTGAAAAGCAAACCATTGTATATATGATACCATTAGATGCATTTGAAGTACCAAGTGTCCAATCCATCTCAAAAAGATTGCTAGGAACCTTGTTCTGTCTAATGTTTTTAGCATGCCACATTGGAGCCGTGTGATTGTCACCTTCTCATGCTTCTTACTTAAGAAGTCTAATGTTGGCATTGGTATAACAAGTAAAAAATGTTTCTTGCACCAATCAAGGTTTAGGGTTTCTAGTTATCTTGCTTGGACCTGTGCAATTTAAGAGACTCTTATTATGCTTTGATCGTATTAGTAATAACTTTCAGCTTTGTTTGCAAATTGTAGATGGACGGGTATGAAGCCACGCGTCTCATTAGAAGGTGGGAAGTTGACGAATGTGAACAATGCCGAGCTCTGGAAAAGATTGAATATGAATTCGAGAAAATCAATGAGTGCTCGCATCACCGAATCCCCATAGTGGCCGTCACCGCCGACGTCATGAAGGGGACGCATGAGATGTGTTTTAGTGCCGGCATGGACGATTACATACCTAAGGTATGTGTTTACAGGCTTTTATTTCTAGTATTTAGATTTTGATCTTCACCGTCTCTTTTCTGGATGATCTCTCTCTCAATCTATGATGCCATTAGAGGAGAATTGTGCTTCAAATGGACCTCCCCACACGACTTTTCCATCTTTTTTCGAACAACTGCTTTATTTCTCTCAGTACTGTCAAAATTCCTTTCTTTCACTTTTTCCATTTCAACAGTGGCGCTAATTCCTCAGTAGTGATATTATTCTCTATATTGATGATTGCGCAAGGCTCTTCTATTGTTTCATGGCATGAATTGTGAAGGTTTGTTGTATGTGAAACTTGGCACTATTTTTCACATGAACTTGTTCTAGTGAGCGATGTACTGCAAGGGTCCATAATCTCTCATATTTCTTCCGAACAACTCAACCATTCTTTTGTATCTGTTTTTGAATTTCAAATGCTTCCAGCTTTCACAGTTTTTGATCTTTTGTTGTTGTGCTGCCAGCCCCTTGATCAGAAACAGTTGCAGTTACTCCTGGAAAGGTTTCTCGAGCGTAGATTAGTCAATTTCCCAGGCAGTGCACCAGGCTCATCAGCAAAGTAAAAGACTCAATGGTAACCCGAGGTGCTGGAAGCGTGGCAAGGAAGCGTTAACAGGTTGTTGCTTGAACATGGGACTCACACCAGTGACTTGGGTTTTTAGGTTTTAGGGTTCTTTCCTTGAACAACTTTTTCAGTTCAATTTGATTCTTTCAAGAGCTTTGGGGCAACTTCGTAAGGAGAATCTTCATGGGGATGTTTCAGGATCATACAAAGGGCCTTTCTATGATACATAGGGAGACCTCCGTATGATCGTAGGAAGATTTTCTTTGCAATATCGTTTAAAAGTTTCTGAAACATTCAAATTTTATTGAAAACATTCATTTTTTTTTTAAGTGTATAACTATTTGAACATGTAGTTTTGTAAGGTACCAATCATTGTATTAATGTAACATACGATTGTGGCCTGTGCTTTGATTGTGTTCAGAGTGGCGTATTTTCAGCACCCATTACACTTCATGCAGACCTGTTCACCCTCCCTGAATTGCTGCTAGGTTTCGTTAGCTCTTGTCAAGGACAGCTGCTCTCTACCTCGTAAGCAAATGGGAAGTGGTTCCAGTATTTTCGATCTGCAGGAAACTTTTTCTCCGTGGTAAGCTTAGATGAAGTCCTTGTTAGCTTTCAATTACACATTGCAGACGGAGTTGTGAATATATTTTTAGTCTAAACCCAGACTCAGTGTTTGGGATGTCCACATTCGACAGTCGTCTTGAGTGTTCAGAATTCTAGGAACCGCCATTTTTATTGCGCAGTTTTAGAGAAAGACTGTCAATGATTTATTTATTTTTCCATGCAGAGATGAAACGAAAGGACTTTCTGAGCACTTGCACCGCCTCTGAGATTCCTCAGAATCGATTATCTTCATTTTTTCTATTCCGTTTTCTAAATGTGTTTCATCGTGTTGGCTGTGTCACTATCCAATGGAACGTTTATAAGGTAGTCTGCTCTAAAAGCAACCATTTAAGGGCTGGTCCGCCATTTTCATGGGCTTCCGTGGACAGGAAGATTTTTAGCTCATTTTTCACACAAAGAGAAATAGATGTGGCATGTAACACAAGTGATTTCATATTTTTTGAAGCATTATTAAATTACTTATGAATTTTCACTCGTAGGCACTTTTTGTGATTGTAGGTCTCCCAAAATCTGTTCCCTTGCAACTTGTAAATGTGGAGATATAGGGAAACCAAGGCTAGAATGATTGACTCTTGCAATAAATAACAATTCATCCTTGATCTACTCAATGGCTAAATATGTCGATTTAAGGACAACCTCATATCCATTGTAAAGTTAATTAGAGAGTTGATTTGAAGAAGACAACTGCTTTTAGAATAGACTACCTTATATATTTTTGTGAAGTATTGTTGAATGTTGTTGAATCTATTGCTAGACAAGCAATGATATTCAAGATTCAATTATGAACTTAGCCCCTAGAGTCCCAAGGCCTTTTTTTCATCAAAAAACACTCAAAATTGTCTTTTTTAAAATAGCAAAGAGCAAAAAATTTTAATCTTTTTAGAAAAAATCTTTTGCATATCTAATTGTAAGGTCTTACATTAAATTAGCAAGAGATGAATATGTAGAAATTTCAGAAACTTTAACCATATAGAAAGCAAGATATTTGCGTTGAAAGTGAAAAAATAGTTTTAATTTGCACCTTCGATGATTAGATTAGAAGATGTTGAATCTACTCCATCTTTACTTTGGATATTTTGCACTACAAATTTTGAATTAATATTTTTGATGTTGAAGAATTAAGTTGAGAATCTAGGGGTAAAATTTCAAAAAAAGAAACTTGATTTTCATTTTATAAAAAATTGTTAAGTAGAAATATGTATGAGATGGAATCAAAATTAGAATCATTAATAGCTTTGAGATGGAATTAAAACACAATAATCCCAATCGTGAGATTGTTTGAAATAGCATACTAAACGCGAGACGTTAAATCGTGCCCACAAAAGTGGCCAGAATTGACCCCGACCTGACACTGTCCGCGCCTCGACCATCGGAACCCGGCCGCGGGCGCAGGTCACAGGACCCCGACCCTGCAAAACCCCGACTACGTAGAACCTCAATTGTGCAGGACTGGACCCCGACAGAAGTTAGGAGGAGGAGGACGACCTCCCACTTCCTTCCTAGGGTGGTAGTTTTAGGAGAGTTGTATATATCCCACATTCTTTGTTTCCCTTCCTACCACCCAAAATATATATAAAGAGGTGTCTTTACTAATCAAAAGACAAATCATGAATGACTTTTGAAGAAAGTGAAGTAAATGTGATGCCATGTTAGTGGGGGCCCATTTTAAATGGATGATTTAACATCTTGTGAAGAAAGATAATATACTAAGAATTTTTTCAAGTTTTACTAAAACATCGTATTTTGGCACAATTCAAACAAATTTTTTTGAAGTTCTAAAAAGACATAAAATTCAGTCCCTTTCCAAATGAAATTTTTGATAACCTCCAAATAGCTAAAGTGTCCATTTTGTGCAAGACCCTCAAAGCAATGAAATTGTCTTAAAGTACAAAGTTAGGAGACTGTCTTTTTAGAACTTCAAAAAAATTTGTTTGAATTGTGCCAAAATACGATGTTTTAGTAAAACTTGAAAAAATTCTTAGTATATTATCTTTCTTCATAAGATGTTAAATCATCCATTTAAAAGGGCCCCCACTAACATGGCATCACATTTACTTCACTTTCTTCAAAAGTCATTCATGATTTGTCTTTTGATTAGTAAAGACACCTCTTTATATATATTTTGGGTGGTAGGAAGGGAAACAAAGAATGTGGGATATATACAACTTTCCTAAAACTAGCGCCCTAGGAAGGATGTGGGAGGTCGTATTCCTCCTCCTAACTTCTGTCAGGGTCCAGTCCTGCACAATTGAGGTTCTACGTAGTCGGGGTTCTACAGGGTCGAGGTCCTGCGACCCGCGCCCGCGGCCGGGTTCCGATGGTTGAGGTGCGGACAGTGTTAGGTCGGGGTCAGTTCTGGCCACTTTCGTGGGCACAATTTAACATCTCGCATACTAAACCATGTGGAACTTTTCTTTCCTAATTTTTTTGAAAATTGAATTGAAAAATAAATTCAATATATTACCTTCTCAAGAATTTGTTATGATTGCCTACAAAACAACAAGCTCCATTACTTTCACAACACTTATTCAAATGGAACGAATCAAAGTTTTCCATGTAGACAAAAAAATATAATCTATGAGGAAAAAAAATTATTTCAAGTTTTTGTAAATTTCTTTTGCTACCCAGAGAATTGAAACTTGTACTTAAGATGGCATAATTTTTTCTCCCTGGCACTGATTTTAAAAAAAATATTATATTTTTGGATAGCTAATGTGTTTTTCTATCTTAAAAAAATTTCAAAAAAACACAACAAGAATTGAGATTTTAGGGACAATGAGACAGTAGGAATTAAAGCAAGAAGATCCTTAATGTGAGCCTCTACATTCACTTATAAGTAAAGGTTCATTCGAACTTTTATTTTGAGGGACTTGATCACACTCTCCATATGTGCCTAGTAAATAGATAATGCATTGGTCACAAATAATTGTGTTTAGAACATATGACAAGATTTCATCACAAATATATGGCCATCTTCATTGCACATAGTAAATTGGTCTAATAAACAATTATTTTATGAATGATTGATATAGAATTAGAACTTGGAAATATATCAAGAATATTGTAATTTAAGCTTTAGACAAACAAAATAAACTATGTTAGAAGCAAGCCAATAGACAAAAAATGAAGAGATCTACAACAAAATCAAGCTTAACCCCTAAACACATCGGCGTCCATTTTCTGGATGATGAATAGATTGAAACTCCAATTTCATCCTCGTATCTACTTGGACAAAAGTTATTTTAATTTGTGAAGATACGTTACCAAGTTTTTTTCCTACCTACGGGTTGGATTTGGTGTTACTAGAGTTCATATTTTTCTAAAATTACAAATGTGCAAGTATGTCAAGTGGTCAAACTGCATTGACTTTAGTTCAAAATTGGATTAGCCAAAATGAGGTCATAGATTGGAAGAACACAAAAATTTCAAAAAATCACCATGTGAATAGAACCTCAATTCAAATCCATTCCGACAAATTTTACTCAAAAAATGATAATATTTTACTTGCAATCAAATTTTGAAGGAATTTTGGAATTTCTCTTTCAAAATTTATAAAAAAGGATTGGTGATAGCATTGATGAATCTAACTGTAGAGATGGAATCTACAAATCAAAATCTTCAACTTTTATTTGCATTTCAATTCCAAAATATGCTTCCAAATAGCACTTTATAATGATTTTTCTGAAATCATCAATTCCGGAGATGAATCTGGACGTTTAGGGATTAAGACATGAAATTTATGCAAATTCGTGAATTCGTCTACTTTGTCCTCTGAAAAATCTCAAAAGATTATTTAAAATGAATATTTTATTGCAACTTCAGATTGAGAGCTTCTAATCAAGTTAAAAATATAAAATGGCACAAAATTTGGTATTCTCTATAGTTTTCTATGTTGTCATGCATACTATGGTGAAAATTTTCAAATATTTTTAAATTGATAATTTTTTCCAAAATAGACAAAATCATATCCAATTTTCATAGAAAAACTTCAAAGTTAACTTCAAAGTTATAGAGACAAAAAGTTAAGAGATAATATCATCTTTGAAATTCATAATAATAATTCAAATTTAAAAATAGTGGCAATGGAAAAATAGACTTTATAAAGTGAAGAATTTTGAAGTTTGACTAAAGTAAACCAATTGATGCCATAGGAAAAATGATCAGTTTCCATGTTGCATTGTTGAAAAAATTAAACTTTTTTTTGTATAAAGGCAAATGTGAAAAGCAAGGAGAGTAATTGCATTTTTTTTGAAAAATTATTGATTTGATATTAATTTTTGAAGAGTGCAACCCAATTGGCCCCAAAGAGTCTCTAGATTAACCCCATACCAAAGAAAAATGTATCTATAAAGATCATCTTACTCACCTATAGTGGTCACAATATTTCTTGATATACCTACAACATGAAGGCCCCCCAAAGTCACTTCTTGTGATGAACATACACTAAAAGGTAGAAGATCTTATGGCAGTCATTAATCACTCCATCTCCATCATCCAAGACAATTGAATGTGGCCAATAGGCCACTAACTCAACCTAACTTAGTCCAAAATTTTATTTATTGGAAAAAGTTTGTGATGGATTGATGCAAAACTGTAATGAGTCATTCCCTACATTACATAGTGAAATTAGCTTGCCCGAATTAATTAGGTTACTTTACTTCAAGAAAGTTACTTCACAAGTCATCAAAGTCAATAAATATATCTACACTGAATAGGGGTATTAACCCCTAAATGCCGAGGTGGATGTTTTTCGTCCGATCAATGACAAGGAATTCTCGTGTATAGGACAAAAGTGAAACTATTCATCCTCGGAATTAGGGGTGAAAAGGGAAAATCTTCAACAATAGTTCCTGCAATAGTTTGACTCTGAATGAGTATTTTTTATTTTTTTAAAGTAGATGATGTCACACGGTTCCAAAATGCTTGATTTCCACAGTCACCAGCTTGGCATTCAAGGGTTAGGGGAACCAAAAAATTAAAAAGACTGATTGTAGAAAATTGTAGATATTTGAAACATGATGTACATCCCCCAAACACTTCAATAACTATTGATGTACAATAAAGGTAGTTATTTATGTAGTATGGAATTTTGATTAATTAATATAAGTCCCTTTAATACCCCTATTTAGTATACAGATATTTCCTTTTAAACACATGGAGGTTTCATGAATCACAATTACAACAATACTACTGATTTGAAAGTAGTGCATTCTTGTACATGAACATTCAATTTTTATATAGTATCAAATGTCAAGAAATTAATGTGGGACAACCTAATTTCACTATAAATTAGTGTAGGTGCCTCGCATGGGTGATTAGCCTGACATAAGTTGGTCTACCTTATATGGTCACATGCTCCGTCCTTCCAGGTCAAACAAAAGAATTTGAACATGGTTTGCACGTGCTGGAAGGCAATTGGCTGGAGGATCAACTGCTTCTTCCCAAACGTAGACTTAAGATACATGACGACTTATCATAAGTTAACTTCATTGCAGAAAGCCATCTTTGACCTGGTCTTCCAAGCAAGCCGATACTTTACAAAAAACCTTGCAATCAACTTTTCCTTTTTCATTATATAATTTTCATTTCTCCACTTTACATGTTTTTGTCTTTGTTTTTTCTTAAACGGGGAGACCCCATTGCAATAGCTCTAAAATAAGCGGAGTCAAGAGCACCATAGCCCCCCCCCAAAAGAGTAGAGTTGTGCAAGTATCACACAGTTCTTTTACTATCAATAAGGATATTGGTATTGAAGAAGAGGGAAAAATATTTCAAATAAGAGTATAAATATAGGCTGATATTTGTAATTTTAAATACCTCCCATATATTAATAATACACTATAAGTAGAACCTCCCTTAGTGCATGGCGTCGGGACTATACACTACGAGAGGTTTATGCATTTAGAGAATCTATAGGGCCACTTGTCATTTCATTTTGAATCATGCACCACATATCTTTTCATCTTGAATCATGGGCATGGCCCACCTACTCTCTACAAACTCTCTTAATGCATATTATGTTCCAAGGGAGGGTGCACTAAGAGAGGTTCTACATATATTTTACTAAAGTATGTATTGTAGGTTTGACTTAGGTATTTATCCTAGGTATTATATGGGGGCCCACCCTAGGTATCACCTAGTTAGTTGCCCAAGCCAATATCAAGGATGTAGGGTACCCACTATTGATACCATTATTGATATCAATACCCATGTCCAACCCTATATTCCCCCACAACTTTGGAAATGAGCTAAGTTAGCCCAGAACTGAGATCATAATTTCTAAGTATAGTTGCAACCAGGAAGCTCGTGATCTGATTTTTGCCACCAAAGATGAGGACTTGAAAATTTCGTCTCATTTGTGTCAAAAAAGAAAAGAAAAAAGATGACGACTTGACAAATCCACGATTTGCTGGCAAAAATGCCTGAGTGTTTTATAACCTTGCCTTCAAACCTTGTTCAACTAACTTCCGGTGCATCTGTTGAAATGTCCCTGCTGCTTTAATAACTCGAGAGGCTCAGAACTGAAGGTTATTACAAGCAGAGAGAGACAGCATAACATTTTCCTAGCAGAGTGGAAAATGCACAAACACCGGCTCTAATAATAGGACTAACGAAATAGAAAGCATCAAGCTGGTAAACGTTAAATAGAATACCGGTACAATGGAGAAAAGAAGAATTGAAACGGTTGTCAAAGGTTCAGTTGGCATTTCCCATTTGAATAGTTATTACCAATAATTTCTGGATCTTTTTTTCAACGCACATGATTCCGTTGCCCTCATAATGCCGATTCTGGTTTCAAACGATGCTACGACCTGGAATGTGACTAAGATCATTTCTCATTGGAAATTATCAATCTTGAGCTTCATTTCTGCACATGCAGGAGGTCTTTCTCACTCTCGGAATGATGCTGTCTCCGAATACGCTCCAGTTCTTTCAACTAGCATGAATCTAGTTATAATGGTTTTGCAGGTCGCATCACAAATTATGGACAATTGAGAGTACTCAAGAAAAGTCTCTACGTTCGATCAGGTATCATTCATTTAATTAAAACAGAAAAGGAAAGAAGAAAGGAGCACTCTCTAGCCCTAATCAAGTAGTCATGTCTTCCTTCACCCTTGAATTCTCCTCAAGTCAGACTCTCTCCCCTAAAATCTGCTCACATTGGTTTCATCCCTGGTTTCCTCCAAAACAAACACTGACACCTGAATTACAAAGAAGCGGAGATCCAGTCACAGCAAAAGGATGGGCACTTGGGTGCACGCCAACAATGGTTGGCAGCTTTAGTTGAGAATCCAGGCGAAATCGAATCCTGTGTCAACAAATCAGTCAACAACTCTCACAGCTGTTGAATGGCCTGCACAAAAAGGCAGGTCCAATAATGCGAGCTCCCCCAAATGCTCCCTCCCTCGTCCTCAGCTAGCTCTTGGAAAAAAAATTCACTACACAGGATGGACGCTTCGCCAACGACAACGACGCTTATAAAATTAATATACACAAAACTATGTATAGTGAGGACGACGACTCCGACTCCGTGCCCAATGTGATGACTCACAATCGGCCTCAGATTCGGATTGTCACTCTAAATCAATTGGATGTCAAAAGTTGAGGTAGAGATCGATGACATGTTATACAATTAACCTAAAGGAATCAATTGATCGATGCACTGCGCTAGGCTCTCATGGGACTCATATCCATGGGGTAGCTTCCCAAAACACGCAAGAACGTGGCAAACTCTTGTAAATGGCCCAGCGCGTTCTGCGCGCGCACATCCGCCATGGACGCCTCGAAGTCGATGTAGAAGAGGTAATCGAAGTATTTGGCGGTGCCGTTGTTGCTGTCGTCCACGACGCGCAGCGGGCGCTTGCGTTGCGGCCGGCTCTCAATCTTGGTGAGGTTCAAATCCCGCAGCGCGAACACGGAGAGCGCTTTGAACAGCACGCCTGGCCCTTCTTCCAAAGTGAAGACAATACTCGTTTTGAACTTGCGATCAATACGCGGAATCAGAGGCTCCCTGGCGAGCATAAGAAAACGCGTGACGTTGTCCAAGTCGTCCTGGATCCCGTCCATGAGAATCTCCAGCCCGTAAATCTCCGCGGCGCGCGCGCTCGCGACGGCGCCCGTGTCGCGCAAGTTGTGAGCCGCGATGAACTGCGCCGCGCCCGCCGTGTCGTCCACAGCCTCGCGCGTCACGCCCAGCTTCGTCAGCGCGTCCTCGCACTGCGCGAGCGCTTGCGGATGACTCACCACGCGCAGAAGCTCCTCTTTCTTCACGCCCGGCACGCCCATGAGGCAATGGTGAACCGCGAGCTGAACCTCCCCGACGATGTGCAGCCGGTGACGCAACAACAAGTCGTAATTGCGGTGAATCGAGCCCCCGAGCGAATTTTCCACGGGGAGCACCGCGCGGTCGACTAACCAAAGCTCAACGGCGGAGAATGCGGCCTCGAACTGGTCGCACGGCACGGCCTCGCATCGGGGGTACGCCTTCGCGGCCGCGGCTTCGCTATACGCCCCGGGCACGCCCTGGTAGGCCACGCGCAGATCCGAGTTCTCTCGCGGCGGAAGCGCTAATTCGGTGATGGACAGCGGCTTCGGCAATTGCAGACTCCGCATATGGCTGGTGGAAACCTCCATCGCGGTGCCGTTCCCGGGAGATTGCCTGCTCAGATCCTGCTTCTCCTGCACCTGCGTCGGCATCTCCGCCATTTCCTTCCCCAAGGCGCCGTTCTGCGTCACCTTCTGAAGAAACGCGTTCGACGCGGGCCACGAACTCGAAGACGCCGAAGCGCGAACGGATTGCGCCCACTCCTGCCGCTTGCCAATCCGCCGCACCAACACCTTCTGCGTCGAGGACTTCCCCCATCCATCACGCTTCAAAGCTACGTCGCCGAGCATCTCGAAGCTCATCACTCGCTCGCCAGGACAGACGCGTAACGCCATTGCTGAGCTCTAAAACCCCAACCCAACCCAACCCCAAAACCCAACCCAAATCAAAACCCCACAAACCTCCACACAATTTCCAAGCACCACCAATTCGTCACAGACCCCAATTGACAACCAATTCGACTGAAAGCTCCACACAAGGGATCCAATTCGCTTCAATCCAATTAGAATCGCTTCAGGCTACGAAGGAATTGAGCATTGGCAGGTAGCAAGACGGCTTTTGTGCACAAGGCTCTGCAGAGATAGAGTTACGAGTGCAGCCAGTGAGCTGAGGAGCTATGGCGATAGGGCTTGTGAGTAAGAAACTGAGTATGTGAAGTGATCGCAGCGGCAATGGCGGGAGGGGCCGGCGAAGAAGGGGGTTTTGGTCAATGGCGACGCCGGGGCCCAACGCTGCTGCACGGGGGCTGCGCGTGTAAAAAGCCGCAGCTGCATCTTGAAAAAGATCGCAAGGAGCCTGTTTGGGGCAGGGAAGGTCAACAGCAACGACCTCTTTTTTCTAACTTCTTCCAACTGGAGGGAACTCAAACTCTACTTTTTTATTTATTTCCCCAGGCCTCTTGTGGCTGGTGGCCTTGGAGGACGTTAAATCCTCCATTCGAACTGGGCCCCACAGGAACAGATTTACTTTGGGGAAAATGCAGGAAATTTTTTACTTTTTGCAAAATTTGAATTCATATTTGCAATCAGAGACCCCAAATTAGTTGGGAGGGGTCTAGAACATGTCCTAGACATGGCTCAAAATAGGGGGCACTTTTTGCTTTTATCCCTAGATAACCTACAAAATTACCCTACGGGGTCCAATTCAAATGGAGGATTTAACGTCCTGAAGTGGCCTTGAACTTTGCCTTTGCAACAAAATTCCATTTCATTTGTTTCAAAAAATAAACAAACAAAAACTCTTTTTTTGGTTCACTATATGTAAGTAGACATTAAATTAACCCCTAAACATCCCTAAACATCCAAATTCATCTCCACAATTGATGATTTGAGAAAAATCATTATAAAGTGCTATTTGAAAGCATATTTTGGAATTGAGATACAAATAAAAGATTCCATTTGTACTATTAGTTTCACCACTATCATCACCAATTTTTTTTTTAATTTTGAAAGAGAAATTCCAAAATTCCTTCAAATTTCAATTACAAGCAAAAGATTATTGTTTTTGAGCCAAATTTGTTGAAGTGGATTTGAAATGAGGTTCTCTTCATGTGGAGATTTTCTTAAAATTTTTGTGTTCTTCAACTCTATGACCTCACTTTGGCAAATCTAATTTTGAACTAAAGTCAATGCAATTTGACCACTTGTCATCCTTGCACATTTGTAATTTTAGAAAAATATGTATTCTAGTAACATTAAATCCAACCCATAGATAGGACAACAATTTGATAATGTATCTCCACAAATTAGAATAACTTTCATCCAAGTAGTTAGGAGGATGAAACTTAAGTTTCAATCTGTTCATCGTTTAGAAAATGGATGTCGAAGCACTTAGAGGTTAACCCTTGAAGGATGTTGAGGTTGAAAAGTGGTTAGTGCATGATTTTCATTGTTCAATATAGAAACAAAAGAATGCACCTATTGGTTCAATAATCAGAGCAATTTTGGTGATACCTTAGTCATAGGGGGTCGCATCCTTTATGAGTTAACCCTTGAGCACTCCAACATTCACTTTTTGAACAACGAACAAATTAAAACTAAAGTTTCATCTTTGTTACTACATGGATGAAAGTCATCCAAGTTTGTGGAGATACTTTACCAAGTTGTTGAATCATCGAATGGTTGGATTTGGTGTTACTAGAGTACATATTTTTCTAAAATTACAAATGTGCAAGTATGTCAAGCAGTAGACCAAGCCGAAATGGCACTGACTTCAATCTAAAACTCAATTTGCAAAAATGAGGTCAAAATTTTTTTTAAAATACAAAAATTTCAAAAAATCACCATATCAAGAGAACCTCATTTCAAATCCATTCCAATAAACATTACTCAAAAAATGATAGTGTTTTTCTTGTAATCGAATTTAGAAGGAATTTAGAAATTTTCCTTTCCAAATTTATAAAATAATGTTGGTGATGGCATGGTGAATCTAACAGTATAGATGGAATCTTCAACTCAATATCTACAACTTTTATTTATATATAAATTCCAAAATATTATTCTAAATAATACTTTATAATGATTTTTCTCAAATTGTGAATTTTAGAGAAGACTCTAGACGTTTAGGGATTAAGCAAGTTGGGGGACATTTTAATCCTAAAAGGATGTTGTGAACCTACAAGATTGGATGGATGACATCATACAAAGATTAGAAACAAACAATGCATATATTGGTCAAAGTATTTTGGTGACTAATGTGGTCATAGGGGGTTGTGCCCTTCCAAGGTTAAGGTAGAGACACTCTTAAGCATCACTTTTTTTTTACTAATGCACAATTACTATTGACACACTAATTTGTCAAATTTTCATATTTTCTTATTGGCAAGTGAAAGGAGGTTCCAACATACCAAAGAATGCGACATTGGACACTCTAAGCGAAAGTTATGAAAGCTCAAACTTTTGAGTGTGTGTCTGTGCTCTAAAGCCATTTCTTCAGCATAGGTACATACTAATTTTGGAGATGTACACACAATGATGATGGCGATTTTAGGCAGGGTGGAATTTCCAGTATACCCACCTTATCATTTACATTGTTCATGTGTACAAAATGCTCAATAAAAATGACTATGACGGAAAGGGGAACTGACACGGGGATAATAATAGGGGTAGTCACAGTTCCTCCACCATAAAAAAAATAAAATTCCAGTTGAGGTTCTTAGAAGAAAACCCAGTGGACAAGTAGCACCAACTTTTAACTTCGCTTCGTCAGGCCGGGTGGACTCCCAAGTCTCCAATATCATAACGGACCCCCCGAAACCCCCAGTCAAGCACTCCGTCAGGGAGACCTTCTCAATTGACTTGGAAAATTGAAACTGCTTCAACTGCTTTTTGACTGTAAATTTGGCATCAGTTCCCACTCGCACTCCTCAGTCCTCCTTCATCGAAAATGCTCCTTGTCATTGCAGGACTCTGGAAAGGTCATCGAAAGCAGCCTTCAGTTGCTAGAGGCAATGCAATTCCGCACAATGTCCGGGAAGAACTGGCAACTAGTTCAAAGTTAGCCGGTGGAATTGGTAAAAAAATCGGTTGCAATTTGAAAACATCGGCTAAAAACCGGTGGAAAAAACCAAAAAAAATCAATTTTGAATGGGAAATATAGAAAATAACCGGATTTTGTACTTGAAAAACCAATTTAGTTTGGGAATTGAAGGAAAATAGCCAGTAAAACTCAAAAAACTTCCCGAACAATGATTCCTCAAAGCCTCAAGTTATGGTGACTACCCGTGAAAGACTCCATTGGAATATTAAGCATTCATTTCGAGAATGGTTGCTGATATTAAAATACCTTAGCTTGAGTTGGATCGTTAGTTGGAAGTCGAAAATGGATTTTGAGATTCTTTCAATAAACAATTCAATTAACAAGTAGGTTTAGTTTAGGTCAATGTACGAATCCAATATGAATCATTCAAAGGGCTCAAAATTGGTTGTTGGTCTTAAGTTGCCATAAACACTCAAGGTGATACATTTTAGGTGAGATTTTCTAGGGGTTGGTTTTAGAAAGACATCACAATTTGGTAGAATTACCTTACATCCATGTCTCAAGTTTCAACTTTCTTCTGTCCTTGTTAGTAGTGTTGGTTCACTTCTTGAGTGAGGTAGCTACTCAAACTTTGTGAGGATGGCTTTTGTCAATGCAAAGCCTCCTCCCCTTTGGTTCAGAGCCAATAAATGACAATGAAAGTAGGATTTGGAACAAGGTTAGTGTTGGAGTTTAGCAAAATGGAAACCCAGTTCAACCTTGAAGTCCACTTCCCTTGCCTTCAAAATATCCAAAATTTGCTATCATAGTGTGCGTGCAAAGGCAATTGAAACTTGGGGCATAATTATGCAAAGCTCTGAACATTGTTTCCCTTTCCGCTTTCTAGTCGTATCAGAGTTTGGAGGGCCGGGGATAAAAAAGAAATGGAGCTTTGGGCTTGAAACAACTCAAGTCTAAAGTGCCGCCCAGTTGAATTGAAAAGTAACATCAATTGCTATGAACTGCAACCGTTGCCAGGAAGGCTCTGGGAAAGTTTCGGGATGCAAGGTCAATGAAAAAATTATGCGTGCAAATCCCCCTCACTAACTTAGCAATCCCCACTTGAAAGTAGTGTGCCCTGTGCCGTTGTCACAACCATTGCGATGTCAAAAGTGATGGCTAAGCCCTCCTTAACATCCTTAAATAAAAATAATAAGAATTTTCTAATTTTTTTATTCAAAAAGACTTGGAAATTTAATAACTTTCACACCATACGTTGAAATGCCACAAAACAAAGCCCGTGCATCCCTCCTCACTAAGGGCTTTCTAACGGTACCAAGAACATGACTAGGGGACACGCGGTCTATGAGATCTCAACATAACAAAATAAATAAAAATAAAACAAAAAACATTCTAACTTAAGGTATGGATGCTATAATGTAAGGTAGAGATACCTAAAATGGATAACTTGAGCATTTCAACCTCAATTGTAGGATATGGAGGATTCGTTGAGAATTTGAGTTCATAAATGAGGGTGACAAAGAATGCAAAAAAAGAAAAGGATATTTTTTCCTTCAAAGAATGAAATTTTTTTTTCAATGTCAATGTGGATTTTTCATCCTTGTCTCATAGCTTCACTTGAAATGACTAGCTTTGGAACTTGTTCCTAATCAAGTGTGAGTCCCTACAACTACATGCTATGGATAGGCAGGAAGAGAGATAAACAGATGGGAAGATGAAAGAGAAAAATCTTTTTTGATCAACAATACATCTAATTGTATACTACTATAGGGCACCCTATTGTGTCATTACAAAGGGCCTCTCCGGTTTAGGTGTCCCTATCTTAGGGCCCATTGAACCTCTTGGGAGTATTGCTTTGAGTAGTCTATGGAAGGGGAAATTGATAACTTAAAATTTATTTACCTCGGGGAGAATGCAAGTTTATTATTTACTACAAATGATCAAAATTTAGAAAATTTGAACTCATATTTGGAATCAAGGACCTCTAAAGACTTCCATTCCTTTCTAAGAAAAGAGAGAAAACTAAGTTCAATCCAAATTTCCCAAAAGTGAATTCTACTATAATTCACGCCAAGGCATAAAGTCATCACACCTAAGGTAGAAGCATCTATAGCCAATACTTTAACCCTAAAAGAATGATACATATGACCAAGTTAGTTTTTTTTAAATGACTTGATTTTTGAACCAATAGGTGCATTTTTCAATTCTACAAAAATCTAGAAAAGCATCCATTGACTACTTATTGACCTTTGCAACATTTTAGGATTAAGCAATTCCACAATTTTTGGAATGAAATCAAGACTTGTGACTAATTTTACTACATGGAGACTTATAAAACAAGAATTTTCAATGATATTCTAAATCTATATGAATAAACTATAACCTAAATCCTCTTCTTTTCAGTTCCACCATTGATGGTTGATTGAAGGTTTTAGAGCCCCATTTTTGGATTGGAAGACCTTGGCAATGGAGATTTTCGTGTAGATATTGGAGCCCCTAATGCATTAGATTTCTATTGGTAACCAATTTTTTCATTGATATTTTGGGGCTATTTGTTTATAATTTGACATAAAAAATAGATTTTTTCTGAAATATTGACTAGCAATTTCGAAAAATGAATTTTCAACCATAAAATTTTCATTTCTAATTTTAGGATGACACAATGATGACACAATAAACAAAAATATGCACCATGATGTTCTACACTATAATATAAACTTATAGAGAGATTTTCATAATTTCAATTTGAGTATATATTGTATTTGATATAAAAAAATTTGCTTTTAATTTTGAAATTTGTGGTAATTTCAAATTTACCCCTCCCCCAAATTGAGGTTCATAACAACTAATAGAACGGACATGTAATCACATTTCTAAAAAATAAATACAAAAAACACACATTCATAGGTACTTGCAAAATGAAGTTGAAGAGACAATTATAGACTAGTCTTTTGAGGGTTAAAAGTCTCCAGACTTATTCGAGAAGGTAGAAATTTTGGTAAAGTTTGTGAACTTGTTATTGTGGACTTTGGAGGAGTATGTTGACCAATAGCCAACATTGGAGCTTTTATTTGTCAATACATAAGTGTCAAAGATCCAATTTAGTTGGCTTACAAACCTTTAAATTTTTATATCTATAATTCTAAAGTTTTAGGCCTTGGTCTTGTAAATTAATTGAACCCCCAAAGTTCTCATTGATTCTTTCAAAATATTTTGAACTCTCTCAATTTAAAAGATACTATAAGCTTCAATTTTAGTGTTGCAACTTTGAAAGTCCATTATTTTCATCTTGGCTTCATTCCACCATTTTGTTTTGGCTTCATGATGCCATTTTTGTATAGGCTTCATTCCATCATTCTAATTATGACTTCAATTTTAGTTGAGGTGCCTCAAAAGCACCTTGTGGTTTCAAAATGGATTCTATATATGTCAATACAAAAATATCAAAGGTCACTCCTAAAATGGGCTAAACCATTTCTACCTTGAAGGTCATCACTATAAATTTTAAATTCAACAACATGGTACATTGAAACGTATCATACGTCTATGAATGCAATGTGTACATTTGAGATTGCTTGCATCAACATACTTTCAAGTTTGATTTAGGGTGCAAGGTTGGAAATAGATGCTTCTAATTTACAAAATTTAATTATGAAAAAAATGTAGGAAAACATCCATCATATTTGCATCATGGCAAATGGCTTTCCAAATCAAACTAGGGCTCCATTGTTCTTTGTGCTATTAATGACATCCAACTCAATGACTCTAGTATGTGAGTAAGGAAATGCAAGCCTATGAGCCTTGAGCATATGTACAAATAGATACTCTACAACTAAGGATTGCTATTATATGAGCCTAAAAGCGTGAGCCCAGGAGCCTAGAAGACTATTCACTAGAAGAAACATGTGTCTATGTCGCGCCCCTTAGTAACACTTACCACCTTAAGCTCACTTTTCAAACACTTAACACCTTAGTGCCACTAAGGTTCACGCTCTCATAACACTGCACATGCCACGCACCCACAATGTTAGGTTCCAACTCAAGTCATGAGGGTCCCCATTCCTCCGTGACTCCCAATCCTTTCCTTCCAATACTTAACTCCCACAAGGCACCGGGCATGTCATTTGATGACATGGGGCGGAACTTCCATTGATGTCCAAGCACTCGGTGAGGCACTACTTCCACCGGTGCTAACCGCCCTTGAATGGAACCCAACTCCCCACTAGGCCCAACCCAACTCATTTCGGGACTCACTAATCGGGACTCACCAAACGGGACTCACACCATGACCTAGTGTGGAGTGGGACACCACCCAACCGGTATCAAGGAGTGCACAAGCACTCCATGGTAACACACAAGTGGTGGTGAGGCTCCAACACTAACCTCACTACCCGGGGCCACTTAGGCTCACCATGGCACCATCCGGGAGTGAGGAGGGAGACCACCCCTCCTCATAGTACTCTCTGCGGGATTCGGCAGCCCCCCCCCCCATACTAGAGGTCACCAGGAACCCCCAAGATGCACCCCATCTTGGAAGACCACCCATTTCTCCCGATTCGCGCTAGTTTGGGACTCCCGAACTTCCACCCGGCATAAATTTGCGGTCCAGGATCCAAATTGCACATGCGACCCCATTTTCGACATCTACGCAACGCGTAGATGCCGATGGACTACTCACTTGCTCCATTCGGACAAGTACTCGCAAAGATATTGCCCTTCAAAGATTCGGGACACTCCCGGCGCGGCCAGGGCGCTCCCGGCGCGACCGGGACACCCCCAACTTTAAACGCCCATAACTTTTGACTCGCAAGTCCAAATCACGCGTTCTTTGGACGGCTAAAAGCGTCTTCTCAAGACCTTTCCAAGCATGTATCATACGCCCCCAAATTCATCCGGATCAGAGCGCTACATCGCTCTGATCGCTCGGGACTCCTAGTCCCCCTCACCTCATCTCTTGCAAGGCTTGGGGAGTCACCCTCAATGTCCCCCTTGCTCACCAAGGTGGCATGGGCACGCCTTGTGATGAGGGTCATGACAGTCTAAGTTCATGGATTTTTTTGGACGTCTAATGTAACAATCCATTTTTTTGTCAACAATGATGTCCAATGTAATATATTTTGTCATTGAAGACGTTGCATTGGACATCATTATTAGGATAAGAACACGGTTTGTTACATTGGATGTCCAAAAAAAAATTGTCAACTTAAACATCCTAAAACATGGGTATTTTACAATGATTAATACACCTATGTTATAGGTGTCTCTATTATAAAACCCTTTTATGATTATAGTGTAATTATGTTATAGATACCTATATTATAGGTGTTTATATTATAAGCACCTCCAATGGTTGTAGAATATCTACTTATACATATGCCCACATCTCTCATGCTCACATTTCTATGCTTATACACTTGCATCACTGCTCTATAACCATTGAAGGTGCTTATAGTATAAACACTTGTAATATAAGTATTTATAATATAGGTATGCTATAATCATGGAAGGTTTCATAATATAGACACCTATAATATAGGTATATAGATTCTATGCTCATGTGCTCATGATTATAGGCTTACATAATGGCAACTATGACACCCAATTGAAAGTTTCAAGGCTTCGTTTTCTAGGCAAGGGACCTTGGTAATGGAAATTTTCATATGGATCTTAGAGACCAAAAAGCATTAGATTTTTTTCTTGGTAATTAATTTTTTATAGATGATATTCTTGGCTTTTCATTATTATTCTATTTAAAATATTGACTATCAATTTGTAGAAATGGATCTGCAAACATGGAGTGTTAATTCATACTTTTTGATTGAAACAATACAAAATGCACCATGACATTCTACACTATAATATAAACATATTCAAAGATTTTGAAAATTTTAGAGCATATATTGCATTTAGTATGAATTGTTTCACTTTTTACTCAAAAAATCAAGATAATTTCAAATTTTTACAACTAATGGAAAACAAATAATGATATCATCAAAAAATAAATATTAAAAATCACATTCATAAGTACTTGCAAAATGAGGTTTGAAAAAATACTTATAGGCTTGCCCTTTGGGGGTAAAAAGTCTATAGACTTTAGTTGCCGTGAAACTGTGGCAACTGCTAAACTTTGGAGGAGTATGTTGACCAATATACCTTGTTTAATTCCATATTTTTTAATACAAAAATCCCAAAGATCAGGACCTTATAGTTACAAAGTGAATCCTTTCAATTCTCATATTTTTTAGAATCCAAATTCCATCAAATTTTTGTGACCTTGGTTTCACGAATTAATTGAACATCAAAGTTTCCCATTGGTTTCTTCAAAAAGCTTTTCCACTCCCTCAATAAAAAAGATGCTAAATTCTCTCTAGTGATTCAAAACCTTGGTTGCAAAGTATACTTTTTTAACTATTATGTTTTTTCTTTTTAAATTCAAAATTTTGGAAATTAGTTGGAGCTTTAAGGTTTCCATTCATTCCCTTAAAAAACTTTTCAACTCCCTCATTTGAAAAGACAATTTCTATGTGGACTTCAATTTTAGGGGAGTAACTTTGAAATTTTTTTTTTTGTTGTTGTTGTTGTTGTTTCAAAATTCCATTGTTTTCTTTCTTGGCTTCATTCCACCATTTTTTTAGTTAGACCCCATATATTTGTCAATACAAAACTCTAAAGGCCACTACAAAAATGAGCTAAACAAGTTTCAATCTAAAGGTCACCATTGGAATTTTATAATAATTTGAATTTGGGTCTATAACCATTGAATGCTAATTTCCTAATTTTTGACTAACATTGGAAGAAAAGTTGCACCATAATGTTCTATACTATATTATAAATCTATGAAGAAGTTTTCAAATTTTATGAGCATCAATTGCATTTGATATGAATTGTTTTACTTTTATTCAAAAGTTGAAGGAAATTTCAAATTTTCACAAAAAAATGCAAAATTTTTACAACTGATAGAAGTATATAATCACATATGTGAAAAATAAATACAAAATATCACTTTCATAGGTATTTGTAGATGAAGTTTGAAAAAATGGTAAATGGCTTGTTCTTTGAGGGTTATAAGTTTGTAGACTTCATTTAACATCTTGGTCTTTGTGGTTCTAGTGGGCTTTGGAGGTGCATGTTGACCAAATGTGAGTTTTGGATCCTATATTTTTTAATACAAAAACTTGAAACTCCATTGGTTGCCTAAAAACCCTTCTAATTCTAGTATTATTTGATGTAATTCCAAATTCTTCCCGCCTTTGTTTTATAAATCAAGGAAGAGCAAAGGCTCTCAATGGATCCTTCAAAATCTTTTGAACTCCTTGAATTGAAAAGACACTATGGGCTACAATTTTAGTCTTGCAAATTATAAATTTGGAATTCATCCCGCCTAATTTTGTCTAAGCTTCATTCCACCATTTTTGTATGGGCTTCAACTTTAGATTTAGTACCTCAAAGGCTTCTATCAATGCTCGCAAAGTGGACCCTATGTATGTCAATACAAAATCCAAAGGTCACGTCAAAAATTAGCTAAATGAGTTCCAACCTAAAGTTCATCAATGGAATAACATTTCAATGATTGATATGGAACAAGAACTCAAGAATAATATCATTGGAAGTACATCAAAAATTACATAAAGAGCTAGATAAATGGACATAAGAAAGTCCAAATTTGGACTTTGGACAACTTCATTGGAAGTATCTTGAGCTTAAGGTGGTTTAATTTTACTCTTGGGCACTAATTGAAATAAAAATATTATTTCCAAAAAGCATGTATGTTCCTCTAATTACTATAAAAAACTTGTGTTTTAGGTGACAAGCCCAATTTTTTTTAATGGATTTTAGGTGACATCCAAAGCAACAACCCTTGTTTTTATGTCCACAAAAACTTCCAACATAACATGAAGATGTTATGTTGGACATTATTGTTGACATAAAGTAGGGTTGTTTCATTAGATCACCTAAAATTTGTCATCTAAAACACAAGGTTCTTCTAGTGATTCTACAAAAAAGTTTCAAAAAATAATGCCAAAAATTGAAATCATTGGAATGCACCTAAACTTTCATTTGTTATCGAAAGGGACAATGGTCTCATATTGCTTAATGAAAATGAAGGTTATTTTATATGTGAATAATCCAAGAGAAGATATCTTGAAATTGTCCAAACATGCTATTGAATATAGTTTTTGTTATTAAATTGTCTTATTGGGGGCAAAAAAGAATTTTGAATATTTCTTTCATAGCATGCAATTTCTTAGACACTATATTGAGCACCATTTGTAAAAGCTACAAATTCTCAAAGTATTGAAAATAGATGTATTTTGAATCAACCCTAGATTTTCTTGAATAAAATGTGTACATTTTAAGCAAAAAATGTGTAGAGGTTGGTTTAAAAAAATTAAATGTTGTTTCTTTAATGGAATGCTTTTTAAAATAGAACTCTTTTTCTGCAATTATTATAGAAGTATTAGTATTTACATAATTACATTGTGAATTGAAATAATTGGTATCTCCACAAGTGGAAGATGTCTTTATGATCTAGAATTCTAAGCTTGCTAAAAAGAATCTCTTTAGAATAAGTTTAGACTATAGTAATTGCACTAAAAAAGCATAGTCAAATGAATGAAATAGGATTCCCAATTCTAGTTGCACATTTGTTAGTACATCTTTCTAATCCATAACAACCTTTTTTTTTAACCTTCTGAGAAAAAATCAAAGTGGTGATCAATTACAATTTGGTGAAGCATTGTATTTCCCCATTCATCCATCTTTTCAACCAAAATACTCTTTTCCATTACATTCATGCATTTTTTTGCTTGAAATTTGGCAACTTTGTCCATATTTTAAATAGATATGAAAAAAAATAGCAAAAAAAATATTAATATTTTTTTGTTGCGAAAAGGAGAGAAGTATTTTGAAATGGTGCACTTTGGCCCAAAGGAGCCAATAGAAAAAGGGCTGGTCCATAGTGGCAACGGCTAATGAAAGTAAATGTCATTCCCTCCTTTGAGTGTTTCGAAAATATTTAAATTTCTTTGAAAATATTGGATGTATGATTGATTTCCTAGAAGTGTGAAAAATATGCGATTCTGGCCGCCTACAACGACCAAAACAAAAAGATCTAGTTCAGTGGACTGTCGGAATGAAATCAATGCTGGAAGGTAGTTCCACCCAAAATTGCATCCCGCCATCATCACTCTGGGTACATTTCTAAAATCAATATATATTTATATGGAAGAAACGATTTCACAACATCTACCAAAAAAACTTTGACCCTTCATAATTTTTGCATATTGTACCCAAATGCTGCGTTCTTTGGTGCGTTGGAACCTACCTTCACTTGCCAACAAGACAATAATTAAAACTGACCCATTAGCTAGGCACATGGGCAGAAAGTGTCGGTTTTGGGAGTACCCACCATAATAAATTCCTGGAGACCAATTTGAAGCATAACAAGATAATTGCCCTTTTCTCTTGAGACCATGCTCAGTTGTCTTGAGACCATTCTCTCTGGAGACCATTTCTCTGGAGAGCTTCACTTTAGAATTAGCGTGACATAACTTAGGGAGCCTAAGAGTGAGTTCATAATCTCGGCTATCACTTTTTTTTATTGAAACAATCGTCACACTCATGGAAATGGCAAAATTTCAAGAGATGGGCATTTTCCCAGTTGCCCATGTGGATCTTCAGATCAGTTTAGTAGTAACTTCAGATAACTAAACTTAGTCCTAGTTTTGCAGCTTTAGTGATGAATACTTTTCTGACGCATGATTTAAACGTGTACGAAGAGTTTTTTTTAATGTTAAAGTGAATTATTGTGTGTCTGGGGCCAGCTTTTGCAAGTCAGCATCTCCACTTGGTTCTGTACTTTTATATAACATGAAGACAAGCGATTGGAGCTTTCGTTCTCGGTTTGATTTTGTGCAACTGGTACCGTTGAAACTGGAGAACGACATCAAAACTGTTTCGTGGCAAACTGGAGCTACTCAGCGTTTGCAGTTCCGAAGAATTGTCCACCACCTCAATAGAAAATGACTTCAAATTCTTAAACACTTCGCCTTGCAAACTAGACTATGTGCAATAATGTTCCTCGTCACCGCAGTTTCATCCAAGTTCGCCCATTTCACAGACGTGATAACGTAAAACTTGCTGCTCATCATGGTATTTGTAAAGCTCATTCAGGGTGACTCTTTCTCGTCAAAAGAGTCTGCAAAGGTTTTGACGAATCGGATCCATTGCCGAAGTAAGCTCGAGCATGAAACTTTGCCAAGTATATTCAACAAAAGTAACTAGAGACCCAGGAAATCGATATTTGCACAAAATACAATAATCTTCATTTTCATTAAAATGGAAAAACGTCAAGAACTTGACTCTTTCTCAGTTGCCTGTCTGGAACCAGTCCTTGTTTAAATAACATGCCAGAAGGACCAAAAAATCCTTTCAGCAAAGTCACTGTTTCAAAAATCCTGGTTTAAGCAATGCTAAAACTCAACTGCTTCAAAGGTGGAGGTGGGGCAAGAAAGTTGTGCATTTTATGGGTCATTGTTGTCCAGAATTTGCACATGTTGAAACCTCTGAATTGAGTTCTCTGTGAAATCACTTCAAACTTCTAGGGTGAAGTATAAGCTTACGTGTTTGAATCTTATTACATGATCAGTTAGTAAGGGAGAGTTAGACTTCAATAACACGCGACTTTTTGTAGGTGGTGAGAAAATTAATGTACTCGCAACTGCTAATAGATTAATAAAACTCGCGAACCTCATTAAATTTGAGCACAAACATGGCTTGTTGGCACGAGTGTTTGCAAGGAAGCATACATAGTACCTTATCCTTTGGTGTTTCAAAAAGGGACAATTCTAAACTCTAAACCCTAAAAACCCCGAACACCCCCCTGCCCCCAAATGTCAACCTCTAGTGTATTCTCTCCATAAAATTTGCAGTCATAAATCACAAGCCTTATGGAACAACAAGGTCTGCAATGGAAATAAAGAAGAGTTATTAGTCATATTTGCTAAAATGATAGGTCTCAGAGCACCAAAACTCACATCTAATCCATCTTCCAAAGCTACGCGGTCCCAAAGCGAAGTTTGGAGAAATTCTTGAAATTTTTCCTTTTTAATAATGAACCTAGCTAGAGTTTCTATACTATGCAGGCAACAACATTGAAGATTCACAAAAAATTAAGACAAAAATAATCCCCTTAGGGTTGCTTTCATTGGTTTTTATGAATGGAAAAGGTCCTCTACACGTTGAATGGGATTTGGCACCTTCCATACTCTATTCAATGTCAAGTCTACATGGCAGCGATTCCTCTCTAATACTCCTACCCCAACTCCACTTTCAAATGCAGATCAATGTTTAAAATGAAACCCAAATGAACCAAATAATTCCACACAAAATTGCCCTTGCAATCACAAAGACATATTGATGAATCAATGGACAAATTCCAAAATAATACAGATTTGATCAAGTGAGGACTAGTGTCATTGCCACTTGACGCGGAGGAGATCCTTGTAGCACTTGGTGGCCTCCACACCCATCATGTAACTCTGTGGTTTGCTATTGAGGTTTTTGTAGATTCCTTGATGCATGCCTTCGCAATGGTTGCCAGTGAGAGCGGCCAGCACGGTGAGAGCCGACTAGTCTTGTCGATGGTTCCTCCAACTGGACCCATCTGGTGCTATGCATTGCCGTGTAATGGAGCACTCATACCACGGCCTTGCCAATTCGTTGTACCTGCACACCATGACATCTCACAACTTGATCAATTGCACTTCAGGGCACAGGAGTGTTATCGAAGACGTACCTCAATTCCACAACCTAGATCTGCTATTGAAAGGCAATAAACTCCTATATGGTCAAAGTTGCTAATTGGGTGTGACTCAGAGTCCAAAATTGTGAGATCCAAGTGCTCAAAGCTCAAAAACTAGGACTCGTACAGATTTAGGGTTCCAAACGGGCACCAAAAAGTAACAATCTCTTGGAATTTCGCCACTGTAACAAATTTAGCATTCTATCTAAAGTAATTAAAGGATCTGCATATACTTGTAACACCAAAGATCAAACAAATCAATTCCTAGGGTTTCTTTTGTCCCAACTTTCTTGTTAGACCCTAAGCGGGATGCCTTGCAGCCTAATCACCATTATCACAAACCCTACTGGCTTTGTTCCATAGGTTTTGTGATTTGTGAGGATCGATGAAGAGCACTTTAAAGCCGGAATCAGGGATCATCATCTACAAGATTTTTCAAAGCATCGGATTTGGAGGAAAGAAACCTTATTCAGTGTCTTCTTCTAGATTCTCTATGGTACAAACTAGCTTAAATTACGTCAATAGAGGAATTAGGGACAACTGGAAGAGGAAGAGGGAGTTGTACTTGTAGAGAGTGAAGCCAATGCCAGAGGCGTCGCAATTGGGAAGCTGCTGAATACGTTGAACGTTTGCCTTGAAATACTCGAGCTACCTAGGATGGCACCACCGCTTGACCTGCCCGCTGGAGAGCCGAGATGCAAACCCTTTCAATTTCAAGTTCCGAATTGTGTGGGTGAGCCCATCCACGGTTTTGAAGCGGTCTCCTGCATCTGCCCAGTACACGAACCCCCTCTCTAGTAACACCGTGTGGATCATCACCGCCTTCCACACATATTCACCTGCATGCCATCCACCAACAATTAGTGTCCACAATTTAATCACATCAAAATTCTCGTTGCAATATCGTTGTAAACTTCTGTTGCAAACCCGCCATCGAAAGAACTTTGATGATTTGGTCCATAAGTTCCATTGAGTTCACAATTAGTTGTAGACTCGGAGTCAGAACGTCATAGATTCATCAAGATTCAGAGTTGAGTGAGTGAGGTATTCTTTTGTTAAATAGTACAGTTGTCCTTAAGTAATCGAAGTGTAAGAATTGTGACATAACGAACTATGCGTATTGGAGACCGAATGACTGAAATTTCATGTAACGAACAATTGATAACATTGCTTAGGTCTATTTGTGAGATTCATGTCACAGTAATTTTTGAGTCCCTATGTGATTCTTATGAGGGATCCAGTTTCTTGATTAAGGAAGTCCCATGTGGCAGACTTGGATTGAAGCAATACTAAGAAAAAAATAAGACTTCACCAGATGTTTCTTGCTCTGGTTCCTTACACAAGCCTGAATGGCATCTCTCCCTCAACTTGCTCCCAAGGTTGGGTCGCCATAGAGAGCCTGATTGATTGTATTCTCCCTTCCAGGTGTTTTTCTTTAATGGTCACCGTTTCTTTCAAAATAAAAAAATAAAAAACTGACTTGATATAAAAGTGATTCCAAAGATAAGCATTAGATGTATGTCAATATAGCAGGAAAATCACGATAAGAGTAGAAGATCACCTACTGTAGCAGACATCTACAACATCTTGCACCCCTAAACCACGATTTTAATAATCCTCCATGCAACCCTGTCCATACCCCCAACTACCATGGCCATAGGACAAATTTCTTCGACAACCGTCTTCGCCAGCACCTCCACTAGAACCTCCTCCGCCATAGCCGCCACTACCTCCTCCGTAATTGCCACCTCCTGCTCCAAATCCAAACTCACCTTGTCCTCCACCAGAATTTGGAAACTTGCCTCAACCCAGTCCTTCATCCTCGATAGCAGCAACAATTTTGCATTGATGAAGCCGCCCTCCATTGGATATAGAAACGGCCGTAGAGTTTTTACCCCCCCAAACACACCATTCCCGCACTCCATGTGCTTTTGGTTGATTAGGGTTGATGACCAATTGCGTAGAAGAGATAGTCCTCAGAGACTTGCCACTGATGTCACTACAGACTAGACCTGATTTCACTGCCAACACAAGATATGCCCCACATTGATCTTGCAACTCTTTCCCTTCTTTGCTACAGTGAGCACCCCATAGTATAAACTCCACACTTTTGCTAGACCAATCCTTCATTTGAAGACTCTTTTTCTGTGTTGCACTACCATCCTTGTGCAATACAATCTTGTGTGGATTGATTGACACAACCACTCCGACAACATCTACCAAAGCGTTGTTTTCTAGAGTTTCAACATCAGAAATTGGCTTGAAGTCAAATAGTTCCTTGGGATTCGGTGAATTCTCATCATAACACGGTTTAATTGTCGTATGTGGTTTCAGAATTATTTCCCATTCGTTCTTCAGATGGTTATGCTTTTCTTATGCCGCTTGCATAGAGCCTTTACTAATCTAGTATACCTTACCAACTTCAACTCAGTCGTACAATTTTTCCAGAACGTTATCAAAGCACTTTGCTTGAATCTCTCCACCATTTGCATCCAGCATATCGAAGGAACAAAATTTACTAGATCCATTTGCCTTATGAATTCGCCAAACGTGTGACTTAGCTGTAATCCGGGCTTTGATAGTCCAACAATTTTCGTGAGGACTCAAAGCAACAATCAGAATAATTCTGGCAGTTGCTTCATTTTTGACAATGGGCCCTCGATTGCCGTAAACGAGGGCAGGTTGGTAGCCCGCCATGGGTCACCCTAAAGTCTTCTGTTGATGACCTTGCTGACAAGAGCCCACTTTTGCTCCATTTCTAGTAGCGCCCTTCAATACGCCAGGTGAAGCATATCGATTGTAGCGTCCTAAACATACCTGGCCCATATTAAACCTCCTTGTCCCCAAAGTCTAACCTAAGCCATTTCTAGAGGACTAGGATCCATTGCTGCTGTTCGAGGCATCCGCCACAAAAGATGGAGCGGAAACACGTGCCGGTGGTTGCTGTTGAATGCCCCCACGACCGGGAACAGGGTGAGGGTTAGGAAGAGCTACTTGTTGCTCTCCACTGGCATTCAGGTGCTTTGGATCACCGGTAATTTCGACATACGACTCCATAACTTTCATGTTCAGCACTATGATAATCCTGAGATACATTGAGAAAACAAACCTCTTAGAATTTAGTCAAAGTTCAAGACCTCTCTAGCACCTAGTGGCGTTTAAAAAACCAAATACTTTACAGTTACACTATAAACGACACAAGCTAGCCACTTCCAAAACGTCAAACAACTTGTTGGAACTAGTTGATACTCCGAAACACAAGAGAGAACGCAGATCAAAAAATACCGAAGCCCAGAACTCCAATTCTACCTACTTCATTCCAACCATCACCATCCTCTCTCATTTTCTTTAGTAGTGCTTACTTCCTATTCTGAACACTGTTGCATATGTCCTCTAGTAATTGCACAATCGAGTCCTTCACTACCAAATTCTTCACTTTCTCATTTAGCTGCGTCACTGACATAATGTGCTGCTAACTTACAGAAATCACCAGCTAGAAATGCTTCGCCGGAAATGCATCCCCTATCTGGCGTACGTTGACAATCTGCAGGAAACATCCCCAGTAAGGCCAACATGCAAATCCCTAATTGACACAATCCATTCCGTCTTTGCCAATCCGAAAATTGGCCTTCAATTCCCTGGGAATTCCTTGTGAAAGGACCACGACCACGCACACAACTCACTTGCTCGTACAATGCATGCTTCGTAAACCACAAAATCAACCAACGTGGAGCACGGGGCGAAGCTAGTCTCGTAAACCTCGAAATCAACCAACCTGGAGTGCCATCGCCTACGTGAGCTTTGAACATCAGGTTTCATCGATAGTGGCAACTAGAATAGTACAGACCTTGGCCGTCTTGAAGAGATTGGACCTCACATAATAGCCCCTCGTTAACGAGATCTCACTCTAAGTAGCTCCATCCTCTAATCATTAGATTCACATTTGCATTCAAAATCTTGGCGATTTAAAAAATCCACGAAATTTCTATGCCCTCTAATTGGATCACAATAAACGCCGATAATCACAAGGTGACCACTCCCAAACTAGTAAACCAAGAGACCGTACGGATTCAAGTTTGTCAGCAGACTTAGTTTCATAGAAGAGTAAGCATCCATATGATAGAATGCGGACACCCTTTAACCTTCGGTTTCATTGACAGAAACAGCTAGGGCAAGTACACTCCCCAGCAACCCTAAAGATATTGGACTTCACGAAACCGCTACACGTATGTTAAGAATGTAGCTCCATCCTAGATTACTGTTGCTTGCAGAGTAAAAATGATTTCATAAAATCCACTTAAATCTCAAAATCAATAAGCAGTCCTTAAATTAGTGAGTACTCGTAGTAGAAAAAACATGCCTACGAGAACCAATGCGGAAAGAAAGGGTTGCTTACCTGTTGACACGAAAGCTAGAGAACTAGCAAGGACAGCCCCTTCTCGCGCGTCTTCTTGTCTGTAGATCCTAACTTCCGAGTGAAGTTGTTCTTCTCCACAATGGCTCCACTGACTTCTTCCATCTCGACACTCTTTGTCGTCTGAGAGGTCATCGAGGGCCGCATGAAACCAACGCCCCCTTTCTCTTTCACCTTTTCCTTAATTAGATTTCAATCACACTCCTCACTCTTATCATAACAATCCACTAGCCCCGATAATGCAGCCTATATCCCTAACAACACCTCCAACTGAGGTCAACCAAACTCTAATCAAATCACTAGCTAATCTCGAAAAAGACGAAGAAAATGAAGAAAACTAAAACCTAAGATGAAAAACCCACACCCTCACGTCACCCTAATTTTCCACCAATTTTCCACCAAATCTAGATGTGCAAATAAGAAATACTAGAGGTACTTTCCACAAAATGGTCAATCAAAATGATCATTTCAAAACCATACATCCCTTATCCTTAAAAGGGTTAATATAATAGGAGATTAGTTTGTGATACCTGTGAAGTTGGTCTTGTACGCTACAACCTTCTCCAAATAGCCCCCATTGAAAGTGCTCCCACTAAAGTCAACTTCTTTCATGTCGGCAGATGTGAAGTTTCCTCATCGGAAATTCTCATTGGCATGCATGGTCTTCCTACAAGGAGCATGCACATTACATTCTTCAGTAGAGATGGTATGGCACCTTTTGAAAACTCAAAAAAAACATTGATTTCATTATATGGGCAGATATTCGAGACGATGGCAGTTTAAGTAAGGTAGACACTATTAACCTAAATCTTTCCCAACCCTAGTGTTCAAAGCTTTGTGCAATCGAGGGACACAATTTTTCCACTCTAAATGGTTTCAGTATTCTATAACAAAATTGAAGTTATTTAGGGTTGGGTAGAGGAAAACAATGCCAAAAGACAGCCAAAAGAAAAATCAAAGCTCTGACATACTCTCATATGTGATGATACTGGTTCATTGATATGAGGAGTTTTTAGTCGCTAAACTTGGACTCAAATTTGCAAACTAAGGTGTCAAGGATTTCTATTCGTGCCAATTCAAAGGGTGCTCACCAATGATTCTCTAGAATGTTTAGCAACGGACAAGAGAAGTGGTTACAAATTAAAGAAATGGCATGAGTGATTACAAAAATGAGCATCCTAGATGTCGAAATTACCAAACATATGAAGATGTGTTATAAAGTGCAAAGAAGAAGAAGAATTTAGTGAAGGTTGAAAAATGGGAATTACAGAGAACGCAAACAATTGAGATTACAAATGAATTGCGATTTCACGTACTTGAGATCTGCCAATCCGAATTGAACTGCTGAGCCAATGCCAAATTCTCCTCGAGTATTGGCCTCAAAGGAATTCAAGTTGGCCAAGGCATCCATGCTAGTTTCTAATATAGCAGCTGCAAGAGTTGCAGCCATAGCCTGACGCAACCCTAGGCGCTTCTCTGCAATTCATTGCACCCAAAAGGCTTCAAACAAAACCCTAAAATCATTTCGCATGAATGAGGTCAAAGGTAGATGCCCCAAATCAGTTTGGATCCATAAGTCAAGGTCTACAACAATTATCTTAGTCGTGACCGTAAACTATCTTCATAGCAAGATCAAAACACATGCTAATATTTGGTTGTAACGTTTTCATATTTGGTTACAGACTTCTCATGCAACACTATAAGGAGTTAAAAAGGAACGTTCTAACCATAGTCTGATGCTTAAGTTTGGAAATGACACCACAATGACTTTACAATTCATAATTAATTCAATAAAACTCCTAGATTGCAGAACAACGAGACTAAGCTCAATTTTCTCATACCTTCCACCTAAAGATTACACCATATTCTTTTCAAACATCCAACCTCAGTACTTCTGCTTAAGAAGAAACACCTAAAGGCCATGGCTACACAACTGGTAGCTTAATGTGAGTTCCATCTGAATTCGTTTGCTTCGAATTGATCAATAATTACACCTCAACATAAGTCATGTAGCATACCAAATGTTGTAGGAATTCGTTTTTCCTCCTTGTCCTAGATTCTAACTTCTAGGTACTATTCAATCTTTCACTCCCTAACTTTGACCTTACTCTACCTCCAAGCATGTATGTGCACCTTGGAGTTGGTTCATTAGTAATGCTTTGCTCTCAATCTCCCCGAAAAGTTTGAGGCTTTAGGCACAGCAGGGAAGCATATCCCGATCATTAGAAAGGAAGAAAATGAACCAAGTTCATGATGCTATACAATGTTGTGAACAAAAATTGTAAAAACGTCAGCACATTTTTCAAAGAATGTTTTCGGAACTCAATTCAATAACGCCAAATTGGCTAAATTGGCGTGTTTGAGAGCACCAAAATTGTATCATTCAGTGCTCGGACATCAAAACACTAGATCCAATGTAGATCTAAGCTTCCAAACGTATGCCTGAAAACTGCTCATTCTCGTACAATTTCGCCATTATAACGAATTGACGCTGAACATCTTACAAGATAACAGACGTTCCAAATCAAACACAAGATTACAGAAGTTTTACACACGTGTAGGGTACCCTTATTTAGACTCCGAGGCCTCACAAACGTAGGCTCCATCCCTCTTCCAAAAATGCACCCAAGGCTGGGCTTGATATAGCTGCGAAACCGATGCCTTGCATGCCAAGAATGCACCCACAATTCCCACATTAGTCGCCACATTTAGTGCCATAATTTCGGACCCCAAAACTAAAAACGAGGCAGCACAATTGAACAATGCAGCTTTGGTTGGAAGGAAGAGAATGTGCTTGTTTTCAAAGGAAAAAAGAAGGCTAGCCCAAGTGTACGGTATCAGCAAAGGTAAGCTTTTCTTTGACCTTCGATGAGATCACTCTATCCACAAGACCACAGGAGAGAGACGATGTTCCCCGTGTTCCCTTATATGGGAACGTAAGGGATATGGAGGAAGCCTGTCCACAAAGCTCACTTTAGTTTCATATGTACATCCCCCAACAAATGGATTTCTCGTCACACTTTTTGTGACTCTGTAAAAACAAACACTTGTTTGTTTATAGTATTTACAAGTCACCTCCATAAAAAGTCTGTGTTTAAGAAGAAATTTGAACTTAAATTTGCAACCTACATATGGATAATTGTATCAAATTTTTCTCTTTAACCCCTAAATGACGCGGCGGACGTTTTTTGTCTGATAAATGCCAAGGAATTTTCCTCTGTAGGACAAAATTATAACTATTTGTCCTCGGAATTAGGGGTGGAAAGGGAAGATCTTCTACACTACTTTGACTACCAATGAGTATTTTTTATTTTTTTATAGTAGATGATATCACAAGGTTCCAAAATGCCTAATTTCCACGGTCACCAACCCAACATTTAAGGGCTAATCCTTAACCCCTAAATGTCTAGATTCATCTCCAAAATTGATAATTTGAGAAAAGTCATTATAAAGTGCTATTTGGAAGCATATTTTGGAATTGGTATAGAAATTAAAGTTGTAGATTTCGATTTGTAGATTCCATCTATACAGTTAGATTCCCCAATACTATCACCAATTTTTTTCTATAAATTTTGAAAGAGAAATTCCAAAATTCCTTCAAAATCCAATTACAAGCAAAATATTATCATTTTTTGAGTAAAATGGATTGAAAATGAAGTTCTCTCCACATGGTGATTTTTTGAAATTTTTGTGTTCTTCCTATCTATGACCTCATTTTGGCAAATCCAATTTTGAACTAGAGTCAATGCAATTTGACCACTTGACATACTTGCACATTGGTAAGTTTAGAAAAATATGTAATCTAGTAACACCAAATTCAACCCTTAGATAGGACAACAACTTGATAATGTATGTCCACAAATTATAGTAACTTTCATCTAAGTAGTTAGGAGGATGAAACTTGAGATTCAATCTGTTCATTGTCCAAAAAATGGACGTCAGAGCATTTAGGGGTTAAAGGATGGATTGGTGACCGTCAAAATCCTCCCTTTTGGAACCATGTGACATAATCTACTTTGAAAGAAAATATATTCATTGGAAGTCATACTACTACAAAAAATCCACCCTTTTCTCACAAAATTTCGAAGATGAACAATGCGTAGTTCTATCTTACATGGAGAGATTCTTAGTCATCCATTGGACTCAAAACATCTGCTTTGACGTTTAAGGGTAAACCCTAGAAAGATTGAGCCTTGTCACCAAGGTTGTCAACTAAAAATTTTCAGATATGAGGATAAACAAGTGCATTTTTTGTTTCAACATTATCCTTGAAAGTCCTTTGTTGAACATTTGTAGTCGTGAACTTCCTTGTTGGGGGTTATTCAATGAATTATTCACCGACTTTGAAATCCACTAATATGCATCTGTCGTACCTTTGTGAAGCTTATTTTGGTCAAAAAGCTTGGTTATTACATTTAAAACAAAACAAAGTATAGAAAACATTTCATTATTAGAAGGATATTTCTAAACCACAATAATAATTTGACCTCTTACTGTTCAAACCACCGTGGTAGTACGGTTGACATACCACAATTTCTTGTTTTTTGGGTGTTTTGAGTGTTTGTTTGATCAGCAAGGCAATTCCGAGACAAAATTTCTAAATTCCATTATACAATAACCTCAATAGATGGGTTGGTTGCCTCAAAAGTTGGGTTGGTTGTACCATATTTGTTCCTACACTCGGGACATACAAGCTTCAGTTGCAGCAGAAGATTGAAGATTGAACTCGAGATGCCCTTCATGAGAGTTTAGTGACGGAATTCGTCAATTTCACGACATTGTTTTTGGTGAGTGAAGCATTCGACAAGCTTTTAGTGGTGATGAGAGTGTAGCCAATTTGGTGGTCGCTGGTCTGTTTTGTGTTGCTATTTTCACAAATCCTGGTGGGGGCACGATCGCTCCGCAGTTTCCAGTTTCAAGCGCCGAATCTTTTCCCGGAAAGTTTTGCTTGGGTTCGCGTCCACGATCAGTTTTTGGTCGGATCTGTTTTTCATGGCACGATTTCGGAGCTTGCTGTCATTGGCTCGTTCACGGAGTTTGTGCGCGACAAGGAGTATGCTGGCAAGGCCGGCGTTTCGGGGGTGAAAGTGGATAGCCGGCGCAATCGAGTCATCGTCACGATGACGGAGACTGCGTCTTGGAATTATGGTGGCGTCGCGGCGTACGATTTGGACACCAAGGAACGGGTGTACTTCACTCGCTTGGATGGCATTGGTGTTGGCGAAGGTTGCAATTCATCCTCCTCTTTTCGATTGAGTTTTTCTTTTCATCATTCTTCGAATTAGAGCTCTTCCTAAGTTTGTCTTGTTGTAAAATTGTTGCCCTGAACGAACGACCATCAAGGTGCTCAGATGAAAGCCCAAAGCAGTAAGGTAGAGGATGCATGAACCGTCACTTTTAGTAAAAAGTACAATTAAGATTTCGGAGTGAATTTTCGTGCAATGACAATTATGGAATTATCATGAAGAATGAGTTTTGACACATTCGTTTCCTTCACTCGCTGGAAACCAAACCTCTCTGGAATTTATGAATCAGTATCGGATTCCTTTTGCTTATCAACTTCGTATTCTCTTTGCCCGTTTTACAAGGCCATATTCATAAATCAATTCCCTGAATGCGCATGCTCTTATGTTGCACCATGTTTGAATGTTTCTCCTTATGATGACCAGATCATTCACTTATCAATTTGATTATTGCACTCCTTTTCATAGGGACTGTTATTTCTTAAGAGTCCTTACCTTAATTGATTTACAGTATCATCGATCATTGTCGATAATATCTGTCGGAATTTATATATGATCGTTTCTCTTGTCATCTACTGTTGAAAATGAGATCATGTGTGCTAAATGGCAACGGACAATGCAGGAGAGAAGTTCTTTCCCAACGACATTGCTGTCGATTTCAAGACGGGGGACATCTATGTGACGAATTCCTTGGGCAATTTTCTGTGGAAGGTGACAAAGGACGGGACACCGTCTGTATTTGTGAAGAACGAGAACTTCACGCAACCAATAATTGTGGACAATATCCAGCACGCTGGTTTCAACGGTATAGTCTATGAACCAAGGAAATACCTCCTCGCCATACAAACGAATTCAGGAGCACTGTTCCGAGTTGGCGTGGAGGATCAGAGTGTTCACAAAGTGATCATGAAGGAGAATCTTCCAATGGCGGATGGCATGCTCCTTCGTGAAGATGGCACTCTTGTGGTTGTCTCCGCTGCGCAAGTCTGGCTTATAGGAAGTGCCAGCAATTGGATTGCTGCCAATGTGGTTGACACTGTACCTCTTAATTATTCGGATGCGACAACAGCAGCCACTACGAAGAAAGGCTCAACCTTTATTATCCATTCCCACCTTCTTGACCTGTTTGCACAACAATCGAGGAAAGAATTTGAGATTCTGGAGATCGAGTTTCCAGCGGAGATTGGTCAAGGTGATCCAGTGTGGCTGATCATTCTCATTGTGATGGTAGTAGTGGTGGTGTCTCTCTGGAGATTTCAGATGGGTCACTTTTATGAGCAGTACCGTCGAAAGAGAGTTTGAACGATCGAAAAGGTGCGAATCGTGTCTGGCATGGTTATGTTGGAATTTTTATTTACAAAACACGAATATTTGGAAGTAGACGATGGTATTTTCGAATTAATGAATTTGTTTGTGTGCTTGTTTTACTTGGTTCAATTGATGTGTGCAAAATTGTTGAGTTTAGGGTTGTTCTACTACAACATAGGGATGCTGTCAATGCCGAATTAGGTTTGTGAATCGTTAGCTTCTTATCATATAATCCATTCAACGTTGCAAATGCAATTTATAACATATAGTGATGGGCTTGGACACTATTTTCACAGGTTCACTGTGAGAGCTTGATCGATCGACCAGTGCGATTTGTCGATCTCTGGCATCGTTATGTTGGGTATCATGCATGCACAGAGCATGAATCTATTTCTTGTGTTTTTGAGAAGGTTCAATTGGTGAGTGCAGGATTGTTGAGTTTAGGGTTGTGTTATTGCAACGCAACGATGCTGTCAATGCGAAATTAGGTTTCGGAGATGTTATCTTTGTATCATATAATCTATTCAACATTGTAAATGTAACATTCTCCTCTGCAAAATTTCACTGTTTCTTTCTAAATTTGTCCTATGATACTGAGCTCAAAATCTCGTTTCCAAAATTTTTGCCCCTGCATCAACTTAGGACTCTCGGGTTCAAGTTTTACCACCTCTATTTTTCAGACTGAAACCTCACATTCTGCCTCCTCTCCCTCCTGCTTGCCCACCAAATGCCTCCCCTCTTTCACTTGCTCCAAGGGCTATCAGGCTTATGATTTCTCAGATGTCATTCATTATTCCTCAGTCTTGAGGATGTTGTCGGATACAATTGCAATCGTATTGGGAGTTATGATCAAATACATTAGAACCCAAATGGACAAGATTAGTATCCCTATGGATAGTAATGAGAAGCTAGTAATGTGCATTTTCAAAAATGAGCTGGCCAAATACATGTGAATTTCTCTGATTTACTGAACTGTTGCAACACTAAAAATTGATAATTTGAGATTGCAACGACCAAAGGAATGACAATGCATGCAATACACTAACTGGGTGAGGAATATGATTCAAATTTGCCTGCACGATGTTGTTCAAACAACCACGATTATACTCGTTAAGTAACAACACAAATCAAAATTGCATAAGAAATTCATACGTACAGTAGGAAAAAAAATTGGCTACTGTACCCAAAGTATCTCTCCACAGCTCTGCAGTAATCTCCACAAACCGAATTCCTACATGTGCTTACAGAGAAGCGAAGAGTACCCTCCACCTTATTTAATCATCTAAGCCTCTACCCAAGAGCTTGTCCATCTGATGTTCAAACTATTTGAAAGTTTGAACATCAAGCAATCATATTAAGGAGGTCAATGAGAAATTGAAATTGCATAAAAAATTCATGCATAGTGAAAGGTGATTGATCTCCAGAGAGATCTCTAGTACCGAAAGTGATTTCACCACAGCTCTCCCCCAAATCTCCCCAGTCAGATTACGGAGGTCTTCATGAAAATTGAAATTGCATAAGACATCCATACACGGTGCAAAAATCTGATTTCCAGATAGATTGGTTCTTGTACCTAAAGCGATTTCGTCACAGCTCGAAACTGATCTACTCGAAATCAAACTCCTACAAAATTACGCAAAAGTGAAGTGAATAGTATCCTCCTCTCCCCTTATCTCAATCATTTCCGCCTATGCGCAAGATTTTGTTCATTTAATTAGCTCAGAAAACCTCCAGCAGAAGTACGTGCCATGATTCACCGATTGTGCCTAGGACAAACGTCTGGGAAGATCCAAGGTCCATCTCCAATTGCCCTGCTCGTCGGTGGTCTCCACTACCTTGACAACTGAATACTCGACGATGTGATCAGATTGGAGAACCTACACCTTGTCGTCAGGCCACACAATCATGTATTCGGTATCCAAATGAGGCCTACTTCGGTGCCTAAGCTAGAATTCCCTTGCAACTGCGAATACGAAGGAGCCGATTGCCCAGTTGTTTGCATTCTAACAAAAGAAAACTCCACTCAAGCGTGTGGCATCTTCGGGTGAGGTTACCTTAATTTGGCAGAGTGACAAGCCGGATAACCTTGTTGCTGCAACTTAATTAGAAGCTCGCAAAAGAAGAAGATTCCGGCAGCGCTGGTTGTTGTCGGCAGCGCTGGTGGGGTCCCTTGCGAGCGTCCTCGTCCCGGAATCCAGGCTAGGGTTGCGCTCCACGGATTGTGGCGACTCCGTCCTCCATCGCCGCAACCTCCGAACATGCAGGCGCGCAGGCAGGCCTTCGCCGCAACATAGCGAGCCAAGCCAGAAAGTAAGGTAGCTCCCCGTCCCGTCAACCACATGGGCGCCCCTTTGGAACATTTAGTGCTTGATGACATGAAATGAATTATTGGTGGACTAGGCGGAGGTGTCAGATTAGGAGCTCCAGGCTACAGTAAGAGAGGGGCTTTCAAGTGGTCATTCGAAGTCTGCGTTTTTACCCATGGGAAAATTAACACTGGAAATTTTTTATTTGTCATCTATGATGAATTTGCAAAATTTGGAATTTAAATTTGGATTTAGAGGCCCCGAAGTATTCAAGATTGATGAAGAACATAGTAGGAGAGGTGAAGAATGGAAGACACTAAGCAACTAAAAAATAGAGGTAATATATTACATTTATCTTTTGGCTAGAGAATGATAGACATAGGACATAGACTTCAAATGACCACTTTAACCCCTAAAGTTCCTTGACTACCTTATCACCAAAATCCCTCAAAAACTGCCATTTCTAATACAAGTACCAAATTTTTGAAAAATATCTTTTTCGGACACATGTAATCGTAGGATCTTGTAGTAATCTACATTGAGAAGATGTGGAAAAAATTTCAGAAATTTCCACAATGTAGATTGCAAGATATTAACATTTGAAGTGACAAAAATCCTTTTTTTGGCCCTGCGAAAAACCGGGCAGCTGCACTTCACAAAATCCTATTTGTATGAAAAAATGTCCAAAATGGTGGTGCTTCTTTAGATTCATTCTTGAAGTCAAGTTGTCTATATTCTTGGAAAATTTCAGATCATTTGGAATTGTGCAACATATAGGAAAAAAATAGTAAGTACAAAGATGTAGAGAATGATTCAAAATACTAAATTGTTAATAGTTTATTATTAGAATTGGAAAATGCCAATCCCAATGGTGGAAATGTTGTAATAAACAATCTATACCCTATGATTTTATTTTTTTCCAAAAATATTAAAAATTGAGTTAAATAAAGGACTTCAAAGTTTATTTTAGAGTAGAAAATCCATAAGTGCCCGTAAACTAAAACATCTCATAACTTTTGACTCATTGATCAAAATGGAATGATTCAAAGCTTTCTTTGTATATATAAATCTAAAAAATCAATTTCAAATTTTTATTTTTGAAAAAAGTGATTTTTTCAGATCTGCCCAGACTGCCCGAGTTGAGAAACAAACAACATATTAGGCCATAACTTTTGACTCATATTTCCAAATGTCCCGAAATTTAGTGCATATGAAAGATATTCCTCGTCTACACCTTCTATTAAATTTTGGGCCAAAAACATGGACATCTGTAGTCACATGTACCTGCCCAAAATTTCTATGTTGCCAAAAAAGGCACCTTGGTCCTTTAGGGGTTAAGTATCATCTTGCAAGGGCTCTAGCAATAAGGTAGGATGGATACCCCCCCAAACCACCACTTTTTGCTACTAAGTCTAGTTACTCTCATTAGATTGGTCAAGTTTTCATGTTTTCTTCTTGGCAAGTGAAAAAAAGGTTCCAACGCATCAAAGAAAATGACATTTGGATACTCTATGCTAAAGTTATAGAGGATCAAAGTTTCTTTGGATAAACGTTCATGTTGGGAAGTGAAAGGAGGTTCCAATGCACCAAAGAAATTTAAGCAACATTTGGATATCATGTGCAAAAGTTATGAAGGATTAAAGTTTCTTGGATAGTTATTCTCAAATCATTTCTTCCACTCAAGTACATATTGATTTTGGAAATATGCCCAAAGTGATGGTAGTAGTTTGAGTCTATGGTGCAATTGGGGGAGGGGGGGCACTTTGTATATATTGATTGTGGTCCCTTAGGTTGTTGCACATATTTAGATGCATTGGTTTTTTGGTTGCCATAGGACATCACATTTGAGAGTTTTTCACACATACTTTTCTCAACACATTTTTCAATGAGAAAAAGACACATATAACTTCCCATTGTTGATCCTTGGGGTACAATTTTTGCTTTTTGAAATTATTTCAATGTGGTTTCTTTGGACTCCCTACACATTGACAATGCTAATCGATAAGCCTCCCTTGTGATGGTGAAATAATGAAGGAACCTTTACCCATGTGCTAAAGGACATGGAGGAGGCTTCTTGATAGTTATAAAATGATGATTATTCCACCCAATTCCACCCCTTTGAAATCCAATTTCACTTCTTGTACAATTTTACCATAGTAGAATACAAAGTGGGGGCAAGTAGGTCCCAACAATAGGGTGCCTTTTTGGATATAGACACCTTAATTTATCTGCACCCATAATCATCAATGGCCAAAATGTGACTCTTAATGTAACAATATCCAAATGCATCTAAATAAATTTTTGAACAAGATTCCTATTATTAAATTGCTAAACCAACTAATTTGAAAAAAACAAAGTTTTTGTGGTAGATGTTATAAAACCACTTTTTCAACATATAGACATATTAATGTTGTAGGTGTGCACAAAGTGATGATGGTAGTTTCAAGCAAAGTGCAATTTGGGATGTATCTACCCATTGTGGAGGCTTTAGTCATTGCACATGTTTAGATGGGTTGGTTTTACAATTATTTTGGTTGCTATAAGGTAGGAAGACAAACAATGCCAAGTCCTTAAACAATTACAATGTACATGTAACTATTTATGAGCCTAGCATCATTTATGGTATTCCTACCTTAGAATAGCACACTCAAGAGTTTTCCACACATAGTTCACTCAACTCATTTTTCAATAAAAAATAGCCCCTTTGTAGGTGATGAAAGCAAAAACATGTAGCTTTCCATTGTTGTCCCTTGGAGGGACTATTGTTGTCCTGTTGGATTCTATTGTGATTTTGTGGACTTTCTACATGGGTGCAATGGTAAACCTAAAGCATCTCTTGAAATAGTAGAATGATGAAAGGAACCTTTTCCCATGTGTTTAAACCACAAGGAGGTCCTCTCCAAAGTTGTAGAACAATGACTATTCAATCCAATTCCATCCCTTTGAACCTCAATTCCACTTTTGTATAATTTTATTACTTTAGATGTAAAAAAGGCACACTTATTGGGCGCCAATGGTAGGGTGCCATTTGGGATATGCATACCTTGATTTATGTGCATCCATAATCATCAATGCCCCAAATAGAACACCTAAGGTGACAATACCTAATTGCCTTTGAATAAGGATTTGAACATGGTTCCCATTATTGGGAATTCTAGATTCTCTTAGAATGCATTATGAATAATCTATAAATTCTCAAAGAGCTAAAAAGAGTTTCACTTAAAATCAAACCTAAACTGTCATTTTTGGAAGTTGTACATTATAGTCAAGAATTTAGATGGGAGAATTTTGACAAAATAGTCACAATTAGGTGTTATTATTCTATATTTGGAATAAATGAACCAAGTAACACTAAAACCTAGATATTGAAGATACAAGATGTAGATAGTCAAAGCATGAGAGTGAGAGGCATTAGATGAGATTTGAGGCAAGGGGAGGGTTGTTTCATGCATGTTCTCCCTATTGCTCTCCTTGCTCTAAACTAATGGTGCGTTGTTTTTATATTAGATTCATAAGTTGAAAAAAAATTGAAAAAAATTGAAGTTCAACCACATGAGCTTGCAAATGTGACAAAGTTCCTACAATATAGGAACTCAAGTGAACTTAGGGGTACTCATGGCCTTGTTGAAGAAGTGAATCTTGTCTAATGGTGGTGCTTTTGGTACCATTGGAAAGCTCTTTGCAAGGAAGTGTGTACATGCTTTGTTTTTTGGTATTTGAACCTATGATATGAAAGTTATTGAATTTCAAAGTTTTTATGAATTCAAAATTTGAATGAAATTATTTTTCATTTTAGAAAAAATATAGCTTTCACATTGCATGTCCAAATGCCACAAAATAAAGTCATTATACTCCTATCTTCATAAAGCTTATTGTATGTATCAAGAATACAAACTTTCACATTACAGTAAAGCTTTTGCACTCCTTTGTGCATAAATCTTTTATGAATTAAAAAATTATTGTGTGAAAGTTATTAAATCTTGAAGTTTTTATAAATGAAAAAATTAGAAAATTATTTTTACTTCTATTTGTGTTGTGGCAATTGTATAGGGCACATTGCCTTGGTTCATTTCATGTCATTAGGCACTATAATAGGAATACCACAAATGGTTAGCCCTACTTTAATGACAAAGTAGACTATCTTGAAACCAACAATAGCTAGTTTTGAAAAATATTTTGAAAAGTATTGATTGGCTTGCAGTTGATTGGCTCACACTTGATCAAGAACATGTTCCAAAGGTAGTCATTATAGGTAGACCTTTGATGCAAGAATGGGATTCAAATGAAGAAACCACATTTATATTGCATAAAATATTCACTCTTGAGGAAAAAAATTCGTTTTTTTTACATTCTGCTTCATCCTTGTTCTTGCACACATTCAAGTCAATTTCTCAAGGAATTTCCCATATCCTACAAATTGAAATGCATATTTTAACCATTTACCCATGTGCCCTTTGCCGTTGCCACAACCAAAACCAAAGTAAAAGTAATTTTTAATTTTTAAAAATTTATACAAACTTTGAAATTCAATAACATTCACACCATATGTCAAAATGCCACAAAACAAAGCCCGTGCACCCCTCCTCGCCAAGGGCATTCAGGTGGTACCAAGAATGTGACTTGGGGACGCATGGTCCAGGAGATCTCAACGTAACAAATCAACCAAACCAAACCAACCTAACTTAAGGTATGGAATGGTATTCCTACCTTATAAATGTTACAAAGGGCCAATGTGGTTGGGGCTAGTTTCTGGGGCTTTGCACGAAGGCCTGCCTGCCTGTTTGCCTGTTCGGTGGTGGTGGCGGCGGTGGAGGATGGACTGACGGAGTTGCCCCGATCCGTAGAGCGCAACCCTAGCCTGGATTTCATTCTATTCTGGACCAGGACACTAGCAAGGGATTCCACCAGCGCTGTCGACAACAACCAGCTCGCCTTGTCCTGCCCTGCCGGAATCTTCGTCTTTAGCGAGCTTCTAATTAAACTGCAGCAACAAACTAGGAAAACCAGCGTCCAGTCACTCTCCCAAATTAAGGTAACCTCACCCGAAGATGCCACGTGCGTGAGTGGAGTTTTCTTTTGTTAGAATGCAAACAACTGGGCAATCAGCTCCTTTGTATTCGCAGTTGCAAGGGGATTCTAGCTTAGGCACCGAAGTAGGCCTCATTTGGATACCGTATGCAAAAGTTAGGAGAGTGCCGGCCAAGTTGCCCTAAAAATCCGATCGAAACGCGTTTGTTCTAGCTGGTGTTAAGGTGGCGAACATTCGCTAAATTGATATGTAGTGTTAGATCCATTAAGACCACACGTTTCTTCTCCATCTGTTGCGACATTGCATTTCAAGGGAATTTTATGCACCAAAGTATGTGTTATTTGGATATTGCATGCGAAAGTTATGAGAGTTCAAAGGTTGACCTAAAACCGAAACGAGTTCGTTCGGGTGTTACGGTGGTGAACATTCGGTGAATTGATATGTAGTATTAGATCCATCAAGGTCACAACGTGTCTTCTCCATCTGTTGCAACATTGCTGCACTGCTGCCTACATTCCTCTGCCTTTGGGGTGTTAGATGCATAGTGAAGAGTTTCATTGGCTGCTTGTTGTGAATTTGTAGGTGACACATTAGTATTCTAGTGTGAGATTTTGTTTTGGAAGCACCAAAGGCTTACCACGGTGGAATAGTCTATGGATTTGGTTAGACTCTTTGTTGTGAAGAGTTCGAAGGATGGTGCTCTTTCTAGTCATGAAGCAAGATGCTATTAAGGCGATTGATGGCTAGAAGCCCAGCTCCTCTGGATTGCGCCAAAAGGTGCATATACCTGCAGTGTCTTAGTTTAGTAAATTTCTTCTTCTGTAAATAAGATGGTGTTTTTTGTTGTCCAGCAATAACTTTCTATTTGTTTGAATGGATAAACAACGATTCGTGGCTTTTGCCAATAAGCTTTTTAGATTGGGGATTGTAATATTCCAAGTCCAGCAGTTTCAACGAACTTGTCCATTTCGTGACTTGTAGTTCCCACCGAAGCGTTGGATATTTTGTTTTTAAGGTCCAAATTGGGGGGCCATGTTTGTTTAGCAATTTTGAAGAGGTCTTTTGGAGACTTTTTGAATGTCCCATTTTATGCATCTGAAAATCGTGGATCCTTTTATGATTAATGCAGCAAGTGAGTTCACTTGGCTATAGCAGTTGTCAGTGTTTGGATTTTGCATGCCATTGCATTTTGATATAGTTGGTAACTTTGATATCATTTGGATCGATTGTATGTACAGTAGGTGACTATGTTCCGGGAACACGAGGTGACCAAAATAGTCTTTGGCATTGCGGTGTCAACAAAATTTGTGGAAACTCTGCAAGCCTTACGTGAAAGAATGGTGGAAACCAGGCCACATGTGAGTGTACATCAGGTTAGAGGAGCCCATGCTGAACGAGACCGAGTAGGGAGTTGATGTCCCTCTTTACCAGATTTCTGGCAACACTTCCAAGTTTAAATAAACGCATAAGGTGGGCAACCACTCTACGATTCATCTCGCACTCATGGTGACGGAGATGTACAAGTCAGTGTCTTGAACCTAGCCACAATGATTGTGGTCCTAACTTTGTATTCCCATCCAAACTTTGGAAAGAATCCACGTTTTCTTGACAAATATATAAAATATTGCCATTCATTTAAACTGGAAAGATTATCTTATCTTTTAGAGAAGAAAAGGTTAAGAGACAATATTTTGATAAATTTATCATCTTTATAAAATTGATTTTTTTTCATTTCTACGATATGCTCTCCTAAAATTAAGGATTGGTTACAGATTCAACCTCTCAAAAGTGGATTGGATTGTCATGGGAGACGGCGACACTGTTTTCTTCATCGACAATCTAGTCAGAATGTTGTCGAAGTATGATCCTTGTAGTCTAAATTTTTGTTCATCTCACAAAAATCCCAAGACTAAGTATAGGGGTTCCAAACTTGGGAATAGTCAAATAGTCTAATGTATTAGTAGTTAAAGTCACTTGTATCTTATAGAAAAAATGAAAAATATACTTATATAATCTATTGGCAATTTATCAATATCCTATCGATTCTCTATATACAATTCCAAACTAGAAATTGCTTCATGGTCAATTGATCATATATACCTTATAAATGAAATTGAACAACTCCCTGATCCACTAATTGATTGGCAATTTGCATGATGAAAGAATTTGAATCAACATCCGCTGGTCCTCCAGTACTTATTCAAATATCCAAAACCAAATAAATCCAATCATTGGATCAATAGGTGGCTGGCCCAATCATTGGTACTCAACACACACAAGTCAAATCGACTAATACAATCTACTGGTCCAATCACTAGATCCAAAGATGTAAACAAATAAGAATTACACAAGGCAAATTGCTCAAAATTCCATTGAAGAAATACACCGATACAAAACAAGTTGATTGCCAAAAAGAGAGCCCAAAAAAAAGGGAGAAGAAATGACAAATTGTCCGACTATATTCTACTATTGAAGACAACCTTTCAAATCATAGGTACCAAGTCATATTGTCTCTCATGCAATCTAATTCCTTGGCGACTTTACAAATCCATTTCAACCCATCAATTTGCCTATATTATTACTCTATTGTGGGAACCAATCGCCAAGTTTACTCTATTTACACTATTTTTTACAAGTTCTCAAAAATAAAAATTTCACAAGACTACATAGCCCCCTACTTAGCTTATTGACGCCCTCGTCAATAATATGAGTGTAGCTTCTTGTTCAAGCTTTAATCTTCATGTTGAATACTTTGTTGCTCTACTTTGTTCATTGCCCCTTTGCACTATTGGATCACAAAGTAGAAGTTTTGGATTTCCTTGCTTTGGGGAGTCATACAAATACTGCCAAGCTCAAATCATATGCAAGGAATTCTTTTATTAAGTATACTTGTCTTAAAGTGTGTAATCGCCATAATTTACACCAATCTATTCCATCTTGTACTTTTGTGCTGAATTTTTCAACATTTAATAAAACTCAAGACGATTAGGATTAAATTTCTTGATATTTACAATGATCTTGTGCTACCAACACATATAAGCTTGAAAGTTGCAAAAGATAGTTGCTTGGAGATACATAGGTTTGATATGATTGCTATATTTTTCATAGAATAAGTAGTAGGTCTTTGCACATTACTTTGGCGTGGTAAATTATCCCTCAATAAATGGCCATTATACTCAACTAAATCCAGTATAGCATTTGTATATTTGTAACACCGCTTACAAGGGCAAAAATGAGCATTTGTCACAGTCCCTATAGGCAAATCCAATTTACTATCTTTTGAAATGTGTAGATACACCAGGTTATAAGGAGAATTCTTCAAGTTTCATTGAAGTGTTAAATTTATCTCCAAATAATTCAATCTGTGTTGCTTTGGTGAGGGCCAATTTTGACTTCAGTGGTTGGCTACTTCCAAAAATAATCAAGAAGTTCTATAAATCGTGAACCATCAAACTAGCAAGTTATACTTGGACTAAGATCTTGTCAATAACTTGCCTGGAATTAGTTTTCATGCCAACTTGCTTGACTCACTCTAAATTGGGTTGTTCCCATAGACAATGTAAATATGCCCATATCCTTGCCAACTCTAGCTTATTCTTCTGCTCTTCGTCAATTTATTGTAAAATATTAGGTGGAAGTTCATACAAGGCAAGGGCATAAGCCTTAAGCTACACCTTAGGTGCCATCTGACAAGTTCTTAGAAACATGTAAGTCACTCAAAGACAACTTTCACGCTATTTGATTTCTATAATATTATTCACTAAACAATTTGTCTCACTCTCATTTAATATTCAACAGCAGTCACCTTACTCAGCACTCATTTTCTCTCTTATTCAACCTACTTTCAGTCAATTTGTCTCACTGCTCATAAAAAATCATTCCCTGATTCTCTCAATAGCCTTAAGTTACACTCTCGGCAAACGAACTTCCTCAAGCTTCAATTAGTTTATCAATTTGTCTCCTTCTCTTAGAGTTCATTTATCTCTGAACTTTGCTTTTACTAACAATTTGCTATTTACTATTTTATGATCAAAACTCTCTTCAAAGTTGAATCAATTAATCAATTAGTTTTGTAGAGCTAATTACTACAAAGAATCACTCAACTTTATCATGTTTTTTTTTTTTTTTAAAATTTCCCTCACGGAATTCTAATAGTCTTTCTTATTTTTATTTATTTTTAAGATACTCATTATTTCCAATTAATTTAGTCTTTTAAAAAATAAAATAAAAATTATGCTGCACATAAATATGAACACTAATTCTCACTTGGAAAATTGTTGGATAAAAAGTTTTGTACTAGCTACCTTCTCTATCATATAACTGTCAATTTGTCAATTTTCTCTATCCTCACTTCCTTGCAGTAATAACAACCTATGGAGTAGGCTAATAAAAGATCAATTTGATGGAGCAATTTTGTTTCCTTGTAAATTTTATTTCCTTAAACTCTCGGCAATTAGTCTTTCAATCACTCAATTTTGACAGTTTGTCTAAGGAATGAGATTTTTTTTCACACTACTTATATCTTTTGGCAAATTGTTTGAGATTCGTTTTCTCTTATATTGTTATCATGTTCTCTCAACTCATAAAAAAATCAGTTTTACTCAATAAGATTCATTTTCTTTCCACTTCATTGCCCCAAGTAGATATCACAATATTATTAATTAGATGTCTCTCTGTTCTCTTGGCAAATTGTCTGTCCTCTCCTACTCGTTGTACAATAAAAGATTAGCTGTATATAATTCAAATTGTCAATTTCTTAACAAATTTCCAAATCTGCAAGCACTTTGATCACTCGGCAAATTGCCTCACAATCTAATTTAACAAATTGGCAAATCTACAAGGTTTTCATTACTACAATTCCAACTTTTATATCCAGGTTCTATTGGGTCTGGAGCCTAATTGTTCTTTTCTAAGTGAAATTCACACTCAACAATTGGCTCCCACTTGCTTCACCCTTAATTGCTGATTGGTTTAATCTGCTTCCTTTCTTTGCTTCTGTATGCATCAATTTGTCTTATTGCTAATTTATCATGTTCTCACTCACATTTTGTTGATACTAGTTACTACATATCAATGAAATTCTTTTAACACTTGGTTTACTTAGACTACTTGCTACATGCCGTGTACTTTTAAATCAACTTGTTTCACTCGGCAATTGACAATTTTGAGCATTTCTCCATTTAACAAATTACTCCAAACAAATTATCCTCTTATTCAATCAGACTCAAGCAATTGATTGGACAAAGTCACTCTTAATCAAAATTTGCACTATCACAATTCATCTTCTCTTAGGCTCTTGAATGATCTAGATTCCATAATTACCATCAATCACCCTGCAATTAACTCTTTTTCAAGAATTTTATCCAATAATTTGTCTTCTCTTTCTACTAATCATGACAATTTGCATGAAGGATCCTTGACTTTTGAATTAAGAGAAAGACAAGTGAACATTAAAGATACAAAGTCTCTCATCACATTGACCACATGGAATACTTTTCCACTCAACAACAATTTGTTTCTCGTTAAAATTAAGACAAGAATTTTTTTTATTTTTTTATTTTTTTATTTTTTATTTTAAAAAACTGCTAGAAAGAGATCTAATACAATTTATCTTTGTTAGAAAGTATTTTAGACCATAGCAAACTCACAGATAATTTGTTGTTTCCTTTTTTCAAACAACTTTAATCTTAGGCATCATTGGGCATTCTCCAACAATTTGCTCCTATTAACCTCTTTTCTTATTTTAAAAAAAAAAAAAATTTAACATGTCTAATTACACCGTTTATCATGTTTTCCATATTCTTGAACTCTCTTTGACAATTGGTTTATTTTTCAATCTAACCTTTATGAGGCAATTTATCTCTTTTACACTCATTTAGACTTAACTTAGATTTTTGTTTATAGCCAATTAAAGTAAATCTTCATTGTTTTAAATCCTTTTGGAAATTTATGTCAAAAACTTTCATTTACTATAGTTTGACAACTTGATTCAAGCTTATGATAGACAATTAGGTCGCTCAACTATCAAACCGTAGCTATAAACCTTAGACAATTAGTTTTAAGACAAGTTAACTGAGATAACATATGAAAGTAAGGATTTCTAATTATTCTTCTCTCAACTAAATCACTCTTCATTTATCAAATTTTTTTGAAATTCATAAAAATAGATTTTTTTTTTAGACAAAAATAAAATAAAATAAAAAAATAAAAAAAAAGTGGCACAAGCTTTATTCCTAGAGTGCAAAAGCAACATCGAGGAATGTGAAATAGTTCACGAAGTCTAAAACAAAAGAAGAGTGATATTTGCATTACTTGACGAAATGTACATGAGATAGCAATCACTTTGACAACAATAGAATCTATGGCTCTCTATTGGCCTTGCAGGAGGTTTGCAGTGATATGAGATAACCAAGTCTTGGAAGACTCCCCTAAGCCGAACGTGTCGCCACTAGCAAGCTTGTCTTGAATAAGAGCCAGATCTCCTGCTGACAGTTTGTTGTTCATGAGCATGTTGTTAGCCTCCAAGTAGCCGGATATGAGATCAACGAATCCACCACCAGGTACATTAGTAAGAGAGTCGATTTGGAGCCGGATCTGTTTGAGCTCCTCTGCATCCTTGTTTTTAATACAAGCTTTGATGTCACGAAGAATATCAAGTCTCCCGGTTACCTTGTTCATGTCACAGAGTGCTGCCTTACCATCTTTACTTTTTAAGTACATATCTACCAAGGACCTGATCTTCCTGGACCTTGTAAGCTCTTTCACACTTGCAAGATCATCTGCATCTAGAATAGAATCTAGCTGGGCCTTCATTTGCTTAGCAAACTCGCCGGAAGCTTCAGCAATGGCGCGTTGTATAGCATCTATATTGTGGACCTGAAGGAGCTTAACAAACCTCCGATCCTGCAGAAGCAAGTGATCAGGGGTCTTCTCCTGAGAGGAGTAAATACGCTTCACAGCCATCTCGTTCTCTTTGAGATCTGCAAGGATAGTAGCAGTCGGGCTGATGCGGTGTCCCCTTCCGGGCAAAGTATTGATAAGAGGGGGGGTGCCTCTTGTCACAACCTCCATGACTTTCACGTCAGTTCTCTTCATTGCCATGAATTGCAATTTACAAAGGCACCTTCAGCAATTGAACCGCACCTTGAGCAAATCAAACCGCACCATATCAAATTACAAATCTCCCTATAGATTACACCACAGACGCGCTGACTCAGTAAGGAAAAACCTAAAACACACCCGCGAGCAAAACACAGCCGCGAGCAGAAAAAACCAACTGCTGCTGCTGTTGCCGCAGTTGATCAAGGCCACCGGCATGTCATTTGAGAGTAAAATATTACCAAATCTAGCCACTAGACGCGAAGCTCAATGATCAAGTAAAGGAAAGCAAACAAGAGTTAGACAATCACGCTCAGAGTAAAACTACCATACACAGACAAACCCTATACCTCTAGAAAAAAACCTAGAAGGCAACAACCACAAATAACTACAACTAGTCAAAACAAACAGTACAATGAAAACAAACTACAACAACTTGTTAACACGAATAGACAACGCAAGGGGATAAGCAAGTACAAATCAGGAAGTAAAAACAAGTAGTGCGAAACTCACAGGCGACGAGGCGACGAAGATAGAAGAAGGACCTTGCACTTGGGAGGGGATTTATAGTCGGCCTCCGACGCTCAAGATTTAATCAGAAAACCTAATTCATCGTGACCGTCGAATAGCTGAGATCGGACGATCATGCTAAACTGACTGTTAATTTCCTTTCTAGGGTTTTATATTATGCATTTGAACTTAATAGATTTCTAAAAAATCATAAAGGCAAGGTTTGGGGTCCAATTGTTCTTTTCAATCCCCATACTTTGATCACTCTTTGCCATTATCACATTCTTTCTTATTTTTTCTTTCTCATGAAATGATTAACTCCATTAGGCTTGTTACACATAAAAAAACAAAAAACAAAAAACAAAAAACAAACTCTTAATTCACTTGACATGTTATAAAACAATTAGACTCAATTTTTTTTATTTTAAGAAAAAGAATTATTATATCATTTATCATCATTTTTATGTTATTTTCTTTTCCTTTCTCACAAAATAAGTTTAGGACGTTTTGACTTTGAGTAATTTTGCAATTTGATGACTTAGCATAATTAAATCTTATATCAAGTTTATTCCAAATTTGTAACAAAAATGTCAAACTTCTCACGATACCTATGTATGTGTCAATTGGTCAATTAGTCACTTTATTGTAAAACAATCAAATTATCTATTTTCTTAAAACTTCATCAAGACCATAGTAGAGGAATTTAATATTATTTTATTTTGGTCAAAATAAGGTTGTACGCCTGCACACTAGTAAATAAAGTAAAATAAAATAATATTTTTAATAAATCATAATATATTTTAACAATAATTAATATAAATATGATATAGATGTGAGGTCTTTTAGTCAAATTAGATTAGATATTAATTTTCAATATAATTTTATATATTTTAATTTTTTAAATACTTAATATTTCTACATTTTATATTTTATATTTTAATAGTATTATATTACTATATTATATTAAAATATTTATTTCATTATATTAAATTTCTTATTTATAATGTAATAAATGTTTTATTTTTAATACATTAAATTATTTATTTTGATTATATTAAATACTTATTTCATTATATATTTTCTGAAAATTATTTTATTTGACCTAATTTGTCTAATATTTCTTGGTGACTTCTTCTAATAGACAAGTAATCCATGACATCTGAAACAATCTTTCTTAACAAACAATTTGTTGCATAAACTTGCCAATTTAACCTTGAACTCAAAACATTATCTCATGCATGTTTCTTTTTCTTTTTCTTTTTCTTTTTATTGCTGCTTTTCTTTTTCTTTTTAATATTTCTAAATAATCAGGTTGAATTAAATCACTTTCTCTTCAAATTGGTCTAAATAAATTAGAGTTACAAAATTTCTTAAATGCTAATGAGTACAATCAATGCAAAACTTTTTCTCTTTTAAATCATCAGTTATTATAATTCTTCCAAAATTTCTATAAGCAAACATATTATTATTTTATTTTCCATTTTAGTATTAAGGAACTTTATAAATTTTGATAAGGAGTTGCAAGAGAAAACGATTAGTAAAAACATAAATCATTCTTGGAGTTTTCCTTTAAACTCAAAGAAGATAAAAATAATCTATTTCTACTAATTTATTCTTCAGAACTTCCTTATCAATTATAAAATAAAATTCCTTTTTTCTATTCTACAATTTAGCCACCGTTAGCCAGGACTATTCCCCGGCACCGGCGCCAAAAATGTAGTCTAAGTTTTTGTTCATCTCACAAAAATCCCAAGACTAAGTATAGGGGTTCCAAACTTGGGAATAGTCAAATAGTCTAATGTATTAGTAGCTAAAGTCACTTGTATCTTATAGAAAAAATGAAAAATATACTTATATAATCTATTGGCAATTTATCAATATCCTATCGATTCTCTATATACAATTCCAAACTAGAAATTGCTTCATGGTCAATTGATCATATATACTTTATAAATGAAATTGAACAACTCCCTGATCCACTAATTGATTGGCAATTTGCATGATGAAAGAATTTGAATCAACATCCGCTGGTCCTCCAGTACTTATTCAAATATCCAAAACCAAATAAATCCAATCATTGGATCAATAGGTGGCTGGCCCAATCATTGATACTCAACACACACAAGTCAAATCGACTAATACAATCTACTGGTCCAATCACTAGATCCAAAGATGTAAACAAATAAGAATTACACAAGGCAAATTGCTCAAAATTCCATTGAAGAAATACACCGATACAAAACAAGTTGATTGCCAAAAAGAGAGCCCAAAAAAAAGGGAGAAGAAATGACAAATTGTCCGACTATATTCTACTATTGAAGACAACCTTTCAAATCATAGGTACCAAGTCATATTGTCTCTCATGCAATCTAATTCCTTGGCGACTTTACAAATCCATTTCAACCCATCAATTTGCCTATATTATTACTCTATTGTGGGAACCAATCGCCAAGTTTACTCTATTTACACTATTTTTTACAAGTTCTCAAAAATAAAAATTTCACAAGACTACAATCCTACAAAGATGTACTACATTGGGAGCCAGTCTGAGAGCCATTGGCAGAACATGGAGTTTTCATATGGGATGGCGTATGTTGGGGGTGGGTTCGCTATCAGCTTCCCGCTTGCTAAAGCATTGTCCAAGATGCAGGATGATTGCTTGAAGAGATACTTTGAGTCACTTAGGAAATTTGATATTTTTGAGTCACTCTGGCCCTACAGGGCCAAGACTGCATGATCTGAAATTGACCAATCGGTTGATCATATTATGCAAAATGTAATTCAGTTGGGGTCAAGTTTTTTTATCACCATAATGAGCAAAGAGTATTGTCTCTCTTAGTCCAAAAAATAAATGAAAATTAAACAAAACAAAGTCCCCATATGACCAACTCATAATTAGTTAAAAGATCGGAGGCGCAACTTGGTCCTCTTGGCCCTTTGGGGATTAGTAATGAATTGTTTAGGAAACTTTTAACCACTATAGACCAATTGTAAATGTCAAGAATGTACTAGTAGCGAGAAGTGGTTTGAGATTCATCTCTAAGTTGGTTTAGATGGAATATTAAGTTTCAGTTGGATATGATTCCTGGTCATGTTGTCTTTTGAGTGTCTTCATGCCTAGCTTGTGGAGAGTGGGTTTTAGTTGAGTGATAACTAAAGGCAAACTATTATAGAGTTGTTAGTGCTAAAGATTATGTAGTTGGCAAATTGAGTAGCTTAGGTCTAAATCTTTTGTTTTGTGCCATTTGGGAGCCAAGTATTCGCAGTTGTTTGGAAGCGATGACTCGATGCACGCTTGTATTATGGGGCTTAAAGTTACTGTCATCAAGAATCAGGGCTTCCATCAGGTAATTAGAAGAATCAAACAGGTTACTTCAGGTCCATTCTGTCAAGCATGCTTATTTAGTGAAATGTAATACAAAATTGAATGTGTCACATCATTGTTTTTCATAATTTGAGTTTTTTAGAAAGTACAAGATAATTTTAATTTTAGTTAAATTTCACTCTACCCAATATCATCTGCTCTGTTTTTAGAAGGTTCATTTCCTTGACATGGAATGCACACAAAGTCACTCTGCCAAATTAAGATAAACTCAACCGAAGATGTCAGGTGCTTGAGTGGAGTTTTTATTTATTAGAATGCCAACTAGTGGGCAATGGGTTCCTTTGTATTCACAATTGCAAGGGGATTCTTGGACCTTGTTTTTTCCTCTATTAGACATATATTAGATCTCAATTCCCTTCAATTTTGTGTTTAGAAGTAGTTTTTCTAATTTTATTTTTTACAACGTAAAAGGTCATTTTACTTTTAGAACTAATATAAATAGAAGGCTTCATCCTTGTCCATTCTCCTCATTTTCAGTTGCCTTGCTCTATTTGTACTTGCATTTTGCTTGTGTTCCTCACCTTTTACTTTGTTTTAGTGTAATCGTTCACTCTCATTGCTTGGGTCCTTGAGCTTTTGAGTCATGACGGTATGGTATGCTTTTGCTACTTCTAAGACTCCCAAATTTGTTTCTGTTCCATGTGTGAGAGATTCCATCTCGCTCTCTGAATTGAAGGATGCAATTCATGCACCACTTGTAGCAAATTTTAAGGGGAAAGAAAAGAATCCATTTGACTTTAGGATTTATGACACTGATTCACATGAGGAAATTGTAGGTGCAAGTGCTAGGGTTAGAAAACATGCTTCTGTGTTGGTGAAGAGAGTTCCAACCTATGTTCTCTTACAACAAAGTCATCAATCACGTATCGGTGTTTCAAGTGGAGGTTGGGAGGTTGATAGCAAGTGTCCAAAGAACATTGTCATTGATGATGGTTTTGGAGAAGATATCTATTCTAGGTCTTTTGTGAACACGGTGAGTAGTGACAAAGTGGAAACCACAAGAAAAGAAATTGGAGAAAGTAGCAAGAATGGAAAAGTGAATGTCATTGATGGTGGTTTGAGAAAAGGTTTCTATTCTAGGCCTTCTTCAAGTGTTGTGAATATTGAGGAAATAGAAAAAGTACAAGAAATGAAAATGAGTAGAAACAAGGAGACTAGGGCTTGCAATGAGATTGGGCGTGATGTTCCAAAAGAATTGATATGTACTTTGTGCAAACATATTATGAAAGATCCAATGTTGATTCCTTGTTGTTACATTAGTTTTTGTCACGATTGTATCAAGGTTGTCCTACTTGGGGAGAAAAAATGCCCCAATTGTGAATCTTCAAGATGCAATGATGCAAATTTACTTTTCAATCGACACCTCAAATCTACAATTGATGTTTACATCCAATCAAATCCAAGTGCGTTCTCAAGCGGATCATGTTCTTCTCTAACAACTTCTACACAATTTTTGGCGGATGATTTGCAACTAAAAACTCCTCATAAGATATTTTCAAATCAAGATGTTCATGTTTCAAAGAGTAGCGGAAGTGGTTTACTTGGAAAGAGAGAGCCACTTCCCACTTCCCTAAATGGTAGCTCGAAACGGACTAAAGTGTTGTAGAACATTGGGAAAATCTTGGGAAGCATGGTTGCAATACACCAAATACGAATAAAAACAACTTCGACTATTTGTTCAAGGTCCTACATCAAGCCCACATGATTGCAAGAGCGACACAAAGGCCGAACACCTTGTACATTTATTAGATGTCTAGATGCATTGGCAAGAAAATTAATCTAGTGTATATATGTGATTCTCAATACCTACTCTATATGGTCTAGTGTCACTTTGCACTATTTTGTAATTATCATTTTATTTAATCAATTGCATTCAATTCCTTAATATCATTTTGTCCTTTGTATGTCTTGCTTTCTTGGGATTTTTTTTTCAAAATGCCATTATGATGTATGTATTCAGTTTGCTTTTCATGTCTTGGCTACAACTATTTGATTACCGGTACAAGTAGAAAGAGTTAAATTGTTGGGACATTTGTAGAACTCTAGCTACTACCAAAACTTATCTTGATTTGAAAAGTTCTTTTATGCCTCATTCTCTTGAAGTCTAATTGAAGAGAGTCTATTGTTATCTTATCCACTAAATGCACAAGGTACTATATTTTGATGTTGACTAAACTTTGAAGTTAAATAAAATCTCACCAAAGTAATATTTTTGGTATTTTCTTTGAAAGGTATTGAATATCCTTTAAATTCTATTATAAATTCTAAAAATGTGATTTCATAAAAAATATTGGTTGTGTTTACACTATTGAAGATTTTGTACAAGGATGAACAATGCCTATCTTGATCTTGTAGTGTTAGAAGGTCTTCAAGACGACCCCAAATACACTAGATCTAGGGAAATAATCACATTGGAAATTCACTTGTAGAAATTAAAGAGTAGATTTTGTGAAGTTGTAAATCCATTATGGTTATGGATGTTATGTCCTATAATCAACTTCCTATTTTGTCTTGATAGAATAGAGTAGATTTGTCATGTAGAAAAAGAATTGAAAGACTTCACATCACTTTACAATTTTAACACCTTCTTGATCCAACATCACAATCTTTCAATGGATATGTGATGTTGTGTTTTTCCTTTTCCTAGGTGATCCATAATATATCTATTTTGAATTTGAGTCTTGCTTACAACTTTTTAAAATTGATGAAGCTTATTAAAACTTGGGGCTCTTTGTGTCCTTGTGTGGTTTTGAGTGAACTCCAAGAAGCTCAAAAAAACCCTTTGCATCAAGAGGTCAAAAATCAATTACATACCCAAGTGAGGTGCCATTAATTTGGCTTGGTTTGGGTTTTACATAGAATTGTTGCCTTCGGAATTATGGTTATTTACTTTCAATTTATTTTAGTTTTTTCTATCTATGGCAATTGCATGTAGCACACAATTCTCTACATAACACACTTCTATTTGATTTTGATTTTATTGTATTGTTAATAGTTACTTCCTAAAGGACAAAGGGTGTTCTTCAAGTGAAATTGTCAAAAACTACAATTTTTTGGTGCATTGACCAAATTAGGAAATGAATGAACGAATTTTTTTTAATCACAACCGTAAAACATCTTATTCTACCATGAAGGCAAATGAATGTGCCAAAAAATTTAAGATCATTGGATTGCGGATTTGGGAAAATTACATGATTATAAATTTTATAGTGAGTGGAAAAGTTTTTCTTCAACCTTGTCAAGCACAAACAATAGACTTCAATCCCTCTTACAATGAGATTTTTGATCTACTCAAAATTGATCCTCTCAAACATAGAGTAATACAATTTTTTAGGTACAATGATGAAAATTTAGAAGCAAATGAGAGGTTTACGTTACTCTAGATCAAGGAGGTTAAGTAATCCGGCAATGCATGAGCCATATTTTGATGGTTTCTTGTGTAGAGAGAATTTTTTTGGTTTGAATCAAACTAGGAAACTTAAAGACATACACTTGAAATGTTTGGCAAACATTTCAAGGTGATAGCATTCATAAAATGGCTCTCCTAGGTTTTTATTCACTTCAAAATTGCCATAACTAGTTTGAAAAATTATATTATTTCAACAATTTTTGAGGGTGTTGCTAGTAGTATCACACTTTTTTTTAATCATAAATTTAATTTTTTTTCAAAAAAAATATTTTATTTATTTTTAATTTAATGAAACTTATCACAATACAAGTACATAATTTTCAAAGCTCCTTAGAGTAAATTGAATGAAAATTCATTTTTGGAATTTTACAACAAAAATTCCTTGAATTTTAGAATTTTATTTAGTAAAATATTACAAAGTAGAATATAACGCTAAGTAGCTATACATTTTTACAATTCACTCAAAAAATTTACAAAAACTTAGACATGAATTTTCTTATACTTTTCAAACATATTATGATTTCTTTACAACTTTTTGGTCAGTTTTGGGGTTATAATAAACATATTTAATGAGGATCAAATTTTGGTCAATCCTATTCACTCAATAAAAACTTCAAATTCATGAAACTCTTACTCAAATATTCCATAGAATACTTCTCGTTCCACTTGCTAAAGAATCATCAAAAACAAGGATTTGTGTCACAAGTTTCTTTTCCTTTTTTTTATTGAAACAATCGTCACACTTGTGGAAATGGCAAAATTTCAAGAGATGGGCATTTTCCCAGTTGCCCATGTGGATCTTCAGATCAGTAGTAACTTCAGATAACTAAACCTAGTCCTAGTTTTGCAGCTTTAGTGATGAATACTTTTCTGACGCATGATTTAAACGTGTACGAAGAGTTTTTTTTAATGTTAAAGTGAATTATTGTGTGTCTGGGGCCAGCTTTTGCAAGTCAGCATCTCCACTTGGTTCTGTACTTTTATATAACATGAAGACAAGCGATTGGAGCTTTCGTTCTCGGTTTGATTTTGTGCAACTGGTACCGTTGAAACTGGAGAACGACATCAAAACTGTTTCGTGGCAAACTGGAGCTACTCAGCGTTTGCAGTTCCGAAGAATTGTCCACCACCTCAATAGAAAATGACTTCAAATTCTTAAACACTTCGCCTTGCAAACTAGACTATGTGCAATAATGTTCCTCGTCACCGCAGTTTCATCCAAGTTCGCCCATTTCACAGACGTGATAACATAAAACTCGCTGCTCATCATGGTATTTGTAAAGCTCATTCAGGGTGACTCTTTCTTGTCAAAAGAGTCTGCAAAGATTTTGACGAATCGGATCCATTGCTGAAGTAAGCTCGAGCATGAAACTTTGCCAAGTATATTCAACAAAAGTAACTAGAGACCTAGGAAATTGATATTTGCTCAAAATACAATAATCTTCATTTTCATTAAAATGGCAAAACGTCAAGAACTTGACTCTTTCTCAGTTGCTTGTTTGGAACCAGTCCTTGTTTAAATAACATGCCAAAAGGACCAAAAAATCCTTTCAACAAAGTCACTGTTTCAAAAATCCTGGTTTAAGCAATGCTGAAACTCAACTACTTCAAAGGTGGAGGTGGGGCAAGAAAGTTGTGCATTTCATGGGTCATTGTTGTCTAGAATTTGCACATGCTGAAAGCTCTGAATTGAGTTCTCTGTGAAATCACTTCAAACTTCTAGGGTTAAGTATAAGCTTATGTATTTGAATCTTATTACATGATGAGTTAGTAAGGCAGAGTTAGACTTCAATAACACGCGGCTTTTTGTAGGCGGTGAGAAAATTAATGTACTCGTAGCTGCTAATAGATTAATAAAACTCGTGAACCTCATTAAATTTGAGCACAAACATGGCTCGTTGGCATGAGTGTTTACAAGGAAGCATACACAGTACGTTATCCTCTGGTGTTTCCAAAAGGGACAATTCTAAACTCTAAAACCCCCGACCCGCACACCCCAAATGTCAACCTCTAGTGTATTCTCTCCATAAAATTTGCAGTCACAAATCACAAGCCTTATGGAACAGCAAGGTCTGCAATGGAAAAAAAGAAGAGTTATTACTCATATTTGCTAAAATGATAGGTCTTAGAGCACCAAAACTCACATCTAATCCATCTTCCAGAGCTACGCAGTCCCAAAGCAAAGTCTGGAGAAATTCTTGAAATTTTTCCATTTTAATAATGAACCTGGCTAGAGTTTCTATGCTATGCAGGCAACAACATTGAAGATTCACAAAAAATTAAGACAAAAATAATCCCCTTAGGGTTGCTCTCATTGGTTTTTATTAATGGAAAAGGTCCTCTACACGTTGAATGGGATTTGGCACCTCCCATACTTTATTCAATGCCAAGTTTACATGGTAGCAATTCCTCTCTAATACTCCTACCCCAACTCCACTTTCAACTACAGATCAATGTTTAAAATGAAACCCAAATGAACTAGATAATTCCACACAAAACTACCCTTGCAATCACAAAGACGGTATTGATGAATCAATGGACAAATTCTAGAATAATACAAATTTGATCAAATGAGGACTAGTGTCATTGCCACTTGATGTGGAGGGGATCCTTGTAGCACTTGGTGGCCTCTACACCCATCATGTAACTCTGTGGTTTGCTGTCGAGGTTTTTGTGGATTCCTTGATGTACGCCTTCGCAATGGTTGCTAGTGAGAGCGGCCAACACAGTGAGAGCCGACTGGTCTTGTCGATGGTTCCTCCGATTGGACTCGCTCGGCGCTATGCATTGTCGTGTAATGGAGCACTCGTACCACGGCCTTGCCAATTCGCTATACCTGCACACCATGACATCTCACAACTTGATCAATTGCACTTTAGGGCACAGGAGTGCTATCGAGGACGTACACCAATTCCACTACGTAGATTAGCTATTAAAAGGCAATAAACTCCTATATGGTCAGAGTTGCTAATTAGGCGTGATTCTGCGTCCAAAACTGTGAGATCCAAGTGCTGAGAGTTCAAAAACTAGGACTCATACAAATTTAGGGTTCTGAATGGGCACCGAAAAGTAACAATCTCTTGGAATTTCGCCACTGTAACAAATTTAGCATTCTATTTGAAGTAATTAAAGGACCCGCAAGTACTTGTAACACCAAAGATCAAACAAATCAATTCCTAGGGTTTCTTTTGTCCCAACTTTCTTGTTAGACCCTAAGCGGGATGCCTTGCAACCTAATCAACATTATTACAAACCCTACTGGCTCTGTTCCATAGGTTTTATGATTTGTGAGGATCGATGAAGAACACTCTAAAGTCAGGATCAACCGAGATCAGGAATCATCATCTACAGGATTTTTTAAAGCATCGGATCTGGAGGAAAAAGACCTTATTTGATGTCTTCTTCTAGATTCTCTATGGTACAAACTAGCTTAAATTACGTCAACAGAGGAATCAGGGACAATTGGAAGAGGAAGAGGGAGCTATACTTGTGGAGAGTGAAGCCAATGCTAGAGGCGTCGCAATTGGGAAGTTGCCGAATATGTTGAATGTTTGCCCTGAAATACTCGAGCTGCCTAGGATGGCACCATTGCTTGACCTTCCCGCTGGAGAGCCGGGATGCAAACCCTTTCAATTTCAAGTTCCGAAAGGTGTGGGTGAGCCCATCCACGGTTTTGAAGCGGTCTCCTGCATCCGCCCAGTACACGAACCCCCTCTCTAGTAACACCGTGTGGATCATCACTGCCTTCCATGCATACTCACCTGCATGCCATCCATCAGCAATCGATGTCCACAATTTAATCACATCAAAATTCTCATTGCAATATCATTGTAAACTTTTGTTGCAAACCCGCCATCGAGAGAACTTTGCTGATTTGGTCCATAAATTCCATTGAGTTCACAATTAGTTGTAGACTTGGAGCCAAAACGTCATAGATTCATCAAGATTCAGAGCTGAGTGAGCGAGGTATTCTTTTGTTAAATAGTACGGTTGTCATCAAGTAATCGAAGTGTAAGAATTGTGACATAACAAACTACGTGTTTTGGAGACCGAATGATTGAAATTTCATGTAAGGAACAATTGATAACATTGCTCAAGTCTATTTGTGAGATTCATGTCACAGTAATTTTTGAGTCCCTATGCAATTCTTATGAGGAATCTAGTTTCTTGATCAAGGGAGTCCCATGTGGCAGACTTGGATTGAAGCGATACTAAGAAAAAAATAAGACTTAACCACATGTTTTTTGCTCCGGTTCCTTACACAAGCCTGAATGGCATCTCTCCCTCAACCTGCCCCCAAGGTTGGGGCGCCATAGAGAGCCTGATTGATTGTATTCTCCCTTCCGGGCGTTTTTCTTTAATGGTCACCGTTTCTTTCCAAATAAAAAAATAAAAATTTGACTTAATACGAAAGTGATTCCAAAGATAAGCATTAGATGTACGTCAATACAGCAAGAACATCACAGTAAGAGTAGACAATTTACTCAAGAAAAACTAAGAAAGCATCCCTATCCTTCACAAATCTCCTCCACATAAATTCTACGAGATTATTTTGTTGTGCATAATTATTCGTATCATAACTCTTCACATGCATTAAAGTACCTACTGTAGAGTTTGTTCGAAGACGTTAAGTCTTTGCCAGTCTATTAAGACACTGGGTTGAGGATCCGGAACCTGATAGGAATCACAGGATCCAAACTAATTAGAGTTCAACTGTAGATAGTGTAGACTGTAGAGTTTCGGATGCTCTGTAAGGAATCACAGGACTCAAAACTAATTAGGGTCGGATGCTCTGTAAGGAATGATGCTAAAGGTGGCCCAGGGCCGTAGGTTCTAGGGTGTAGGTTTTAAGATGCTTCGTTAGAAATGAACTAGATGGTGCTCTAGGACCCAAAACTGATTAGGGTTTAAGGTGTAGCGTTTAGAATGCACTGTAAGGAATGGGACTGAAGGTGCCACAAGACCCAGAACTAAGTAGGGTTGAAGGATTACGATGCTTTGTGAGGAAATGGAACTGAAGGTCGCCACGGACTGACCTCTTCCCCCGTTGTACCCTAGCTTCTGATTGATGCGCATCCATTGGGGCCAGGCGTCGAAATCAAACTCCCTCACCTCCGTAGGGACACCATGCAACGCCCGCAGCTCCTCCACCACGCAGTTCAAAGCGGCGGCAGCCACGGCAGGAAACTCCTTCATGGTCCACACCACCACGGACACATTGAACTCCGATTGCAGCTCTGCCACTCTGCCCAGAGACCGGAGGAGCAGCAGGCCCACTTCCACATGGTTGCTGCTGAAGGCGGTCACAATGGTGGGTCGCCACGCGGACTCGGGGAACGAGGGGAGCGTTCTGGCTGGGTCCTCGGTGTCCAAGTCCACCATTTTTATGCTTTCATAATGTACGTTTAAGGTTTGGAGTTCATCCGGCGATGGCTGTGGCGCGTACCGCTTCGTCTCGCCCACCACCAGATGCTTGCACTGAAACGGAACATTGCAGAACAAACGGCTCAAGAACTACGTGTACTTGCAAGTTGCAACAGAAAACCAGGAGCAATCACCTGCTACCTCCTGAAGCTTAACATTATTCAGTAAGACAAAAGACTCCGCTTTAGACCTAAGGACCACATTCTAGAGGGAGCAAAACATGGGCTATTTTAATGGGCAATTCTAGAGGTAGCAAAACATTCTGTATCGGCCCTTCTACCCTTGAAAACAAAGATCTTAGGTCAAATATATTTATGCAATTGCCTACAATAGCTCTTTTAATGAAATTAAAGGAATTCTTTCTCTTCAACCCATTTGGCTAAACTCCTTGCCAAAAAAACTGTCACTGGACGGGTTTGGATGCCCATCCAAAACTGCAGCCGATTGATACTCATTCGAAATCTTAAACCTATACCATTCCAAGATTCTGTCGTTTCAGCAGGGTAACTAAATGCACATCTGAGTACTTGAAAATCCTGATTTTCACCAGGTGAAAGTCTCATTTTGGCACGATGAAATTATAAAGATGAATCATCGTCAACTTCAAATTCCATTGCTTTGACACTTTTCAGGACGAGCGGCCTGAAACACAAATGTACGCCGGTCCTCATTTTTTTCTAGACCTTGGTGCAGACAAATGCCACAATGTTTGGCGCCTATTTAACGAAAATTGACGATGTTATCACAAAGAGATTATCCTTGTTTTCCTGAAAAGAATATCACAAGTCTCTCAGATGATTCTGCACAAGAAAGGGGGAAATCAAAGAAAAGCGGTAAACAGCGAGATTCCGCGGCATAAATTTTCGCTGTAAACCGGGAACCGCAGTCAAGAAACCAGAGATAAAAATCCTGGGTATGTTGGAGCGCTTCCAAACGGCAAAATTGTGGCAACCGCAAAAAACAAGGAGTGCTATAGATTTAGGTCTCAAAATTGAACGATGCCAAAGTGGCGAATATTCGCCAACGTAACGAAATGGGCACATTCAGGGCTCCAGGGCTTGGGTATGATTGTTTACCTTCTTCTTCGTCTTGTGCACGCCGCCGTTGTCAGACTTGGAGCACTGGACGTCTGGGCGGAGCGCATCTCGAGCCATCTTGCAAACAATGGCAGTAGCGTCCGTGCCCACCCACAGTTTCCTCTTCAATCCCACACTCCTTGCGGCGTTGAAGAGCCTGTAAAGCTCGGCATACGGAAGCACTGACCGTCCTTCGGTTCCCACTCTCACCACCAAACACACGTCGAAACTCCACTTGATCGATCCGTCACTGGAATTCAAGCTCACAGGTTCTTCAGTTGCACTAAGTTGTGTTCCTGTAAGCTCATTCTTCTCCTTAATATCCAATTCTGCGGCCCTGGATTCTTCGTTGTTAGTTGCATTTTCTAGAAGGGGGGAAGGGGGATTCAGCGTTGCAGGTTTAGTCGGAGGATTTTCATCGTGAGGAAGAATCATTCTACTTTGTTGATCTGAGCCCAATAGCCACTCCAAACTGCTACCCTGTAGACCATTAGAATGGACTCCAAAATCGACGCTAGCAACTGTACAGAGAGCACAAAGCGCTACCAAAAATACCCCGACCACGCCACCGGCCGTCGTGCACAGGAACTTGACCGAGTCAGCTCGAAACTTCATGATTTCTAGAGCCCTGCTTGCAAGTCGGTTACATAGATCACTTCCCCGTTGATGGATCACACTCTAAAAAATTCATCACTGAGCCCTAGATACCACTGGGCGTGTTCTCAGCTACAAGGAAAGTAACCACTAAAGTACCGTAGAACTTGGTGTCAAATCAGAGCAGATCATGGAACCAATACTCGCCATTTCCATTTGCATCATCTCCTTGATGACTTGATCCTCAACGGACCCATAATAATTTCAACTGTTACGTCTTTTTTATGGAATCTGAGAAAATACGATTCTCCAGCTCCTGCCACTGGAGTAGACACCATCAACAAGACCTCCTACATTCCACTGAAAATAGCCAGCTAGATATGTGGTGAGTAACTTACTAATTTCTAGCCCTCCTTACGGAGCATGCTGCAACATGTTCGAATTCCAAAAAGCAAGTGAAGATTTGATGGTGCCGTTTCTGCCAGTACAAAATCCGTGAATCTGCAGGTCCCAGTTTGTGGAGGTGATTCAACATCGAACGCTTAGCAAGGAAACAACGAATCTTGAGCTCTGATCCGGAGGGACTTGCAGCAATGGAACCCGACCGCTTGACAAACAACTAGCGAAGTCCTGGTGGAGATGGAAAACGAGGGAAAAGACCTCCGGAGCCAACTCACGAAAGCTGCTTTCAGTTGTCCTAAAAGAAGTCGCGAAAACCATGAGGGACAACAACAAAGTGCGTGATTCAACTGTTCGAACGTGAAACAAGAATCAATGACGGAATGCAACCTTCCGTGTAAGGTACTGAAGCCCGGACTTTCAAGCGTTGGACAAAAGTATCACGTGGCCGGAGTTCAACTAGCAGCGGAATATGAGAATCAGTGTAGCGCGCCAATGACCAACAGCCACCAGTTGCCAAACTCCTACAAGCATCAGTCCCTCCAGAATCAATACATTCTATATTAAGTTAATACGGGTGCAATCATGTGTGCTGGACTCAAGGTTGGTTGACCGGAAATAGGGCCCCCTGACTGTGCACGTGGCATCAAAGTGGTGGTACTGAAATGTTAGTTCAGAATCTATACTGTACAGTAGAAATTTGCATAAGGTGAAGGTACGGTAACCACACCTAAAATCTCACAATAAGGAATTCAGCATGGTTCTCATTATTATATTGGAAAACTTTTCGTGGGATCTTAATGATAGGTCAAAAGGGGATTCTAGATTCTCCTAGAATGCGTTTTTTGGACACCCTATGAATAAACTATGAATTTCCAAAGTTTTGAAAATAGTTTTTTCTGAAATCAACCATATACTCTTAAGAATAGTGGGAGTTCATATTAGGCAAGATTCTAGATTGGTCAATTTTAGGAAGTGGTCGAAATCAGGTGGTTCTTTTACCCATAACCAATCACATAAGTAATTCTAAACATGATCTAGAGTAAGATGGAGGCACTAACAACCAATTATTTAACTCTTGAAGGATGGATTGGTGAAGATGGAAATCATTGATTTTGGTATAGTGGGAATCATTGGTTTAAAAAAAATCCAAAAGCACTCATTGGAAGTTAAATTATTGTAGAAGATTTCCTCTTTTCATACAAAATTTTAAGGATGATTAGATGCACTTCTATCATACACAAAATGATTCTTTGTCATCCATGGGACACAAAACATCTACCTTAATGGATTAAGCAATTTTGGAGTAGATTGTATAGAGTATGAGTTGGTGGAAATTTTTCCCATGTAAGAAGATAGGAAATATGGAGATAGCAAATTTTTCAAATTTTTATTCCCTAAATGGAAATTATTGTGAATTTTGGGATCCAGAAACTACTCAAGACCTATGGCCAATATCTAGAGTCTTCAAATTTTGATCATTCAAGAACTACTTTTGTACTCACTACTTCGTGTTTTCTTACTCACTACTTTGGTTCATGTATTGATCATAACTTTATTAGTTCCAACTTTGAAAAAGACCAAAAAAACACATTCCAAGCTTTAGTTGGAAATTTGTTTCAGTCTTGGTTGGAAATACTACATCTCTTCAGGTTGGATATTGAATGTGGTTGACAATTAGTACCTCTACCTTAGTGCAAGGTGATGCAAATATTTTTAGAGGAGCAATGATAGAAATGATAGGAATTGCAAAAACTTTGATAATTGTATTGCTTGAATTGAAATTACTTTGAATTTTGAAAGGCAGAAAGTGCTCCAGACCATTGTAAATCTCTAGACTCTTCCAATTCCTGTCATTCAAGAACTCCTTTATTGGTGAATTTCATTAAAATGGCAATATTACATTAAGATGGCAAAAAAACTTCAATTGTGGCACTTTTTAATGTGTAAACCATGTGGTTTGAAATCTATACCTATCTATAATATCACTTCTACAATTTAGACTGCTTAGTCTATAAAATGGCATATGGAATGTTGCCATTTTAATGAAATCTCCGAGAGATTACTTTTGAGTTTTTAGAAAACTATGTGAGTTAAAAGAAAGGATCTATTTAATTCAAGAGAAAAAAAATTATATTATATGTAGGTCTACTATAGTATCCATGAAATTTCACATGTTCTAATATATAGAAATTAGGCTACATAAAAACATCATGTAGTAGAAATTTTTATTAATAAGTTAGCCTTAATATATAGGAGCTATGCAAATTTTTCATAGTTCCTTGAGTATAGATAAGGAAAAATAATTTCATGTGGATGATAAAATGGACACAATCAAGAAAATCTACAATGAAGTGTGTTTAGCTTAATTTGTGCCACGATAATGATAGTATATATATAAATCAAGTGTAAATATAAGAAATTGACCACAAAGGATATAAGTTGTCACATTCCACAAACAAGGAGGTTTACCTTAGCGGAATTAATGACCAAAAAACTATACAATATGAGAATAAAGTTTATAGTCCATTTAACTTCAAATTTTAAGGTCATATGTGTTAAACACACATATATAATGGGATGTTCACGGGCTAGTTTTAGTAGGGATTTTGAAGTTTTCAATGCTAAATCTGTTATTAAAAACCACGATTTGGTCAATGGCACTTGAATTGAATTGATTATTGTTGATTTCATGGTATATACCATATACATGTATGTAATAGAGGGAAGGAAAAATTTGCCATGAAGGGCTGGAGAGGAAAAAATTGGTACACTTAAATTTTGTATCTAAGATAGCTCCATTTATAAAATAGAATGATTGAATTTACAAAAAAACATAGGATATTGAAAATACACCCTCATAGCTTTTTATGTAAAAATATGGTCATCTTAAATGCAATAATTAAAGTAAATGGATCCACATGAAATATCCCCTTAACTTATGTGTATACCTTAAATTACAAGGGATGATATTCCTAAGAATGAAATTCAACATTTCTCTGCACATTACCTACTACTTTCTTGTTGACTACTTTGGGACATGTGTCTTGAACTTAATAGTACCAACCTTGAAAATGAGGAAAAAATGCATTCTAAACTTTGATTGGAAATTTAATCCAACCTTGGTTGCAAATAGTTCATTCTACAGGTTGGATATGGAGTATTAGTTGGAAATAGTGGTGAGAACCACCATCTTGGTTCACCTTTTATAAAATGAAAAATATAAACATTATGTGTGAATTCACAAGTTGGAAGTGTCAGTACTTCGGATTATACTACAATTATCCATTAGGAGTTTTCCGCTAGATAGGGCTAGCACTACTAGAAAAACAGTGTCCAAATGAACAAAAATCTAACAAAAAACTACTCTATTTGGTAACCCTCGGTTGTTGATTTGGTCGTGTTAACTTGGACAGTACCTAACAAAACTCTCTTAGTGTTTTTGTTGATTTGGTCATGTATAAAACAATAATGAATTAAAAATTATCTAATGAAATTCTGCCACGTGGCAACTAAAACTACCTATGGGGGACCGCCCCTACCAAGAGCCACCTAAGGCAGCCTTGCCAACCAACAAGGGAGCGCCACCTAGGTAGGGCCTGCCAACAACGGGGTGTTGTTGTAGCACAGAGCAAGTAAATTCCCTATTATACTTACAAAAATCACTCTAGAGCATAACTAAGTGACTCTAAAGATCGAACCCGCGAGCAGGGTTGTTCTGTCGAACATGTTTTGGGGTTTGGGTGTCGAGTTGTTCGTCTGATGTCGCATGTCGTATAAGACGAGTGTCGCATATATGAGACAAATTTGACGAGCGCGAAATTAGGGTTTAGGGTTTTTGGGCAGGGCAACCAAAATTTTTATCTTACGTGGCAGGTTGTCAACAGTGACGTGGAAAGCTTTGACCACATCACCATAGGCGACTACGGGTGGGGCGACCACGGGTCCTAGAATGAGGGCGACTGCGGGTCCAATCCAGGGCGACTACAAGTCGAGGGGGTGGGGCGCGTGCGGGTAAGATGGGGCGACCTCGGGTCCTAGAATGAGGGCGACTGCGGGTTCAATCCAGGACGACTGCAGGTCCAATCCAGGGCGACTACAGGTCGAGGGGGGGGGCGAGTGCGGGTCCAGGGGGGGCGAGTGCGGGTAGAAGGGGGCGACTACGGGTCTAGGGGGGTGAGTGCGGGTCTAGGGGGGGCAAATGCGGGTAGAAGGGGGCTTACGGGGGCGACCACAGGTCATTTCTTGGGCGACCGCGGCTGATGGGGCGACTGCAGGTCTCAGACTCAAGAAGTCTTCTAGTTCATGATGATGGAGGCGGCTGCGTATGGGGCGACCGCGGGTCAGGGGCGCCAGAAAACATGAGTTTGAGTTTCCCCCCTTACAAAGTGGAGGGAAGGCATTCAAACTTTTCAAGTACCGCTCCCCCCTTTTCTGAGGAATAACTCCAGAAAATCCTAAAACTAAGGCATTCAATACTAAGTGATCAAAAGTTAATTAAGTAATAAAGAAAGCAAATTGGTTTAGGAAGTGGAGATTTGGAAAAGCCCTTTTTCCTAACATTTCATTTCTCCTTCATCCATCCTTGTGGTCATGTCAAATTCAACGTAACCATTTCCTATTTTAATTTTTGGAGGAAGTACATTGAGAGGAGACCTTCCCTTTTGGGGGAAATCATGTACAAAAAAAATACTAACATCGTGGAATGCACAAAGAAGAAATCTTCTTATCTACATAAGAAGTGGTTTAAGAAATGGAGACTTGGGGAAGCTCTTCTAATTGACATTTTATTTTTCCTTCATGGTCATGTCAAATTCAACGTGACCATTTCCTATTTTAATTTTTGGAGGAAGTACATTGAGAGGAGACCTTCCCTTTTGGGGGAAACCATGTACAAAAAAAATACTAACATCGTGGAATGCACAAAGAAGAAATCTTCTTATCTACATAAGAGGTGGTTTTAAGAAATGGAGACTTGGGGAAGCTCTTCTAATTAACATTTTTTTTTTCCTCATGCTCATGTAAAATTCAACATGACCATTTCATATTTTAATTTTTGGAGGGAGTATATTGAGAGGAGACCTTCCCTTTTGGGGGAAACCATGTACAAAAAAAATACTAACACTGTGGGATGCATGAAGAAGAAATCTTTTTATCTACATAAGAAGTGGTTTTAAGAAATGAAGACTTGGGGAAGCTCTTCTAATTGACATTTTTTTTTTCCTCATGCTCATGTAAAATTCAACATGACCATTTCCTATTTTAATTTTTGGAGGGAGTATATTGAGACTTGAGAGGAGACCTTCCCTTTTGGGGGAAACCATGTACAAAAAAAATACTAACACTGTGGGATGCATGAAGAAGAAATCATTTTATCTATATAAGAAGTGGTTTACAAAATGGAGACTTGGGGAAGCCCTTCTCCTCATCATTTCATTTTCCATCCTTCAACATAGGAATTTCAATATAGTCCTCCCCTTGATACATCAAGGGGATTTAAAACACATTTGAAGGGGTGAATGAATATTCAATTTATTGAAGATTAAAAAGTTAGGAAATGACACTTTGAATGGTTTTTATCTTACAAGTACAAGGTTTAGGAGTTCAAACATTTTTACGACATATAATGAAAAGCAACTCACATGTGTGTCATTTTATCCATCCTAAAAAATAGAAGTACATTACTTTTGGACTCGCATACATGGAGAAGGTCCATGGTTTTTCTATAGGGTTTAGGGTATAGGGTTAGGGTTTAGGGTTTGGAAAACCCTCTTCAATTTCTCTAATTAGTCATACTAAAATTTTTGTATTTATAGACTAATTCTGTAGTATTAACTAACTACGAGCATTGAAGGACATGTCAATTATAGTGTATGGAAGATGCAATTAAGCTTGACTTCATTAGAGTTGGAGATGGCTCACATCTTGTGGTATGTTGGTTCCTGCACTGACGTGACTTTAAGATAGAGGTGAATATAGGTCTTGGGCGAGTTCAGGTCTTGGGCAACCGCGGGTGGAGGCGAGTTCAAGTCTTGTTGTTGTTGAGCCCAATTTGGTGGAATGGGGGGCGACCTCGGGTCTTGGGCGACCGCGGGTGAGGGCGAGTTCGAGTCTTGTTGTTGTTGAGCCCAATTTGGTAGATTGGGGGGCGACCTCGGGTCTTGGGTGACCGCGGGTGAGGGCGAGTTCGAGTCTTGTTGTTGCTGAGCCCAATTTGGTAGATTGGGAGGCGACCTTGGGTCTTGGGCGACTACGGGTGAGGGCGAGTTCGAGTCTTGTTGTTGTTGAGCCCAATTTGGTGGATTGGGGGGCGACTTCGGGTGGGGGGCAACCGTGGGTGAGGGCGAGTTCGAGTCTTGTTGTTGTTGAGCCCAATTTGGTGGATTGGGGGGCGACTTCAGGTGGGGGGCAACCGCGAGTGAGGGCGAGTTCGAGTCTTGTTGTTGTTGAGCCCAATTTGGTGGATTGGGGGGCGACTTCGGGTGGGGGGCGACCGCGGGTGAGGGCGAGTTCGAGTCTTGTTGTTGTTGAGCCCAATTTGGTGGATTGGGGGGCGACTTCGGGTGGGGGGCAACCGTGGGTGAGGGCGAGTTCGAGTCTTGTTGTTGTTGAGCCCAATTTGGTGGATTGGGGGGCGACTTCGGGTGGGGGGCGACCGCGGGTGAGGGCGAGTTCGAGTCTTGTTGTTGTTGAGCCCAATTTGGTGGATTGGGGGGCGACTTCGGGTGGGGGGCGACCGCGGGTGAGGGCGAGTTCGAGTCTTGTTGTTGTTGAGCCCAATTTGGTGGATTGGGGGGCGACTTCGGGTGGGGGGCAACCGCGAGTGAGGGCGAGTTCGAGTCTTGTTGTTGTTGAGCCCAATTTGGTGGATTGGGGGGTGATTTCGGGTGGGGGGCAACCTCGGGTCTTGGGCGACCGCGGGTGAGGGCGAGTTCGAGTCTTGTTGTTGTTGAGCCCAATTTGGTGAATTGGGGGCGACTTCGGGTGGGGGGCAACCGTGGGTGAGGGCGAGTTCGAGTCTTGTTGTTGTTGAGCCCAATTTGGTGGATTGGGGGGCGACTTCGGATGGGGGGCAACCGCGAGTGAGGGCGAGTTCGAGTCTTGTTGTTGTTGAGCCCAATTTGGTGGATTGGGGGGCGACTTCGGGTGGGGGGCGACCGCGGGTGAGGGCGAGTTCGAGTCTTGTTGTTGTTGAGCCCAATTTGGTGGATTGGGGGGCGACTTCGGGTGGGGGGCGATCGCGGGTGAGGGCGAGTTCGAGTCTTGTTGTTGTTGAGCCCAATTTGGTGGATTGGGGGGCGACTTCGGGTGGGGGGCAACCTCGGGTCTTGGGCGACCGCGGGTGAGGGCGAGTTCGAGTCTTGTTGTTGTTGAGCCCAATTTGGTGGATTGGGGGGCGACTTCGGGTGGGGGGCAACCGCGAGTGAGGGCGAGTTCGAGTCTTGTTGTTGTTGAGCCCAATTTGGTGGATTGGGGGGCGACTTCGGGTGGGGGGCGACCGCGGGTGAGGGCGAGTTCGAGTCTTGTTGTTGTTGAGCCCAATTTGGTGGATTGGGGGGCGACTTCGGGTGGGGGGCAACCGCGAGTGAGGGCGAGTTCGAGTCTTGTTGTTGTTGAGCCCAATTTGGTGGATTGGGGGGCGACTTCGGGTGGGGGGCAACCGTGGGTGAGGGCGAGTTCGAGTCTTGTTGTTGTTGAGCCCAATTTGGTGGATTGGGGGGTGACTTCGGGTGGGGGGCGACCTCGGGTCTTGGGCGATCGCGGGTGAGGGCGAGTTCGAGTTTTGTTGTTATTGAGCCCAATTTGGTGGATTGGGGGGCGACTTCGGGTGGGGGGCGACCGTGGGTGAGGGCGAGTTCGAGTCTTGTTGTTGTTGAGCCCAATTTGGTGGATTGGGGGGCGACTTCGGGTCTTGGGCGACCGCGGGTGAGGGCGAGTTCGAGTCTTGTTGTTGTTGAGCCCAATTTGGTGGATTGGGGGGCGACTTCGGGTGGGGGGCGACCGCGGGTGAGGGCGAGTTCGAGTCTTGTTGTTGTTGAGCCCAATTTGGTGGATTGGGGGGCGACTTCAGGTGGGGGGCAACCGCGAGTGAGGGCGAGTTCGAGTCTTGTTGTTGTTGAGCCCAATTTGGTGGATTGGGGGGCGACTTCAGGTGGGGGGCAACCGCGAGTGAGGGCGAGTTCGAGTCTTGTTGTTGTTGAGCCTAATTTGGTAGATTGGGGGGCGACTTCGGGTGGGGGGCAACCTTGGGTCTTGGGCGACCGCAGGTGAGGGCGAGTTCGAGTCTTGTTGTTGTTGAGCCCAATTTGGTGAATTGGGGGGCGACTTCGGGTGGGGGACAACCGTGGGTGAGGGCGAATTCAAGTCTTGTTGTTGTTGAGCCCAATTTGGTGGAATGGGGGGCGACTTTGGGTGGGGGGCGACCTCGGGTCTTGGGTGAGTTCAGGTCTTGGGCGACCACGGGTGAGGGTGAGTTCAAGTCTTATTGTTCTTGAGCCCAATTTGGTTGAACCCGCGGTCTGCAAGGGGCACACGCAGATCTCGGGGAGTGACCATGGGTCTGGTAGGGCGATTGCGGGTCCACGGGCCATTACTTGTCTTGGACAAGGCGATTATGGGTCTAGGGGCGACTGCGGGTCCTAGACAGGGCAACTGCAGGTCTAAGACAGGGCAACTACGGGTCCTAGGGTGACTGTAGGTCCTAGACAGGGCGACTGCGGGTCTTGGGGTGACTGCGGGTCCTGGACAGGGCGACTGTGGATCCTGGGGCGACTGCGGGTCCTGGATAGGGCGACTGCAGGTCCTAGACAGGGCGACTACGGGTCCTGGGGCGATTGCAGGTCCTAGACAAGGCGACTACAGGTCCTGGGCAGGGCGACTGCGGGTCCTCTAGAGGGCGACAGCAGGTCTTGGAGAGGGCGACTGCGGGTTCTGGGCATGGCGACTACAAGTCTTTTGAGGCGCGTGCGGGTCCCCTGGGAGGCGACTGCGGGTCTTTTGGGGCGCTTGCGGGTATTTGTGAGGCATTACTCTCTTTAGGCTTCGACTTCATATCTTTGCCTCACAAGTCGCCAAGTACTTCCCACCCGTGGTCGCCTAGCAGCGTGAACCCGAAGTCGCCCTATCTATAATTGCCTACAGCCGTGGTCGTCCACACCCGAGGTCGCCCACACCTGCATGCGCCCCTTCAGGATGCTACGTAGAAGACACGTGTTTGCCACATGGCATCCAGGTGGCCTTACGGGTAGGGTGAATTTTAAAAAAAAAGTCAAAGCTAAGTTTGACTCTATTAGACGGACAAGAGGGTCTACTTGACGTGTTGGACGTCGTGTTCGTCGTGTTGTCGAACTGTCCGCTGGAATAACCATGCCCGCGAGATTTTGTGAAGTATTTAACTTTATTAAGTGAGTAAGCTTTGCTAACCTTCTAAAACCATTCTTTCCGGTCCTAGATCTAAAACCGGAAACAACCAACCACCAGATAGTCTCGGACCGGATTCCTTCCTTCCTGGTTCCCTAAATCTCCAGTTGGTCTAATTTAATCTAATCCCAAGACTACAACACTTCTGATTCTCGTACTCCTCTAGACCAATCCGTTCCGGATTGTCCATATATCTCCTCACTCCAATTCCAGTTTAGTTTTGCCTTTGTCGGACCATTAGAGGGGTCGCCACTTGATTTTGTGAGTGGTAGGCCCACCATTCCTTCCATGGATTATAGTGGCCGAAGGTCCACTATCTTATCTCCTCTTCTCCTAAACTAACTCGGATCTGGTTTGATCCCTCATAACAACCCGGACAACAATCTGGTTTGTAGGTCACACAAAGCCCCCCCATATGATCCTTTCTTACTACAACGACCTTGATGCCAGTTCCTACCCATGTGAAGCTAGGTGGCCACAAGTGTACTCGTCCGTTCCAACATTTACCAGAGTTATTCCGTTTACCAACTAAGGTGGTGAGACCTATCAAAAGATCGGACACTCAACCGGATTTTCCACCTAGGGGTTCTAGCGCGACTAAGGATACCCTTCCTATTCGCCTAGCCTAACAACGACTTTCTCACCCGGAACTCAAAACTCTAGATCTGCTGAGGCACTAAAGTCCACTTCCAACACTTCCACAACCCGCTCACATACACTAAGGATCTGAAACTAACACACCAAGGGGAGAAATCAATTCACAAATCAGTCCTACACCTTCCTAACTCCACGCCATGCAATTCTGCCAAGCTTGGGAGATACACACAACACAAGAGCGCATACAAAGGTACAAGGAATTTGCAAAGAGAAAACACACACTATCCTTCGCAGGAACTGACTTAAATACAAGTCAAAAGTACAAGTGGGCAAAAATGCCTGCAAAAGTTTTGCCATGACTTGAGCTGGACTTTTTGGTCCTCCCTACTCCTAACCGGATTGGAACAAGATCCGAATCTGTTCCTATCATACCTACTATTTACATACTAAATGCCCACTCGAGATCCAATGGTGGCACTATCCGCTCTTGGCTCCATCTGCTCGAAAATCTCATTCAAGTTCCGATTCTGCTCCCCCTCTTGAGGGTTAGGGACTGGGTCATCTTTTGTGGATCCGGGGATGGAATCTAAGTCAATGGCGATTTTGGGCATACCAGCCTGATTCGTCCTAGCCTCCGATCTCTTGGACTTGGGAGTAGCATCCTTCCCCTCCTCTGCCATTGCATCCAAAAACGAATCCGGAAGAGATATATTTGAGAGTCGAATACCTCAAGAGTAGGTGGCTCCCGAGAGTATTCGGGTACTTTCCTCCATCTGGTCCACCGCCTTCCGCGCTTCCTTCATTGCCGCTTCAACCTGCTCGGCAAAATCTGTGAAAATCTTGATCATCTGGGAACTAGATGGCTTCTTCTCATCGTGCACCTTCTCATCAAATAGCTTAGCCTTGGCGATGTCATATCGTACATGCATTCATTATGTGAAAATACATAATTGTTTGTTAAATTGGAGGGTTTTTTTTCTAGAGTCTCAAAAAACAAATGGGGTCATACTCCACTTGAACTCTTTTTCTTACCTCTATTTGACAAACATTTAGTTTTTTGATTTCTATATTAGAAAATCATTTCATATTTTAGTTTGTTTATTTGAAGTTAAAAAAACAAAAGGTGAAGCTTGTTTTACCTTTTCTTTGTTGTTTTTAGTGGATTAGAAGTCCACGTAAATGATGTGGATAGACTTATCGAGGATAAGAGGTGGCCCATGGGTGTATAATGGCCCATGTGGCATCTTAGTGGAAAAAATCCACTAGCTTAGGTGGATGGCATGGAGGTTGAGGTAGCGGATGAGGTGGAAGGTCATCTTCTTCCTCTTCGTTTGTTGAGGAGACCCGTCACTTTGGGAGGGCATTACACATTGTACATGAGGATTTTGATAATGAAATTTTGAGAGCTTGTATATCTTGTTGTTGTGTTTTCAAAAAGTTATCACTCATTATGTTTGGAGTTAATATGTGTGAATTATGAGTTTGGGAGTGAAGTGTTGTGGAGCTACTTCAAACTTTCAAGAGAGTGAGTTTTGGTAGACTATAAAAGGTGGACACTATCTTAGTTTTGAGTGAAACTTGGTGAGATTGTAGATACTTATGTTAGTTTTTCAAAATGGATTTATTTTTTTGACTTGTAGCTAGTATTTGAAAGTTATAGGCTTGAGAGAAAGGGTGAAGAAATACTTTTGGGTTTTCAAGAGAGTGAACTTTGGTAGTCTATAAAAAGTGTACAATACTTTATATTTGGGGGAAACTTGGGGAGCTTGTATATAATTATATTATCTTTCCAAAATAGGTTTATTTTCTTAATTTGGAGTTAGTATGAAAAAGTTATGGGCTTCAGAGTAAAAGGGTGAAGAAATACTTTCGGATTTTTTAAGAGAGTGAACTTTGGTAGACTATGAAATGTGGACAGTATTTTAAATTTCAGTGAAACTTAAGGAGCTTGTAGATATTCGTGTTAGCTTTTCAAAATGGGTTTATTTTTTCTTGATTTGAAGTTAGTATGAGAAATTTATGGGCTTGAGAGTGAAGTATAGGTGAGCTGCCTTTGAGTTGAGAAGGGTGAACTTTGACTGATCATGAAAGTCGGACAGTATCTTAGTTTTGAGTGAATTTTGGAGAGGTTGTAAAAATTTTTGTTAGCTTTCCAAGTACATATCACACTCTTAGTTTGGAGTTGTATAGCGGACGTGACACTCATTCATCTATTAGACACTTCTTTAAGGGGAGTTTATGAAGGATATGACTTTGTTTCTACTATTTTTTACCACGCATGATGTATTTTGAGATTTCATGACATCTTTGGAGGGGTGTATGGAAATGTGATAGTATTTTGGTTCATATGGCATCATCGGGGGGTTTATTATTATGTTTGTAACTTTGGCCATGGGATCTTCCATTATTTGGGCCACATCTAGATGCAGCTAGAAGCCCCGCGTTTTCCCAAGGCAAGGCCTCACTACTCGATAGCGGCGGCCATTCCGGTCTCCCCGAATGTGGTCTTTACCTGCTCCACCATCTTTTGAGCTCCATCCACCGTCGATCGAGCAGTTGCAAAGTTCTCCTTAAGTACAAGGAGTTCCGCCTTCACTCGATCCACCTCCTCATGTAGTCTCCGGATCTCCGTCTCTTGTTTCCGGGACTCAACCGGATTGGAAATGCAGCTTGCTACCTTCTCCAGTAGCTCTCTATTTCGCGGTGTCCCCACCAATTTTCCAATCGCAAGTAGGATCCTCCTTTTCAGTTCCCAATCCGCTCTTAAGTCACACAAGATTTTGATGAGAGGGTTGAACAGATCATCGGGATCTGATTCCTCTGACATGGTCTTCTCAACCTCTGGTTTCTCTTCTGGGGTCGAGGTATCACAACTAGGTGGCGTCCCTCACTTGTGAGGAGAGGTCGTCTTCTATTGCTTGATCAGCAGCATCTCCAATTCCTCCTCCTCTGACTCGTTGTTCTCCTCGGGTTCAGAACTGGATTCGACTTTGTCATCCATTTCCGATTCTCCGCACCTCAAGAGAACTTCTTGAGCCTTCCACACCTTTTCCTCTCCAACACTCAGGAGCTAATGGGAATGGTAGAGATGGATGAGGTAGGGACACACAAGAGTGGCCCTACTCTTCCTACGAGTTGGGTGACTAGATCGGAAATGATCTAGGCCCAGTTGACTCTCTGGTCTTCCCTCAGGGTGCCGAAGATAGTATTTGCAAGGGAGATCGTTACCCTTGTTGGCTTTTCCGGATGTAGGATTAGAACGAGGAACTACAGAAGCCGGTGGTGCCGCTCGTCAACGCAGTCTTCTACGGTGTATCCATCCTTTGGGTTGACAACACCCTAGAACTTCCCCCAGACGAACTCATCCTTCCGGTTCACCATTCCCAATCCTCTTGACCGGAAATTGTATATTGTTCTCTAGACATCCTCTGTCTAGAGATGCATAACTACTCTTATGGTGTTGTCAAACTCATTGGACAGCTTGCCCAAGAGTTCCCTCACCATCACTTCCTCCCTGAAGCCCAAGGGTTTCTCTACAAATCCCAAGCAACCCAAAGAAGTCAAATCCTCCATGAGTTGGGACTTGGCTGCTTCGGTAGAGGGAATAACGGGAATCACCTTCCAGAGCTTCACCTCCACCGGGGATGTACTAGCCTGTCTGCCTCTACTTCTCCTAAGCTGCGGCATAGACACGGATGCGCTCTCGGAACCCCTTTCCAATTCTACCTCATTCTCTCCTAGCCCCATGTCCCGTTCCTTACTTTTTCTCTTTGATCTTCAACTGGAAATCCCAACGATAACAACACAACTCTCAAAAGAGATACACTCTCACACAAAATTGACATGGAAAGCTAAGTTATAGACGAGAGCAGCGAGCTCAAGGCATAGAGAGCGTTGGAAAACGAAAAATGCAAAAGAGGTTCAACTAGGTAGGCCAGCCCTTATATAGTCATTGGACCCCTGCCACCTCATCATGACCTATTCCGGATCCGGTTCCTCCATGATATCTGGACCATACCCTATCTGATCAGTCATCCGTTCTCGTCTTGGGACCGGATTGGAGTAGATCGATCCACTATCTCATTTTCCTCCTCTATTTTAGCTCCCAATGGTCCCTTAGCTAGATCTAGATACCTACATCTGATTTCTGGTTAGTTTTCCTAGGTAAACCAAAAAAAATTAGAGTTTCATGTTGCCACAGGTGCCAACTAGATAGCCCACCGTGAAAAAGTGGGTGCCAACTAGACAACCCCACCAACAAGAGGATGCTAGCTGGATAGCCCCGTCACACAAGTGACATCCCTGAGTTTCAAACCCAAGACCTCGCCGTCGAGGGCCAAGGTCCTAATCAACAAACCAACCTTAACAAGGAATGCATAAATTAGGTGTAAGTTCAATTTTACAGAGTTTTTCTTATTATTATTTCTTTTCTTTGTAAAAATTAGCAGACTTTGGTGGCCGTTTGTGCATAGTCAAAAAAATTTTTTAGAAAAAACTTTCTACTAAGAAAAGTTGTCATATTAAACTAAATTTCATCTCCAAAAATTCTTTTGAGATTTTGAGTTTTCAATCAAAAGTTATGGAGAAAAATTAGAGAGGGTTTTTAAAAATTTCAAAGACAATGTTCATTCCAATCCCTCTCTGATTTTTGTCCATAACTTTTGATTGAAAACTCAAAATCTCAAAAGAATTTTTGGAGATGAAATTTAGTTTAATATGACAACTTTTCTTAGTTGAAAGTTGTTTCTAAAAAGTTTTTTTACTATGCACAAACGGGCACCAAAGTCTGCTGAGTTTGAAAAACACTGAATTTTGAATGATTGAGTTAGGAAAAAAATTATTTTTACATAGAATTTTAAGCACGGTTATTTAGACATTGCCTAGTTGAAAAAACTTATTTGAAACTCTTGTAAGTGGAAATGAACAAAAAAGTAACAAATTTTTTTGTTGATTTGGATGTTGTACTACCTGAATCAACAAACAATTGGTTACCATTTTGTTAACTAGTGCCAAATCAACAAAATATTGTAAAAATGGTCGATACAATACTCAAATTAACAAAAATTTGATGATTTTTTGTTGATTTGGACATCATTTTCTAGTAGTGTCAGGGTTGTCATATCGGACGGGTCAGGGTCACCGGACGTCCCGGACCCTCGAGCGAACCGGACCGGACAGACGGATAGTCCGAATCCACCGAACGGCTTCAATTTTTCAAAGTTGTGGAATTTTTTTGAATGACACGTCACCTCGGACAGCGAGATCTAGGGCGCGGATGTCATCATGCCATTGATAGAGTGCGGACTTCAGCGTGAGCGTCAGGGCGCGGACTCCTTCAGGCAGGGCGCGAACTTCAACATGAGCGTCAAGGCGAGGACTCGTTTAGGCAGGGCACGGACTGCAACGTGAGCGTCAGGGCATAGACTGGTGCAGTCAGGGCGCGGACGGGAAATGGTGGATTTTACTTATGTGTTCTCCAATATATGTATATATATATAAATTTATTTTTTGAACAAATGGGAGACCCTAGTGCATTAAAAAGAACTAGTAACTGCAATATATTTTACATGATTGCACTCACCAATGTTTCCAACATGCCCGTCAAATACAAAAATACAGAAAAGAAATATTAGTAGGTTGCAATGTTTGTGATAACCAAAACTGTTTATAAAATTCATGCATTGCAAAGTACAATAACAATACAATGAATCTATACTTCCAAAATACGCTCACTTTCTCATAGGTTATCTAAGACATTCCTTTGGCTTCTCGTCCATCTTTCTTCCAATTGCTACAATTCTCTTCAACTCTTAAAGACTTGAGATCTACCATCGATGCAACTCAATAACCTCAATTATTCAAACGATTTGACCTACGAACTTCTTGGGCACTTGGATCTGCTGCATTAGCATCTCAAACAACAACATCATCATCCTCTAGTGCCTCACCATTCACATCTTCGTTGTTGTCATATTCATCTTCTGCTTCACCACTGTCTGTGGTCCAATGTCCCTCAACTTCCGAGTTTTCATTTTGAAGTTCTATTGTAGTTTGACCTTGACTACGTTTGCGCTTGAACCTCTTATGTCGTTGTGTGTTGGGGTCTTCTGCATCAGAATTTATAGTGGGCCCACCTGGAATTGTTGGAACAACAAATGCCGGGGTTGACCCACTAGGTCCTGGTACGTATTTACTTAGGAACAGTTCTATCACCCTATTTGGATCTCTTGTCCCAATTCCAAGGAGTAGATGATTAGTAGGCCTTGATGATGATGCTTCTCCAATATGTTGACCTTCTCTTTGTCCACGGCCTCTACTTCCTCCACGGCCTTTCGTCTGTCCACGGCCTTGTTGATATTGACCTAGTTCATGACGAACGGGGGGCCGAGGGGCCATAGGTCGTCTACCACCAATAGTACCACATGAAACGCTTTGCAGAGTCAAATCAACATTCCCCAGAGAGCCTAACCTTGCTAGAGAAGGTCTTCGGATGGCATTGGAATTTGTTACTGAAGATGGGTCTATGGAATGTGGCGTTTGTATACCTTGGTCAGAAATAGTAGGATGGCCCTCAACTGGAGTAGATACACGGGCAAGGTCTTCTGGTGGTTCTACAAATGCAAAAACATCATTAGGGTCCACATGCTCTAAATCAAAAGGCCTTCTCACATTACCAGCCGGTTGGTTTCTTGCAATAGGGCGTGCCACTCTTGCATTTCTAACG